>CM062088.1:14948882-15578954 GCA_031163375.1 Conogethes punctiferalis | reverse complement strand
TCCCTTTTTTGGCTTTCACTCAGTTTTCTTTCCTCACGTTGCGATGATTCAGGTCTAGTGAAAAAAGACAAATAATATCGATAATTACTTGAGAAGATGAACCTCCTTTACAAAATCAACTTATAGGTTTCACAAACGACTGTCATAGGACCGACCGTGGTTATAGATCTATCGCTAAAGACCGACATGACGTATCGCATAGAGAAATTTAAGTTGATTGTGAAGTTGAATGCGGGCATTATTCATAATGCATGGGCTTTATCAATAGTGTCCTAACTCTATTGGGGGCAAATGATTATTACTAACTAAACATCCTTTTACCTATTTATCACATTGGCGGTCATTATGATATTGTTACTCGACGATATACGTCAATGAATATAGAAGCGCTAAACAGCGCAAGTAGGTATACAATTGTTGCACCTACTAGGTATTAGAGATAGTTTCTTATGAATAAGACCGCCTAATAGGACGACCTTATAAATCTTTCGGTAGAGGTGTCAAAATAGAAAGGGTGAGGTAAATCGTTACTAACATAGTGTCAAACGACAAGGACATCTGGGATGGCCATAGTACAGTGTCGATGTTCACTATGTCGTAGTCGACGGGTCCTCCTTCCAGAGGTCTGCTACTGATAGCTGGTGCTTCGAGAGTGATACGGTGAATCCAGATACACTTTATCGCTATAATCGTCCGGAATGACATGACTGCGGATTAAAAAAACATTTTTATAATTGCGTACCACGTCTGTATACGTCCCTTATACGATCCGGAGACCACAATACTCCGATGTAAAAGACAGGCAGCGGCCATCTCATAATGTGGAGCGGAACTGATGTAAATCTACTGTCAGTTCCCTACCACCAAATCGACCTAAAGATCAGCTAGCTATCCTCAGAGCTCTGAGGGACGATTTGCGCCTAGACAGCTGGTAATTTTTAGGAGGTCAGAAGACCAAGATCAGATCACCGAGGTGAACAATGTGGAGAGGCCTATGTCCAGCAGAGAGAATGCTATGGGTCGATTATGAACCGAAGCGAGCACTATCCAGGTACAGAGTAGTATTAAAGAAGGACGCAGAGCAGCAAAACAGATAATTGGAAAGATTATATCTTTACCTAAATGTTTAATACAAAACTGACCTGTAGATTTAGTCTAATCTCTTGCGCATGTATGTTTTGCATTAAAGATGGACTCTGCTTGTCTTTTTCGTCTTCGCCACACGATCGATTATGTTCTACTTAGATGCCTATCTAGATGGTCAACAAGAGAATTTTCTATGTTATTAGATTCATATTCCTTTTTAATACGTAGGGTAAATGAGTAGTTTCCTGAACCTAACTCGCCGGATTTTAAGCGACGTTAGAGGCCTACGTAGCGCGCCTCATCACAAAAATCAATTTACAATCGCCGTGAAAGTCAGAAGATTCATTTATTTTCGGGGAACAGGGACATAGGCGAAGTTACGTCATCCGGTGATGATAGCACCTTGACTATCTCGAAGTATAATTTACCACTTAAAGTGGTAAAATATGAGGGGTTAAAAGTTTGTGTGTGTCATTTTGTTTCTTAATCTTTCTACGGCAAAACGAAAAGCAAATTGGCGTGATATTTTACTTAGAACTAGTTAAAGAGATGAGAGAGGCATGGGCATAACTTGTTTAGATCTATAAAAAGCCTAAGTAATTGCTAAAACATCTCACATCATCCAACTGCTATGTTCTATATTTGGCCAATGCGTTGAAAGGGACTACTTTTCCAAGTTCCTTCATAATTGGTCTCTGAATACATGATTTCCAATCCTTGTTTATGCAAACGTTCAGTATGAATTACCCGTGGAAAAAAAAGGAGGGGTTTTCCAATTTTCAACTGAATATATATTTTTGGTATTTTCCTACCACTTTCCGCCGAGAATTGTGAACCGATTTGGAAAAATCTAATTTTTAAAGGAGTTGTAGGTGCTTCCTAGTTGGTCCTATTGAGACCATATTGAAGTTGGTGATTTTTTGCATCAAAAATGCTTTTATTTTTATAGGCTGTCTATCTAGAAAGTAGTAGGTAGTCGTACTTAGTACGGTAAGCCGTTTGTCCCCTGACGCAAATCCCTCTCCAATAGTGTAGCTACCCTCCCATCGGATTATATGAATGAAGGAACAGAGAGGGCACTAATGTATGCGCACACTTCCATGTCTGGGCATCGTGGGTCCCGCTTGACGGAGGGACGGGGTTTTTAGTAGGTAGGTATTTCTGCCTCTACCACCTTGAACCATGAGCCGCCCTTTACATTTCTGCATTGGCGGCGTCAACCCACATATCTCGCCATTTGTTCCCCCCCCCGAACAGCGGGCAATGTCTCTAATAAAATCCCGGCCGGGAAAAAAATACTTATGCGCACACACTTTTGCACTTTATCCCCGCTTGCTTGGCCAGTTTCCCTGTAAATGGGCGAAATGGCAGTTAGTCAGCCGAGACAATAGTCAGCGCCAGAAATAGCAATGCATCATACCCTAAAGGGTCAGTAGAACGTGGACCTCTTCGCCTGTTTCACTTCTCCAATGGGTGGCCTTCTTGAAGCCGTAGTAGGGGTGCAGCTCATAAGTCACTTCAGATCCTTGAGTGGATATCCGAGTTGAGGCACATCACCCACAGCTCGGTCTGATGCTAAGATAAATTTATCAGAACATAGTTATAAGTAGACAGTATAAATGTGGTGAGTAGGATCCTTACTAAATGGCCAATATATATTTTTCTAAGTAGCACGACAAAATGGCTTCCCTACGCCTAATGGTTGGCGAAAGAGAAGCTCTAGTCGCTGTCATCACATCATCATCAGTCTATTTCAGTCCATCGCTGGACATAGCCAGTTGTTCCCAATTATGGCAAAAACTCTGGAGGATATACCCAATAATCGCCACAGCTGGGCAGGCGGGTTGCGATCGCAGGAGTTCGCTTCTTCGTTCCGGTGAAGCTGCTGCCCTTCTCGGTCCTGTGGTATTTAGCCTACGAGTCGCTAGACGACAGTCACAGTAACAACGGCAAGTAACTGGCCACCTCCATGCCGGCCCCAACCCTAGCACCCCACGAGCTCCGGAAACTCTACTCACGGAAGAAAACGACTCGGCGAGGTCAATTGGTGCTCTTTGGTATTCTAGTGAGGTAGCGTAAGGGTGGAAGGCCCCTTCCTCAGACGGGGAAATCGATCGAAGATTCGCTATAACCCTACCTCTCTTATAATGAACCCATTGTAATGTTTATCAGAATACCGAAGCGACGAGATCGGGTTGCTAGTACTATAGAGAGACTGTAGGCATTGGCGGTGGAGAGCTACGTCTGATTAGTTAGGTAGGTAGCTGTTAGTTATCCTGGCATGGCTTCGTGTAGGCCCCTAAACTTCGGTGTTAGCTCTAGATGTGTATGGGCTTGAAATAAAATACTACTTCAGCCACTATAATCTTCTTTTGCTATCCGGGAGCCGGCCCGACTATTTCGCTGACGTAATATTGACCGTAAAAATCCTTCACCGCGGACATTTCTTGTCCTAAATTTCCTCCTATATCATCATGTCATCTTCTCTAGAAAAAGGACAGAGACATATGCAAGGTTTGAAAAGATTTTCTGAAAGACCTTTGATTTGTCTGTGTTTATATCAGTCCTTAGTATAAATCCTACTAATACCTTAAGTGCATAGTTATCTATATTATATATATAGGGTTATGCCCTTTGCCACTTCAGCTTGCTAATCGGCGGAGCTATGTCGATGATTTTAGTCTGGTCGGATTGATCTCGAACCTAAGAACATCTAGCTACCTAATCTATAGAAATATAATTAGATAAAAGGTCAATTTGTACTTACACTGCGCGTCTCATCTCAGCTTGGGGCAGAAGTCTTGTCGCAAAACGAGTACAGGGTCATGGACAGTTCTCCCAGGTCCGTCCGTCCTTTTGCGCAAATTTTGTACACGTTCTCTTATTTGCCACATGGACTTTTTCAATACATCTGCAAAATGTGCTCATAAATTCAATATTAGTCATCACAACCTACTCGGGAGTTTTGCCTTTCACAGCCCTACATGTAATATGGTGACCTAATCAATCTCTCAGTCCTATTACTATTGCAGTCTACTGTATTCGCGTATATACACGTACTGTCGCCTACTTAATTACCGATCCCAGATCTACTGTTTTTTTTTATAAGAAGAGCTTTCAGGATGACCTCACTCCACCTGATTGTAAGCGGTCCGTGAGGTCCCAAAGTATAGGTCGACAGGCACAATAAACAAACCCATTGCGCTTGTCGCCCTCAACCCTGAGCCTCACCTGAGGCATCTATAGCTTCTTTACCTCAAATGGACTCTTACACCCGTATTCACAAACCCGATACAGTGAGGTCCTCACAGTGCGCGCGGCCGCACAGGTACCCTAAATACCTATTCATAAACGACCACTTGAGGGGCGGTCGGCCCTGTGCGTCTCTTAAAATGAACGCATTGGTAAAATAGCCTAGCGACTATTTACGCAACGCAATAGGGGTCAGTTTCTGGCCAGATTAGGGTACGAAAAGTTTTGGTTTTTTGCTAAATTGAGGTTGTTTTGTTCTAACGATGTATAATTATGAAGGCAGAGTTTGATAATTATATCATGAGCAAGCAGAATAAACATAAGAAAAGTGATCCGGGATTTTAATGCATCCTTTGATTAGGTATTATTGCCAGTAGGTTTGAGTTTATGTTAAACTACAATAAATCTGTAGAGAATTAATTAATTAAAAAGTAATTCTGAACAAGAAATATATTTTAGTTAGTTTCAAATATCCATACTAATATTATATAGTCAGACAGACACACTTTCCATTTATACATGGGGAAAGTAGTGTCTGACTGCGGTAATGTTTGTCTTTCTTTCACGGCAATACGGAGCGAGCGACGAATTGACGTGATTTTTTTAAGTGGAGATGAGTTGAAGGAATGGAGGAGTAACATAGGCCTACTTTTTGCCCCTTTCTAACCCCCTACTTCCCTAATGAGGGGCACCGCGGGCGAAGCCGCGGGCACAGCTAGTATTCATAATACATAAAATATTATTTAGGTAAATGGTTTTTTATTTTCCAGTTTGTACCTATCTTTAACCAATTCCATTCAAGAACACTTTTTCAATTGTAAATTATGTATCATTTCTTCATATATCTAATAAATTATATTGTCTGCAATCAAAACCCTTTCTCTTTGCATTCTCAACTGGTGCACCTCCCTGGTCATGTTCATATTTGTTGTGTCGCATTTTATTCTCACTCAATACTACCTGAAAGCAAATATTTATAATGTTACAAATCTCTCAATAATGTATTATGTAGAGGTACACACAGCCACCGTATGAACAGATAGATAGATAGATAGAAATCTTATTTGACTAAAACACAGACAATTACATGAAATACTTACGGACAAACTAAGTACACTTAGGTGGTCTTATCCTTATAGCGATCTATCTAGGAACAAATACAATAAATAACCAAGTACCCCTAATATCATAATCTCTATAAAACCATATATAATCAATAATATTCACTTAAATAAATTATACATAACCACCATTATACCATACATGTACAATATTTTCTTACATATTAAATAAAACATGTTAATTAAATGTAAGATTTAATTATTACATACTAGTGTATGATTTGAAATCATCATCTCAGCCTAAGCAGTCCACTGCTGGACATAGGCCTGTCCAGTTGGACGCGACATTAGGGGAAACAATCTGGAGGATAATACCATAATGGTTTGAAATGTTCTTAAATATTAGTTGTAAATGGACCTCATGTCTCATGATTTCCT
Source organism: Conogethes punctiferalis (assembly GCA_031163375.1). Taxonomy (NCBI): domain Eukaryota; kingdom Metazoa; phylum Arthropoda; class Insecta; order Lepidoptera; family Crambidae; genus Conogethes; species Conogethes punctiferalis. The sequence continues at coordinate 15,573,117 of CM062088.1, read as the reverse complement.
TTCAATCATCTACAAAATATAACATATGTATATATTTTATATATTATATAGAAACATATCTCCTATTTGTTTTTAACTTTAGTAAATTTAAAGTGTAAAATGTAGAAAATAAAACTTTGGGCAATACTCTCTTCTCATAGTACCAATTGTGAGTCATTACCATTACAATTATGAATGGACAAATTGTATTTATACAACATTATCCACCGTGAAGCCTTCTGGGGGTCCTCAACCAGTACGTTTTCATGTGAGGGTTTCTTGGAAAGCTCTTTTTTCCTCAGGTTTTATATATTCTCCCAGCATCTTTTTAACTGATAAGCGGGCCATTGTGACACATGATTGCGAGTTGTAGGCCACTGCGAGATCCTTCCAAGCCTTCTTCTTTTAACTCATGGCAGCTTCATGGAACTGTAATATAAGTATACGCATTTTAAAACTATTTACTACACAATGTTTTCCATAATGAATGTTAATTAGTGAATTCATCTAACCTGATAGTTGAGTTTGGCGTAATTAATCCTTATTCATTTATGAACCACAAATCGACGCAACAATTACTGCAAAATCACCACAAAACACAAACTAAAACCAATGCTCACTTTTCGACACTATTTTGTTGAGCCGATTGAGGTTTAAAAAATGAAATGTCAAATGTCAGTCAAGGAAGTGAAGTGTGCAACAACAAATGAACCAATCACGGGGCTCTATTTTACGCTGTGCGTTTGCTATTCAAGTGCCGCTTAAGTATTGTTTATGAATTGAAAGGCTCGCCATGTTCAACGCACTGATAAATGCCTCCCTTAACTTAGCGTTGCTGGTCTCCGTAGAGTAAGTATCGTTTGTGAATACGGGGCCTTATAACCTCGTGATTTTACTGTTAGAACAGCGTAGGTACCTACTTATTCATATTCATTTATTTGCAACCATATTCATACAGAACATAGTCCCCTGTTAGGCTAGCCATGTGGTTAGTCTCCGTTTGAAATACCTATTGAGTGTAATACACAGAGACGCCTACCTTCAGGACACCCCGGAGGTACCACAAGGACAATCTGGTTAAGATAAGCGTCGTGGTCGAACACTGTGATCAGAGCCTCTTCCAGAAAGAAGTCCCGAACCGTCTTCTCACAGCACATGAAGTGGATAAACAGTGTGTTGCGGGACATGTAGAATCTTCTGGAATTTCAAATTATATTTAGTTACTTAATCGGTCGCAGATGACAGAGATGTCTATCTCTGAATGAAATGCTGAGGCTTGCTACCTTCAGACAAAAATAGTAAGGCGCTGAGGTATACCTATGCGCGAGCGGCCTATGAAACGGTACAAGACAATACTTAGCTTGTAGCTGGCGCGCTCACCAACATCAGCAGACTGCAAGCGTGAAGAAGTGTATCACCACTAATTTCTCAGTCACCGCCTGCTAATAAGTTTCTAGATAGAAAACCTCAGTACCAAATTTTTGGCCCGGACAAAGATTCCAATTTTAGCATTAAGAGAGGTTTAGGGCATAGCGAATCTTCGCTCGAATTGAGCCCGCCCTTCCGGGGAAGGACCTCCACCCTATAGGAATACCGCAGTCAAATGACTTCTGGGTAATATTTCTGCCGGTGAGTAAGGTTTCCGGAGCTCGTGGGGGGTTAGGGTTGGGCCGGCATGGCGATGGCAACTGACAGGTAACTGGCCAAGTTACTTGGCCGTTGTCACAGCGACTTGGGCTTCTCTTTCGCTTTCCATCAGGCGTAGGGAAGCCATTATGTCGAGCCACTATAAAAAAAAACATCTAGTTCTTAGAGCCTAATTTGACCAAAGATGTAGTCAATGGCAGCACAACTCTATGCATAGATCAGAATACTGAAGGGTAATAAAGAGCCTGTTTATTCTCTGTGATCCACGTGATTAAATATTGCCAAAAAAGCATGTACTTAGTAGGTAGATTACAAACATGAACTTACTGAAAACATATTCCTTATCCAGTTCTCCCAATCAGCCGGGTCCACCCCGGGAATGTTCGGGCAGTCGCTCAGCGCCACGAAACCCAGCACATCCTTCTCTTCGTCTATCATACAGATAGCAAGGGCTGATAGTTCACTGGAAGTTCAAAATAGAATCCATTCTACTGATTAGTTAGTTAGTCCCGGCACGGAGCAAATGATGGCGATTAACGATTGGGCTTCGCCCCCCAAAGACAATAGGTACGTAAAATAGAAACAGTAGGTACAGATGTTATTACAAGATCAGTCCGTGTGGCTTCCGGGGTCCCATCTCATCTGCAGGGGGTCGTAGATGACGACAATATATTGACACCTTTTGGCCTTGGACTAACTTTTAGGTACAATGGGGTCCACAGGGTCGGTCTTACAAGGTGGTTTATTTATGCCCTCAAAATCCATGTCATTTTATAGCTCTACTATTAGTATTGTATCTTTATTACTTTTTGGCTTAAATTGACCAGACTAATAAGATTCTGACTAATAATGAGTTAAGTTCCTTACATCAAACTTCCAATATCCACTACACCAAACAGTTTTTCCGATTTGCTTGTAATAAACGTTCTATGTCATGTTTATCATCATCGACTGCCCTTCTAAAACCGTCTGCCGGAAGGGCCCAACATCAAAATCGAAAATATCGACATTTTCACACAATTCCTAATAATGATGTTACCAAATAAGTGTTTTTGTAAACCAACCAACAGATTGACCTGCAACAATCTATATGGCCATGGGATGCGACAAATAAAAGAACATATGGTTTAAACTATGCAAATATATTACAATCATAATTTACATTTCAAATTAATATATATCGACGAGTTGTTTCATGCATTCGACGTTAGCCAGACGAAGCCCCCATTTGGCTAAAGCCCGAAAAGGTATTTAAAAACAATTTTATTGGCGACTTTGTTACACGTATGACGCATTTTGTGTATTTGTATAGTAAAAATGTCTTCCAAAATGCTATTTACCGACCGACAATGATCTTTTGGCTCATGGCTGAAGTCGGAACTAATGCCGTTCTCATACAAAATGTCACTTTTAACGTTGATTTTTGACATTTCTTGTTTCACGCTAACGCCCTTATGTCAATTTCATCCACGGTCCAGAAGATCATTGTCGGTTGGATTTTTCCGGCCATCAAACCGGCTTAATGGTACTGATGGGTCACTTTAGCCCAGACACCGCGACATCACACAGGTTACCCGCCCTTATTTATTCTATCCTTGAGAAATAGCCACATAAAATGTTTGTTTATTTCGATAGCCGTTTCAGTTTCGTAGTACAGTAATAAATATACACGATGATGTTACACCAAGTAGATACGTTGTACTAACCAAAACTATTGGCTACTGAATCAATCATACATATTTCTCACATCCCGGAACCCATGTTACAACAACTTCTAACATCTCTACAAAGTCGCCAATTTGTAAATGTACTATTCTTGTTTCCCAAAATACTGATAGTAATTAAGTACGCTACAACACTCGTCAAGTGCTCATATAGAAGCTGCCTTATTTTTGTGATGTTTCCAAAAGCTATCCTTCAAACGGCTCGACGCTTCCTCACGATCAACGTGACCCCAAATTTGAACCACGATAGAGAATATGCATCATTTATGATGTAGGTGAAAATATATTAAAGTGAAAACAAATCATAATTGGCTAGTTTAGTTTTTCGGAAAGTATGATTGTTTGTCTGCCTGTAATCATAATCGGCTGTAAAATGGGCAAGACAGTCTTTTAAATCAATATCCTTTCCTTCCTTACACAAATCAGATTCTTCTGTGAAAGTTGCATGTGAGAGTAACATGATACCTCTTTCTAATTTTAAGCTTTATCTGTCAGATAATAGAAAGTTACTTTCAAAATTCTTCAACATAATGTGATAATTTCAATAAATCCATATTCCCTATTAAAATGCATATTCCCCATTTTCAACATGTGCAATAAAAACCGAATTTAAAACGAATCAATAGAAAAATTAATTCAAATAACCACTCGCAAAACTAAAATAACCATTAAATCTTAGACAAAAACGCCTTTAAGCATAATGAAAATAAGAGATTCACATATACATTCCTTATAGAAAATTATAATTATAATAATGTCAAACAAATTACAATTACGAAGAATTATTGAAAAACATTTGTACATAAAAAACACTAATAATTAAAATTGTTAAAAATTGTCAATGTGTAATTACTATAAACAATTAATTGCGACAAGAAACTTAACTATTGCCTTAAATATATCACAATGGTTCACATATCTTAACAAAGAGACCCCTTCCAAAATTATATCATTTACCTTTTACCTAATACATGAACAATGAATGAAAATAAACTTATTACCCCATTACAACTGATTTTACATAGTCGTGAATCCAAAATACTGTATGTTCTGTATGCTCAACCCCAATTTACCAATTACAAGCTTGCCTTGTTAGATTCAAGTAAAACCATCTCTATAAATTGTCACATATATATCAAACCATGGCCGAATTATTAAAATTGTTGAACTATAAGGAGATTTCCGTATGATCTAAAATTGCCTGGTATAGCTATAGCAAAGAACCGTTATCTTCATAAATGAAAGTATAGCAGCAGGAAGATTCTAATATGAATTTGGTAACAGCAGGTTCGAAACAAAATAAAATGATATAATTAATCATTAACTTCATAAGTTTTTCTGTGATGGCAACACCTAGGTAACAGAGTAAAAATATGTGAACACAAACTACATACTCAGTCTTAACCTCAAATGAGAGGCGGGAGGTTTTTGACGCGAACCAAATGCGTATGAGACTTCGATCGGCTAACGTTATTGGGCGTTGTCTTCACGGACAAAGTGGACGCCGTGTTCTGCCTTTGAAGATTCACTTTGGTCGCACTCAGAGGCGCCCTGGGAGTCGCAAAGCCATCGTTGTTTAACTTCAAAGCTGATCGAGTGAGCCTTGTCGGCGTGTACATAAGGTTGCTTTTAGGAGTGACCGGGATCACGTGTTGAATGTTCTCTTTGCCTATTTTGGGGGTGAGGGGCGCTTGCACTCTGGTCATCGTCCGGGGCGTGGTCGGAGTTTTTTTTTCGTCTATGGTCGAGTAGACTATGGTGGGCATTATGTGTTCCGGTGCTTTTGGGTTGGCCATGGAGCTGCGGCTGATCTGTTTCTCGTTGATGCCGTCCTGGAACAAGAGATAATACGTTTGTATAATTATTTTTATAGTAGCACAACATAGTGGCTTCCTTTCACCTGTATAATTTAGACGATTTAGCGTCATTTTAAATAATTTACAGAGATTGTAAAAAATATTGGCGATAATAAAATGATGATAAAAGAAAGAAAGGTTGAGAAAATGATAAAATTTTGCGAATATGACGTACAGATACATGTGCTTATCCATTCATAAGACAAGTGCGAGTTATAAGAATTTTGACGTTTATTCACCAAGCACTTATGAATCCAAATTTCGAACACTGCAGTAGAATCATGTTTACTAGGGGTGAGCGAATTCTATACCAAACGAAAACAAAATTGTCTGTATTCTTAGGTTTATAAACAGCAAGCACAAGAACCTACCGAAGACTGACGTCGTCGGTGTTCTTTTCGAGATTTTGTCGATAGAAGCTACCTTTTGATTTTTGCAGGGGAATCATGCTCTATCTTAGATTAAAATATCGCTAACAAGAGGCGAATTGCAGTAAAGCCTAATTTGAATAAAAAATAAAGAAAAACATATCCTCCATTCACCTTAAAGTCAGTATAAGTGGTCAGCAGCGTGGTCTCCATCAGCGGGTCCTTGTTGGGCCTGTGCTCATCCTCCTGCGAGCCCGTAGAACGCGTGGCGTTGGTGGAGCGGCGGCTGCTGCTGCGACGCTTGCCCACCGACTGGACAATATAAAAGTAATAATAAATAAACTGTTTCGATGCCACATGCTGAAAAGTGCTGCCATCAGGCAGGTGACTTTTTTTTTATTGCTGTGGATGGCAGACGAGCGAGCGGCCCATCTGATGTTAAACGGTTACCTAACGCCGCTCATAGACTCTACAATGCCAGGGGCACAGCTTAGCCGCTGCCTACCGCGAGCAAAGAGTATCTTTAAAGGACAAGTAAGTCGTAGCGATCAGGAAACACCGCGGCTCATTCCGGAGCTTACAGGTACGCGGAAAGAACGAACGATGGAAACGAACAGTTCTTAATGGAAAAGTTTCCAAATGACTTATGTGGCGTCTTGCCCGCCATAGCTTGCCAGGTCCCGGACGCCACGAGCGGAGTGTTTGACGGAGGTCTAGGTTTAGCGGGTACTCCCTGCCTCTCTTCCATACTGAGGTAGGGTGCCCCTCCCGTTTGTGAGGCGGAGTCCCACATACCCCGTAACCGTAAACCGCATTTTTCTAGGAAAACAAGTTTGTACAACTTACCGTGCGCTTGTGTTTCAGAATGCTGCCGTTCACTTTGGGCGTCTTCTTGAGATCGCCGCCGTACTCCAGCTTACGCTTGGCATGCTCTCCCTTGCCCTCCGCGACCGCACGAGCCGCGAGACGACCGCTAATGCGCCTGGAAATAGACGATTAGGAACTGTTTAGTACTAAATTGAATATTTGATTACTTAAGAATACTTTAAATAACAATAAAAAAAGTCCATGCAAGTTTTAAGAGAGGCAGAGCATAAGCGAATCTTCGCTCGAATTGAGCCGCCATTCCGGGTAAGGACCTCCACCCTATAGAATGCCGCAGCTAAATGACCTTCGGGGTCTAGTTTCTGCCGGTGATATGGATTTACGGAGCTCTTGGTAGGTAAACTAAATAAATAAATAACCCAAGACATGCCACGCTAGGCCAAACAGCGCCGTCTTGCCCCAAACTAAGCCGAAGCTTGTACTATGGGTACCAGACAACTGATAAACTTACTTAAATACTTTTTTTTGTAAATAAATACATATTATACATAGAAACCACCCAGACCTATACAAACAGACATGTACAGAAACACAAATGTTTGTACTGTGTGGGGATCGAACCCACAACCCTTGGCTCAGAAGGCAGAGGTCACTACCAAATGAGCTATCGAGCCAGTCAACTGACCAGTTACTTGCACGTTGTCACAGCGACTTGGGCTTCTCTTTCGCTTTTCATGAGGCGTAGGGAAGCCATTATGTCGATCTACTATAAAAAAAAGAACAAATGTTTGCGACATATGAACTTTTTCTAGCACTAGCCATTTGAAAGTAAAGCCGAGGACGGACATGTCTTATAAGGTTTCCGGGCGTGAACTACAGTACCCTAAAAGCCAGTACTCAACCCAACTTATCTACTATCTTCCTGATTATATTAGGTAACCAAGCCACATAGATCAAAACTGTCCTACGCAACAATAGACACCAATAATTAACGAGTCACAAGGCAAGTGTTGCTACCGCTTAATTACATACTACCAACTGACACACAGATTACGTTACATACAATATTACTAATTACCAAACTAGTTGATTGTAACTCCGCCTACGGTTACGCATTAACAATTAAGATCGCAATATTTCTCATTCCTTTTACATAATGGTCATGAGTCGCTGGCACAATGGTATAAGGGCAACAGGTTTAATCTACTTATTTTTGATTTTGAAAACCAAAAATTGAAAACACGTAGGAAAAAACCAACCAGTAGAAAAAACGAAAGGCTCAAGACTGTGACTATGATCCCGAAACACGAGAGAAGTGTAGTCGCCAGTCAGGCTGCTAAAACCAACGACAGGCTGAGAAGCTAAAATCTCAATAAGACACCCCCCACAGGAAAAAACGAGGCTGCGATTTGAATACTATTCCGTCACCTTGCGGTGACCCTGAAATAGATGAGGGCACTGTTTTCTCTCAGGTGTTTTGCTGTGTGTGTGGTGTGATGGTTGCCTGGCTGAGGCTTTTGTCTGAGAAGCTGAAATCTTAAGGATCTCTTAAGAGAGAGATATCCTTAAGATTTCTCAGAGCTCTTAGAGCGGCCATACACGGAATGCTTCAAGCAGTTGAGACCGACTAGTTGAAGCCGAGACCGCACGGTGAAGCGGTCGCGATTTGTCTAGCGGTCGTGAGTACCTACGGCAGTGTAAGAATGACTATAGTTGACCGCGCGGTCGCGGCTTGATCAGTAGGTTCTCAACAGCCGTACTCAGAAGCAGTCCGTGTATGGTCCCTTCCCTACGTGGGTGATTGGACTGTTCCTTTACTTAATCCGATAATACGATAGCCAACAGTACCGTTAACACCGTACCAATGCATACGACAGCTACTTAATCGTAATCCATACGGACATTCATTGTCGCATAATACCCGAGGCGTTTAACCTAACGTGCAAGACGCGTAATTCTTACATCGTCTGTCGTACGGTTCGCTAACACTGTTACCGCTTAACCAATGAACCAGCGCCTCTATGATCAATCTCTACGGCAGTGTTTATCAACCTTTTTCATTACATAACCCACCATGATTAGTCAATCAATCAATCAATCAGGGTATTGCTGGCCACTGCTAAACTTAGGCATCCCTCCCAAGGACGCCAACTATACCGGTCCTGACCTGACCACATCCATTCTTCATACGGAAAAATGGACACACGATTAGTATGAAGAACGAAGCGACCCTTACCCATTTTTATCTTACATTTGCAATCATCATCAGCCTGTTGCAGTCCACTGCTGAACATAGGCCTCTCCAGTTGTTCGCCACTTTGGTCAAACATCTGGAGGCTTTACCCGTAATCGCCACGCTGGGCAGGCGGGTTGGCGATCGCAGGGCGTAGCTCCTCGCTCCGGTGACGCTGCTGCCTGTCATCGGCCTGTGGTTTTTAGCTACACCGTGTTAAACCGCCATAAGGCGGTTGGCCAAACTATTAAAGTGAGACGCCCATATAAAGGCTTAGTGACCCCCTTATATTGTCTTTGCGACCCCCGTAGGTCGAGACGCACAGGTTGAATTGAACAACACTGCTCATAGCGACCCCGGGGCGTTACGACATACAGATTGAAAAACACTGCTCTACAATAACCAAGCAAGACTTGCCTCGTGACGTGACGCAAGCTCTCACTTCGCTTCAGTACCGAGCACTGCAATGTTGAAGGAATGACAAATATAACAACCATATTAACACCCGTATTCACAAACAATACTTATGAATACTAAAAACACTATGCGAAGTAAGGAATTAAATGTATGTCGCTAGCAGTGTTGTCTATAACTAGGTTTTTGGGTACTTGTGCATCCGCGCATCGCATAGTAACATTTGAAAATTAAATATGGCTGTAAGTCTAGATTAAGAACTTCATAATAAAGTTTCTACTACGGACTATCAGGGACTTAGCAAAGGATGAAGCCGGCCTTTTCGTCTTATAAACAAAAAACTGAGATGCAACATATGAATTTACAAGCTCCCATGATGACGACCAAACGTAAGATTCGCAAGAACTTGGGAATGTATCTATTTGTATCTTATTTCTTTGTCCAATGTGAATCAACTGCCCTGGTCCGTTTACTGCTGGATGTAGTCCCTAGTATGGCTGCAGTCAGTGGCGTAACTACAGGTTGGCAAGGCGACAAATTACCACGGACCCCCAACCGTAAGGGAGTCAGAAGAGAATCTCAACTTCCAGCATTAATTTATTATATACTAGCTGCTGCTCGCCGCTCTGCTCTCGTGAATAATCATATAAAACATAGCCTATGCGTTAATCCAACGTATAAGCTACATTACTGTAAAGTTTCATTAAAATCCGTTCAGTAATTAATGTGTGAAAGAGGAACAAACATCCATCCAAACAAACTTTCGCATTTATTTTATTGGTAGGAGTAGGATAGTAGGATTTAGTAAGAATTCGATGAATTTGCTACGGGTTTCGAATGGTATAGTTACGCCACTGGTCGTAGAGACCAGACCTCGTGGGGAGTGGTTTGGGCCGACATGGCAGTGGCAACTGACAGGTAACTAACCAGCTACTTGCCAGTTGTCACAGCGACTTGGGCTTCTCTTTAGCTTTCCATCAGGCGTAGGGAAACCATTATGTCGAGCTACTAAAAAAAAAAAAAAAAAGGTCTGATAACTGTAATAATAAAATAGAATTTCCACATCAAGTAACTATTTACAGATGTGTGATGATAGCCCAGCCTTAGAGTGCTACACAAAAAAATGTATTGCAATCGAAAATGATATAATCCCAAACGGTTTTAGTACTTGCTCAGTAGGTATGTTTATTTTCGCATGACTGTTAGTATTACAACCTGGTATGCGAGGTAAATGCGCTGTTAGCAACAGATACAGTCGATTTAGCTCTCACTCAAGCGTGTCAAATCTACAGAACATTAATTCTTTTAATCATAGACAATAAAGAAATCTATTCAGATTGAAGAACAATAAATTTATCCACACTAAATAATTATTAATAAATAATTATTATTGTACCAAGTTTCGTTAAAATCCGTAGAGTACCTAGTTTTTGTTTCTATAATGAACATACAGACTGACGGACAAAAATTTTATTGATTGCATTTTTGGCATCAGTTTCGATCACACCCTTCGATAAGTTATTTTCAAAATATATTTCATGTACAGAATTGACCTCTCTACAGATTTACATAGCTATACTAGTATAGAAGATATAAATAGAAGATTATAAGTATAGATTGTTATGCGTTACTACCCGGGCTGATATCGAGCTCTCATCTTCCCAAATACGCTTATCAGAATATTAAATAGCTACAATAATAAGCAGAGTTCAGTTCTGTACTACAAGTAATAAAGTTTAAAATGCGTTACCTCTTGACAGTGGAGATGGCGGACCGCTTGAGCGCAGACAGGTTGTTGGAGAACGTGCTGACCGCCTTGGTGGCGCTGCCGGTGATCAGCAGCCGCTTGGACGGCGGCCTACGGGGTAAACGTCCTGTTAATGTTCACTCGATATTCTGCTCAACATCTATATCGCTTAGGGGCAGCGAAAACGACAGACTATCCGTGACGCACTTTCTTGCAATTATATGCAATAACGCACACGACGCGCAAAAATCTGTCGCGGATATTTCACAGACTCAACGCACACGACGCACATCTTTGAATATTCTGTCGGCAGACCTAGACGCTCTTTTTAAATGTCTCAGACGCAGACTCTATCGCACAAAAAGTGTACCGTCTTAGCTGCAACTTATACAAAAGCATCATCATCATTATGGATGGTTTGGGTGTCAAGATAATTACATTATATAATAAATAAAATATATTATTATATTATTATTATTATTATCCGTATTTTAGATCATAAAAATATATTGGACACGTATTTTTCCTTTTTTCATTCCAATAAAAAATAGCAAAGATACAAGGCATCAAAAGTTAGGAGTGGGAGTCTTTGACGTTATTCCGTCCCGTAAAAATGCCTCACCGAGTGACGTCACGCGTAATTTCAACAGGCTATAACTTTGTAATTTTTAGTCTAATTTACAAATAAAAAAAAATACGTGTCTTTTATTTTTGTTATACCCCTCGGAATAAGGTACAGTTAAATTCACCCTCTGTTGTCGTGAGCAGAGTGGCGCAGTGGAAGCGTGCTGGGCCCATAACCCAGAGGTCCGTGGATCGAAACCACGCTCTGCTATGATAACTTTTTATTTTGATACGATGTAATATTAAATAATAGCGATAAATAATATAATTGCTTATTAAAACTGTTTTTTTTTAAACAAACATTTTATACAGCGCCATCTGTTAGACGCGATCTGTATTGTTGCTTAGCTCTGGATCTCATAGCGATAAATAATATAATTGCTTATTAAAAACAGTTTTTTTTAAACAAATATTTTATACAGCGCCATCTGTTAGACGCGATCTGTATTGTTGCTTAGCTCTGGGTCTATAATAACAAGGCAGTATCTAATAAGTAAATAAGCACAAACAAGCTCATCATACCTGTTCCTCTCGGCGGTGGCGGCGAGGCCGGCGGCGGTCCGGTTGCGCTTGCCGAGCGGAGACGTCGCGAGCGAGCGGAGCAGCGGCGTGGTGGGCGTCAACGCTTGCTTACGAGCGGAGAGCTTGCTGGCGCGTTCCTGGACAAAATTGTACTTGTAATCATCATCATCAGCCTATTGCAGTCCACTGCTGGACATAGGCCTCTCCAGTTGTTCGCCACTTAGGGCAAACATCTGGAGGATATACCCACAATCGCCACGCTGGGCAGACGGGTTGGCGATCGCAGGACGTAGCTTCTCGCTCCGGTGACGCTGCTGCCCGTCATCAGTCTGTGGTATTTAGCTACGCCTTCAATTGTGATGGTTATACCGCCACCAGTCGGCTGCCAGCGCCTCGTTTGATATTCGGCAGGATACACCACGGGCAGGTGAGGTTGGCTTGGAGCGAAAAGATGATGGGCCGCTCCTTTTCATCCCGTTCTTGTAAGGTAACATAGCAAATGCAAGGACGTGGTCTCTGCCTACCCCTCTGGGTGAAAGGCATGACATTATGTATGTAAGGTAACGTTATGTAAAGGTTGTGGGCGGAGCCTACGGAGCAGAAGGCTAAACCTAAAACAGTGTACAATTACACATATAACACTCTTGGGCAGCTGTTTTGCGTGTCCTGCCAGAGAACTTTCAAAACTAAGTTTGGGCTGGCTAGCCATATCCTCCTGTCTGCCTGTCTCATCAGCGGACATTTTGACAGATTTGTAGGGTTCGCCGTCGACGGATACATCGTGGAGGCCATCATCATCAGTATTTGAAGATGGCCTCTTTCCAAATGACCTCCGGGTCGTGTTTCTGTCGGTGTTTCCGGAGCTCATGGGGGGTTAGAGTTGGGCCGGCATGGCGGTGGCAACTGACCAGTTACTTGCCCGTTGTCACGGCAACTTGGACTTACCTTTCGCTTTCCATCAGGCGTAGGGATACTATTATGTGAAGCTACTATTTAAAAAATGGTACTATGACGTACAGTGGCCGCCCACTGGTAAGCACAAAACGGTAGTTTGCATTACGATTAAGTCATCATCATCATCAGCCTATTGCAGTCCCCTGCTGGACATAGGCCTCTCCAGTTGTTCCTCACCTAGGGCAAACTTCTGGAGGCCTTCATAATCGCCACGCTGGGCAGGCGGGTTGGCGATCGCAGGGCGTCGCTTCTTGCTCCGGTGACGCTGCTGCCCGTCATCGGCCTGTGGTATTTAGCTACGCCTTCTATCGTGATGGTTATACTACGATTAAGTAGATGGTAACAAACACTTACTGCCTTCCTGTTGTCCCACTCCTCTTCGATGAGAAGCAGCAGAGGTCTGCCGTCCACAGTGAAGGTATTACCGGTTTTTGCCTCGTAAACCGCTACCAGCTCCCGAAGTTGGGCTTCGATCTTTGGCAGCTGAAAAAGATATCTCGATAATAAATAAATATCAGACAACCCAAGACATGCCACGCTGGGCCACACAGCGCCACCTAGCCCCAAACTAAGCCGAAGCTTGTACTATGGATACTAGACAACTGATAAACTTACTTAGATACATTTTTTTTTGTAAATAAATACATATTATACATAGAAAACGCCCAGACTAATACAAACAGACATGTTAATGAACACAAATGTTTGTACTGTGCGGGAATCGAACCCACGACCCTTGGCTCAGAGGGCAGAGGTCACTACCAAATGAGCCACCGAGCTTGTCATTTTTTTTTATTATAGTAACGTAATAAGCTCACGTTGCTAGCGATGGCCTTGCGCTCCTTCTCCTCGCGCAGCAGCTGCCCGCCGCGGTTGTGGTACCGGCCCGGCTCCGAAGCTCGGGCCTCAAGTTCGGTCATCTTCAGCCACAGGTTGCGCCGCGTCATCACCAGCTCGAAGATGTGCCTGCAACAACGGTTACAAGATATAAAATACCATTGTTCGCACCAATATGGGGTCATCCATAAAGTACGTCACACGTAAAGGGGGGAGGGGGCGGGGGTCGACAAAGTGTAACATAGTGTGACAAGGGGTGGGAGGGGTAGTAAGTTTCGTGACATCATATTTCTAAATCTAATATGTATGAGGTAGTAGGTATAATCGCGTAATTTGAGGATGATTGAGTTTCTTTATAAAACTATTATTAATGTTGATTTCATAATAAAGTACTTAATTTAAATGACAAAAAAACTAAATTTGGGGGGGGGGGGGGGGGGCTCTCAGAAATGGGAACACTTGTGACAAAGACAAAAAAATCATGAAATTCGTGTGACGTATTTTATGGATGGCCCCTATTAGGCGCCTATAGACAATCATCTCCCGTCAACTTCGTCACGGCCAATCAAAGCGAAGCAAACGTCACTATTAATTTTTTTTCGTACACAACGCCCGCGGGATCAGATAGGGACGTCCTAGTCTAAGTCCGGAAACCACACGGAAAAGATAATTATGTAAGTAGCCTAAGTAGGTAGACTAATAAGGGATGATGAGGAAATTGGAACTTGCTCGAAACAATTCTACTAATATTATAAACGCGAAAGTTTGTTTGGATAGATGGATGGATGTTTGTTCCACTTTCACGCAAAAACTACTGAACGGATTTCAATGAAACTTTACAGGAATATAGTTTGTCCATCAGATTAAGACATAAGCTATGTTTTATACGAATATCACGCGGGCAGAGCCGCGGGCAGCAGCTAGTACAGTATAAACAAATGGGAGGGATTTATTTTGCAAAAGTACGCGATCCGTTCAACGAACGATCGTTTTCGATTTTGGTGGTAGGGGCCCAGGTCCTGGTCGACTGCTGCTCCAGCTGCTCCATGTTTCAAACGACCATCAATCATACAACTCCAAAAAACAAGTCTACTCACTTGTTCTCATTGTAGAACTTGGTGATCTTCTCCAGATACAACTCATGGAGGGTTAGTGTGTCCTCGGTGAAGATGTCCTGGTAGTAATGCACGAACTCCTCGCGCTGGGCGCTCGAGAACAGCACGCTGTCCCACATCAGCTTTATCTTGGTACGGACGTTTGCTACGAACACCTGGACAAAAAAAAATAATCTCAGGATTTCAACCCTAACTTGTCATGTCAATATCTCAGAGAGAGGTAAGGCGTAGCTTCGCACGAATTGAGCCGCCCGTCCGGGGAAAGACCTCCACCCTATAGAATGCCACAGCCAAATGACCTCCGGGGTCGTGTTCCTGCCGATGAGTAGGGTTTCCGGAGCTCGCTGAACCGTCCGTTAGGGTTGGGCCGGCATGGCGGTGGCAACTGACAAGTAACTGACCAGCTAATTGCCCGTTGTCACAGCAACGTCGGCTTCTCTTTCGCTTTCTATCAGGCGTAGGGAAGTCATTATGTCGAGCTACTATAAAAAGAAATCTCAAAATTTCTCACAATGCTAGATAGGAACAAGCAGTGCATTCCGATCAGAGCGGTCCCGCAGTGCCAAAATGAAATGAATAAAGGCCACAACGTTAACCCATTCTTGGTTGCTGTACCCATTTGGGAACACTTAGTTATTGATGGTAGAAAAAAACAGTATTGACACCAGGGGAAATATAATTGCGTTTTTGAGTAGTTAAGACTACATCGATTTAATATGCTATAAATAAATTTTAGAAAACATTCGTAATTTTGTGATAATTACTTGTCGAATTTCCTTATCAAGATTGGCATGGAGGTATATTTAGTTTTTTAAATATTATAATATGTAGATAAATGTAAACACCATATTTGCTTCTAATTATACGAAATTTAGTAAATAATTATTGATTTGTACTATATTGCAGTGAAGTATGATGAGAATATAAGTTTCAGCGACATTCGAAATATAGCTGTGCCAATTCTGGTACAGTGGCCACAAGTGGAATAATATTATCTATATTTTTTTCAGAGTTTTAGAGAGTCGTAGGCTTAGATATAGTACAAGTAACAGCTTTGAAGGTTAGGAAGAGGCTATATATTCCATCCTTGAAGATAGTGACGATTTAGAGTATGATTTAGGTCAACCACCACTGGAACCCAGTGGCGTCACTGATGAAAAAGAGGGTTTCGGTTACTATTCTCCACCTAATTTTCAGATTGAAGTTTCCGAAAATGTTGAGTATTAGTTCTCACTTTCTTCTTTCTTCTCAGTTTTCTTTCGGATTCACTTCCTTAGGTAAGAAAGAGTCAAGTGGAAAATTTGATTACAGTTTCGATAAAAATACTAAGTTTCCTGGTTCACTGGACAGACAACAGCATTTGCCCAATGGCATCGAATTACGATTTTCAGACTCCGGCAGGGACTGAAAAGATTGCAGAAAAGAACCATAAGGTTGACATGAAGATGTTCTAAAGAATATAATATGAGTGGAGTTGATGAAATAAATCAATCCATTTCACTATACAGAATCGGCATTCATGGTAAAAATGGTGGTGGGTTTTATTTACCTCCATGATTGATATGGTCTTATCAAATGCTTGTTGGTTGCACATACAATCCTGAGAGGAAGCTATGGACCAACTACTATTTCAATGAAATATGATCAGAATATTATATCAAAAACAATCGCCTCAACGACACTCTGCTTGAACTTCGACATCTAAAGTAGATGGTTTGAAACTGGACGGTACTGACCACATTGATGAAAAGCTACCAAAACAAGTATGCTGTGTATTTAGCACAGTCAAAGCTACAAAAAACGCAAGTGACATTGCGCATTTAAAAAAACTTCTTACAAAAATTAACACCCTAAAGTGGCCACTGTGCCAATTTGGGTACACCCATATAAAAATCTAAATAAATAAATTTTCGATTTTTTTTCATGTTCTAATAACTT
The DNA here is from genome assembly GCA_031163375.1 of Conogethes punctiferalis. Classification (NCBI taxonomy): domain Eukaryota; kingdom Metazoa; phylum Arthropoda; class Insecta; order Lepidoptera; family Crambidae; genus Conogethes; species Conogethes punctiferalis. Next base: position 15,556,334 of record CM062088.1, on the reverse strand, counting down.
TTTGTAACCCATATTATAATTAAATAAAAAAAAATCGAAATAAATCCTTGTACTTTTCCTTTGGCCATTAATGGGTTAATCAACAAAACGCAACTACGAGCGTAAATAAAAAAAAACTCGCACGATGCGCGTACTTGCAAGCGCATGAGATGCAGCGTTGTGTGGGGCAGTGTGTTCATCGCTTTGGGATATTAAAACTGTGTCATATTTTTGCAACATACAAACTTTTATCCGAAAATGCGCAAATATTTTTTTTTTAGTTAAAAAAAAAGTCAGATAATTATGAACGTTTTGCTTTGCAAATCCAAAACCAATGAAATATTTCGTCTTATTTATTATTTAAGGAGCGTGTGACGATCCCTTTAAAGTACCAACCTGTATTTTCTGTCGCTTGATCTGATCACACCTCTTGATCTCTTCCTTTATAGCAGCTTCAGACTGAGGGTGGCAGCCGGGATGCGCATGTAGGAAGTTGCTTCTGTATATATGATCCTCGTCCAGGCAGTCCCACAGCTTTGTTAGACGTTCACGTAACTCCAACACCTATGTGAAATTTACATAATGTAACTATAACAATCTGACAATTACATAATTTAAAGAACTTAAGAAAATTTTTAATTTTGTGGTGTGTTAATGAATTACTGAATATCAGAATTACTTTGTGATTACTAAAATATTGGTAAGGTCCTTAGTTTCTTTTTTCAACAATGTACACTCTACTTAACTGTACTAATGAACTCTCATAACAACCATCGAACAAAGGAGAGTGAAGTAACCAAGTAATTTGGTAGTTCTCTATGTATAATACATAGATTAAGGTTGCATAGGTAGGTGCATGGTTTGATTGCAACATCAAATAATGTACATTGTACATATTTAATGTTGCTATCAAACCAATCGACTCTAATCTACTAATGGCCGAACATTTTTTAAGAGTTTGAACAGTAAATTTTCTGCAAATCGATTTGTGAGCGCCTATTTTGCGTGACTTATTAAGATACATGCAAAGTCCATGCGATGACTCTGGTGTTGCAGGCATTCCTGGGCTGCATTACTATTTTGTCACCTTAGTGGTATAAAAAAAAAGGCATCTACAAAAAAAAATGTATCTAAGTAAGTTTATCAGTTGTCTAGTACCCATAGTACAAGCTTCGGCTTAGTTTGTGACTAGGTGGCGCTGTGTGACCCAGCGTGGCATGTCTTGGGGTTATTTATTTATTTTTTTAATTGAATTTATTTACATACCCTGTTGTTGGTATGCTCGAATCGCTCCTGCAAATCCTGCTGAAGCTTGGCGAGCCGGTCCATGTTCAGGTCAGTCACCTTGAAGTCCACAGACAGTGACGTCACCACTATGTGCTCGAATTTGTTCTGAGGCTTGATTTGGAGCTTATCTATAAGAGGCAACAAAAGCTGTTTTTAAAGAATTCCTGCGAACTTAATAGTTTAGAAAAAAATTAAGTTAGAAACCTCAACATCATTTTAAAATACCTATCCATAGATACCCCACATGTATAGGTATGATGAAAAAAAAATTTTTGGGTTTCAGTTCTATGTATGGGGAACCCCAAAAATTTCAATAATGTAACTCTTATAATTTCGGAATAAACTGGCTGTGACATACGGACGGACAGACAGACAGACATGACGAATCAATAAGGGTCCCGTTTTTGCCATTTGGCTATGAAACCCTAAAAAGCCACTTACCCATAATATCCTTAATCTCCACCTGGGTGTTCAAGAATATCTCTGCCCGCTTGTCTCTCTCTGCCTGCAAGACTTCAAGATGGTCCTTCAGCCGAGCCAGCTCCTCCTCGGAGGGCAGCGGGACCTCTTGTAGCTCTCTGATGGTGACGCCAAGCTTCTCCGCCAGGTCGCGTTGCCATTCGAGCAGGCGCTCCATCTTCATACGTCGATGCTCTGCCTGTTCTCTGAAGCTGTTGAGAAAGGAATAAAAATCGGAGATGTACTAGAGCAGTATTTCCCTAAGTATTGTAACCACTAGTGGGTCGCAGGTAGATTTTTGGTGGGTCTCAGGTAGATTTTGGGTGGGTCGCAGGTAGATTTTGGGTGGGTCGCAGGTAGATTTTGCGTGGGTCGCAGGTAGATTTTGGGTGGGTCCTGATTGTCGTATATATCCTCCTTAATTGAAATGGGTGTGGTGACGAGCTTTAGAAAAGGCCCAAGTCCAACAGTGAACATCAATAGGCTGATGATGATGGTATGATGGTGAATAAGAACAAAAGCTGCTTTTATTGTCTTCATGACACAAGGTGGGCCGCCAACTTAAAACTTTCTTGTAGATGGGTCACAGTCACGACAAGTTTGGGAAACACTGTACTAGAGCAATAGACTATGTTCATGTCATTCAAATAGAAGTTAATCAACTACCTAGGAAATTGATCAACATACGATTTATGCTATTTTCCGGTGACATATACATAATAAATAAGTTGTACTAATAGTTAAGTTAAACAATGTATGTTTTAGTTAATTTACTGTAAGTATGTTGTCAAATTGAAATAATTAAGGATGAATTTGTGGGATAACCAGTTCTTTTGTCAAGTAGATACTTTGCACACTCACCCAGCAATCTGTTTCTCCAGCTCTCTCTTGTAATCAACAAGCATCATATCTTCTCTACAGTCCATGATTGAAATGTCTACAGATAATAATCTGCTTAGTTCTTCAGTTTCTTCCTTGAGTTCTGTAATAAACAATTATTATCAGTTCCATTATTATTCAAATATCAATTAGTAATAATACTACAGTAGAGAATTGATTATCCGAACTAAATTGGGGGACAGGGGTGTTCGGATAACCAGTATTATATATTACTTGGGATGTAAGGGAGCGACCTATTATCATTTCGCTCCAAGCCAACCTCACCATGGTGCATCCTGCCCAATAACGAATGAGGCCCTGGCAACCAACTGGTGGCGGTATAACCATCAAAATTGAAGGCGTAGACAAATACCATAGACCGATGACGGGCAGCAGCATCTCCGGAACAGAAGCTACGCCCTGCAATCGCCAATCCGCCTACCCTGCTTGGTGATAATAAGTACATCCTCCAGATGTTTGCCCTAAGTGGCAAACAACTGGAGAGGCTTATGTCCAGCAGTGGACTGCAATAGGCTGATAATGATGATGATGATGATATATTACTTACTATCAACTTGTGCCTGCATTATCTTGAGCTTTTGCCGAGTCTCCGATATGACATCACGGTGGAGTTCTGTTTCGATTGTCACCAGTTTGGTGATATTCTCGATTTTGGTGGAGTCATCAACGCCGACCTGTGACCAGTTCACCCACAACTCTTCCATCATCATACGGGCATTGCTGGCGATTTTCTCCTGAACTTCATCACTGGAAATATGGTACATTTAATTAAAATGCATGCCATGCCATTTGATGGCTCGGTGGCTCAATTGGTAGTTATCCCTGCCTTCTGATCCAAGGGATGTGGGTTCGATTCCCACCCGGGACAAACATTCGTGTGATGAACATCTGTGTTTGTTCCGTGTCTGGGTGTTTATATAAGTATTTATTTGTGGTACCTTTGTTCTGATACCCATAACACAAGTGCTTAAGCTACTTACTTTGGGATCGGAGCAATGTATGTGATGTTGTCTGATATTTATTTATTTAATTATTTATTTTATGCCAGAGCTACCGCGTAAGGAACCAGATTAAGTATCCTATGCTACCAGAGCTTACCTACCATCAATCAGGTTTCCTGTGCAGCACTATGAAAACATATTATTTCAATATCTATGTAGGTATTGTCACCACATTACTGTTTCGATCAGAAAAAGATAAGCCTAAGTATATAATTCTGAATAGGGGCTTGTTGGTGAAGTATTTCTTTTTATGCATCAGAAGATAACCAACTTATATTTAAGGTGAAGGATGTATCAACAAAGAGAAGATACAAAATACCACATCATTATCTAGCATAACGTTTTCAATTAATGTATCCTTTCATATTAAGTAAGTCTTAAATTTGTTTGCATTTTTATTACAAAAGAGTGATTAAACTGTTGAATTTGATGGCATACTGAGTTAACATTTCTATGCAAAATGTAGGTACCTAATAAAAACTGTTAGTGTCTACATTGGACAATAAAAAGGGCACAACTACAAGAATTAAAAGTTTAGTGATATTGGTAATAAGCTCTTATTGAAAAATTTGGGTTTATGAAGCCTTAGATAAACATGACAGGGATAGGTAAGGCTAAGGATTTAATAAAAACACAAGTACCTTTTTAAGTAAGGAACGATGGTTTTCAATAACATAAACGGCTTTTCGCCTTACATAATAATAATTTAATAAAATACCACGGGAAATAACCGTCACTGGGGTGTTGTCCAAGCAAATGTTTAGTTCAATTTAAAACAAAAATAAGCTTTACCTATACTACTGAGATAATTATGTATTAAATTTGTAATTTATTTTTTGTAGCTAATTAACATGTTTAACGAAAAATACTTACAATAATTTACAGACGTCTTCGGTGATAGTGATCATTTTACAAAACTAAAATCACAGTTCCACAATACGAAGTCACATGTAACAAGCACACACAAATAATGCAATAAATCAATGTTGTTGGAAAAACTGCACAATATATTTTCTTCAGAATAAAATTGATCGACTCAAAAATGCTACGAGCCAGGAAACGTTTGAAGTTTGAACTGAAGTTTTCAAATTCAATACGTTACAAAACAAAATGTCCACCGCAGCGCCGTGATTGGTGAAACACAACTGACAATTCGTTCAGAAACGAAGTCAGGTAGCTGGGTACAACTGTCCTTCAATGTTTTTTATTGTCCATGGCATTGGCTCACGCACCGAACGGTACAATTTAAAATGGATGTATTTTTTATAATAACTGTGTTTACTGTATTCTGATGTAAAATACCTACCTACCTATTTATCGCTATGAGGAAAGATACGTTCTTACTTGGTGGATAATAATTTGTGATTGTTTTGTGGAATTTTTGCTCAACCCTTTAATAAGTTTACAGACTGACATTCATCAAAACCGTTGTTAAAGATAAATCATAATTAGTATCTTTACAATATGAATACCTGGTAAGTAGGTAGTTACAATCATACAATTATTAATGCAATTTTACCACAATCTCAGTCATGTGGATGTTGCTCAACCGTTGGTTTCCCATGTCATTGCGCGGAAAGGAACACTTAGCATGCCGACAGTTTTTGGATTAAGAAACGTCCTGTGAATAAAGGAACACAGCAGCTGATGTTTGTGTTCATCAGAAACATGTTCGGCGCTGTGGTATAAATAAACCGCCTGACCATAAAATATATTGTATGTTTTACAAGCCGGTAAGCCGGTAACTAGGTACCTAGTTCTTATTACTTACATGGCTATCCCATAACTGTCAAAATTTTTCAAAAAAATCTAGAGTTCCATTAGGTACCTATCTTATTGGAAGCGTAATGAAAATTGTTTAGGGAAATTTAGGTCAATAATGGTTGAACAAACGAACCTTAAAAACTTTCAGGTTTAGGTAAGTGCCTTCCGATATTTTGATATATAAGCAATTATTATGAATACATTGCGTTCCAATTCGCAACAGGCGCTCTTGAATGTAACTTAGGTACTTTGCATTTTACACTATATTTTATTTAAAGATATTAAAGATATTAACAAAGACAGCTGATATTCTAAGGAAATTAATTTCAATTAATTAGTGGCAGTTTCGCTGGGTGCATACCTAGGTGGGTCGCAGGGGCATTTCATCCAACAACAAACTAAAGTCAACATTAAATCAACAAACACATACCTAAATACATACATTGTTGCACTCTTATCGGTCTTGTATGAAGCAACAACCTGTAGGACTATAATTTGCCGGCGATTGTGCGTCGAGTAATGAGTGACTAGACTCGTGAGCAATCTTTAATTGACTAGAAACTCGTAATGAGCTGCCGAGTCGCCGGGGAACGCACCGGCACGTGGGTAGCTCTGATGTAACTTTTTTGGGCGAACAGCTTGATAACTTTTGTTAGTTAGCCTTACTTAGGTAGGTACTGTGGATTACGAAGTGAACCATGCCCCGAGATGGTAAGGAGGTAGGAAATACCAACCCACAAAAAGTCCTGGACTTCCGTCAAGTACTCTGCGGGTACCTAGTGCCCGTCTGTGTAACTGTTTCTGTAATGTGAGTAATGTGACATGCAATAAGCATTTCAATTTGTCTTTAAACTAATTAGCTTATATTTTAATCATGTAGCTACCTACCTACGTACGCAACAATTTTTAGACAGCATTGTTATTTAAAAAATTACAAATGTAGCGAAAGTAGATAATCAAAGACCGACCGCAGATACGCGGCCATAATTAATTGCCGAAACCGACCACAATACATTACACCCGCGCCGAAATAAATTACCTCCACAGGTTACGTAAAGCTCAAGGTCTGTGTAACCAGTTGCAGTTTCAAGATCAACGATCATCAATCACAGATTTAGTTGGTGTTAATGGGTTTGATGTGTCTTTAAAATACAAAAATCCTTAGTAAAAATCATATTTTATTAACACAATCCAATAGTAAACAAAGAATTTTATTATAATAATCAGAGAGGGATGTAGGGGAGCGGCCTATAAATTTTTCGCTTTAAGCCAACCTCACCTGCCCGTGGTGCGTCCTGCCGTTTGTGGCAATTATCATCATCATCAGCCCGTGCCACTGCTGGACAAAGGCCTCTCCCAATGTTCAAACTATAGGTGGCAGCACTATATAGTGTAAAATAGGGTAAAACATTCAAATTTATGACACCAATTGGCAGCACTATTGATGTGCACGTTCCATATAGGTACCTATTTTCACGATACGAACTGTCAAATTCGCGAATAGGTACCAATGTCAAATTTGAAAAATTACGAATCCGAGACCTGCAGCGTGAAGAGCCTGGTCCGCTTCAACTGCATTTAAAGACAGGTCGATAACTTTTGGTGCGTAAATCGACTTTATGTTACAAGCAGCGATCAACGTAATATCGCAAAAACGAAACTTCGCTTTTTATTACGATAATATCGTCATAAAGCGATAATCGTACAACTCTCAGAATGTTACATTCGGCTTAACGTCCTGCCGTAATGAATTGTGAAATTAAATTAGTTATAAATTATATTACGCACGTGATCTGTGAATTACTCTCGCGGATATGAATAATCAGGTCGTGTCGCGTTTTTATTTTTTAAAATGTCGAAGTTGTTGCTTAAATTATCTTACAACTTTAATAAAGAGGGGTGTAAGGGAGCGGCCTATCATCTTTTCGTTACAAGCCAACCTAACCCTCAACCTCCCTTGTGAATTTGGTTTCCTCTGCCTGAAGGTTGTCTGGAAGAGATCGCTACAAGCGATAAGACCGCCTAAGTTGTACTATGTTTTGTTTGTGATAATTTTGTTTTCCTGTAATGTCTGTGTTTGTGCAATAAAGAGTATCTATCTATCTTACCTGCTCGTGGTGCATCCTGCCAAATAATAAAAAATAGTGAGGATGGCCTGGAGTGAATAGTGATAGGTCGCTCTCTTACATCCCAAATAGTGTATAGTAGAAAACAATAGGTAAGTACCTACCAAATGCCAAACCAAAAATTCCAAGGAGACGAAGTCGTGGGTACCAAGTACCTAGTAAATTGTACAAGCTACTAAAAATGACGTTATCAAGTATAACAAAGTCACCATTGTTGCATTATGAATCATTATTTTGTAGGTACGAGTATATCTCTTGAGGAAAAGTATCTTAATTCTTTTTCGAAAGAACAAATAGACAATGGGTTTCCAAAACAAAAGAGCTTGCACACACGAAACAATCTTATCGGCGCGCAGTTCAGAAATCAGCTTATTTGTGACATAGGGTTGATACCCACAGCCGTGTCATGGGTAGCCAGCTGATTAAATTCTTTAAAAATAAATAGTGAACGGAATCCAAATTTCTTACCGCTAGTACCTAATCGAAGTGATATCCCTTTGATAACTTAGATCATACAAAGATCTGAAAGTTTTCTTAACCGTCGACTGTCTGGAAGTGATGGCTTAAACCTATAAATTGTACTGCTATAAAGAGTTCAATAGTATAGATTTAAGTGGCCTGTTTGGTGTGCAATATATTATGTAAGGTGTCCCGTCGGCAAAGACGCTGCTTCTTAAGTCTCCAATTCTCCATACTTAGAAGCACCTAAGTATTTATTGTTTGCGTAGGTATTCTTCGCCCCGCTTTGCGAAACGTTGTTACTTTATACGAAGCCTGAGATTATTCCTTGTACACATTTTAAGCTAAAGAAAAGAATAATATCAATAAATATGTGTGCTTGTTATGTGTTATTGTGCCAGTTTAAACACTGATTATTTACTTTGTCAAATAAAGCAGCGTAGCTACTTGTAACAGGCAACCCTAAACGTGCGTAACTCTTGCGCAAACGCGAGACAATTACCTAAATAGCGGTCGAATCGTAATTACGATGCGTTTACTTTTTTGGAGCGCTAAAACGTTTTTTTACAAAATAAATTATTAAGAAAAAAATTATGAAACTGTAGACTAATAAACTATGTTTCGTTACACTATGTAATAGGTATACATACTCTCGTGTTACTGCAAAATTCATCTTGCACGTTCTTACTTTTTTATTAACCTTACGAAAAAGTACCTACTTATTAATTAGTTTGGTAACAAAATCGTTAAAATGTTTAAGAATTTAATAACGAAACAAAATAATTATGTATTTCATTACTTGTAAATGTAATTTTTTTATGTAAATCGTTCAATAAACGTTTTACTTTACTTTGTGTATTATGTTGCCCTCCAATTGCTTACCACTATGGGCAAATATCTGGATGCTTTTATCGCCATGCTGGGCAGGCGAGCTGGCGATCGCAGGGCTAAGCTCCTCGCCCCGGTGACGCTGCTGCCCGTCATGCGCCTGTGGTATTTAGCTACGCCCTTAATTGTGATAACCATAAGCCGCCTTCAGTTGGTTGCCAGAGCCTCGTTTGTTATTCGGCAGGACGCAGCGCGGCAGGTGAGGGTGGCTTAAAGCGAAAAGGTGATTCGGCTCCCTTACATCCCTAAATACCGAATTACTTAGACCCTTTACTGTAGAAAATCTACTCTACGTATGTTTACCTCGGCGTCTAGTGCATTACACAAACAACAAGGGCGTGGTTGTACTATTCATGTAAAACATATGCAAACAAGTTAATATACTACCGCATTTTAATTCACACTGTTACCGATGCTTTATTTATTCAGATCCGATGCATAAAACGCTTTTTAATGCATAAATAGCGACTTGGATGCATGCTAACTGGAATAAGAGAAAGTGAGACGCAAACAAGATTATCAAATAGACTAGCTCTATTTTCTGATCATGTACATAATAATGTTCGGTGTGATTGACAGGCCGAGTCGGGCTGGTTAGGGAATAGCAATTATTGTAAACGTGGAGTCTATTATAGAGCGGCTATAAAAAATACTACCAGCAGTAAGTGGAGTGGTGTTATAATTATAGACTTACTAGTAGAATAAGCAAAATTATCTATATATTTTTTATAGCGGCACAGTATAATTCTCCTCTTCTATATCATTACTATTATCTTAACTAATAACTAACACTACAACTACACTAATATTATAAAGAGGAAAACTTTGTTTGTTTGGTTGTAATGAATAGGCTCAAAAACTACTGGACCGTTTTTAAAAATTCTTTCACCATTCGAAAGCTACATTATCCACGAGTAACATAGGCACAATTTTATTTTGGAAAAAAAAACTTTACGCGGACGAAGTCGCGGGCGGAAAGCTAGTCCCACTAATATTATAAAGGCGAAAGTTTGTTTGGATGGATAGATAGATGGATGGATGTTTGTTCCCTTTTCACGCAAAAACTACTGAACAGATTTTAGTGAAACTTTACACGAATATTGTTTATGCATCAGATTAACATATAGGCTATAAATTACAATGATTTATCAATTTTTTCATTTAGAATTTCGGGAAAATATGTTACGGAATGATTAAGAACTTTTTGAATACACCATAGATACTGTCATTTCTTGACTTTGTCAGCGAAATTATCAATTTGACATGACAGGTACTGATATCAAGGTGGGGAAATACGGAAATTCGCCACATATAAGTACAAATAATTGTGAATTAAAATTGTGCGGCTTATTTTCGGAATGAAATTCTTCGGAAAATACTATATGCAAACTGCTATAACTGAAAAGACGACCAACGTAAAGGGATAACGACCGGCGTTGTCTACTAGAATATTGCTCAGTTTCAGAGGCACCTCATTCAGCAACAAATTGGAACAAACTTTTAGAATTATGTACAGTCAAAACAGATCTAGCAGACCCGTAAAGAAGGCGACCTGCATCTGATAATGAATCACAGTTACCAAGAACCAAAAACCTTACTGCAATCTCAGAAGGCTCACAACGGGCCACATGTCTAGCTCGGATGCGACGAAACTGCGATCAGTGTACCTATGCTTAATAAATACTTTTCTAATCCAAATTGTAATTTCTGTCCTCAATATACTAATATTATTAACACATTTCAGCCTAATAAAATCATTTTATTTACGCATGTCGGAAGAAAATAACGCTTTGAAGTAAGTTAAGATTCATACACCGGCCAAGTGGTCGCTTTTTGGTCGGCGTGATACTTAAAACCTGTGTACTAACATATTTTATTGTACATAGTTAGGTGCCACCTATAATTAAAAAAATCTTAATTTTATGGGTAAATAATTTTCAGAGCATATTCTTAGGGATGCTCAGTATGACATATAGAAAAATCGAATAAAAGATACTTAGTATTTTTAGCGTGGCTTCTCAAAATATGTTCATACACAGGATATCCAGGTTCTGCTTTAGTTGTAGGTATAGATATAAGATTATTAAACGCACTTATTTTCCAAAAAGTACAAAATAAGTATCCGTATTTCTATATTGTATGGGAGTGACCTATCACCTTTTCACTCCAAGCCTTCCTCACCTGCCCGTGGTGCATCCTGCCGACCAACAAACGAGGCTCTGGCAAACCGACTGGTGGTGGTAAAACCATAACGATGGAAGGCGTAGCTAGATATCACAGGCCTATGACGGGCAGCAGCGTGACCGGAGCGAGAAGCTACGCCCTGCGATCGCCAACCCGCCTGCCCAGGTGGCGATTATACCCATAATATCCTCCAGATGTTTGCCCTAGGTGCCCTAACTGAAGAGGCCTGTGTCCAGCAGTGGACTGTAATAGGCTGATGATGATGATGATTTCTATATTAATCTTAAACGTATCGCGCCGGCGCCAGCCCTCTCCTGGCCGAAAATCGGCCACAATGACCATTCTCCAAGCAGACCGGGCAAGTACGCACGAGATATTAAAGTGTACATGTTTATGCCCATACACAAGTGCATTACGTGCGGTTGCTCTGTTTGAAATAATGAGAATTCATAGTAGTAACTAGATACGTAGGTAAGCACCATTTTTGATACCAAAAAAAGACTAATTGACTCAAAAAAAGTACGGACGCGACATAACTATCTGATGACTGCTGACCCCAGTGGCGCATTATGTCGGTTCCCGGTAGGATTCAATGTAGAAACTTTTTTAGATAACTCGAATAATTCAGGAAGACGTCGCTCTGGATAAGTCATCACCAGAACTTACAGTTAAGAGAACCATAGCTTAAGACCACATTCATCATCATCATCAGCCTATTACAGTCCACTGCTGGACATAGGCCTCTCCAGTTGATCGCCACTTAGAGCAAACATCTGGAGGATATACCAATAATCGCCACGCTGGGCAGGCGGGTTGGCGATCGCAGGGCGTAGCTTCTTGCTCCGGTGACGCTGCTGCCCGTCACCGTCTTTAGTATTTAGCTACGCCTTCATTTGTGATGGTTATACCGCCACCAGTCGGTTGCCAGCGCCTCGTTTGTTATTCGGCAGGATGCACCACGGGCAGGTGAGGTTGGCTTGGAGCGAAAAGATGATAGGCCGCTCCCTTACATCCCACCAAGACCACATTACAGTTAAGACAACCATAGCTTAGTGATTCCTGAACAATGGGCCGCGGCTTCCAATGGCCAACCAGAGGCCAACATGATGTACCTACATTGTGTTTGTCCTGTGTCAACCTATGTTCAGATTTCTCAGCACTCAAATCGAATACCTATATCTTCATCATCTTTTGAGCATCCATTCGTAAGCGCGTGTTATAAAATAAGAGACAAAGACGCGTACGTACATGATATAATGACAGAGTAAGCTCTTCATGACAAACCGATGTTCACGCAGGCAAAGCCGCGGGCAGCAGCTAGTATAATATAAAGCTGAAGAGTTTGTTTGTTTGAACGCGCTAATCTCAGGAACTACTGGTCCGAATTGAAAAAATATTTTTGTGTTGAATAGACCATTTATCGAGAAAGGCTTTAGGCTATATAACATCACGCTGAAACTATTAGGAGCGAAGAAATAATGGAAAATGTAAAAAAAACGGGGAAAAAATAACTATTCCACGCGGACGAAGTCGCGAGCACAGCTAGTGTGTTATATTCATTTTCGTATGTTTTTTTTTATACCACTAGGGTGGCAAACAAGCCTACGGCCCATCTGTTAATCGGTTACCGCAGCCTATGGATACCTGCGACACCAGGGGTATCACGCGCGTTGCCGACCTTTTAAAAACCTCTACACAAACTTTTTGAAGGATCCCATAATGTAGTCTTGGGTGAGAGCCTTGGAGCTCATTCCAAAGCCTGAGTGTGCGCGGCAAGAAGTTTCGTACGCGACCATACCGGCACTAGGGTATGAGGCGAGCCGTAACATATAATGTTAATGGCATTATGCTGAGCGGAGACCTTGTAGGTAATCTCTATATACTATTTCAACTTTATTGTGCTCCTATGTACCTATTTTTGGGTACCTTATAAACATTTTTTCTTTTCTTTCTTCTTTCTTATTAACTTTGCACTACACCTTTTTTCTGCTTAGCGTAATAGTTGAGAGGGAATGCCTATTAAGTGTTTTGAATCTAGTGATTTATTCCAATAGTTACCACAATTATCTACATTTCTACATCAATAGGTATATTGGTACAGACTGGCTCGATAGCTCATTTGGCAGTGACCCCTGCCTCCTGTACCAAGAGTTTAGGGTTTGGTTCCCACCAAGGACACACATTCATAACGAATACTCGTGTTTGTTCCGTATCTGGGTATATATATAAGTATATATTTAAGTACATATTTAATGGTGGATATCTTCGTTGTCCTTATACCAATAACACAAGTGCTACATACCTACATTGGGATCGGAGCATTATATGTGATGTTGTCTGATATTTATTTATTTATTCCACGTCAACATACAGTCGTGACAGTGGTATTTCTATCCAATCGCACTGTCGCCGGCCGCAGCTATATTGAGAAATATTTCGTTTCCTTAATCATACATCTTCCTAGAAACGTGCGCTCATGATGACAATTGTACTCGTTATTATAATGTACCTACTCAGTGTGTTATGGTATTAACATATTGGACACGATGCGTTTAACTCTGCAAATGTGTGTTATCTAAAGCGTAAAGCGTTTCGCCTCTACCTTATAGTGCGAACGGCTAAAGTATGGAACTCTTTTCCCGAGCTCCTTGTTCCCCGAGAGAATAATCTTGATGGTCGTGCCGCATGGCAAAATTGAATCAGTTTTTGCTGGAGCACGCTCCATCGTAGACTACGATATTGCTTAACATCAGACGAATGGCAGTCAATATGAATTTACATCTGTCTATACTTAAGTATAATAAATCTATAGAGGTCAATTCTGTACATTAAATATTATATTTTCAAAATAACTATCAGGGGGTGATTAGTGATCGATACTGATGCCAAAAATGCAATCAGTAAATTTTTTGTCTGTATGTTCGTTATAGAAACAAAAACTACTCAACGAATTTTAACAAAACTGGGTACAATTAATTTGTTCTTTATACTCCTGGGCAGGTTATAGTATACTTTTCATCACTCTACGATAAATAGGAGCAGAGCAGTGAAGGGAAATGTTAGGCAAACGGGAGAAATGTTTACCTGTATGTTTGAACGCGCATCACTTAAAAACTACTGCATGGAATTGAATGCGGTTTTCACCAATGTATTAAGGTCTAACTCAAAGTTTAAGCACCATTATGTAAGTCCGTTATTTTTGAAACCCGATACCCACGCGTGCGACGCCGCTGGCATAGCTAGTATCAAATAAAAAGAAAGGTTCATTGTACCTACCATGAAACGTCGATTGCAAATTAAATGTTGGTAGTTAGCTTCTAATAATATTTGAATTCATTTTAATGAACATAAATACATAATAGGTAAGACAATTTTACTGGCACGAATCGCTTGGAGCCCGCAGGGCGCGAATATAGTGAAAGTCTGTTAGATAAACGAGACAATTATGATTCTTAGTACAATTGGCTGGTAACTGAATATCGGGGACAGTCAAATGTATTCAATTGTAGCTTTGAGCTTTTGACTACAGTTTAAAATGCGTTCCCATAGCAAATTACCATAGGGTGGATCATCGCCCAAAGCGTATCTCTAAGGACACTAGACAAGTCATCATTATCAGCCTATCGCAGTCCACTGCTGGACATAGGCCTCTCCAATTGTTGGCCACTTTGGGCAAACATCTGGAGGTTTTACCCATAAACGCCGCGCTGGGCAGGCGGGTTAGCGATCGCAGGACGTAGCTTATGGGGGACGCCCCCCCCCCCCACAAGGGCGCAGGTTGAGTCCGGCACCCCGGCGCTGAATACACTTAAGACGGTACTGCAACACGCCTATTCCTCTTGAGCATCTAGGATCGACGCTCTTCGTTCCAATTTGAATCCAGCCTATAAGCAAAGTTTGAGTGCAAGTCGAGCCATGCAAGCGTTCAACTATTAGCCAGTGTAACCATTGAAGTGTTGCGTCTAATTTCATTGTGTTATCTGCTCCAATCATCTGATATGGAACCTGATTAAGTAATTAGTTGCCGCAGTTGTTACGCGTATTGCCGCCTTCACCGATCTCGTGATAACAGAAACTATTGCTGGGAATTAATTGAATCCGTTTCGATTGCAAAGATTCTATCGAGATATTGGTGTTATGCAGATTTGGTTAGCGTTGATTTTAATAAAGCCTGCGTAAAAGTTAACCAAAAATAGTAGATAGAGTTATGTGATTGTATGTTGGTATGTAGCTACTTTCTCTCTTGATAGATTTTCAGCTGTGGCCGATCACTACAGGGGCTAGCGAATGTATCTGTCACCGGATAATAGCAAGAATCGTAAGTTGATCAATTTCCTAGGTAGTTGATTAACTTTCGGAAAATAACAAACGGTAGTTGAAATGTATTATTTAACGCAATGGATTTCAGTTAGTTGATCAATTTACGGTAGCCTGACAGTCATTTAATAATTTACGATTTTGACACAAGTAAAATCGTCCTCAAATGGGCCAATCGTTGCTCAATGCTCTATTTAACGGTGCACTATTACCCGTAACTTATTTATTTTATTTATTTATTATAAAGGTTCACCAACAGCTGTTTACATTAAAACTTTACATTTGATATTACTTATAAATAAAGACACTCTAAATGTAACAACTTCTTATAGGTAAACACTGCATGCTCATAAAATAAAAAAATACGCAAAAACTAAGTACTTATATCCTAACTAAACTACACTTAGGAAATAATTTCATACAAAAAACCTCAAAAACTATATTCTATAAAATTACCTAATTGCCAGATAGACTGGCCAAGATGGATTAATACACTGTTCCCTGATTGGTTGCCGGGATAACGCCACGTGAGCCATTGAACCAATCAACGTTCACCTCACTTTCGTCGGATGATTTTACGGCAAGACCCCGTAAAATGATCAATTTACTAAAATACATACGTTAAATAATACATTTCAACTGCCGTTTATTATTTTCCGGAAGTTAATCAACTACCTAGGAAATTGATCAACTTACGATTCTTGCTATTTTCCGGTGACATATCTAACGCAGGTTGCCACGTATGCTTCGGCGCTACCCGTGTCCCTGCAACTTACTGCCCATTGGTGACACAGAGGGGATTAGTGGGTATGCCCTCCCATTTTGGGAAGTGTGAGTCCCACACACCTCCCCCCGGAGACGGCATGAAAGTGCCTAATGCATTCCCCTCTTAAAAAACAGGTAGGTACCTATCCGTGTGCGTGGATAAGTAGGTAACAAGTCTTCCAGTTTCAATGGTACCTAAGTACTGGTGACTTTTTTTTATGACAGATGAGGCGAACGGGCAAAGGTCAACTTGGCAAGTGATCACAGGGGCGTTGCCGGCCTTTAAGATTCGGATTTAAAATAAGGCCATTAAGTGGCGTAGAAGACGACTAAGGACTAAGGAAATATCAGGAAACGGGCAGCAGCGTATACCTTGGTACAAATAAAACCCATTGCAGCCACCATTTCAGGCTGGTTGGTGACCACAGTGGGTCACAGGCGTCAGGTGTGTTGACTAAGGCAAAATCCCCCAAATGACTATTCATGACAATAGGGAGGCCTATGTCCAGCAGTGGACGTTTGCAGTTTGATATAATACTAGCTGCTACCCGCGGCTCTGCCCGCGTGAATATTCATATAAAACATAGCCTATGTGTTAATCTGATGTACAAACTACATTCCTGTAAAGTTTCATTAAAATCCGTTCAGTAGTTTTTGCGTGAAAGTGGAACAAACATTATCCATCCATCTATCCATCCATCTATCCAAACAAACTTTCTCGTTTATAATATTAGTAGGATTAGTAAGTATGTGCTTACCATACCAGGACATACCATATTAGGACAATTTCTTTGTTTCATAATCACTTTGTTTTCACAAATTTCATGATCAACTTAAGGTGAACTACCTTTATGTTCTTGTACCTTTTAATTGGTATATTTTTAAAGAATAATTGCTTGCCAAATCCAAGGGAACTTGGGTTATTAAAAAAATGGAACAAGCATAATGGTATTTTTGGAGTCACACTGTCACAGTCATCATCTGGCATTTTTGTTACTATATAGTTAAATAATGTACTCCATATTATTGTCTCTATGATTAACACTGAAAACGAGATGTAGAGTCATCATTTGCTTACCCTGTTGTATTACCTGGGGTCGGCGCAATATGATTTCTTTTCCATTCATCCCTATCAGCCATCATGGTTCCATTCACTCCTTTCTCAGTCATACCATCATTCACGCAGTCCATCCATCTTTTCTTTGGGCGGCTTCGCCCTCTCCCCCATTCTGAAAACGAGATGTAGAGTGCCAGAAATCCTCTAAGTAAAAGACGTCAATAGCCGTATGAACTTACAGGTAGGAAAGCCCATTCATTATTTAGGACCTATTATTTCTTACTGAATAAACCATGACCCTAGTAATCAGTTGTAAGTAATATCATTTTTAGTACGTTAAACTTTCCCTGCTTTTAAAAAATCAGCCCTTAACATAATATTCGAATGGTTACGACTTCGGACCTTCAAAACGCGACCTACAAGGTTCTCAACGTACTTGTGACTCCCCTGGTATTGCGGTGTCTATGGGCTGAAGTATCACTTCTTCACTTCAGGTCCATTTACCACTTCTGTCATCAAAAAACCTACTCAGATTTTGTGTGAGAATCTAACTCGGAATCTTATTTAAAGCGACTGAATACTCAACAATTGCCAAAATTCTCTACCATTAAGATAACGGTATTTACGAAATGCAAAAACATATTCGCACTATCCGTTCATATGTGATGCACTCGTTCTCATGAAAGCTCGCAGGGGACCTTGCTCTTAATTTTTATTTCTATAGCGCTACTAGTTACAGCCCGCAGGTTTGCGCGAGTGAATTACATTTTTTATTTGTTTAATTCTAAGGAAGCATTACAATTATATAAAGTCTAAAGAGGGATGTAAGGAAGTGACCTATCATCTTTTCACCTTTCTTAAATGATTAATCTGCCCGTGCCCGCACCAATCTCGATGATGGAAAGGAGCCGACGGAATCAATTCATGCAATTAAGGGACAAAATGCATCCTATAAAAATCCGACAAACATGCAATGAGACTGCTGTGATTTAAGATCATATATCTTTTCATTTTAATAATATCTCCTTATAAATTATAATCTAACTATATGTTAATCTGATGTACCTATCACTACATACTTAGTATGAAACAAGGTCGCTAGTAAGCTATTATACGAGTAACTGTAAAGTTTTATTAAAATCCATTTATTAGGTATCGCATCAAGAAGTAACAAATATCCATACGTACACACAAACTTTCGCATTTATAATATCAGTAGGATTGGCAAGGCAAGGATTGCTAGGTATGTCATTAATTAATAAGAAATCTCTGGGTTTAAAATGCCTTTTAATAAAGGAACTCTTTTATGTAGGCCGAATATTTATTTTGGTCAAAGACACCCAACTTGATGGTATTTTTGACGATCGGTAGCGCCATTTGTAAAGTTCACATAGCACAAAATGCATTAGGTTCGATTCCCGGTCAAGTCTGACAATGATACAAGGACAAGCATTTGTTGAGATCAGGGCAATAATGTGGTCTATTTGACACAAAGTGCCATATAAGGTTAATTAATCAAGAAGTGAAAAAGCATCTTACGGGCCAGTTAGGAAGAGGGCAACCGACATCATGCTGGTTTTTCTAAGTGGTTACCTGCCCGTTACCACAGCGACTTGGGCTTCTCTTTATTTATATATGCATCAAGCGAGGACTCTCACAATCATAAGTAGATTGCCATAAGACCGTGGGGCCAAATTTGGCTGCGTAACAATAACTTTTCAATTTTGTCTGGAATACGCATTTAAAATGCTACGCTTAACTTTGGATGACTAAAAATTTAACCGTTAAATAAAAATCACAAGTATTATTCATTATTAGTTCTTCACTTAACACAGTTGCACAACACATAGGTAATATAAGAAGGAAGATGCAACATCACTATTATCACACTGTCAACTAGTTCTTATACAGCGTGTATCAACAAAATACGTGAAAGCCAATGCAAATCGCGTATTACCGAACAATTACGGGTTACGCCGTAATTTGTGATAGGTAATTAAGGTAGAAGTGCCGATAGAACTCGATCGCAAAAATAAATGCTCCCAACAAATTTCTACTCATTGTTCTGGGACAACGATAGATTGTCAATGTGCTGCTCTGAAGGAATAGGGTTGTCAGCTAGCACCTAGTTACTAGGAGGATTGTCTAACAGGCCATTATTTTAGGATAAAAATAAATAAAAAATAAATAACCCAAGACATGCCACGCCGGGCCACACAGCGCCATCTAGCCCCAAACTAAGCTTCGGCTTAGTTTGGGGCTTCGGCACAGAATAATAAATAGTTACTTGGCCGAAGCTTGTACTATGGGTACTAGACAACTGATAAACTTACTTAGATACATTTTTTTTGTAAATAAATACATATCATACATAGAAAACACCCAGACCAATACAAACAGACATGTTCATGTACACAAGTGTTTGTAATGTATGGGGATCGAACCCACGACCCTTGGCTCAGAAGGCAGGGGTCACTACCAATTGAGCCACCGAGCCAGTTTCCTCCCAGAGATACCTCATACCATCAGGACTCAGATGAAGGCACCGACAACACTTGGTATCTTCTCTTCATCAGCCTATTGCAGTTCACAGCTGGACATAGGCCTCTTCAGGTGCTGGCCACTTAGGTTAAACATTTGGAGGATATAGCCATAATCGCCACGCTCGCGCTGGGCAGGCGGGTTGGCGACCGTAGGGCAGCAGATGTATGTCCTAAGTGACTGCAAAATGCTGATGGTGATGATGATAATGATATGTCCAGCAGTTGATGTTTGCAGGCCGATGATGATGATTTTCTCCTGCTCACCATCTACAGGTAGGGCGCCGTTCTCTCAATCGTGAGAGCGCGAGTCTCACAAACCCCGTCACTTCCCTGGGTGATAGGATTTTCCACGTCTTGAAAAAAGCTAACATGGAGATCTAAACCCTGTGTTCCCTTTTACGCAAGCTCTGATTATGTGATTCCCCGGATTTTAGGTATCCATGAGCTGATCTGATTAATGGGATAGATACTCTCTACTGCAGTAAAATTTAGGTAGAGGCGATGTATTTCACTGAAGCTTTTTTAAACAAAAACTTAAATATTGTACATGGTATTATATTATGTATGTTCTACTACAACTCGTGACAGAAAATATAAACAAAATATTCATGGTTATAGGAGAGTCGGACCAATAGTAATTAAACTTATTAGACGTATTCGCAGAGACTGATTGATCAATGACGAAATTGGATCATTCCTACAGTAATTGATATTGATCAATGAGCAATACGTCACTGGCTCAAAGAACACACAACAAAACATAATTATTATAATGTTGCCCAATGTCGATTAATGGATCGCGTTAGGTAACCATACTTACTCCCGACTTAATGCTACCCACGACGATTAGCGACGGAAAGATATGTAATTATTGATAGAACAAGAGGTCGGTACTTAATTAATAATCTACATACTTAGGTATATTTTTAACCTAAGTATGTAGATTTCTTCGACTTCGACTCTGTGTTAAAAGAAATATGATACAATTTATTTATAGATTTGCGGAATACGAATAGATATCAAACAGAACATCAGAATTCAGAACCATTAATAGACTGGAAAATAATGCCTTCGTAGACATTAGTAAGTACAATGTTTTATGCGCAATAAAAATTAAATAAATAAATTAGAAAACTTGAAGATGGTGTGATGATTTGGTTCGTCAATCAGAGGAATGGCAGGCTCTGGCTTTAGACAGAGAACTTTGGAAAAGTTTGGGGGAGACCCATGACCCATGGAGACCCATGTTGTCCCACTGCTGGACAAAAGTCCAGCATGGTTAAGAAAAGAAAAAGAAATTAGAAAACTTAATATGATCTGACCGGAAATATATGTCGTGAAAAATAGCACAAATAACCACCCCATTTCTTTCCGTGGGTGTAGTAAGAGTCGATTAAGGGATTAGTC
Source organism: Conogethes punctiferalis (assembly GCA_031163375.1). Lineage (NCBI taxonomy): Eukaryota > Metazoa > Arthropoda > Insecta > Lepidoptera > Crambidae > Conogethes > Conogethes punctiferalis. The sequence goes on along the minus strand of CM062088.1, from coordinate 15,535,198 downwards.
ACTTGGGTTTCCATCTTCTCAGCTGGTAGGGTTCACCCGCCTGGCGTACTCAGCGAAACACCTGTGAAGTGACTTCAGTCGCGTTTTGGGATCAGTCGATACATTAGAATAATGGCAGAGGCAACCATCGGGGAAGATAACGAGTGATTGATTTGGTTACTTGTTGCTGCAGCGACTTGGGGTCTCTCTTTCTTTTTCCATCAGACGAAACGGACGATAAGAGAAGTAACACTTTAGGTTTTTAAAAACTGAAAGTAATGCACTTAAAACTCCCCTTGCACTAAAAAAATTAATTAACTTACCAGTAATCATGGTAGTACATTTAAGAGTAGGTACTGTTGGTTTTGTAGCATTGAAGAAATGCACCGCACAAATAGATAATAATGAATGTCCCGTACAGCAAATTTTAATGGTCTTATGCTTCCTACCACCGAATGTAGGACCTAACTTAGTGCTCTAGGCCACACATGTAGCTATATGTAGCTTTGAGCACTAAGTAAGACTAATACAATAAGCTTATTGTATTGGTCTTAGTAGCGTACCTACCGAACGAAATACCTTGACCAGACCGGCATACTCCAGGACATCTTCGGAATGGCCTGATGAGGTTTCTGGATGACAGGAATGAAATAACCCAGGGTAGTATAGCCGTCACGCAAAATAGGCGCTCAGAAATCGAATCGTTTTAACTTAATATTGGTCTCATCTTGTAAATTTGTTCCTGTGTAGCATACAATGCATGATCATTGATAATAACGGTCACCTAATAAGATAATAAAGGTTAGGTTAGGTAATTCACAAGCTACCAAACGTAGCCAAAATAGTTTTTCCGCTTTTGCTCCAATTCTTTCAGCCGTTTGGACCACGTTTTATCTAACACGGGCAACCCTACGCTAACGCGGGTTGCAAGAGCCAGCGGTTCACACACACTCTCGCGTAAGTGAAACTGAGTATATAAACGATGCAAATTACCGACAGAGGCACAATCGACCACCCTCTCGGACAGTGAGGCGCTTTCGATCACACCACAATGAAATACCACGTGCGTATCGTGTTCCGTGCCCGCTTGTGTTTCGTGTTCCAAATTAAAAATATATCGTGTGTGTTCTGAATTCAAAATAACTTGAATTGGTTTTGAGGTTCCATTGTAAATAGGCCTAAAAAAATTAAAAAGTGCAAAAAAAGTAGTGCTATTTTCTTAATTTGATTAAAGTAGTCCGATACAATTAAACTAACTACATAGAAAAAAGTGATTTACATAGTGGGAAAATTCGAAATACTTACCGAAAATCGATAAGACATAGTTATTATAGTTACTCGTAGATCAATATTTATTTAGCAAAACCTTTGCTAATCTTTTAGGTATATTGTGAATGAATCGGTAAAATCGGTAAAATCATACTTTAGATAAATTCATTATTTTTATTATTATTTGTGTTCAATATTTAGTAGATTAGGTATACCTACTACTTAAACTGGTTCAGCACTAAATTATGTTGCATTTGAATATTTATTTGAAAAAGTTTGTTGTACACTTTGCAATTCCTTTCCCTACGGGAAAATGTAAGCATTTTGTGAATACGTCATTTTATTGCATTTAAAATTTACTGTTGTAAAGTGCAGTAATGTGTTACATTTTTATAACATAATACCGATGAAAGCAAAAACATCAGTGATCCAAAACCAATCGCACATATTGCAGCTATTAAATTCATTTATGTACCAATTCAGTGAGCAACCGGCATCGTTTCTTCCTGGTCTCAATTTTGTAGGAAGCCTTTCTTGTTGCATAACTTTACTGGTGTTATGAATCGATCTAAGATTATATTCAGACTGAACTATATTCTCATTTCTCCATTAACGATATTGACGACTAAGATAAATCAACTTTAGAGAAATGATGATCAATAAAATATAATCTCAATTTATATTTAACTGCATTCGCCAAAGACTAACTTTGACTATTGATCTGAAAACTCTCAAACTTTCTTGTTACGTAATACACTGTTACTTATACTTGTCTTTCAGCAAAACTAGTCACAAGAGAACGGCTACCGATAATCCTTTATCTAATTGGCTGTTACACAATTCAAATGTTACAACAGGATTGGAGTTCAATAGACTTAACACCGCAATTGAAGCTTTATGTAACAGGATTAATGACGTGTAAATCTTCGAGTCTCATAACATGAATTTTTGCTATATTGTAAAATTATATAGCCGTATCTTTCTAGCAATAAAATATCTACTTGTTTATCCATTGGTGACCAATTGGCATTTTTGAGATGATTTCTGCTCAATAATAAAAGTAGAATAATAGAGATTATTTCGCAAATAGTTCTGGTTATTTTTATAAAACTTAATCGTTTCAGTTATCAAGGAACACACACAATGAATGCCTTATAGATAAGCATCAATTTATGATAACAGGCTAAACTAATGCTCTCTTTTTAAATTTAGAACACGATAGCAATTTTAAAAGAAATCTTGATATTTTCAAATGCTTATAAATGGTATGAGTATTAACTAGAAGTATTGTTGCAGATTTTCTTGGGATTCCTAGCCGTAGCGGCCGCTTACCCCGGCATCATCCACGATGAACATCAAGCGCCACAAATCGAAGAGAAGTACGACCACGCTCTGATCGGCGAGTCGGGCCACCACCACCACATCCAGCACGAACATGCCAAATCCCACCAGTCCATCAAGTTCGAGCACTTCCACCCCGTCCCCGTATACGTCAAGAAAGAACATCATCATCTTCTCGAGCATCCTTTGGAGAAGGGCAAGTCCGAGCAGAACTTGAAGCTCATCCATCCCGAAACTGAGCACAAGCATGGAGGCGGTCTGGTTCTGGAAGACCACAGACTGGACACCGAGCATCTCGCCCAAGCTCTGCAGCACGGAGGGTATGAGCACGGAGGTTACGAACAGGGAGGCCTAGAGCACTACGGTGGCTTCGAAGGCTACGAAGGCGGCGAAGGTCTGAAAGCTTACGCTGAGCTTCAGCCCTCCCACGGCTACGAGATCGAACAAGGTCCTGCCCAGAGCGGAGAATCCTACCATTACGGTGGATACTAACTTCAACAGAAATGGAGTTCTCACGATAATTTAGGTCTACGTCTTGCCTGTTGATATTAGCCTTAGAAATTCCTGTTGCGTTGAAAATATCACCGGCTTTATAATCAGATTATTTACGTACTGATTTGTTATAAATTTGTTTTCATCTAGAGTCATGCAATTTGCAACGCTACAGGAAGATGCAATTAGACCTAAGCGCTTTAGATTCAAGCTTGAGTTCAGAAAGTGCTCTTTTGAATAATGTACCTGATTTAGACTTAGCATTGGTATCAATCTTGATAAATCATGTTGAACGTAATGTGTATTACGTTGTGTGCGCAAATTACGAAATTGTTGTTTGTTAGAGAGTGTTTTGTCGGACTGTTGTCCGTTTGTTTTAGTCCCTCGCCAGATCTGTTAGGTAATACGGAGCGATGGTTGAGTCCCTGTGAAATTGTGATATTAATAAATGTTTGTTTTAACTTAAACGGTTATTTCATTTGCACCTAATTTACCCAATCGTGTGAAATCAAGAGGCTATTCATTCAAACAGTATTTCTCATCTATTCAAATGATAGCAGATCTTTACTGCGTTCTTGCAAATCATATTAAGCGATGGTTGAACTAGTTCTTCGATATGTCAGTTTCACTGCAGATCAAATATGCGAGCGTGAACTTAAAACCGTGTCACTGTCAAACCGAATGATTCCGGTCATGTAAATTCTAAGGCAACTGTTTGTTATGTAACATTATCGCAACCAGTTGTGAACATTATGATTGGCGTGTGGTTATAGTTTTCTGACAGCCGACGCAAATAGCACCTTAGGCCTAAAAGTGTAACGTCTGTGGGGGTGTAAGACCGCCTGATCTAGTTGAATAAGTAATTACATGACATCAATTATGGCTGATGTTGGGTAGCCGTTGAACAGTGTGTGTATAATGACGTGTTACGATACTGTTATGCAGCAGGATGACTTGCTAAGCTTTATTATCCAACAACACCTAAGTCCGATCGTGTAATTATGATTTCTAGTGACTTTTCTCTTAAGAGGCGGTCAGCGCAATGCACTAATAGGTTTATGTTCGCTAATATAGTCATTAAATGTGTAATTTGTGACAAAGACTTTATGTAATGAACGATAAAAGCAACACGCAAAGTAATGATCGTTAATTAGTGTTATGTAAAAGTTCTGATTGTAAACGGTAGAAATCTATTTCTTGGGTGTTACGTTTTAAGGTGCGATATTTGTTATTGCAATTACGTAGTTAATGTAGGTAATATCTAAAACCTAATTATCGTTCAAGTACGTAACACTGTCTACAAAAAGATCATTAATTTTAGTAGGTACTAGAGTCCATTGCCTATGTGACCGATGACCAATTAATTAGGTCTATGAAAACCGTTTGGGGACTCTACTTTTTAAATAAACAATTTTTTTTCACCAATATAATTGGTTTTTTTTTAAACATTTAAGCAAGTGCTGGATGCGAGAAGTTCGGGATCGAGGCTTCTCGCAACCAGCACACTTGCCAGCCATCTTGCGCAAATCGTCACTCCACCTGGCCTGAGGGCGTCCTACAGTAATACGTTTGCTGAGAAGTGGTATCCACTCTAGAACTCGTTTACCCCAACGGTTATCGTTTCTGCGGCTGATATGAAAAAAGGTAATAAAAGTTTGGAATAGTATGCAGATCGTAAGTATTCGTCTACGACCTATCATCTTTTCGCTCCAAAACACCCTCACCTGCCCTTAGTGTATCCTGCTGAATAACAAACGAGGCTCTGGCAACCGACGAGTGGTATAGCCATCACGATTGAAGGCGTAGCTGAATACCACTGGCCTATGATGGGCAGCAGTCACGGGAGCGACGTCCTTCTATCGCCAGCCCGCCTGCCCAGCGTGGCGATTATGGGTAAATCCAGGTATCTGCTCAAAGGCGAAATTAAGACAGGTGGGGCATAGCGAATCATCGCTCGAATTGAGCTGTCCGTCCGGGGAAGAACCTCCACCCTATAATATCGTAGCCAAAATGACCTCTGGGTCGTGTGTCTGCCGGTGAGTAGGTTTTCCGGAGCTCGTGGGGGGTCAGGGTTAGGCCGGCATGGCAGGGGCAACTGACAGGTAACTGACCAGTTACTTGCCAGTTGCTTCTCTTTCGCTTTCCATCAGGCGTAGAGAAGCCATTATGCCGAGCTACTATAAAAAAAAGCCTGATGAGGTCTACGCCTTTACAGTGGACTACGATAGGCTGGTGATGATGATGACTCTGTAACTTTACCAATAAAAAAGAAATCGAGTTTAAAACATACTGACTTCAAAACACGTTGTAGATATACATCTTTCCAGCCGTACGTACTATTGATAGGTACTTGTGTTTTTTCGCTCTGTTTGCGACCACGCAACTGTTCGTCGTTAGGAAGACAATAAACCTGATTACTTTATCTGAAGCAACCTGTTGATGGACTTGCTCTGGCTGGTGCAACGCCTTTGTTGTAGGTACAATTCGTATTATACATGAAATATTGGTTAAAGGAAATCATATAGAATACAAATTCTTCCTTCAAAAAGCGAACCTATAGATTTCTCAAGGGCCGGCAACGCACCTGTGCATCCCCTGGTGTTGCAGTGTGTATGGGCTGAAGTGATCACTTACCATCAGGTGACCTTCAGTTTGCCCCCGCTGTCAATAACTAAATAGGCTACTTGACTATTTTAATTATAACTTCCAAATACTACCTAATCAATTATAATCGAAACAGCTAAAAAAAAGTTACAGTTAGAAAAACTCTAATTTGAACGAGACCAAAAAAGTGTCATTGAACACAAGCGGTGGCTTAAAGCTTACCAATCAATAAATCAATCAATAAATCACTGCTGAACTAAAGCATCCTTAATTCGTGACACATTTATCTATCCCGGCCTTCCCCATCCAGCCAGCGCCCGCAGTTCTTATAACGTTCGTTGAAGTCCAAGGAAGGTTCTTACGGCGGAAAAATTTGAATAAATGCAACGAGGAACCGCGGGTAACACCGCGGGGCGCAGCTAGTAACAAATAAAATCAAATGTATTTGACAGCTAATTCATAATTTAGTATCTTTTGTCATTTAATAATACCGTTAGGCCTATTTTAGCACAGACACCGTTACAAAAATTATAATCACACATTGCCGTCGCAAGATAAACAAAATATAATTAGCTACGAAGTGCTGCGTTATTCAAGGTTGCTTATTTTTCAAAGTTTCTCAACAAAGTCACTTGGATATTCTAATATTTAATTTAATGTTTTTATTACACAAAGTAGAAGTGCAATGTTCGTCATTATGAAGACAATAAAATATGATTACCTACCTATCTGAGGCAACCTACAACGGATTAACCTAAATGTAGTATACATAAAATACTACGTAGGTGTTATACATGTTAGACGTGGACTCAGTAATTCATTGGACATTATACCTAATGCTCTAGCCCTGATAATCAAATAAAACCTCTCTGAAATAAGCTCCCAGCCGTTTTTCCTGAACTCTATGCTTTGTTCTTCTTCAAACGTGATCTAAAGAGAGTTATTTCTTCTTGGTAGCAGCGGCTTACCCGGCGGCTGTGCCCCTGGCTTCGCAGAGTCTATAAGCGGTGGTGACCATTAACTACAGGCGGGCCGCTTGAAGCAAAGAATAGCTTCAAGCAAAGGATGTGGAGGAGTGCTATTTTTAACCGACTTCGAAAAAAGGAGGAGGTTCTCAATTCGTCTCTATGTATAATATTTTTTTTTTTTTATGTATGTTCACCGATATCTCCGTCAATTATGAATGGATTTCAAAAATTTTTCGACAGTTCGATAGAGGACACTTCCGAGGTGGTCCCATTATCACCAAGTCAGGATCTGATGATGGAATCCTGGAGAAATAGAGGGCATCAACCGAAAATTGTATGCTCATATAGTGTTTTTGTTACGTAATCATATTTTACTCAGGTATATGCTTCCGGGCGTCAACATCTGGTGCTGATGATGAAGCCACAGAACTCCTTAACGGTTAGGAGTTAGGGGACAGTACTGACTTTGGTCGATATTAAACTAGGTAGTAGTATGTACTTATGCAAGGCTAATAGGGCAGGTGATTTGGTAAGTGATTTGCTTGATTCTAGATCGCAAAGTCTTCACTTGACTTAAAGCAAAATATTTTCATTCCTAAGTAAAACTCTTAAGGACATTAATTAACCTTTATTCAAGGTCACCGCACATTAACGCAACTAAAAATAGAGAAATAAAATTATTTTTTAAAAAAAAATTAAACCGACTTCAAAAAAAAAAAACACTAACGACCAAAACTAAAAAGCGATAAATAACGTAAGTAATTCTATCCTTAATACATAATTATTTAAATATAACAATTATCACTTATTTTTGAAGTCGGTGCCAGCCAAACAAATAAATGTATATTGACGTGTGGCCAGCCGCGCGCGTCATACAACAACAGTCTACGTTAGGTACCGAGAGGCTGGCACCGACTTCAAAAATAAGTGATAATTGTTATATTTAAATAATTATGTATTAAGGATAGAATTACTTACGTTATTTATCGCTTTTTAGTTTTGGTCGTTAGTGTTTTTTTTTTTTGAAGTCGGTTTAATTTTTTTTTTAGCAATAAATAACAACATTTTTACAGGTTCAGCCTCGTAATGCCCAATGCCCTTCTTACGATATTGGATCCTTTAAACGGGGCGTGAAGAAGCACCTTATGGGCCGGCATGGCAGTGGCAGCTGACAGGTGACTATCGGTTACCTGCCCGTTGTCGCAGTAACTTGGGCTTCTCTCTCGCTTTCCATCAGGCGTAGAGTGGCCATTATGCCGTGCTAATATTTAAAAAAATGCCCGTTTACAATCCAAATTCCATTGTTTTATTATCTATTGTCTTTTGTGCCTCGCCTGATGAAAAGCCAAAAAAAATCCCAACTCGCTGAAGCATCGGATAATTAACCAAATTTATCTCTCGTCATTTGTTTTAAGCAGACCCGCTAATATTACTCTGTCTGTACACAAACTGATCCCAAAACAAGACTGGAGTCACTTTACGGATCCGAGGTCTTAATTAAATACCTAATAATAGGCTTACATGATTTATCAATCAATCTAAGTTATTATTTCAATAAGGAACTACAAAAATGCCTAAGAAATTAAATCGAAAGAAAATTAAGATCAATGAAAGTTGATAGTCTTGTTGCATAAACATAATATTTTTAGACACATCCAGTTTTATTTAATTATGATAAAATTAATGGATATCGTTAAAAGATTAACACAACAACTTTGTAACAAGAGCTTACAGTACAGTACGGTGACACAGTTTACGTAAGAGATCTCGTAATTTCGTGCGGCCATCTTACCTTCCTGGTGCATTTAGTATTCAAACGGCCAAGTGCTTTCGCTGAGCGACATTTTAGTTTTGTTATTTCGTACCGATTCTTTATTCTGCGCTACCAGCGACAATGTGTGAAAACTAATAGAGTAACAACCAATGAATGATACCTTAAGTAATTTGATTCAACATGCGTGTACGCAATACGATAGCAAAGAAATTGATGATTATGCTAGAATTTGAATGGTATTACGGCAACGTAATCCATTATGCATGTAAGGAACTTGAATGAATTATTCCCTCATATACATAATTGGCTTTTTCCTGACATTTCGTCTCGATGCATTGCAATATAGAATTTATTGCGTCTATTATTTATAATCGTTCGGTCCTATCTACTGGATTCTGATGGTAAGTGATTTGTACTACACGTAGCAATACTTAACATAAATCTTGCATAAATTAACTATTGACTTTATAATTGCTAGTAACTAGTAAAAACCATCTAGACGGACATTGCAATTAGATAATATTAATAACATAACGCCTTGAGTATATTTCGTAGCAACATTTTAAACGGAACAGACTCTACTATCTGTAATTTCTAGGAGCCTTCGTACCTATTCATACTACTCGTTTGTAGTTTTATGAAAATTGCAAGTAAACAATGATTATGTTTTGACAAACAACGTTTAATTTTTTCAACAACATTGTAATAAATACTTATTTACTCTTCACAAATGACTCGATTGCCACAATCCCCTAGAGCCTAACTAACTTATTCTAAAAGATTTCAGTACTTCCAAACATGATGAACCGGTGGCGATTTCTCCGATTTGTGAATAGACAGTTCTAAGGGAATTTCCTTTTTCGTGTCTGGAAAGACACGTTGAACCAAGTGATGCCTCTCTTTGCCATGATGCAGAGATGGGCGTCTTTTGATGCTGACTTCTTTACGGACCAGAGTTGGAGGCGTTTTCAATATTGCTTCCGCTTTAGCCAAGGCGTTTTCCTTTTCAATTTTGGTAAGAAACTTCTGTGCTTCAGCAGCGTTCTTGTGATCTTCAAAGCTGGGAGCGTATTTGAGCGCCGATAACTCCTTTTGATATTGTTCCCATTTTTGATCCTGCTCTTTGATGGGCTCTGGTAATTCCTGATGTACCGCCGCTAATTTACCATTGTTATAAGTTTCTAAAAGAGCTGCAATCTTAGTGATTTCCTTTACATCTTCTAATCTTGGAACTTCGAGTGTTTTGTATTCGTATGGGATAAGTTTATATTGTTTTTGGTGTATCGGATCTTTATGTACTTCAACAAGTTTAGCTATTTCAGGATCAACTTGGTGCTCATGTGGGACGGGGTGAAATAATTGTAGTTTTGGTGTTTCATGGACATTGTGATCAGTGAAAAACTTTATGTATGAATAGCTTTCCGCCACTTTGTGATTCTGACTATTGTCTTGGGCAGGTATGAAATACTTCTGTTCTTCTTGTTGTGGGGGCAGAGGTTTCCACTTCTGCTGATATTGAGGCACATACTCAACGGAACTATCACTGCTAGGTTCTTCTACGACAGGCGGAGGTGGAATCGGGTAGTTTAATATTTGTTTTTCATTATTGTTATGGTCGAAAGCATAGATGTTCTGCCGTTCCAGTTGTCTCTTTACTTCCTCCTCTACTCTGAGTATTTCTTCTTGAGTGTACTGATTTCTTTGGTCTGTATTCTTTCCTTGACTAGCTTCGTAGGCCTTAATTTGACTAGGCGTTAAGTAGAGAATTGCTTCCTTCATTACTACTTCTCCTTGGTTCAGGTCGAGTGGAGGCGGTGGCGTGCTATAGCCAAATATTTGGAGACCAGGGTCTTCTGAAATAGTTCTTGCTACAGCCACGCATACTACAGCTGAGAATACAAGCAGCTTCTGTAAAGAAAGAATAATTAAGTATGTTAAAAATTTGGGGAACATTTATATAAAAGTAAGTAATCATTTCTGCTAATGATAAATAAGCAATATCATGTCTCACAATCAGGAAATGATATAACATAAATGCTAATATGTCAGCATTGAGCTATTGACGGTAATTTATTTTGATCATCCTTATTTATCTTTACATATTAAGTCTACTTTAGAAAGTTCGTTGAATTTTTAGGAAACATAATGTGCCTATAATTTTATTTGGTTGTACTCACTATTGAGGTCATATTGGCGAGGCTTGCGGGTCCTCTACTCAAGTGTGCAAGCTCATCTGCACTGCTTCATGGTAGGCCATCAACTTTATACGCTTCACATAAGTGGTCGAAACGCCATTTGACTTGCAATTAGCTCCCAATCGATAGGATGACGACACTTGGTTACAAATGACCACATATGCAAATATTGATATCTATTAATTAAGGAAATAGGCTTGTTTGAAGATGAAGTGCGTAACATTTTTATCATTGCGCTTTTATGAAATTTATGCGGACATGTAAAGTAGTAATGATAAGACACGAATACTTTTATATGCACACTTTTTGCTGGTTTTGTTTTCGTCTTTATAATATTGTGTATTAATTTATGATTCCTATTGTTTTTCAAAAAAGATTCCATTGGTGAACTATGAAAATGTATTAAATTCTTAAAGAATTGTTTAGAATTTTGATATTATAATAGTACCTACAGCAGATTGAACATTAATAGTTAAGTATGCTTACGTGTCCTTGCACTTATAAACGCGATTTTCTAAGTAATAATGTGAGTAGGTAAATTAGATAAAACGTAATTGACATTTTCTCCGAATGTTTCCGACAACATTGTGAACTTACAGCTTATTATGCTGAATGTTAATGAATTTCTGGTGGTTAGTGCTAATAGGTATACAGATAAAAGATATAAGTTTTATTTTTAAATTATGTTAATTGAAGCGAGAGAAATCAATTCAGGGCTGAGTACATCTTTAACCCTAAGAAAGTAAGTATGATTAATTTTACAAACATTCACAAAATTTGCCAAAAATGGTGCTGGGTCATTTTGAGCTTGACTTTAAATTTTTTTTCAAACATGTTGATCAGGAAATTACATTAATGTTCTACTACTATACCTACTACCTGTACTAATCCTGGTACACAGCTTATGCTTCATCCACATTCATCAATCTCTTCATACATTGATGAATGTGGATATATTCTCGCCTATAATTTGGCGTTATGGCCAAAATTCGATCAGAAGAGTATTAGATATTAAGTATTGTATGCATTGATATGGTAGATGAACTGTTGAAAGAGACACGTAGAGTGGACCGTGACCGGGAAGAAGTAATCGCTGATTTTCATCAAGTGGGTTTCCGCCCACTTAGGTACGAAACTATGGGGAGAAGCTATAAACCAGCGCTATCCAGGTTTTCTCCTATTACAAAATGACCTGAGCTAATTCACTTTGTTCCTTTTATACGTCATCTGTTCTGTCATTGTTTTTTATCGTCGTCGATTGATTAAAGGATACCTACAGATTTTTATTTATTCTTAACTAAAGAAAATAGGCCGACAACAATGATATCAATAACTGACAGCCCTACAAATTACATGTGACTTTGTTACACCTCATTATGTAAATATGTATCGGCGCAATCTCGCATTATGGCAATTATAATTAGAAATGGCACGCGCTTGACCTCTGCCCAAACCAATCTTTAGGGAGCCTTTAACTAGATAGATGCAATTATATCGGATGCAAGTGAAAGCAACCTATTAAGATTGTAGAATGCGTTTTGTTTCTGGAAGTTTAAGTTCTCATCTCCATGGAGATTAGTAGATAGGCTGAAGTTTAATATGCAGAATGTAATTAGAACCTGACCCTTTTTGTATAATCTATCCTCTACCTAGGTTGTTCAGAAGAGTTCGCTTAAAGCGATAAGACCGCCTGATTGTATGTACAAGAAATGTCTATTATATTTAGTTTTAAGTTAATTGTATTGTGTGCAATATAGTACATTATACTTATCTATCTAAAGTCCTATGGATAGTGTTGTTGAAATAAGACCAATACCTAAAGGGCCTAAAGCCCGTAACCCGTGTATCTCCCGCGCTTTACCCCTAATTATTTGAGCTACCGAGATCGTCGCAGTCAACTTGGCTTATGAGCCAATAAACATATTAGGCTTCCGATAAATATTCTTTATTGCTCACGAGTCACGACACAATTGCTTTAAAACAACGCCTGTAATAACATTTGTTGTACAATTTATGCATTTTTACGATACGATACGTTTAATTCTTATGTAACACCATTATGGAAAACGGCATGCGTAAATAACGCCATCTTTCTCAAGTCTGATATCTTACCAAGCACTTTTGTTTTTAGACATTTACTAGAGACGTCAACATATGGGATAGTGTCGTAATGCGTTCATAGATGGCGTTAGGGGTTTAGTTAGTTGTTGAATGAGCTCGCTTAAAGTACTACAGTATGTTGAATGTAGGCGGAGGATTAGTTCTTCTATTCTAGCTTACCTGTGTTATATTATGTTTCAATTTAGTCGAAGTTTTGTTTTTCACGACTATGCAAGATTAGCCTAGCTACAAATAACGGGCAACTTGTATCTTTACTTTAACTCTCGTTTTTTAAAAGACTAAATGAGACAGCAATTATAAAATAAATCTGTAAACCATAAAAAAAATCTACTATAAAAAAATAAGTCGGGTTTTCTTCCCTGACGCTATAACTCCAGAACGCACGAACCGATTTCCACGGTTTTGCATTTGTTAGAAAGGTCTCGGGCTCCGTGAGGTTTATAGCAAAGAAAATTAAGGAAAAAAAAAATTTTACAGCCATCTGGTGGCGAAACGGAGTTCGCCGGGTTTGCTAGTTAGGTATAATAATAATAATAATAATAAATCTTTATTAATAAACTTATTTCTTTAACCTATTTTACAATGACGCACTGAAACCTGTGGTAGTATAAACTGTGCTACAGGCTTCAGTCCACCCCATTACATTATATCAACAATAAGTTTACAGACAAAAACAAAATTTAATTAACAAAATCTAATTTAAATTAAGTTGAATGAAATTAATTAGAAATTAAATTAACTTGAATTTCATTGAAAAATAAATTATACTAATCTAATGTTTTATATGAATAATAATTGTGTGTGTGTCTGCGTTTGTGTGTGTGTATGTGTGTGTGTGTGTGTGTGTGTGTGTCATGTTAGCCTGTCAAAAAGTGTCTCCGTGCTATCGTAATCTAACTCCTCTAGTTTTTTACGTAGCATTACTTTGAACTTATTATTGCTGTACTCCATAACATTTTTAATATCCTCCTTATTTAATTTATTGTATAACATGGGAGCACAAAAGTGGTAACTCTTTCTCCCATACATCGTGTTGAATTTAGGCACAGGAACTCTGTAGATTCTCTTACTGCATACAGGCAATAAAGGAACATGCAGCCGGTGGTATCGACGTAAACACTGATAAATAAAAAGTTTCCTCACCGATAACACCCTGCACTGCCTGTATAAGTCTGTGGTTGAGTATCTAAAAGGTAGGCGCCTCATCACTTTTAAAACACTACGCTGAGCACGCTCTAGTTCAATTAGGTAAGTTTTTGCTGCATTACCCCATACACATATACAATAGCATAGTATGCTCTCGCACAAACTCTTATATGTCAAGTACAAAACTTCCTGGCTGGCCACCTCTCTTAAATTCTTAAAAATGATTATTAACTTCCTTGTTCTTTTCGTAACCTGTGTTATATGTTGTGCCCAATTAAGATTTTCATCAACAATAACACCAAGGTATTTTATGCGTGTTACTTTCGATAAGATCGTGCAATTACAAGAACTAGGGATGTGTTTATTTTTGTTACAGGGATGTGTATGTATTTGCAATTTGAAGTCATCACTGGGTCCCGTGCGGGCTGATATGCTAAAGCATATATAATTCGTTTTTTCCTCATTAAGTGTAAGGAGGCTGTCTTCCAACCAGCTTGTAACCTTCCTCATTCCATCCTCAGCCAGAGCATGCACCTCGTCCCAAGTAGATCCATGAAACAGCAAGACAGTATCATCGGCGAACATTATAATGTCGGCGCCTCTGAGCTCCATCTTACTTAGTTCGTTTATGTAGGCTATAAAAAGTGTGGGTCCAAGGGTACTGCCCTGGGGCACACCAAATGTGCACGTGCCGCTATCACTCAACTGTCCATCTATCTTCACTCTCTGAGTTCTTTCAGTTAGGTATGTACGGAACCATTCCAGCGGTAGTCCCCTTATTCCTAGGTTTTGAAGGCGCGCTAACAGTATCGGTATTGATACCGTGTCAAAGGCCTTCTGCAAATCAAGGAAGACGCCAAGGCACCTGTCTCCATTATCAAGGTAAGACCTTATTGATGCAGACAAGGTTCCCACAGCATCCTCCGTCGATTTACCTGTCCTAAACCCATATTGTTTTGGGCTCAGTAGATTTTGCTTCTCTAGATATGCCGTTAATCTGCTGTTAACTACTTTTTCCATAATCTTTGAGATGGTGGAAATAAGCGATATTGGCCTATAGTTCGTTAGCAAGTCTTTTTGTCCACTTTTAAAGACCGGAGTGACTATGGCTTTTTTTAAGATTTCGGGAAATATGCCATTTTCTAGGCTGAGATTTATTAGATGCGTGAGTGGTTCCGCTATACACGAACAACAATCCCTAACAATTTTGGATGATATTCCATCCCACCCTGGGGCACTATTAGCTTTTAAGTTTAGAATAATTTTTCTGATTTCATAACAATCAGTGGGAAAAAATGTAAATGAACAAGGTGGTGAGTTTAAGGAGGACGCCTTTAGTTCCAGAAGCTTTTCTGTTGTCTTCAGTTTGTTCATTGTTTTATCTGCCAATGATTGCCCTATCGAAGTAAAGTAGCCGTTAACCTCATCTAGGGATTCTGATACAGTTCCCTTTACGTGTAAGAGTTCCTCAGATTTTGTGTTTTTGTCGTTCATGTTGCACACCTCTTTTATTAGGTTCCACGTATTCTTACTATGACCCAAGTTTGCCTCAAATTTTTCTTGATAGTATTGTCTCTTTGCCCACTTTATTAGATTATTACATATATTGCGATATGTATAAAACATAGATCTCTCGGTCTCATCACCCTGTGACTTACTTGATTGCCTATGTAATTTATTTCTTTTCCGGATAGATCTTAATATTCCAGCAGTAATCCAGGGCTTAAGGCACTGTTTTCTGTGAGCAATTTTAACAGTTTTTGTATTAACACTGATTGTAGATTGCATTTTTGATACTAGATACTCTGCTGATTGATTAACATTAGTAATCAAATAGTATTCCTGCCAATTCATTTCGGCTAAGTTGGCTTTAATTTCTTTATAGTTGATTATAGATTTATGGGTTTTTCGTGCAATTTTTGTTATTGCTGTGTTATTTAGAGCCAACAAAATGGGTGCATGATCAGTAAGAAAGTCAAAGACAAATGTTTGCCACTTACTAGGGGATTTGATCATGAAGTGGTCGATACATGAACCCACTCTGGTAGCCCTATCCACACCTTGATGCAGTCCGTAAAACGCCATTAACGTTAGATAGTTAGCTCCTTGAGCTGTTAAATCATCCGGAAGTAAATTTAAGTTAATGTCACCTGTAAAAACTATGGTTTTAGATGCCAAACCTTCCAGTATAGTTTCTAGGGACATCAAATATTTTGAGGGATTAGTAAAGCAGGGAGGTCTGTATGAGCAAATTACAGTACAATCACCTTGCACTTTTAATAGTAAACAGTTTCCCTCGTCAAGATTTGGCTCACTGGCCGATAACACTGTTATATCGTCGCGGACGTAGACCACTACACCATCGTTTTGGTTTAGAGTTCTTTTTGTAAAGAACATTTGAAAGTGATCTAATGGTGGCGGCGGTCTGTTTTCATCTATCCAGCATTCAGTCAATACAAGCATGTCTATAGGCACCTCAAGTGATGCAACAAAGACCAAAAATGAGTCAATATTGCGGTGGATGCTTCGTATATTAATTGTAATAACTAAGAAGTTGTTATCTATGTGAATCAGTTGCCTACATTGACCAGGATCGTCTAGCCTCATACAGTTGGGCTCAATAACTGAATTCAGCTCGTTGTCAATTTGATTTATTTGAGTATTGAATTTTGCAAACAAATAAACTGTTGACCGTATAGTATTGTCTTAGGTTCTTAAATTTAAGGTAAGTGATATGTTTCGCTTTGGCAGTCGATGAACCCAGTAGACGCTGACATTGAATAAAGATGTGGCAAACTGTGTGTGTTCCAATTTGAGTACAAGTTCTGGTGTATGTGTTACATTGAAGAGGTGTGTTACTGTAATTGTATGTGTGAATGTTATGGTGAATGCATTGTGAAGTGTAGTAGAGCATGTTGAAACAATCATTGCAAGTCACGGCAAATTCGTGATAAAACAATAACAAGTCAAACAATATCTCATAAAAGGATAAAGTATGTAAATTAGAATAAGGGAATAGTCATATAGTAGATAGCTTGCAGATATCTTCGTTGCATTGTATCAGTACGGGCTTAGCTCCCTCTGATTTTTTCAAAAATATTCTTCCAACCGATGTCCAACAGAAAGAATAGTTGTTTTTCTTGGCAAAATCTCTTACTGTTGCATATAATTGTCTCGTTCTTTGGGGGAGGTTGTCCGAGATATATATGGGAATGGCAGGTCCTTCAATACCTAAGGCTGTCGTGTTCAACTTTTTGTCTTTGTGAGTCTTGTTGTATTTTTTGACATGATTCATAAAATTTTCTTTAGTTATGTAACTGGTAAAGTCGGCAATAATAGGCTTGTTTCCCTCCTTCTTTGTATTTATTCGAAATACATCTTTTACTTCCGAAGCATGCACTACTGTGCCTAGAGCTTTCCCGGTTTTCGCCAGTATTTGGAGCAAATCCTCTTTGGTCTCCTGGGATTTTCTCGGGACGTTACGGAATTCTATTCGCGTCGCGTGAGACATACGTTCTAGGCCGTCAATCTTGTCCTCTAATGATTTAATGTACTTCTGGTCTTGTTTACATTCAGTTTCCAGGGATGTAACCCTTTTGCACATGTCTTCATATTTTTGTGATAAGAAGTTCATAGCATCTTGGATATCAGTGTTTTGTTTTTTGATGTCTCGCATAGTGTCCATTAGTTGGGTAAACTTTCTGTCCTGCTCCTTTTTTAGATCATCAAACATTTTTAATACGTCATCCCTAGTCAAGGCGTCTTCATCTCTTTTGCGTTTCCTCAGCGTGATGTTAGGTGGCGCGCTAGAGGTCCTTTCTGCAGTTGAATTAGGCTCTGTGTCATAGCCCGGCATCGCTGGTGTCGGAGCTGCCGAAGGTGAGGTGGGGTTTGGGGGAGGCGTACGTCGTAAAGGCATTATTACTTGAAATAAGTATTTCCGTACACGTGACGATGTTAAGAAATTTTATTAATGACAAAAATGCTCAGGAGCCCTCCGAGGTCTTGAACCCGCGAACACTTCGCTACGAACGCAGTTTTGATGCAATTCGGCCACCGAGATAGTTGAAAGTGATGCCGAATTTAGTGACTGCTGTTCAAAAGGAGTGTGTTTGCGATGCTGTACCGACGCTAATGGGTTCCAAAGGTCAGTTTTTTGTCTTCGTTCACAACACACCACCGGTTTTAACGGAAAGTTTTGGAATGTTTTTCACTGTTTCACACACAATTTCGATGAATTATATCACTATTCTGGTACATATTAATTACTTGAGACTCAGTTTATCGTTCTGTTGAGCTGTTTTTAGCAGAAAATAATATGTTTTTGCAATGATTTTGAATTAAAAACTTAGGAGCTATCGTAAACACGTCTGCACTGGACAGCGTCCGACGGGGGGGGGAATAGATATTCAATATACTTGTAACAAGCTACAGTCGTAGGTAGTATGATGTATTCGTACTATGATAAACAGTTGTTATTGTGTGTTTGTATTTGTATTGCAGTAAACATTTACATTACCTTCTTTTTTTTTTTTTTTTTTTTTTTTTTTTTTATAGTGGCTCGACATAATGGCTTCCCTACGCCTGATGGAAAGCGAAAGAGAAGCCCAAGTCGCTGTGACAACGGGCAAGTAACTGGTCAGTTACCTGTCAGTTGCCACCGCCCGGGTTTCCGGAGCTCGTGGGGGGTTAGGGTTTGGCCGGCATGGCGGTGGCAACTGACAGGTAACTCACCAGTTACTTGCCCGTTGTCACAGCGACTTGGGCGTCTCTTTCGCTTTCCATCAGGCGTAGGGAATCCACTATGTCAAGCCACTATAAAAAAAAATACAAGTGTCCTAGCTACTTAATTTCGCATCAGAGCAATATATGTGATGTTGTATGATCGTTAGTAGGCTACTCTTTCTATATTGCTATCCTCTACTCAAAGGTTGTCTGGTAGAGTTTGCTTATAGTGATAAAACCGCCTAAAATGTACAACTATTGTATACGTGGCCTTGTACTAAGTAAATTTTTGTATGCATTTAAGAGTAGGACCTATCTTTTCGTTACGTTTTCTAGGAGCGGATACCTCCAAAGGAGAATGTAAGGGCTGTTTTTGACATTATTTATTTTTTCAGTAGTGTCAAAGTGTCACAAATTCTGCTTTGGGAGCTTCGAGCTTGTTATCGAGTACTGTAGGATTTTAACGACTGACCATGTTTATTAGTAGCTTCGACGATTTGTAAGTGATTTTTTTTAAACCTATACAAATTAAGATTATTCTGACTTTGACTATTATTACTAAGTTGTTTTGTCACAGTATATGCACCTTTGTATATTTATTTTATTAATTTAATCTTTATTGCACAGAAAAGTTGTGTACAAAAGGCGGACTTAACGCCGTAATTCTGGTAGAGAATGCCTAGATGTATGTATGTTTATGCACCAAGTTAAGATAGATTATATATTTTTGACCAAATCAAATCTATGTAGCAAAGCTATAACTCCTTTTTCTTATCCAAATACAGTTATTGTCATCTCATCATCATCACCATCACCAGCCTATTGCAGTATTAGCAGTCCACTGCTGGACATAGGCCTCTCCAGTTGTTCGCCAGTTAGGGCAAACATCTAGAGGATATAGCCATCGCCACGCTGGGCAGGAGTTGGCGATCGCAGGGAGTAGCTTCTCAATCTGGTGACGCTGCTGCCCGTCATCGGTCTGTGGTATTGTAATATACTAAATAGTAATTCTTTGCTTATCTCGTTGTTGAATTGTTATTAGTATGTCATAAGTGCCGTCTAGAGAAAAGCTTAAGCTTCCATTCTCAGGTTGGGTTAAATCGAGGGTCAAAAGCCTACCCCTACTCACATTGGTTTACTTTTGATTGTATCATTATCATCGTCATTATCAGCCTTTCTTTTATAGGTCCCACTGCAGGTCATAGCCTCATCTCCTGATTGCTATTAGGTAAAGAACTACAGTCCTTCACTACTGTCACCCAAGCTTTCCCCGCCACTCTACATCATCTGACCATCTGGAGGGCGGACGTCCGCGACTTCTCTTCCCCTGCCTTAGCCACCCCTCATCATCATCATCAGCCTATCGCAGTCCACTGCTGGACATAGGCCTCTCCAGGTGTTCACCACTTTGGGCAGACACCCGGAGGTTTTACCCATAACCACCGCGCCGGGCAGGCGGGTTGGCGATTGCAGGACGTAGCTTCTCGGGCATACATATATGTAAACGGGCGTCGCGCGGACGCACAGGCACCAAAAAACCTATTCATCAAGTCTGTTTCTCTCTAAAATGTTAGCTAGGTTGATATACTCGGATCTAAGATAGATAATGAGAGATTATAATTATAAATTCGATTAATTAAGGGAGAGGCAACAAATAAAGTTCCACAGTTAAATTCTTTACTCTTTGTATTCATTGTACACCTATCTATTTACAACTAATGACTATTTACGGACTAAATATTTACAATTGTTGACTATTTGGTATGATCACAACAGGGGGCTCTCAGCGTTACCAGCAACAGCTCTTCTTTTTATAATGAGTGACGTGCTTGATCACGTGGATAGGGTACGGCTTCCACACCACGTGGGGTACCTCAACGGTCTTTTCGACTGGGACATGGATCTTCTTGATGACCTCGTACGGCTTGTCCACTGGGATGTGAACCTTCTTGATCACTTCTACAGGCACATGCTTGATTACTGGCACTGGGACAGGCTTTTCGACTTCCACGTGTTCCGTCTTGTAGACAGGGTAAGGGACTTGTTTGACCACGTCCACTGGGACTTCGTAAGGCTGCGGTACTGGGACTTTGACTTCCTGGCGCACTGGTACTGGTACCGGTTGAGGAACGGCTAGCTGGATGTGCCGTACGACTTCGATGGGAACACGTCTTACTACGTCTTGAATGACGGATTGAAGCTCGTATCTGGTAGCGCCTGCGATAGGTTTGCCCACTGTGACTGTGGTTCCGATGACTCTGGGAGGCCCAAGGAGGGTGGAGCCAGAGCCTGGTGGGGCGCGGTTGTCGTCAAGGTTGAGGCTGCCTTCTGAGTGGGGTGGTCCGTACACGGGCGCTGGGGCGGCGAGAGATCCACTGCTTAGTGGGGAATGATGATGAGGAGATAGGGAGTCTCCAGCTAAAAGACCTCCATCGGAAATGGGAGCGGGGTTGCTGTATCCTCCTAAGCCTCCTAGACTGGACGAGCCGGAATGTGAGGGAGGCCCGTACGATGAGGACGGAGGTCCATATGAGGCTGAAGGCGCGCTCAGAGCTGATTGGGCAAACGAATCGTGGTGTCCTGACAGGTATCCTGCTTTGGTACTGCAGATTATCGCTGCTGCGAAGAGTAACTTAACCTGAAAAATGTTTATACTGTTAAATTTGTCTTTTGAATTGATTGCGTAATGTTTTATGGTAGCCATTTGGTTTAATCATTGGTTGGACTTACAACAAACGCCATGGCTTTTAGCTAAACGCTTTGAAGCCAGATAAGGTGAAGTTGTTGTCTCTCCCGAGCTTTGCTTGTTTGTGTATCCGTAACCTAATGGCACCACATATTTATACCGATTCTCTTTCGATACGACGCCTATGAAAGCGAGTTTAGCGGATGTCTCTGCGTCCGATTCGTCACATAATTTCTATGTTAATTTGTGTTCTCGATATCAATGGTATTTCCCAAAGTTATGTAATAATGATTTATGAAGTGGGACATCTGGTCGTCTTGGCATTATTGTTTAAAAACCGAGTTGTCCTACTTTTGGTAGGCCGAGACTGGTTTGTTTTGATGAGCCTATTCCGTGAAAGTAGTGGGTGTTTGAGATTTATTTACTAGATTGAATGAGGCTCATAAAGACTGTGAGCGCTAAGATTGCATCTAGGCTTTAATAAATCTATTTATGTAGGTATGATGGTTTCTGACTTAATCGGTGAATACATTTCTATAATAAAAAAAATTAAACCGACTTCAAAAAAAAAACACAAACGACCAAAACTAAAAAGCGATAAATAACGTAAGTAATTCTATCCTTAATACATAATTATTTAAATATTACAATTATCACTTATTTTTGAAGTCGGTGCCAGCCTCTCGGTACCTAACGTATACTGTTGTTGTATGACGCGCGCGGCCGGCAAATCCACACGACAATAGAATAGACAATATACATTTATTTGTTTGGCTGGCACCGACTTCAAAAATAAGTGATAATTGTAATATTTAAATAATTATGTATTAAGGATAGAATTACTTACGTTATTTATCGCTTTTTAGTTTTGGTCGTTTGTGTTTTTTTTTTGAAGTCGGTTTAATTTTTTTTAAAAAATAATTTTATTTTTCTATTTTTAGTTGCTGTGACCTTGAATAAAGGCTAATTAATGTCCTTAAGAGTTTTTCTTAGGAATGAAAAATTTTGCTTTAAGTCAAGTGAAGACTTTGCGATCTAGAATCAAGCATATCACTTACCAAATCACCTGCCCTATTAGCCCTGCATAAGTACATACTACTACCTAGTTTAATATCGACCAATGTCAGTACTGTCCCCTAACTCCTAACCGTTAAGGAGTTCTGTGGCTTCATCATCAGCACCAGATGTTGACGCCCGGAAGCATATACCTGAGTAAAATATGATTACGTAACAAAAACACCATATGCGCATACAATTTTCGGTTGTTGCCCTCAATTTCTCCAGGATCCCATCCTGACTTGGTGATAATGGGACCACCTCGGAGGTGTCCTCTGTCGAACTGTCGAAAAATTTTTGAAATCCATCCATAATTGACGGAAATATCGGTGAACAAACATAAAAAAAAAAAAAAAATATTATACATACAGACGAATTGAGAACCTCCTCCTTTTTTCGAAGTCGGTTAAAAAGAAATCTCTACAAGATCGGCATTAACATCATATGATTATTTAACTCATTGTATTATTTGCAATTTTGCCTACCTCTTCTATGAATTTAGAATGAAGTATTCGTCATCAATTTTGTATTACTTAATACACAATTTAAATTAGTTTCCAGATTTCATTCAGGCAAATCAGATGATTTCCGGGTCTAGACAGATAAAACCATGGTCTATGGTAAAGTTGGTACTTTACAGTAGGTATACCACGAGTATAAGGTTATACTCGTATACTCCTGATAGGTAATATTAGTTCTGAAGAACCGTGCTGATCCTCCGGTACTATACCTTGGGCCCCTCATCATCATCATCAGCCCACATCAGTCCACTGCTGGACAATCATAGGCCTCTCCCAATACTCGACACTTCGATTCGTCCTGGGCATCCAGCACTTGCCAGCCGTCCTGCGCAAATCGTCACTCCACCTGGCTTGAGGGCGTCCTACACTACATTTGCCGAGACCCCTACATAGATGTAATTCAAGAACTCTTAGTACTTTCTTAATCGGGCTAGTTTATGAATTCGGAATGTAGTTTTATTTGTAAACTAGCTGTGCTCGCGACTTCGTCCGCGTGGAATAGTTATTATTTTCCCCCGTTTTTTTTTACATTTTCCATAATTTCTTCGCTCCTTATAGTTGCAGCGTGATGTAATATAGCCTAAAGCCTTCCTCGATAAATGCTCTATTCAACACAAAAAGAATTTTTCAATTCGGACCAGTAGTTCCTGAGATTAGCGCGTTCAAACAAACAAACAAACAAACAAACAAACAAACTCTTCAGCTTTATAATATTAGTTAAGATACTCTGTGGTCCTGTCATGTAAACGTATGCATATACTGCTAATTATATATGTACTAAGGAGATAATTTGCAGCTACATCACAGGGCATAGGTCAGCATAATGTAACATCATATTACTAGGTGTACCTATAGCTTTACTTAAATTCTCAACACTTTATTTGTCAACGCATGGTAAAATCTAAGGTCGTAAAACCAACGTTTCTCTAGAAAGTCGATATACCGTCCATAAGCTATCTGAATTTCCATATCCTTGCCATTATATTTATTCTTAGTAAATATTTATCTCATAAAATAAATAATTATCTTTTGGGTGGTCCGTCTAAACTGAGATAGATAAGTATTTCGACTTGAGAAAACTAGCAAGTGATCTTGGACATTGACCAGCATTGATGCTGGTCAATGCTGGCCAATCTCCAAGAAGATTTGGTTAGTCTCTAACGCTAGAAGGCAGTGTGTGCCATCAAAGACTGAAGCGAAGGCTCAAGTATTAAGTCGTTTATAGGTACCTCATAAGTAAACATTTTTTCCTTCTTCCTTTTAATTGGTTGTGACAACTGCCTTCTGGACCAAGGGTTGTGTGTTCAATCCCCGCATAGTACAATCATTTGTGTGTATTACAGATCTGTTTGTATTGCTTAGGTGTTTTCTATGTAGGTATAATATGTATTTATTCACAAAGAAAGTCCATAAGTAAGTTTGTCGGTTAAAAAAAAACGTAACACGTCTGTCTTGAACTATTTAAAAATTATCAGTTCGGCTCTTGTTCTACCGAAGCTGCGTTAAGATTTCGCGACAGAGCGCAGTGCGCCTGTCAGAATTGTCGGACAGTCATGACAATTCTCTGTTTAATAAACAAAAGACGACAAGCTTTTCGCCACATACGCGACACAAACGCTTGGAATTTTCACCTGTTGCCTGTCGCGTAAGAAGTTTTATAAAACAGAAAATTGTTGAATTGTCGCGACAATCCGACATATTTGGCAATTTTCCACCGCGACATACTTATTTGTCGCCTGTAAGTTTTATTAAACAGATAAGTTGTCGCTTTTCGACACGTCGCACCTGTGGTATTCTCTAAGGTGGAGGTCCTTCCCCAGACGGGCGGCTCAATTCGAGCGAAGATTCGCTATGCCCTACCTCTCTTATCGATGTTATAAAGGATGTTATAAATCTTCACGTAGGTTTAAGTTTAATAACGGAAACTTTTCTTTCCATGTTATAGAAATGTTACATATGTAACGTTAAATTTACCTCTGATTAGACTTAGTACAAGCTTTTCCACGATATAGAAATGCCATTCTCTATAAAATTTACGCAATCTAACTGATGATTGCTATCCATCGTTTAGGCAACAGTTATATAACTGTCACCCATCCCTTCATATATTTATTATACAGATTTGTTATTATAATGACACGCAGTGGGACCGATTACCTCATTTAGAAAATATGCCTGGCTCGCGACGACAATAAGCGAAACATCTGTGAAGTGACTTCGGTCACGTTTCAGGAGACAATTCCATAATATAATACTCTGGCTATACATGAACATAGTCGGCGAATAAATCTACTTCGCTTTTGTTAATTTTTGTATTTTGGGAAAAGCCTCTAATCATTATGTAATGAGTAATAATAATAATAAAAAATCTTTAATAATAAAAATCTTTATTGGAACATTTCAAAAATTAGCACAGTAGCAAACGGTGTATGATAATATCCGCAGTAGTGCGAAACTGTGTCGCGGTTATTAACGCCCACCGTATTTTCTTTTTTATCGTCAGTCGATGTAGATATTATGTAAATATATCTTCAGTAAGCTGAAGTGGCAGTGGGCTGGCCATATTAGCCGCAGAACCGATAACCGTTGGGGTAAACGAGTTCTGGAGTGGAGACCGCGTCTCTGCAAACGTAGTGTAGGACGCCCTCAGGCCAGGTGGAGTGACGATTTGCGTAGGACGGCTGGCAAGTGCTGGATGTGAGAGGCCCGGGACCGATCGAAGTGGCGAGCATTGGGAGAGGCCTATGTCCAGCAGTGGACTGATGTGGGCTGATGATGATGTAGATATAATTTCAGACCAGTGAGTGTAGATGGATCCGGAACACATACCGAGGCAAGTCCTAGACTAGAATCCCCAAGGAAAACGGTTATGTGGACGCCCTAGACAATCCTGGCGTACGATCTCTGCGGAAGCGAAGACGATAGCTTGACTTCCATAACCGCGCGAGATAGCGACGTACTGTGGATGCCTTCTGCCCCATCTAGGGGACATAGGACAATAAGTAAAGTACAGTTAAGTCAATAGTGTGGATGAATAGCCACACGGACCGCATATCCCGTGACCATCATAAGCTAATCTCGTGTCCAGAAGGAATGTAAGGGAGGACCTATCATATTTTCGCTTCTAGCCACCTCACTTGCCCGTGGCGCATCCAGCCGAATAACAAACGAGGTTCTGGCAACCAACTGGTGGCGGTATAACCATCAGGATTGAAGTCGTAGCTAAATACCACAGGCCGATGACGGGCAGCAGCGTCACCGGAGCGAGACGCTACGCCCCTGCGATCGCCAACCCGTTTGCCCAGCGTGGCGATTATGGTTAAAGTCTCCAGAATGTTTGCCCAAAGTGGCGAACAACTAGGCTTTTGATCAGCAGTGGACTGCGATTGGCTGATGATGATGTGTGCAGCTGAAATCGCATGTAGGATATAAGGTGCATTGATAATATAAGTCATTCTATGTACAGACCGACAAGGTTAGGTCGAGTTCACTTTGTGATTAATTCATGGTATTGGTGCTTACAAAAGTTAGCTACGATCAAGTATTTTAATGTGAAGCTTTCGCTTACTGACCTTTTCTGGTTGACTCGTTCAGATAAAGACAAGCCGTCATTGATTTCACTTACAGTATCATGACATGCCCATTAAATCATGAGCTCTAATAAAAAGGTTAAATAGATAATACATAATATGTTAGAGTTTTACGGGCTCGGTGGCTCAATTGGTAGTGACTCCTGCCTTCTGAACCAAGGGTCGTGGGTTCGATCCCCAAACATTTGTGTGATGAACATTTGCGTTGGTTTCGCGTGTGGATGTTTATATTTGTATTAATTTCGTTGTTCTGATACTTATAATACAAGTGCATAAGCTAGTTACTTTGGGATCGGAGCAATGTATGTGATATTGTCTGATATTTGTTTATTCATATCAAACTCTGTAGCATGATGAATATCGAAATTATGTCATGAAATATATCATGTCCTGTCTTGTTGGTCTAATGGTAATAATTATATCTTCCAAGGATCGACGAATTCAAATCCTGGTTGGACCATAAATAGTAACTAGGTTTCTGTCAAAAAATTACCCATCAGTAGAATCTCCGGTATCAGAAAACTGGCGGTGGTACTGCACTTGAGGGCATCGAAAAGCACGTTCAGTCGTTGCTGGCCCTTCACCTGCTCTACCTCCAGTCGTGTCAAAATATCCTTCCTTCCAAACGAATTATGAGAGTGTAGGAACATAGAGTACCTTCTGCGTACATACTTCTGCATTCGTGCGGTAGTTTACAAAGTGGTTATAACATCTATTTTCTACCTTAACAACCTCAGCGATGCATTATTATATTACGTATAATTATGTATGGCCCTCACCAAAAAACTTCAAAGCTCCGGTATCTTTCTCGGTCAGCTTCATTGAGGAGCTCATTTTTTATTAAGAAGATGCTTCCACTCATCTGGTGAATAAGAACTAGGCAATTACTTTTATTGAAATTATTGAAAGGAACCTATACCTGTATTTAATAAGTCTTTATTTATAGTATCTTGTTATTCTATCTTCTGCTATTGTCTGGTACAACCAACAGCAAAAGTCGGGAAATAGTGTAAGTAGGTAGGTAATTAATCAAGTAAGATTTAAATGTTTGAAAGCATTTGATCGTCGATTTTTGCTGGTGATAGTACCCATAATTTAGATTCAAAATGAAACATGCTTTTCTTTGGAAAATCGTTTTAATAAAGTAATAAGTCTTATATTACTATTTACAAAACGTGAAAAAATTAACATAATTATCACCTAAATTAATGACTTAGTTATCACCCTATGTGCAGCCTCGATGAGCCGTGACGCGAAGTATTTATTTACAAAAGAATAGACTAGGAATGGTGTGATCAGAGAGGTAAGAGAATTTTGACAGGAGCTGTCAGAATCACCATCCATGTCCGTGGCTGCTGTGGCCGTGGCTGCTGTGTCCATGGCCGTGGCTCTCGTGAGCGTGGTGATGGACCGTCTTCACATGGGTGACGGGGTACTTCTTAACCACATGTACTGGTACTTTCACGATCTTATAAACTGGAACCTTGACAATCTTCTCAACAGGTACAGGCCGGTCCACAGGCACTTCAACAACCTTTTCCACAGGGACTTTGACAATCTTTTCAACTGGGTACGGCACTGGCTTCTCAATAGGCACTTTCTGGATCTTCACCACTGGTACTGGGACGTTCCTCACTCTTGGCACTCTAACTGGGTAGGGCTGAGGTACAGGCACTCTCACGATCTGAGGGACATTGACTGGAACCGGCTGAGGTACTCTGTGAGTCACCTCACGGACTACCTGGTAAGTTTCTTCACGAACGCGATATCTGGTAGGCGCGCCATTACCATTTGCAAGACCATGGATCTCGTTTATAACAGGAGCTTTCGGTCCCGGAGGTGGGGCTTCACCTCCAACTGCAGCAGGTGCTGGGCCAAGGCTTCCGCCACCGATGCCGCCAAGAGATCCACCAAGTCCTCCTCCGAGACCGGCACTTCCAAGGGATCCGCCAAGAGATCCACTTCCCCCTCCAAGAGAACCACCAAGTCCGCCTCCGAGACCGCCACTTCCAAGGGAGCCGCTAAAGCTTCCTAGAGCGGGCCCGGGAGCTGGTAGTGGGTCAACAGGCAAAGACGAAGATAATCCAGAAGATGGTGAGAATCCTGACGAAATGGGGCCAGAAAAACCAGATGAGGCTGGCGCTGAGAAGTCTGGTGAAATGTGAGAGTGAGAGGACAAACCGGATGATAATGGTGATGAGAAACTTGATGAGATCGGAGCGGAGAAGCCTGATGAATGGCCAGAATCGAATCCTGATGACAATGAGGCATCTGGTAAAGGCGCGTGTTCTAACGATGAGATGGCCGGTAGCGGCGGTGCACTGAGTCCGCTTGAGGAGAATCCGTGGTCGTACCCTCCGGAAAGTCCGCTTCCCAAGGAGCTACTAGATAATCCACTGTGAAATCCGGAGCCATGATCAAGTCCGGAACTGTGATGAAGTCCAGAACTGTGATCCAGTCCAGAACTGTGATCCAATCCAGAACTGTAGTGAGATCCACTTGACAATCCGCTGCTGAGAGGAGCACCATACGTAGCTGATGGTAAAGATCCAGCCGGGAAGCTGCTAGGTGAGAAACTAGACGAGGAATCGAATGAACTAGGAGCGCTTAGGCTGGCCAGAGATGCAGATGACGAGCTCGGGGGTAGATAACTATTAGAAGGGGCATGATGATGGTTGCCATGAAGGTATCCTGCGTGACTGCTGGTCACCAAAATGGCAAGGAATGCCAATTTTTTCTGTAAAGAAAAAGTTCAGTCAGTTTCTGATTTGGTTTTAAGATGCCATCAATTTAATGTGTTCGTATATTTACTTACAAAAGTAGCCATTTCTATTAGCTAGTCGCTGGCCACCAGACAACTTGTCGCTTCTACAACAAGCCTCGCTTGTTTGTGTGGCATCGTATAGTTCCTTCATATTTATATCGATGTCACCTCGACTGTGGGTCAAAACAATATTGAGATCGAGATCGAGGAACAGGTTTGGGTACGTCTTTCCTTTTCTAACGGAAATGAATAAATTTATTCAATGGCCGATTACTTAATACGCAATGTGACGTAGAAAATAGGCTCATCACTATACTGTAACGATTTCCTAACGGATTCCGATGTTGGAAGTTTCTTTACGTGATTTGTTACGTCGGCCTGCGTTTAACTTAGTTTAGAAATGCCACGCCTTCTTACTAAGTAGCAAGTCATAGTTGTTTATAAAAAAAATATTTTGACGTGTGGAACATTGATATTGCATTATATTACTCAGTATTAAATTATGTTTTAGAGACACGTGATAGGAATACAGAGTTTTATTCACCTAACTTTGCACTTTAAAGAAGTCTTTCGGCGGATGCGGCAAGTGCTCGATGCGAGAAGCCCAGATTGATCAAAGTGGCAAACAAGGTACTTCAACTTTACATAATCTAACAAAATCTATGTACCCCTTTACCAATGATCTCCCAAATGCCAAGTTTCTGAAATAAACACCATTTTGCGCGCTTGGGACTTAGAACAAAATTTAGCTTTGCTGTTTTTTTAGCAACATCACTATTTCAATTAAAGAAAATAACAGCATTATCTATCCCGTAATCAAATTCATAAAATTATTCCTCATTAAACGAGCAATCATTGATTCTCACAACAATAATCACTCTCACGAAACCGATCGCATTACGAAAAATAAGTAAATTAACTAGCGAACAATTACAATTTGCCCGCTCATACATCAAGATAATTAAACTTTAATTTGCATCACGCCACCGATGGAAGAGACAGATGCTAAAAATGTCTGCGAAGCAAAAAAAACATTTCATAATTCCATCCAAACATAAATATCTGCAGACGATTGGAAGAGGTATGGTGCTCGCGTGAAGAAAGCGAAACACACGCGAGTACAGACACGATCGATCTGCTGCCAGTTATCTGCCCATTGCTGTTGGAACAATAAATAATGATTGGTACAACAAAGAGTAGTAATGGCTGTTGACGATCAGTAATCTAAAATGACTAAGCTTCTGTGGTTAAAAACAAAAATGGCGCAAATAAATAAATGACAGTCAGTTGATGTTTCAGATCGATAAGAATGTTTTGTTATGTGGCCAAAATCGGTTTTAACTTTATCACCCGCCCTCATACAAAATATCGCTTTTTACGTCCATTCTTAACTTTTCACAGTAACGCTCTAATGTCAATGTGCTAAAACATTCTTTTCAGTGTACGTACTGTCATCTAGATACCAAAACATTGTGTTCGGTGTAAACATTAAAGCACGAGTTCTGAATTATAAATGGTCCTGGAAATATTCAGGAGTGCTTTATTAGAATAGGATACAGATCAACAGTTGTTGAACAAAACAATTACGTAATGACGGGGAAGGGGATATGTTTCTTCGGCGAAAATAATGATCAATTGGGATGTGGTTTTTGTCAGTCTAGCTTTCGCTAATTAGTAATGAATCATGCCTGGCCTGGATGCACCCACATTAAAAAAAAATCTTGAGTATTTTTAAAATGTTATAATGTTACACAACAACAAATTCCCTAGTTTACTATCGATCTTGCTTTATTTTAAATTAAACTGCTATATTATTATTAAAGGAAAACATTTAGCACGGTACAGGTTTAAACCCAAAGTCTAAGAACATGATGAAGCTAAGAATTTCTCAATAAGTAGTTTTAAAATCAAAATTATCATAAATCATGTAAGTCAATGTACTGCTCACGTTTTTCCAAGTGTTCGTGTTAAAATTTTCTCAAGCATTACGCACGGGCGTTCATTATTTAAACCCGTTGTTTAAGAGCAATTACCTCATCTCGAGATAATGTAATACATTATCTGAGACAAGGAATGTGTACTAGATTACGGGAAATCATACATAATTACAACGCGTTAGCTAAATGGAGGATGTGTTGTCAAGTTTGTACCGAAAAGGATCGCTTAGCGGCATGTTTGGAATTTGAAACACCTGTATAATGTTGCGTAACTTGAGGACATTAATCTTAATTAACCGTTCAGCATTATTCAAGTGAAATCAAGCTAGAGAGATTGAGTCTTAACGTGATATGATGTCATCTTTTTTCGGTACTTGAACACATGAATAATAACAGTTTAATTACACGATACTCACGCACTGCGGCGTGTAGATAACCAGAGTGTAACAGAAAAAATCAAGCAGTTTACATATTCCAAATACTTCTTTATTTTTGTAACATCAACAATTTAACAACAATTAATATAGCAACGAATTTAACACAACAAACATCTTATCACAAAATAAGATTAAACTTAACAAACCAACGTAAATTAGGCATTTTTAATATTTACAACACTTAATAATACATTTGTAAATAACATTTTCGATCTAGATCTATGGACGGATTTAAAGATTTATTTACATACATTTTTTCTCAGTTTTGTTACTTAAATGAAGCGTAAATGCTAAATATTCACTTCAGATTCAAGGTTTCAATTTAATTTATATGATAATTGCCAATATGCCATCGCGCCTCATGTAGACGTATTATTGAGATGGTGACATAAATATCAATATTTATTTTAAAAACAATCAATAACTTTCACATCAATATTAATAACGACAGATTCTTAACTAGATATAAATAAAGTAAAATTAATTCTAACAAAGCATGAGATTATAAATAGATGCAACTCAATAATTTACTGAATTATAAAATAGCTTATTACTTGTAGTTATAAAAGTATAAAAAATATGTTATCAAAGAAAATAATGAGTATTCAAATGGATTGTATTGTACGTAATTAATTTATTCCATCAACAGGTAGATGGATAGTGTTTAGACCTAACGTTATTTATTTCATACTCTCTAATTTTTCCGCATCAACGTCAGACTTCGCCTCAGCTATTTGTGACGGTGGTCTTAAGACAGTCTGCAATGCGGGCTCTTCATTCTCAATTTCACTCCCATCTTCATAAAGAGGCTCTGTTTTTAGAACTCTTACGATTTTAGGTTTCGGCACTCGTCGTCTACGACCATGCTTTTCAAATTTACTTCGTGAACCCCTATTTCTGGGATTACGCGGTGGCGGAGGTTTTAATAAGAGATAAGGTTCATCAACATCAGATTTAGGATGTTTCCTTTGAAAATGGCGGTCCGGTATCAGTGCGTTTGGATGCCTAAGCCTGTCTATTACGCGGGGGAGAAATGAGCTCTTAGGCCTGTCTTCCACAAATGTAGTTGATAGTCCGTCTTCATCTTGTGCCGTCAAATCTGCACCAGTGCTCGCTTCTCGAACATTTGCTATGTCTCCCTCTTCTATAACGGCTCCAATGGGATGAGTGTTAGACGCATCGGCTATAGGTACTATACTTTCCTCTTCTTCTTGACTTCTAGAATATTTAACTCCTTGGTAGGGAAATCTACCAGAGTTGTATATTTCAAAATAGGGACTTGTGAGTCCACTCAGACTATCCCCCGGCGCACTAAAACCGGCATTGTTTTCATTATTCAGGAGTAACTTTTGCAAGTGCGACATATCAAGCTTCAAAGGTAAAGGCTTGTTAATTTGCTCCCGCATTGTAAGCAAATGAGTGTCATCCATAGTAGGTTTGCCCTTTAACATTTCAGCTACTAGTTTTAAGTCCACATTAAACGGATTCGCTACTTTGAATCCATTAACTGTTGATAAAACGCCACCTGTTTGAGAATCAATTTCAGGTCTGTTTAAGTTTTGCTGTTTGTTAAGTAATTTATTTAAAATATTGTTAGCGACATCGATTTGATGGCTACCCACATTTTGATTTAATCTCATTGGTAAAGGTGTTGGTATGCTGACTTGTTCGTAATTGTTTAATCTTAATGGATCATTCGATAAACTCTGGGTTAGACGGTAAGGAATATCATTGAGTTTTAAAATGCTTGCAATATCTGTAGGTTGGCTTTGCGGCCGGTGTAAACTTTGTTGTTGGACGTTTGCTGACGACTGAATACTATCTTGATAGTTGTTAGTACTTCCAGAAATATAGTTTACCGTTTGTGGAGTACCTTCAATGTAACGTTTATTTTCACTCAATCCCATATTGTATAGGGAATCTTGAGGTTGTTGTTTTGAATAATACGCTGACAAGTTTTCTCCTTGTTTTATGTTTTCATTTCCAACATTGTATTCATCTGGCTTGGATTTTATGTTAAATCCATAAATAGCATTTTTGTCTTTATAATAAGCATCAGTAACGGACCGGTAATATTGTTTTATGTCGGGTTGTTCTTTGCCGAAATTTGAAAAACTAAACTTGTTGTTATTATCAATACCGGTTATGACTTTAGACTGCGCTGAATCCGAATTCGGTACTACATTTGAAACGTCTATAGGAACAATGTTTTTCAAGGCTTTGTCATGGTCGAAAGGCTGTTTCGTTTTGCTTTCTAAGGAGTTTTCCTTAGAATTGGAATAAAAATATGGTGAAGCCGAAACTATGTCTGTCTGTCCGTTATTATAAGAATAAGAGTTTGAATTTGAGTTGTCGATATATCTATTTTTTTGTTTGTCATTAGTTCCATAACTTGTATGTCCGGCGCTATTTCCTAGTAAATTATTGCTGCCGTAGTTTTGCGGGAAACCGTTGCCATATAACTGTTGTTGGTGTTGTTGTTGTAGTTGTTGTTGTTGCTGTTGTTGCTGCTGCTGTTGCTGCTGTAGTTGTTTCTCGTGTGCTTTTGCTGCTGCCTTCGCAAATTCTTGTGGATCAATTTCCTCAGGGCTGGACTTTGAGATTTGTTCATACGCATGTGGCTTACCGAGATCCATTTGGAAATGCATTTGGCTTATTGCTGACGGTTCGTCTGTTTGATAGGCCAGATTCTGATATCTTTGATAGTTACCTGAGGAAAATGATTCTTGTCCTCCCGAAGGTTTCTTATTAGGCATTTTCCAACCGTAATCACCATGAGAGTAATATCCGTATTGTCCTGTTTCTTGGCCTGCATCTCTAGCCCGTGCTTTTGCATTATTCATAATTGCATAATCAGGTTGAATAAGATTTAAAAACACATTATTAGCCGATGGAATATTACTAATACGATGCGTTTCACTATTGAAATTATCTGGACTCGTATCATGATTGTTGTTATTATATTGGGCATTTTGGTATTGAGATAGCGTCATGTCTTGTATAGACTTCTGAATTGAATTTGTAACATGACTTATGGAGTTTTGCCAAGGTTCACGAGCTGTTTCTGAATAAGGGGATGAAGATGGGCTAGGTGTAGAGCTAGGGTAATCATTTTGATATTGTTGTTGCATATTGATTGGGTACCTAATACCATTTGCTGAATTGTCATAGTGATCGATTTGCAACTTTTTGCTTATTTCATTGTCAAAGTTAATTAAAGGATTACTTCCTATTGTTGAAGTGATTCTGTTGTTACCATAATCTGATGTACCAGCTTGGAGTGTTGATAAAGGTGACGAAACATACTGTTGTAAATTGGGTGGACTTGATAAATAAACTGGTGAAGAGCTTGATACATAAGTATTTGTCGGGGTGCCTACGAATTGGCTGCTGGGTAAAGAAGTGGATATGTAAGAAGAGATAGGAGATGGTGTGCTTTGTACACCGTCCAAACTATATGAGTTCGATGGACTGTATTGGTAAGAATTTGAATTAGATAGGTAAGTTGGGACATTGGATATTTTTGGTTCCAATTGGGGTATATGGTTTTGCTGTTGCTGATTGTTGTCATAGTTAGAAGGTGCAACCGTTGAGAACTGGTATTGTGGTTGTGGCGTGGCCGTGTAGCCCAAATTGGTAGCTTGGGTGGACAGCTGCTGTTGCTGTTGTTGTTGGTAGTATTGATTCTCTCTTTCCTTCATCTGCTGGAGGAACTCGTCTGGTGGCAAGGAGTACTGCACTGCCGCGTACTGGTTACTAGCGCCGGAGTTGCTGTCTTGTGGCTCAGCTTCCTGTTGTCTCGTTTCCTCTTCCTCAGGGCGTTGAAATGGATTCTTAATCCGATAAACCTTCCGTGTTCTGGTGCGATCAGCTCTGTTGTACTCTTCGTTCTTATCCGGGTCTGTCATGTGGTATCTTACGCTGACGGAACTGATTGACTGTGTGTTCGGGTCTCTCTGTATGATGTTGGTACTGTAGCTGGTGATCGTTTCAACTTGCCCTTCGTTGGAGGCGATCTGTTGGAGTCGGAGGAGATCCTGGTCGCTGAACCCATCTTGACAGCGAGCGTGGTTGACGATTTGACTTATGACTAGTATCCGTATCTGGAAAGAGAAAAAAAAGTTTAATCAAATATATATATTTTTTTAATCCTAATGACTCACGGCATGCGCGGCAGGGCAAAGGCCACTCCCTTACGTTATCTAACAATATATGGCTTGCACTGATCGGGCAAGTCTAACGAGTCAATACGTGGGAACCGATCTAGTTAGTGAAATGGCAATACAGGTGAATAAAATAGTCATCAGCGACATACTCTCGCAAGAAGCGAACACGACTTGTAACAAGACTAGTCTGGAACTAATTATCATCTAATTAATTTACATTCTGCTGTTAAATCACAAGCTATGTATTGTAAACGTAATATTGGTTTATATCAAATCAATCAATTTCACAATATTTAAACCAATTTATTTAATATCAATTACACATAACATCTATAATTGTATTACGATCATTATTAATTACAAGTTGCAAGTACTTCTTCAGACTATTATTATTTTACTGTTTTAGGTACTCTGACCAGAGCGCTTATAAAACTGGAACCTTTACATGAAGTCTACACGATGACTTTACATGAAGACGATAACAGTGTTCACAAATTCTTCAACACAGAACCCTTATAACTCTGTTGCCTTTGCTGACAATTCAATATTGCAACTTTTAGCATGTAAATTCTTCTTTATAAACAGCCGTATCAGAATTGGTAGGATATATAGAGCGCAGAGACATGCAACTTCTAAATTGAGAAACGCAACTTCATAACGGGTTCGAACTACGATGCTTAGGTACCTAGATAGACTCAAGAGACATACAAAAGTATATTTCAGGAAGGACGATATGAGCATGGATTGAGATCGACTAATCAACAACTCATATCTACATTAAGTACGGTCTCATTGAGGGGACGCCAGACCTGACCTACCTAAAAGTTAAGATCCTTTCCTGGCTAAATTTTCTGACCGGGCTAAGTATTATCTTTATGAATTTAGTTACTAACGACCGTATTCACAAACGTTACTATGCGATGCGCGGACGCACAGTGCCCAAAATCCTATACGTTTTTGAGTACCTGTGCGTTCCCGCGACGCATAGTAACGTTTGTGAATACGGCCGTTAGACTCAAAAAACGACTAAACCTTTGAAAGTTTGTATTGATTGTCTTAAGCATCTTTAACTAAACATCCAAGTACACCATTTAGCTAAGACCCTTTCGCTTTACACTGGCCATATTCATTGGAATTCAACTAACAAGTTTTCCTAGATTTTTACAAGCTTCCTATGGCGGGTGCAAGGTTTCTCTTTCAAGCGGCTCATAAGGTAAGGTCTGCGATTAGGCGAGTCGACCCGCGACGCAGTGATGCGCAGTAATTATGGTATGGTGATTGCACCATATGCACTTTCACTGGCTTGTTTACGCTAGGACCAACCCGTTGATATGTAAATTAGCAGATCGTGTGAATATAGGGGTGACGACCTTTTAAGCTTCAAAGTAGAAATGGAATTCAGTCTACTGTAAATGTTACCATAAAATTGTAAATACCGTTAGACTATATTAATCAATCTTGCAAGATTGTAAACTGTCTAAGGATTGTAAACCGTAACAATTGCTTACAATTTAACGTATTATTTTTCGGTAGATTGTGATCGATAAAGGTGGAACTGTACCTAGACCATCTTACGCTCGACTTCGGTCTAATAATTTAAGAAGTTTTTATGACAGAGGGGTCAAACGTCGTATAGGTCACTTGATGGTAAGTGATCACCAAACCATAGACACCGCAACACCACAAGAGTCACAGGTGCGTTGCCGGCCCTTGAGAAAGTAGGCTCGCTTTTTGATACATAGTACCTAAGTCATATCGGAAAAATTGGAAACTGATTCCAAAGAACCGTTGCACGAGATACTATATAAACATAAACCCTGTCACTTGAGATTATGATTAATCTCTTGTTTTGTCATGGAAAGCGAACAGTCCGCTCAAGCTGTGGAGATAGTGACGTGAGGAACGCCTTCAGCCGTGAAACGCGTCTGGCACCGCGTGCCGTACAGGCGTGATGCGATTGGGTGCTCGACCGGTGGAAAAGTAAACAAGATAGGTATAGCGAATCTTCGCTCGAATTGAGCCGCTCGTCCGGAGAAGAACCTAGAATACGGCCAAATGAACTCCGGGTCGTGTTTCTGCCGGAGAGTAGGGTTCGTGTCTTGTGGGATTGGGGTTGGGCCGGCATGCCGGTGGCAACTGATGGGTAACTGAACAGTTACTTGCCCGTTGTCACAGTGACTTGGGCTTCTTTCTTGCTTTCCATCAGGCGTAGCGAAGCCATTATGTCGAGCTACTATAAAAAACAACATTAAACAAAAGTTTATTTAATTAACTAAAGAAAGCCGACACATCATCAGCCTATTACAGTCTACTGCTGGACATAGGCCTCTCCAGGTATCCGTCACTTTGGGCAAACACCTAGAGGTTATACCCATAATGGCGACGCTAGGTAGGCTTGTTGCGATTGCAGGGCAAAGCTCCGGTGACGCTGCTGCCCGTCATCGGCCTGTGTTATTTAGCTACGCCCTCAATTGTAAGTTATACCGCTACCAGTCGGTTGCCAGCGCCTTGTTTGTTATTCAGCAGGATGCACCACGGGCAGGCGAGGTTGGCTTGAAGCGAAAAGATGATGGGCCGCTCCCTTAGATACATTCGTGGAAAGTAAACAAAACTAAACAAAAGTATGATTTACTTAAGCCGTGATCAAGGATACGTCGGTCTTAATCTGATAGATCAATACCCATATATACTTACCCCTTTTTCTGGAACTAACCTCAATATCAACAATCTTTAGTGCCCAGAGCAAGTCTGTTACATCGTAAAGTGCATCTTCGCAAGTTCAAGACCATAAACATCGAAGTGCACATTCATTCTCGCGGCGTGTCTGCCGTAACGGCATTAATTCCTACCATTATCCGTGCCTAATGGCGAAGACGTGAATCCGATCGCGGTCTGGAGCGGAAAGAGAAGCGGGCGCGATTTGTACAAAAATGTATTTCAGGAAGGACGATATGAGCATGGATTGAGCTGGACTCATCAACAACTCATACCTACATGACGCCTGACCTAAATGCGTTAAGACATGATCTAAAAACGTAAGGGGTATCGGGGATGTAAGGGAGCGACCCATCATCTTTTCGCTCCAAGCCAACCTCACCTGCACGTGGTGCATCCTGCCGAATAACAAACGAGGCGCTGGCAACCGACTGTTGGCGGTATAACCATCACAATTGAAGGCGTAGCTAAATACCACAGACCGATGACGGGCAGCAGCGTCACCGGAGCGATAAGCTACGCCCTGCGATCGCCAACCCGCCTGCCCGGCGCGGCGATTATGGGTATATCCTCCAGATGTTTGCCCTAAGTGGCGAACAACTGGAGATGCATGTCCAGCAGTGCACTTACACTACACCTCTCTTGCCCTCCGCATGCATAATGTTCAGGATGTATTCATCGCTCTCCGATTTACGACTAAGATTACACGCTATTACTATTTAATAGGCGGAAATAATGTAACAGCTGCAGGCATAACCTTTCTAAGGAAGCTTGGAATCTGAAGATAAGGCAGAAATGAATAATAGGACTACGTATGCTTTTCTGAGGTCAGAATCAGAGATTAATTTTAAATGTATTTTCTTAGCAAGTCATCACTCATATTGAAATGATATAAGATAAATAAAGTCCCTTATATTATCTCAATTTAGTAGGACTCCAGATTTCTTATTCTAGAAGATACCTAATGTTCTAACAATCAAAAAAGAACTCTCAGTCAATGAGTCTACTCTATATCTTTATCTACTTGATACACAAACAAATAGGTACTCATAACATTAAGAATAAGAATTTATTTATCGTCCAAAGAAATCGACGCAGGCAATATCAGACAGACAGGCTACGTATGTACTCATATTTACATCGAAATCTATAAACTGCTTATGAACTGAATCAAACAAACTATTTAAGGTATTACATCAAGGGCTATTAAGTTTATCGACGTACTTGTCAGTTATTTAATCGTGCGCTTTATGCACGTATGGGGGGTGAAAGGGCAAGACGTGAGCAACTCACGACCACCAGTGTAGACAGTTCCGTCTATATTATATGGTGGTATAAGTAAGTCATGATTGTAAAAAGCGCAAGAGTTGTAGGCGAGAATGTATAGATTGCTTAAATACATAAGATTAATATGACACTTAGTTAAATTAGCACAAATAAGGTGTTGTTAATGATCTCTTACAGTTAAGCTCCAGGTAGAGGAGATGTAAAAATGAACCACAACTATAAGGAATTGTAGTATAAAATGTAAGCGAATTTACTCGCCTTTCCTACATACACAATACATACTAAGTGTGTCGGTAGAGCTTAAAACTTGAATGTTATTTAATTAATTAAACCCCAATCTTCTACCCAATTATGTACCTACCTACTTATAGTACCTCATATTATATTTGTAGATTATTTTATTTGTAAACCAACTTGGGAAACAGGGAAGTAAATGCGTCACGAAATGTTAAGAGATTTTTATGTTAATACTAACGACCCGCCCCGGCTTTGCACGGGTTTACTATATACTTACATATATTAAACCTTCCTACTTACTCATAAACCTTCCTCTTGAACCCCTGTATCTATTTATTAAAAAAACCGCATTAAAATCCGTTGCGTCTAACTAAACTAAGCATCTGTACTTAACTGAAGCTATTCATTCATACATTACCTATAATCAAAAGGTATCAAGAAGTGTTTAGTATTACCAAATCGCTTTATAGAAAGTTAGGAGGAGCATTATTATGTATCATGAGAGCTAAGATCGGGGTGAAAGGGTACCCATTACTCACAGACGCCCACGTAAGCGCAGGATGGTCTGGTCATGAGTCAACAGCCTAAGGCGAGGCGAAACGACAGGGTTCTCGTGACGAATCACCCTGTACATTGTTTATAGTTATACGGCTGAAAATTAATGGGTTTGAGTGAGAAATGGCGGCGAATTTGCCTTATTACGAGGAGATGAAATGTGGTAATGGACTTTTCGTCAAGAAGATAACTTATAGAGTTTGTGTATATGATAGATCTGCGAATAGGTGACCCGGCGGATCTTCATTTTGCCACAGAGTTAAATCCTAAACTAACAAACTTTTTTTAATGCAATATATATCTGAATCCATAAGCCGCTACCTTCATTAATTCAGAACACTACGGAAATAAAGTCGAATTCGATAGCTATGTTTTGTCTTTTTCTAACCTAAATAGTTTGACAGTGACAAAACTATCGACTATGTTTCCATAGTATTCTGAAAAGGGAGGCTAGGGGCTTATAGAATAGAATAACGTTTATTTGGCACAACCATCTTATCTTCGTACTATTTAATTAACGACAAAGACTCAAAGAGTTGCTAATTTTTTTTGTACACTAAATATTCTATACCACACAATGATATGTGTGATGCTAAAAATGAAGAGAAAGGAAGGGATAACAGAACACAAGATTGATTGCAAAACTTTGAGAAGACAGTGGCTGAGTGGTTTATCTACTGCTTAATGATATTGCTAACGGCGATGAGCCATATCGTCTGCGTTGACTCGGATATTAATTTCCTCCTCAACCATTGTAAGTAAGCTTACAAAGATTGAAAAGGAAATACGTAGTCAGATTATCATACCTTGTAATTATAAGTTATAATCACTGGTTAAGCGGATAGGATATAAACTTCAAGCATGTCAGATGTTTCCTTTCCTGTTGTATAATTCTAGGGACTTTTACTTAGATTCTTAACTAATTATAATTAGTGAGGCAGCACATAAAAATTTCCTGGAGTTGACATTGCTGCTGGGCTATTTCTGGACCTAAAAACCCAGTAATGAAATTTGATCCACTTCTGGATATTGTTGGAAGTACTTCGTAGATAGGTACACGTACTTCTAACTATTAGGTTGTGAAACTCTCTTTCAGCACACGTGGTACTTTCGCCTAATAATGTCGGACCATTTAAAAGTTTTCTCGGGACGCGTGAAGTTTCGTTTATACTGAGGTCGATCTACGTTTCACTAATTAAATGTGATATGGAGTATTTACAACTTTTGACTTCATCGTCCGCTTGATAACATACAGAATGCAATAACTTTAAAACTATGACATTACCATAATTCATAATTCCATAAACAAACATAGAAAACAAATAAATCCAAAGAACGTCAAGTTTCCAAAGAAAGATTTCATCTTCACTCCTGTATCACCGCTAGGAAAATTGCAAGGTACCATCGCAGTACCAAAGGTCAGACGATGGATGGGTAGCGATGCTATCGTGAGCATTCTCGTGATTTATACCCGCCCATTACCTGTGCATTAAGTCATGGTTTCGCTACCGAATGACTGATATCGACTGCGTGTACTTTCAACTTGAAAGATACAGACCGATATGGCATTTTAAAGTTCTATCATTCTTAATATGGTTATAACCGTAGATTTTATCATAATGACTCGAAAGGTTCGCCAAAAATGCGATTTATTTTAACCCTTTACATCTTTCTTTTATATTTTCTCCACATCGATCACAGCCTATGTCTTCAAAAAATGCTACCTACTACCAAATGAGCTACCATACCCACTAGAACATAACCTGTATATTTATATTTTAAGATACTATGCCATTAGGAATCCCCTGAGAAGATGAAAGATAGTTACTTTGATTGAAGTATGAAAGATTTTTACTTTAATAATAAACTCATCAATTATTGTATTAGTCTTTTTTGCCCCACCAAGGGGCGCCTTGCCACCAGTATAGAGCAATCAAATAAAAATTAAGTGCACTCGTAAAGTAATGTACAATTGTTAAATTCGTAACTTAAGTGTTATGAATGCACTTGATAAAATTCACCAGTTTAATGTTCATCCTAAATGGGATTTGCATCCGTGAAACAACTTGGAAACCCTGGCTCAGAAGACAACACAATAATTTCCCAACAACGACGACAAACTTCCTATCTGGGATCAAGCCCTGCACGAAAGGTCATAGCAACTCTCTAAATCCGTATGGGACGAAACTTTCTTCCCTATACGAATACGAATCTAATAAATACTAACGGGCAATGTCGCAGGTCGCAACATACGCTAATACTGATCTTCAATCGCTCTAGCTCCGTAATACCTTAACAAGATGTGGCCTGTCGACATTGCGATTTCTTTCAGCAACGTTATAGTAGAAAACTTGAATTGCCTACTTTGATACCTAATTTACATCGCAGGGTTACACATGAGATCCTAATCACTAAGCACTTACTTTTATTATCCTGTCCTTTTATTCTTAACTAACTTTTATTAGTGTTTTCAATTGATTATTGATATGTATTTACTCACTAGATATAATAAAATTACGTCTTCATATTAACGGGGTATTTATTTATAACTAGCTGCTGCCCGCGGCTTTGCCTGCGTGAACATCGGTTTGTCATGAAGAGCTTACTCTGTCATTATATCATGTACGTACGTACGTCTTTGTCTCTTATTTTATCACACGCGCTTACGAATGGATGCTCAAAAGATGATGAAGATATAGGTATTCGATTTGAGTGCCGAGAAATCTGAACATAGGTTGACACAGGACAAACACAATGTAGGTACATCATGTTGGCCTCTGGTTGGCCATTGGAAGCCGCGGCCCATTGTTCAGGAATCACCTGGTCTTAAGCAATGGTTCTCTTACTGACTTATCCAGAGCGACGTCTTCCTGAATTATTCCAGTAATCTAAAAAAGTTCTTTTTCTACATTGAATCCTACCGGGAACCGATATA
This sequence comes from Conogethes punctiferalis, assembly GCA_031163375.1. NCBI lineage: Eukaryota > Metazoa > Arthropoda > Insecta > Lepidoptera > Crambidae > Conogethes > Conogethes punctiferalis. Next base: position 15,491,698 of record CM062088.1, on the reverse strand, counting down.
ATGCGCCACTGGGGTCAGCAGTCATCAGATTGTTATGTCGCGTCCGCACTTTTTTTGAGTCAATTAGTCTTTTTACGGTATCAAAAATGGTGCTTACCTACGTACCTAGTTACTACTATGAATTCTCATTATTTCAAACAGAGCAACCGCACGTAATGCACTTGTGCATGGGCATAAACATGTACACTTCAATATCTCGTGCATACTTGTCCGGTCTGCTTGGAGAATGGTCATTGTGGCCGATTTTCGGCCAGAAGAGGGCTGGCGTCGGCGCGATACGTTTAAAATTGATTAATATAGAAATCATCATCATCACCAGCGTATTACAGTCCACTGCTGGACACAGGCCTCTTCAGTTGCTCGCCACCTAGGGCAAACATCTGGAGGATATTATGGGTATAAGCGCCACCTGGGCAGGCGGGTTGGCGATCGCAGGGCGTAGCTTCTCGCTCCGGTCACGCTGCTGCCCGTCATAGGCCTGTGATATCTAGCTACGCCTTCCGTCATTATGGTTTTACCACCACCAGTCGGTTTGCTAGAGCCTCGTTTGTTGGTCGGCAGGATGCAACAGGGCAGGTGAGGAAGGTTTGGAGTGAAAAGGTGATAGGTCACTCCCATACAATATAGAAATACGTATACTTATTTTGTACTTTTTGGAAAATAAGTGCGTTTAATAATCTTATATTATCTATACAACTAAAACAGAACCTGGATATCCTATGTATGAACATATTTTGAGAAGCCACGCTAAAAATACTAAGTATCTTTTATTTCGATTTTTCTTTATGTCATACTGAGCATCCCTAAGAATATAATGTGAAAATTATTTACCCATAAAATTAAGATTTTTTAATTATAGGTGGTACCTAACTATGTACAATAATTATTGTACATGTTAGTACACAGGTTTTAAGTATCACGCCGACCAAAAAGCGATCACTTGGCCGGTGTATGAATCTTAACTTACTTCAAAGCGTTATTTTCTTCCGACATGCGTAATTAAAACGATTTTATTAGGCTGAAATGTTATAATATTAGTATATTGAGGACAGAAACTACAATTTGGATTAGAAAAATATTTATTAAGCATACACTGATCGCAGTTTCGTCGCATCGGAGCTAGACATGTGGCCCGTTGTGAGCCTTCTGAGATTGCAGTAAGGTTTTTGGTTCTTGGTCATTGTGATTCATTATCAGATGCAGGCCGCCTTGTTTACGGGTTATGCTAGATTTGTTTTGATTGTACACAATTACTTATATTCCTAAAGTTTGTTCCAATTTGTTTCTGAATGAGGTGCCTCTGAAACTGAGCAATATTCTAGTAGACAACGCCGGTGGTTATCCCTTTACGTTGGTTGTCTTTTCAGTTATAGCAGTTTGCATATAGTATTTTCCGAAGAATTTCATTCCGAAAATAAGCCGCACAATTTTAATTCACAATTATTTGTACTTATTGGTGGCGAATTTCCGCATTTGCCTAGCTCGATAACAGTACCTGTCATGTCAAATTGATAATTTCGCTGACAAAGTCAAGAAATGACAGTATCTATGGTGTATTCAAAAAGTTTTTAATCATTCCATAACATATTTTCCCGAAATTCTAAATGAAAAAATTGATGAATCGTTGTAATTTGTAGCCTATATGTTAATCTGATGCATAAACAATATTCGTGTAAAGTTTCACTAAAATCTGTTCAGTAGTTTTTGCGTGAAAAGGGAACAAACATCCATCCATCTATCCATCCATCTATCTATCCATCCAAACAAACTTTCGCGTTTATAATATTAGTGGGATGACACATAACACAAAACCGTCGCTATGGCAACGTTGAGACACCACTGCAGTCCTCCGCCGTGAATTCCCTAGTCGGGTCCCTTAGGGCTACTCTCCCGGCTGGAAGCATTTGGTCAATGTGGCGCCGCAAGGTCTTCCCCCCTTCTGTAGTTACCTCGTAGTGTACACTTCCCAGACGCCGGATCACCTTCCCGAATTCCCACTTTTGGGAAGGGTCACTGTAAGTCCGCACCTGCACCTTTTCGCCAGTGACGAATGTCTTTTTCACCGGCGCTTTGGGGGTTTGTGAAGAGTGGAAATGTACATTCTTTTGAAAAATCGTGTGTAATTTTGTCCGTATATCTCTGTTGAACATTAGTTGATATGGAGTCTGGCCGGCGTTGTTCGGGGTCTGTCGAATTTGGGTGATAACTGATCTTACTTTTTCACTAATGTTTCCTGAATTCTCTGCAATCCGTCTCAGTGATTTTTTTATTGTTTGAACGAACCTTTCTGCTTGTCCATTTGTAGCCGGATGATAAGGAGCGCTGGTCTTGTGAATGATACCCGATTGTTTGAGGTACGTCTCAAATTCTGTGGACGTAAACTGACGTCCATTATCCGACACCAGTACATGGGGAATTCCAAATGTAGCGAAAATATCTTTTAACTTAGTAATACACCAAGCACTTGTAGTCGATTTCGTTGGCAAGACTTCTACCCATTTGGAGAATGCGTCCACGACTATGAACAGTTGATAGCCCGCTATTGGACCTGCAAAATCAATATGAATCCTTTGCCAAGGACTAGCAGGAATTTCCCAATGGTGTAGTGGTGCTTTTGTAGGTTCGTTTTGTTGCATTCGACAGGTTCGGCACGCGTTAACTTTGTCTTCTATGTCCTGATCGATATTCTTCCAGTATATGAAACTTCGAGCCAAAAGTTTCATTTTTACAATTCCTACATGTCCAGCGTGTAATTCATCTAATGCAGAAATTCGTAGGGTTTGTGGTATTACAATTCTTGTTCCTCTAAATAAGCAATTATCTTGAACTGTGAATTCATGATCTTTATAGCCCAATTGTTTCAGTGGTCGGCCAGCTAGCAAGGCTTGAATTACCGTTTGTAGTTCTGTATCCTTTCGCGTTTCTTCTTTAATGATTTCTGGACTTATACTTAGTGTATTGATTAATTGTGTCTGGTAAGTAGTGATTCTGTCAATTTTATTTTCAGGAGTCCTGTCAACCGGAAATCGGGATAAGAAATCAGCATTACTATTGTTCAGTGATGAGCGGTATTCAATGGAATAATCAAATCCAGAAAGAAAATGGGCGTAGTGAAACAGGCGCATAGTACTCATTGTCGGCAAAGTCTTGTGTGGGTGGAAAATTGCTGTGAGGGGCTTATGATCAGTAACTAAAATAAATTTTCTTCCGTAGCAGTAATGAAAAAATTTCTTTAAGCCCCAGTAGATAGCTGTAGCCTCTTTGTCGATTTGGCTGTAATTTTTCTCACTTTTAGACAGAGTTCTGGAGGCAAATGCAATTGGTCTTTCAGAACCATTCGGTAGCCTGTGAGACAGAACTGCGCCCAAGCCAGTCGGTGAAGCATCTGTTGCAAGTATCACAGGTTTATTGGGGTCAAAGTGTGCTAGAACGCTGTCACTTAAGATATGCATTTTAATTGCCTTGAAACTTTCTTCACATTCCTTCGTCCATTGAAAATCAACTCCAGTTTTAAGTAGTTCGTTTAGAGGACTCGTAATTGACGCTAAATTTGGAATAAATTTGTTGTAGAAATTTGCCATGCCTAAAAAGGTTCGTAGTTCGGTGACATTTCTTGGTGGTTCTGCATTGGCTATGGCGTTTACTTTATCTTTATTCTTGTGAAGGCCGTATTTGTCAATGGTATGGCCTAAATACTTGATGCTTCTTTCGAAGAAATGACATTTGTCCTTGTTGACCCGTAGGTTGTTATCTTTCAGACGATCAAGTACCTTTTTCAGGCGTTGTAATAATTGACACTCAGTCGACCCCTGGATGATTATGTCATCAAAAAAGCATTTGACACCTTCGATACATTGGAGTGTTCTATCCATGAATTTCTGCCATAAATTTGGTGCTACTTTCACTCCGAACATGAGTCTGTTTACCCTGTATGTGCCCTTGTGAGTACTTAGTGTCTGTAAGAGGGCACTATCATCGTCCATAACCATGTGCAAATAGGCCTGACTAATGTCAAGAGTACAAAATAACTCACCGCCATTCATTTCCGAAAATATGTCCTCAATGATTGGGATGGGGTACTGCTCGTCTTCAATCACTTTATTCAACGTAACCTTGTAATCGGCGCATAAGCGGATACTGCCGTTAGGTTTTACGATGGGTACTATAGGAGTCCCCCATTCTGAGTGGTCAACCTTTGTAATAACACCTTGTGTGCATAGTCTTTCAATCTCCTCATCAACCTTAGCTTTAAGAGCATAGGGTACTCTTCTGGGTTTAACAAAAATAGGATGTGTATCTGGACGTAAATTCAGATGGGCTTGATAATTAGGTATTTTACCTAGGCCTTCAGCAAATACAGTTGTAGAATACTGTTCCAGAAGTTCGTCCAGTTTGGGGTGTGATTCAATGTGTATGTGTCTTATGTCTGCAAGTTCAAGTTGTAGGTCTTTTATCCAGCTTCGCCCAAAAATAGGGTCAACATTCTTATTGATTACGTACAGTTTATTGTAACATTGTTGTCTTTTGTAGGCGTATTTTACATATGCGACACCGGCAGGTTTGATAATTTCTCCCGTATATGTTCTCATCTTTATATCAGTTTTGAAAAGCTTTTTCTGAATTCCAAGATCTTTGAATTGTTTCAATGACATTGATGTTAAAGCTGCTCCTGTGTCAAACTCTAATGAAACTCGTTTATTTTCAATTTCAATAGATATCATGTATTTTTCTGGAATGTCTGACTTTATGAGATTGATATCACACAGACTCTCATCGCTACAGATCGCATCTTCTTCAATTTGGTGAGTATTTTGCTTACGTCTATATTGTAGACAAACTCTTGCAAGGTGACCTTTGCGTTTACAGTGGTGGCAGGTGTTGTTAATGCTGCCACATTTATCTGCCTTATGATCATTCTTTCCACACCTGTAGCATTTACCACGCAGGTCAGCAACTGTTCTTGGATGCTGTATTTGTCGACTAGTTGAAGGCGTACTCCGTTGCTGACTTTCAAATCTAGGTGGAGTTACCTTATGTACTGGTTCAGCCCAGGAAGACATTTTTGAAACGTGTAGATTTTCAGATTTACTCATTTCCATGGTTGTCGCTATTTTTTGTATGTCCGAGAATGCACATGATTTTTCTTGTAATATCTTGGTTCTTATTTCATCGTCTTTTAACCCTCTTATAAACTGTAAGCATAAGTACATGTCAGCGATTGATTTATTACAGTTTGGACAATTGAAGTTGCAGTTACAGGTTAACTTCTTAAGTTCTGACGCATATGTATTAACAGTTTCGTTCTGATGCTGCAGTCTAGATATGAATCTGTGTTGTTGAACCCAGATGCTAGGTTTCGGATCTAAGTATTCTTCCAAAATTTGGGTTAGTTCCAGAAATGTCATGTCCAGAGGATTATTAGGTGCACATAAATCATATAATTTTTCATGTAATTCAGGAGTCAATGAAGATAATAAAATATATACCTTCATGCGAGGGTTGTCCGAGTAATTGTTCAGTAGTATATGTAATTCGAATCGCCTTATAAAATTTTTGAAAGATTCCTTATCCTGTAGGGGTTGTAATTGCATCTTGGGTTGAGAATTCTGAGTATTGCTATTGTTTACTGTTGGTACATTTTGGTGGCCAGGTTCTAATCTTAAGAGTTGGAGTAGTTGTACCTTTAGGTGCGTTGTCACATCCTCAAATTCAAATCTGTAATTTATTTCATCTTGTAAAGTAGTATCTGCAGTTTCGGATTCGATGGTAGATTGTATTTCTTGAAATTTTCGTAAATTTTCGTTCAAGCTGTCAATTCGTAATTTGATTTCTTCGTTGGTGATTTCAGTTCTTGTATTGATTGAACTTTGGAGCCTTGTAATATATCCTCGAAGGGCTCCTCGCACGCGCTTAAGCTTTTGAGCATCGTTCGTGGCCATCGTCGCCAATTGATATGTATTTACTCACTAGATATAATAAAATTACGTCTTCATATTAACGGGGTATTTATTTATAATGACACATAACACAAAACCGTCGCTATGGCAACGTTGAGACACCACAATTATGAAACCCTTTCGGTGAATCTTTAGTATGTTGCAAGTAACCATTTTTACCCGACTGCCAAACGAGGAGGGTGATGTTTTTAGTTTTATGCGAGCTTTTCGACTTGGCACAATCTTTTCTGTGTTTCTGAGAGTGTGTGTACGCACACACACACGTGTAACTTCCAAAATTTGAGAATTAACAAAACTATGTCGCCCAAACAAACTCGTATGTTTGAATCGATTTATCAAACAATCTATATTATACTCGTATAGAACTGATTTTTTTAATCGCTAGGTAAAAATTAACAGTCTGATAAAATGTAAGACAGCTTTATCAGGACGTCATTGGGTTAATTCTCTTAGTTAATACATCCTGACTTTTACAATCAGTCGTCTTACCTATTATTATTATCAGTTTGTTAAACTTAATCTATCAGCTGAAAAATCCCACCTTAAAAGAGCGTAATTGCTCTTCAAAAATCATGCGCCAGCTAGTTTGATACTGCTTGCATTAAAGCAAAGTTAAAGCACCGCAAAGCCTTCTCGACTAATTACATACTATGTTTGTGCCGTGTCTTGATCCCTAGCGAGAGGTCACGCGACGGGCCTAGACTCCGGCGACGTCCGCGCCACGCCTGCTCTGGGCCAGATAAACAACTATGATACGCAGTGCCGTAGGTCGCGGCAACATGCTGCGTCTGCGCACAGGGTTGGCTATACTTTTCCATGAAAACCAGCGCCGTGGCTTTACATTGGCGTGGCATTAGGTCGTGGCCCCCGTTTTTTCGGGAGCCACGGCCTAATGCAGAGTGAGGAGGCCCTTTTATTTCAGACGTCGCAACGGCCGTGTCCGGTCTATACAAACATAATACATGAAAATTAGACCGGAAATACCGTAAGATAGACATACGTTTATCTTTTTTTGTGTTTAAGTGTAATTTGTGTTATGTTCTGATGTCTAAAAATAATAAACATTTCTTATTATTTATATTTCTTATTTCCATATAGATAGATATTCTTTATTGCGCACCATACAATGACCTAAAACTTGGTATAATAGACACTTGTTACGCAATATAAGCGGCCTTATCGCTTATAAGGGATCTATTTCCATCTTTAATAGTTTTTCTATTTGACGATATGTTTGCACATTCCTACTCTATGTACAGGAAGATTTCTTAATCATTATTAATTTTGTTAATATAATCCATTTCTGCAAAAAATGTAGTGTAAATAAAGTTTTGAATATTTTTTTATAGTAGCTCGACATAATAGCTTCCCTACGCCTGATGGAAAGCGAAAGAGAAGCCCACGTCACTGTGACAACTGGCAAGTAACTGGTTAGCTACCTGTCAGTTGCCACTGCCATGCCGGTCCAACCCTAACCCGCCACGAGCTCCGGAAACCCTACTCACCGGCAGAAACACGACCCGGAGGTCATTTGGCTGCGGTATTCTATAGAATGGAAGTCCTTCCCCGGACGGGCAGCTCAATTCGAGCGAAGATTCGCTAAGCCCTACCTCTTTTATGTGTCAGAACAACGAAGGTACTACGAACAAGCCGAAACCTTTCCGCGCCCCTAACCATTACACAACACCGCAGTGGTACCTGCCCCTAACTCAGCACGACTAGGATGCGCCATTTCTCTGCCCTTTGCCGGTCACGCGTTTCACCCGCGCAGGCGCAGGCGAAAGTTCGCTTCCGAGGACTGTCACTTTTAACTACCAGTTTATAAGCCTTCCTATACCGGTACGCCGTGGGAACGCTGAAAGCAAAACTGAATAATTGAAAAGCGTGTGCAACTATGTACGTATCTTGAGAGGCGAGATCTTCTTAAGTTATGTGAGTTTTAGTATGCGCGTGAGATAAGCGTTTGTTTATTTGAATTTGAGGATATTATTCTGCGTTTATCGTGTGCTACCTAAGCCTGTAATTGGTATAAGTGATAAATATCAACAGCGAATATTTGTTTAATATTATTATTATGTTTACTTAAAACAAAGTTTAAAGTAAACATTAAGTAAACACGTTGGGCAAACACCTCTCTAGGTGTTTGCCCAAAGTGACGAACACCTGGAGAGGCCTATGTCCACCAGTGGACTGCGATAGGCTGTAATTGTTGTTTTTGTTACTTTATTTATTATTACGACTTCAAACCTAAATTACCATTCGAGCCAAGTGTCCGCACACAATTGAACTGTTAACGCAATTTGGCACCTGCGATACAAGCTATTTGCTTAGTGCAGAGGCCGGTAGCAATAAGTATTATCATGTAATTTTGTTATGGAAATAAAAATTTATTATTATTATTATTATTATTATTATTATTTACGTACTCTGTACTGTATTGGTTAGTATAGTTTTTTTTGTCACCATTTAACCTCACTATAAAAGTTTTCTGACTCGCCCAAAAGAGAATGCCGCACGGCATTAATCCGCCATTTGTACCTACTCTCTTGTGTAATATTAAATTAAATAAATATAATATATCTCGTATAGTTTGGAGCAGTTTAGATGTCACAAAAAATAAATGGCTAATTAAACTAAGGTCAATAATAATTACCAATTAATATTTACAGTTAGCCTTTTTAATTTCTTTAATTATATAAAAGGCTAGTACTTTGACTCTCCTCGCTTTGCTTCGGGTGTTTCAGATAAACATTTGTAAACTAAATATAGCCTATGTTACTAAGTGATAATGTAGCTTTCTAATAAAAAAAGAATTATTAAAATCGGTACTTTTTAAGTTTATTCGTTACATACAAAAGTACAATCTTTCCTCTTTATAATATTAAGTGTAGATTTAAAAGAGTAATTAATAAAACAAATATACCAGATAGCCACGTAATGGAGATTGAAGAGCGTTCTGGTTGTTATTCGCAACGATGATATCACTACTCGCTGCGTAAGCTTTCATCTCGACGCATTATAAAAAGGTCTTTATGCAAAAATGTAGACAAATTTAATGACTTGCAAAATTTCATTTCTATTAAATGTATTAATCTTATTTTCTACTACTTTTTTCTATAACGGACCAAGGCTTGTAGGATCAAGTGCTATATGTCTCTCTGGGCATCATGACGCCCCTAGAACTGGGGGCTTCTAACATTCTCCGCTAAATAGGAGTAAGCCTTATAATAAAAAATTAATAAAATACGCTGCCACGACATACGATATGCCACGCTGGGCCACACATCGCCATCTAGCCCGAAACTAAGCCGAAGATTGTAACTATGGGTACTAGACAACTGATAAATTTACTTAGATAACTACTTTTTTGCAAATAAATACATATACTTACATAGAAAACACCCAGACCAATACAAACAGACATTTTCATGAACACAAATGTTTGTACTCTACGGGAATCGAATCCACAACACTTGGCTCAAAAGGCCAAGGTAAAAATAAGCCATAGAGCCAGTCAAAATAATAATATATGCAAGTTACTTGCAATCTAGTGTCTAGATTATTTAGGATTTCTAAAAATAAGATACAACACCCATTTGAAAGCCGACTACTACAAGTTTTCAGTGTCTCAATTAAGCCATTTACAGCCGATAAAGCTGAAAGCCGCATACATTTGTGTCAGAACACTTGTTATAAAACTCCCCTTACCGGTTCCCGTTTAAATTTTATGCATTGCGTTTTCCAATACACCCATTTGTGTTAATGGATAGGGATTGGTTAATTAAACGATTTGAATTAGAAACCAGCTGATAAGGATAACTAGTATCACTTGGAAGTATAGCATTAGCTATTGAGCTTGACTTTGATAATAATATTTACATCCAGCGCTTAGTTTGTAAGAAGATTAGCAGGTAAGCAAGAGTAAAGAAAAAATGCACAAGTAGTAGAGATCGTATCTAAAATGACGCGCGCCATCGCCGGTTATACGCGCACAAGCAAATTTCAAATAAGGACGCAATACACATAAACAATGCAATTGTTATTAGTCGTTCAATTGGCGGCTAAATTCAAATATAAGAACAGAGTAATTCTAGGATTTGTTGTCCAACTAGTCTAATTGATCGTGAACTCGTGAGAGGAAAAGTCGTCTTGTTTCATACAATGTGACGGCGCTGCTGTAAGTACTTACCTCATTGAATCGTTATGGGCGCGGTCTATCTTGTTAATGAAAAAGGTTTTAATTAGAAACTTTAATAAACTCTAATAAATAATATTATCTCTTTAATAACCCTATAGCTATGATAGCCGTTACACGCAGTTTAAATGTAGTCATTATTGGCAGGAAGAGGAAGAACTATTAATTCTATTAAAGTAGTATAATAATCGTTTCTCATAATTAAAACACGTTTTTTAACGGTGCTTAGTTTCCAACCCTGATGAATTAATTTTCTAGGTGGTGACATAAGCTGACGCTTTCTTATAGTTATGAAAATGTAGGTACTATATTTTACCCGACTGCCAATAAAGGAGGGTAATGTTATTTATAGTACAATTACTTTGAATAATTACTTTTTTTATAGTCTTCAGTTCAATAGATTTAAGGGAAGTTAGAGGGAAGTTTACTTTGAGTAGGTACTAAAAATCCGGAAAAAGGTTGTTTTTTGTTGCTTTTTTGTAAATGAGGTTGTTTTTTTATTGGCTTAGCATAGTGGCTTCCCTTTGTTAAATGGAGAGCTGGAAAGAAAGTCCAAGTCACTCTGAAAACTGGCGAGAAGCCCAGTCGGTTACTCCAGCTATGTTGTCTCGCAAAATCCTTCTTCATGCTTCGTTTAAAGGATCCTATACTACAGGAAGGCAGCAACACATAAAGATGGTTGTAAATTTGTAAAGAACTCTACTGTATCCGCATCGTAAATAGTATCGTCTAATGAACAGTCCTAGAGCTTTGTGACGTATGTACCGCTAGTTTGCAATAATTGCGCTTACGCAGACCGCAATCGTAACGTTACGTATTTACGACCGCAACGTTGCGTACGCTGTAGTACTATAACTGTGACGCATGAGTCATGACTCATGCCCGTGCAATGCAAATTATTTTACTCTACGCAAAGACAGATTCTGCGATAGTGAATGAATGATTTGCATGCTTGCTTATACTATTATTTTGTAGAGTAGGAGTGTGTGAAAGGGATGTAAGGGAGAGGCCTATCAACTTTTCTCTTCAAGCCAACCTCACGTGGTGCATCCTGTCGAATAACAAACGAGGCGCTGGCAAGGCAACCGACTGATGGCGTGAACCATCACATTTGAAGACATAGCTAAATGCCACAGACCGATGACGGGCAGCAGCGTCCGGAGCGAGAAGCTACGCCCTGAGATCGCCAACCCGCCTGCCCGTAGCTATCTTGATTTCATAAGTACCTAACATGTTTTGATTTCAAAGTGCTTAAGGTGCCTAACTACCAATAAGTTTTCATCCAAGTAGATGATAAGGTAGGACATTTATGTAAATATAAAATTTTCTTCCTATTTAGTCAGCGTTTGCGACGAAGAACAAAGAGACAGTAGGTAAAATAAGGCTTTTACCTCAAAGTACATACGCCCACCGCCCGCCAAAGTCATCATCATCCTAGCCTTTTTCCCGATTGTCTCAGGGTCGGCTTCCCAAACTGAGAGATTTGGCGAGGGCTAAGCTTTTACACAGAGCGACTGCCATCAGACCTCCGCAACACTTAGGGTAAGCTATACCCATTCCCAGTTAGGCGTCAGAGTTATCATCATCTCTGATATGATGTGACGACTGCTATCTAAGTTGGTAAAGATAGCACCCGGGACCAACAGCTTAACGTGCCTTCCGAAGCACGGAGGAAACCGGTGTCAAATTTTGGTCACCCATCATCGGATTGACCGCGCTAATGGTTGCACAACGTTGCGATCATTGTTAAGCGTACAAGACCGCGGTGCCACCGAGCTCCTCAAAGTATAAGACATATAAGACACATAGGTCATGTACACTTAACGGAAGGAAATGCAAGTTTACTTTCAGTGTCACATTACAAATGTTTCCCATTAGAACACCAGTCAACTTCACAGTCCACAAAGTAATAATTTCCCGTTTGGGCCATATTACGTCACATGATTTACGAGCCTTTATAAGGCCTAATGTGGGACAATTTGTACCTAAAGTAGGCCACTACGTAACCAGGAAAGTAGGCCTAGTTATAAATAACGCGTTTGCAACAGGCCTAGAGACGATTTTGTGTTTATTTGTAAACCTAATTAACATATTATGTAGATATGACGAATTATTTCCCCACTGATCCGAAGATGGCATAAGAAAATGGAAAAGATGTTGGCTATAAATTATGACAGTTTGTAAATTGATCGAAATTGGGCTAGTGATAAAAGATACAACTTCTAAAGTTACAAAACTACATATAGTTTAATACTTAATCATAATTAAGGGCCGGTTCTATAGGTTGCTGATAAACTTCCTGATATCTTGTACAATTTAATCAATAACCATGGTCAATCGGACGTTTAGGATCCGAATAAGCTATCGGAGGCTTTCTAACACTTTAACTGCCATGGGGGGTCACCTGTGACCGTCTAACATCATGTTCTTGATGTCCTTCCTTCCCAAGGGAAGGCTTGACACAATAAAAAATGATGTTTTGGTGAGTTACTTGTAAAAATCTTCTATTTCATTCCAGAGCAAAAATGTCATCCGTCACTTAACTAAGTTAACTTGGGATCATGGTGATGTTGTGTAATTGTCTAATATTTAAAATAAATGAATTAATATTATTATATAGAAGCATTGATGGAAATTTATGTTTAGATTATAAACTTATGCCCAAAAGGTAGTATAGTTCTAAATAGCCATAGTTACCATGTAATAATTATGTGTAATATTGTGTTAGCGATTAATTCGATCTAATTTCCCTATCAAATTGAGAAATCTCCAAATAATATTCGTTGGTAGAGAATGTTGCATTACCTACATTAACTTAGGTACATGACACAATAGAGTAGAGTAGAGTGGGTAAATGTACTAATGTAAGGGTATTACTAACCCTTAGATTGATAAGCATTGTTTCTAATCCATGGATCTAAGTTATCCAAAATAAAGATTCGATTTGATTTGATTAACAACGTCATTTTGTATTTCTTGTTCAAAATATGTACACGATGAAAAAGTTGGTTCCATTTTCTCTAGAATAACACAATTCTACTTTAATTACTCTCTCGATAAAATCTCAGTAGTTATCAAATAAATTCCTTTAAGTAAAAAGTTGCACATTAAACTAAATAATTAAAAGAAAAATTGTTGATAAATTGATTTGTTTTTGCAACAAGTTAAAAGTCAATAAATATCAGAGCGAATATCAATCTACCAACGTTGCAATTAACTTGATTAGCGCCGGCGATTATTACACGATAACCGATCCGATTAATTAATCGAGACATAAATTGTCCGATTGTTGAACTCGATAAATAAGTTGATCGTCGGCCGTGTAAAGCTGGCATCTGACTTGAGCATTTATAGCGAATGCGTTCGATGTTTCACAGCTATAGTGAAACGATTAGCTCCCGATGTGTAGTCCAGAAATAAAATAGATCAGAGAAAACGAATGACAAAATATGTTACTAATCGAAATACTCGACTGTCAATCGTAATATTCGTAACTAGCTGTGCCGGCGGCGTCGCACGCGTGGGTATCGGGTTTCAAAAATAACGGACTTCCATAAATGGTGCCTAAATTTTAAGTTAGACCTTTACCAACACAGTAGTGAAAACTGCATTAAATTCCGTGCAGTAGTTTTCGCGTGATCTGCGTTCAAACATGCAGATAAAAATTTCTCCCCTTTTCCCAACACTTCCCGTCACTGTTCTGCCCCTATGGATTGTAGCGCGATGTAAGGTATATATAACCTGCCCTGGAGTATGAAGAATAATAATTTGACTCAATAAAAATAAGAAAGTGGACTTGAGACAGCATGATAGCAATCATTCTGTAACAATGGCTAACAATAGTGGTTGGCTATGACATACCCTTCCCATGTTCATACACAGGTACAAAACTTAACAATAAGCGGATACTTAAACTAACTTACCTATTATTAAAGTGATTACGCTGTTCTAATAAAATTTCCGGCTTTAGAATTAATTTCTATCATAAATTGTAAACGTTTGTCCTGGCTATCCTTTAAATCTGTGATAATTTATTATGCTGGGGTTTAATTTAATCAACTTGAATTGGAGTCACTTAATTTTATATTCACTTAGGTAATATTTGGATTATGAGTGTTTTAAATTAAGTAAATACGACATAGTCATATAAGATATTTTAAATTTTAATACATCGTTAAAGCTTACATTAGCTGTTCTAAATCAGTTGAATAGCACCACCTCACCCCTTCTATTAAGTAAATTCAAACAAAATATTGTCTGGGAAAGTTGGCTTAAAGCTTTAAGACCGCCTAAATTTTGCAAAAATCTATACGTAGATTTAGGTCATTTCTATGGTAGGTACTTCTCAAAATTACAACTACTGTTTTATACACTAAAGAATCCGATAAAATATTAATACCTACAGCATCAAGTTAAAAGGTACATTGAGATAACCGTTTATCAATGAAAAAATCACCTATCAATTACCAACTTTTTGTTATGAGACCTACAGTTTCTGCTTGATTAAACTGATATGCATTCAAAATCAATTAGTATTTTAATTGGGTTTAATGATCATTGACTTTTTGTTTTACTATGACTTTTTGGTTTACTTTTTATATTAAGCATAAATATAAAAGTAGTTCATGAATGATTCGAGTAAAGGAGCACTTTTTGGCGCTCTAAAAGCTCTTCTACATCAGTTCTCTTTCTTTTGTTTCGGAAGCTGGTATTGCACTATTCGATTCTTTACAAGTATATATTATACTAGCTGCTGCCCGCGGCTTTGCCTGCGTGAACATCGGTTTGTCATGAAGAGCTTACTCTGTCATTATATCATGTACGTACGTACGTCTTTGTCTCTTATTTTATCACACGCGCTTACGAATGGATGCTCAAAAGATGATGAAGATATAGGTATTCGATTTGAGTGCCGAGAAATCTGAACATAGGTTGACACAGGACAAACACAATGTAGGTACATCATGTTGGCCTCTGGTTGGCCATTGGAAGCCGCGGCCCATTGTTCAGGAATCACCTGGTCTTAAGCAATGGTTCTCTTACTGACTTATCCAGAGCGACGTCTTCCTGAATTATTCCAGTAATCTAAAAAAGTTCTTTTTCTACATTGAATCCTACCGGGAACCGATATAATGCGCCACTGGGGTCAGCAGTCATCAGATTGTTATGTCGCGTCCGCACTTTTTTTGAGTCAATTAGTCTTTTTACGGTATCAAAAATGGTGCTTACCTACGTACCTAGTTACTACTATGAATTCTCATTATTTCAAACAGAGCAACCGCACGTAATGCACTTGTGCATGGGCATAAACATGTACACTTCAATATCTCGTGCATACTTGTCCGGTCTGCTTGGAGAATGGTCATTGTGGCCGATTTTCGGCCAGAAGAGGGCTGGCGTCGGCGCGATACGTTTAAAATTGATTAATATAGAAATCATCATCATCACCAGCGTATTACAGTCCACTGCTGGACACAGGCCTCTTCAGTTGCTCGCCACCTAGGGCAAACATCTGGAGGATATTATGGGTATAAGCGCCACCTGGGCAGGCGGGTTGGCGATCGCAGGGCGTAGCTTCTCGCTCCGGTCACGCTGCTGCCCGTCATAGGCCTGTGATATCTAGCTACGCCTTCCGTCATTATGGTTTTACCACCACCAGTCGGTTTGCTAGAGCCTCGTTTGTTGGTCGGCAGGATGCAACAGGGCAGGTGAGGAAGGTTTGGAGTGAAAAGGTGATAGGTCACTCCCATACAATATAGAAATACGTATACTTATTTTGTACTTTTTGGAAAATAAGTGCGTTTAATAATCTTATATTATCTATACAACTAAAACAGAACCTGGATATCCTATGTATGAACATATTTTGAGAAGCCACGCTAAAAATACTAAGTATCTTTTATTTCGATTTTTCTTTATGTCATACTGAGCATCCCTAAGAATATAATGTGAAAATTATTTACCCATAAAATTAAGATTTTTTAATTATAGGTGGTACCTAACTATGTACAATAATTATTGTACATGTTAGTACACAGGTTTTAAGTATCACGCCGACCAAAAAGCGATCACTTGGCCGGTGTATGAATCTTAACTTACTTCAAAGCGTTATTTTCTTCCGACATGCGTAATTAAAACGATTTTATTAGGCTGAAATGTTATAATATTAGTATATTGAGGACAGAAACTACAATTTGGATTAGAAAAATATTTATTAAGCATACACTGATCGCAGTTTCGTCGCATCGGAGCTAGACATGTGGCCCGTTGTGAGCCTTCTGAGATTGCAGTAAGGTTTTTGGTTCTTGGTCATTGTGATTCATTATCAGATGCAGGCCGCCTTGTTTACGGGTTATGCTAGATTTGTTTTGATTGTACACAATTACTTATATTCCTAAAGTTTGTTCCAATTTGTTTCTGAATGAGGTGCCTCTGAAACTGAGCAATATTCTAGTAGACAACGCCGGTGGTTATCCCTTTACGTTGGTTGTCTTTTCAGTTATAGCAGTTTGCATATAGTATTTTCCGAAGAATTTCATTCCGAAAATAAGCCGCACAATTTTAATTCACAATTATTTGTACTTATTGGTGGCGAATTTCCGCATTTGCCTAGCTCGATAACAGTACCTGTCATGTCAAATTGATAATTTCGCTGACAAAGTCAAGAAATGACAGTATCTATGGTGTATTCAAAAAGTTTTTAATCATTCCATAACATATTTTCCCGAAATTCTAAATGAAAAAATTGATGAATCGTTGTAATTTGTAGCCTATATGTTAATCTGATGCATAAACAATATTCGTGTAAAGTTTCACTAAAATCTGTTCAGTAGTTTTTGCGTGAAAAGGGAACAAACATCCATCCATCTATCCATCCATCTATCTATCCATCCAAACAAACTTTCGCGTTTATAATATTAGTGGGATGTATATATATATTTAATTGTGTATTATTTATGCATGTATTGTTATGTATATCCCATGTTAGATGGTAGTACGTTATGTATATTACTTATGTATGTATTATTATTTATATATTTATATTTATTGGCTAGCATCAATTCCGATTTAGTTGATAGCTCACCTCACCCTTTATTTTTCATTTATCCTCTACCCTAAGGTTGTCTGGAAGAGATCGCTTATAGCGATAAGGCCGCCTAAATTGTGCAACAAGTGTCTGTAATGCCTAGTTTTTAGTCAAATGTATGGTGCGCAATAAAGTATATCTAATCTAATATCTAATGATATACAAGGTAATAATTTAAGTAAAAACCTACTTCGTATTTACCCTGAAGCACTGATTACTTTCACAATCTGTTAAAAATAGTTGCATTAAAATTGTAAAGGATAGGTATTGGTGTTTCTATGCTATTTTGACTTTTTGCAATGTTGTTGACTTACGAAAATTTCTGAGAATTTTCATGTATCTCAATGGATATTCCGCATTTAGTCAACGAAATTGTAATTTTCCACAATTAAAAATAAAACAATTTAAACTCACCGTTTGCAGTACGGCCTTCATTATTACTCAGTTCACCACGACACAGTTCAATGAACCTAGCCAACACAACATAGTTCACAGTTCACAACCGAAAATTGAGCGGGGGTTCTGAGTCCTGGGGCAGCGGAGGGCCGAAACTTGAGCGTCCCAGTTCCCGGGCCTGCGTAGCTGGAGTGAAGTTCAAGGCTTGTTCTGCCTAGGCTTATATAGGGGGTGGCGGAGCGTGGCCGCCGCGCCAGTGCGCGTGCGATGCAGTTGCAACCGATGCACACTTGCATCGGAACGGCGGTTCTCAAAGTGCTCGTAGGGTTGGCTTCGGATTGACGAGTGGCCAGTAATGTAGTGCTGTTTCGGGTTTTGTCCCTCAAAAACAATAACAGGATTTTTAGCAAAAAGAAACCAACTTCAATATGGGACCAACTAGGAAGTACACCCTTTGGATCATAAAAAGATTTTTCCAAATCGGTTTACAATTCACGGAGATATGAGTAACAAACATACAACAACAAAAAAATTAAAAAAAAAACGGAACCCTTACATGATCATTGGAAATGTAGTTAACGGGACTCAAGTACGATATTTTTAAGTGTTGCAGAAGTATATAATGTTCTAGATAATGTTAAATATCACGCTTGAGTTTCGTTAAACATTCGGAACCCTCAGTGCCTGAGTCCCACTCGCACTTGGCAGGTTTTTAGTTCTACGTCCTGAGTCGCTTGATCTTAACTTAAGCGACGGTAGAGCTTACGATAGTACGCGCTCACCCAACAAAAACCAATTCACTCTTTGAAAATATGAAAATTATATCTATTCATTGATTCAAGGGCTGAAATCACATATTGTCTTACTCCTATAAACAAAACAAACTTCTTTCTTTCCTTGCGAATCATGGTTATTTAATATGAGCATCAACAATATTAAACTATTGAACTACTTTATTAGCATATTTTTCCATTCATCTCTTATTAGGAAGTGTATCAAATTGAGCATAATATTGAACAATAAATTAATTCAAAACACATAAAGACACTATTACGTCATATAGTTGAATCAAGTAGCATACAGATAGTCATTAATGAAATGTTTATTTATATTCGGTTACGTCGTCGTAAGGAAAATTTTGATGTTTTATTGATTGGTTTTAACATAGTGCTTTGATCTCGTATATTCAAGCTATTCGTAATTATGTATTGTTAACCAATGAAATTGAAAAGTGGTAGGCAAGGATGGTGAAAACTGTACAACAAACAATCCGTCAGGTTTATGAAATATAAAACTCGTACTAAAAAATTAAAAAAATAAAGCGGTAAGGCCACCTAAATTGTCTCGAGAAGAAAAAACAAATATCTACTCTACTTAGTTATAATCTAATTGTACGAGTATAGTGTGAAACAAGGACTTTTTTTTCATACTATATGCCTTCTACTATACTTCCTAACGTAACGCCGAGATTTTTACACAATATGATAGCTAGACTATCTATCTTACTCCTTTTCTCCAATTGTAACACTTTTTATTTTCTTTTCCAACTTTTTCACAAGTAAATGTGACTACCTGTGGTATTTTTTAAATCCAGCGTTGGTACCTACCGTCCAGTTTTACTAAAATACTCGTGCCCATTCAAATATTCAAACGCGAAATGATTGTACGTTAAAATAATTAGTTTCAATAACATAAAATTAAACGTAACTTAGAGAATGTACTAACACTTCTAACCACATTAACCCTAACAGTCGCTACACACAGTTTGAGGGCCGCTGCCCACCCGGTCCGTCTAACGGAGAGCATTAACATTTCCCCGCCCAAGGACCAGCATCTCCAAGAAAATTCTAACAAACAAACGGACACACACACTTTCGGATACCGCACTGAACTGTACTGAAAGTGATAGTTTGATACATGCATTATACCAACTATTATGTGCGCATGCTTAGTATACAAAGTTGTTGTTATGTAACACGTGGGAAGATTTAACTCTCACTGTTTAACTCGATAGGTCACTTGGTGTTGACCAGTTAGAACAGTCTAAGAGGGTTCAAATCCTTGCCAGGATACGTTTTCACATCATTTATTTATATACTGTTAGAATTTAGAAGCTGCTAGGTTCTAGAGAACATGGAAAATTCAAGTGAAGATTATTACAGATGTTATTGCTTTCAGTGTTCTAAACAAGTACTGACATAGACATTATGTTAACAATAGACATTAAAATCTAAACTAATATTATAAAGAGGAAAGATTTGATTGTTTGTTTGCTTTATTGAATAAAAAACATACCAAAAAGAGTATGCCAAGGTAAAAAGAAAATAAGTTGTATAAAAAAGTATAGTAGGTACAACTGAGATTAGGCAATATCTACAACACATACCTATTTAAAACTTTATTGCACAAAATAGTACAAAAGCGAACTTAATTCTAAAAGACAGTATTTTCCACCCGTCAACCTTTAAAGGTTTTTTTTAATTACTGAGGAAGGCAGAGGAGCAAGCAGCCCATCTGATGTTAAATGGTTACCGCCGCTCATATACTTACTGCAATGCCAGGGCAACCAAGAGAAAAGAATTAGGTCAAGTTTGAAGAAGGACAAGTCATGAATAGAAAGGAAAGGTTGATAATTTATTACAAATCGTGTATGCTATGGGCATGCATATCAAAAGATGGCCTTTGAGATAGTATTATTTAAAAGCCTGAAGAAGCATCTTACCAACATAGTGGTGGCAATTGAAAGGTTTTATTACTGTTTATTGCTCGTTGACACAGCTATTTAGCCTATTTTTTATGGTAGCTCGACATAGTGGCTTCACTGCGCCTGATGGAAAGCGAAAGAGAAGCCCAAGTCGCTGTGACAACGGGCAAGTGACTGGTCAATTACCTCTACTCCGGAAACCCTACTCACCGACAGAAACACGACTCGGAGGTCATTCGGTTGCAGTATTTTATAAGGTGGAGATCCTTCCCCGGGCGGATCAATTTGAGCGAAGATTCGCTATGCCCTACCTCTCTCAAAATTAGGTAATCACTCTAGGAAATAGAATGTCGCCGTTCCAAAAGTCTTTAATAATAGCGTCATTTCTATAGATAAATAATACGTAAGCATTTGTATTGCAAGAATATTGTCTACTTAACATTTTACACACATTTCTAGGCTATACTTCCGCGCCTCGTCCGCCTACCATCTTCAGTACTATCACTTCCTAAGCGCTACAATGAAGCGTCTAGGAAGAGAAACCTTTGTTTATAGGCCGAGGGAGGAGCTATCCTTGAGGCGTCGTCTTATTGATACTGTGTTTGAATTAACGACGTAGAAAGTGCTATTGAAGGGGATAAATAGTGAAGTAATATTGATTCGATCGGACGTTAGGCTTAAATGATACTTGTTTAACGTATTTTCGTGTTGACGGGGTCTATTGACTGGTATTTAACATGCTTGATAAGTTACATGTTACAGTCGTAAGCAAATATGAGTATTCTACCTCCACTTTCAAACTTTGTCAATTTGAACTTATGATTTTTTCTCGCTTGATGTTATAACATTGACATGTAATTTGGTATTGTGACAAGGTATTATTGCTTATGGCTATTATGGCTGACAAGGTATTATGGCTATATAGAGACATTGCCAGTCTTAGTGTTCTCTACCATCCTACATTGGGGAATGCTCCGAAGAGTTATTCCAAGTAATCCCATTCCTTATCTTATTTCCTCTCCCGAACAACTCGTGCTGGACGGCGTTGTCTGTCAACGGTATGCTTATACCATTTAGATGATAGTGACGCAAAGAGGTTTAGTTTCTCGTTCCTGCCCCGTGCCATTAAGTCAAGGAAGGCAGGGCATTTCCAGCTCATAATTAATTATGTTTCCTTCCTCTTAGAATCCTGGGTTGTTTAGGCGGGGCGCGAAACGGCATCTCAGTGGTCCTTCAGATTGAGGGCGACAGGCGCGGTGGGTTTGTCCCATTATGCTTGTCGACCTAACATTTGAACTCACCACCGTCTACTATTAAGTCTTTATTATAAAAAAAAGTGTGAGTGTCGGTCCCACGGCCACTATCCCAAAGGCAGGGTACTCTAACGCCGAACAAAGCTAGTCTTCATATCTTACCACTTGCCAACCCCGCACCGGTTCAAGAAACCTTGATTACCCGCCGACTTCGCCCTTACCAGCCTTTACATCTAGTGAAAACATTCGCATAATTAAAAGTCAGATATAAAACTTGTTATGCCATTACGAGATAACTAATGGGTATATTTCACATTAAAATGATACAGTGTAAGTATTTTATGAAAGTTTTGCTTGTTAGTTGAACGAGGCGCCATTTGGTAGGCGCTAAATATTCTAGGTGCGTTCTATTCGTCATAGTGACGTATTTACTTAACCTGTGACCTCTGCAGGTTGAACAAAATTACGCACATACCTATTTAATTAACAACCGTGATTACAAATTAAGAGCATAGCGAATCTTCGCTCGGATTGACCTGCCCGTCCGGGGAAGGACCTCCACCCTATAGAATACCGCAGCCAACTGACCTCCGGGTCGTATTTCTGTCGGTGAGTAGGGTTTCCGGAGCTCGTGGGGGATTAAGTTTGGGCTGGCATGACGGTGCCAAGTGACAGGTAACTGACCAGTTACTTGCCTTTTGTCACATCGACTTGGGCTTCTCTTTCGCTATCCATCAGGCCTAGGGAAGCCATTACCATTTTCAAGTTTAATAGCTTAGTAAGTACTTAGTAAATAAATTAAATAAGTTTATCAAAGGCATAAGTTACTCGCAGTTAAATATCTAAGTTGGATTAATTAATTCTACTAATTAAATAGTAATGGAAGCAATGAATATAAATAATAAACTTTACAGGTACCCGATTAACTTGCAAATGGTTGGTCAGTAAATAAGACATACAGGTACGGACGTATTCAGAATTTATGTATTGGCTACGTCTATAAATAAGCAATGATTTACATTACCGTTCGATTGAGCTCTGTTGATCGGTAATAGAAGCTGCGGTTAATAATCATTCATCATATTATCTTAACTTAATTATATTAACCATTTTACTCAATTAAATTGTATTACTGTACCTAAATTGCCTTGCTCGGTGGCTCAATTTTAGTGACCCCGCCTTCTGAGCCAAGGGTTTTGGGTTCGATTCCCACCCGGGACAAATATTCGTGTGATGAACACTTGTGTTTGTGCCGTGTCTGGGTGTTTATATTCGTATTAACAATAAGTTTACATGGGGTCCTGCCAAGGCACGCCATACTTCTGAGGAAAAATAACGTAGAATTACTATAAGCTTTCAAATTTTTTGCCTGTTATCGCAAGCTATCCTAAAGTTTACAAATCAGTATAACTAAATCGAGTTTGTGAAAGAGGTGCGTCGTCGATTGATGTAAATAATTATAAAGGTTAATTGGAAAATTTCCTGGCAACACCGTGGCAAAATATTGCACCAACCTCGAAATTAGCTTGAAGTAATAGATTATTATCTTACTTCTCACCTCTGGCTAAAGTAAAAGCCGATTTGAACTTAAGGTCGAACAAAATGTCATGTACGTACTGGATGTAGCCTAATAATTTCACTTTCATCATTTAAATCTTATAGTTTTCTGGTTATATGATCTAGTGGTGGTGGGATGTAAGGGAGCGCCCTATATATAACCTTTTCGCTCCAAGCCATCCTCACCTGCCCGTGGTGCATCCTGCCGAGCAACAAACGAGGCTCTGGCAAACCGACTGGTGGCGGTAAAACCATCACGATAGAAGGCGTAGGTAAATACCAAAGGCCGATGGCGGGCAGGGCATTTGTGTTTTCACACACATTTATGTATAAAGATAGGTGCATTTTAAAATTCCTATTGCGTTCTTCCTAGACATTGGCTGCTCTGGCTAAAATTCGGTTAGAAGAAAGTATTGTGAAGAATATACTTTTGAGAAGGTATTTTCTTAGAAGCCACTATATTAAATAACAGCATCTTATATAAAATCAGTAATAGTTTACCATATATTACGTCCTTTAC
This sequence comes from Conogethes punctiferalis, assembly GCA_031163375.1. Classification (NCBI taxonomy): domain Eukaryota; kingdom Metazoa; phylum Arthropoda; class Insecta; order Lepidoptera; family Crambidae; genus Conogethes; species Conogethes punctiferalis. Next base: position 15,468,029 of record CM062088.1, on the reverse strand, counting down.
CCTCTAATCATGAACTCCCCATAAGTAAGCCTAAGGGCGTCGCAAATTTTAGAATACAAGTTTTCTAAGCGAAATTTATTGAAGAAAGTTGCAAACAAGGTACTTCTACGGAACCAAATGATACTGACAGTGGTTTTTAATATAACAAAATGTAGACGGAACGCTTATATAAGAGCATAGGTACACAAGCCAAAAGCATACAGAATTGAGCTGACCGTCCGTGGTAGCTCCACTCTATAGAATACCGCAGCTAAATGACCTCCGGGTCTTGTTTCTGCCGGTAAGTAGAGTTTTTGGAGCTCGTAGGGTGAATGCTGTGTGTGTGACGCCCCTTGTGTTGCAGGAGACCATAGGCTGCGGTAACCACTTAACATCAAGTGAGCCGTAGACTTTGATCACCTTAGTGGTAAGGTAAGTGGTATAAATATAATATAAATATCAGACAACATCACATACATTGCTCCGATCCCAAAGTAAGTAGCTTAAGCACTTGTGTTATGAGTATCAGAACAACGAAGGTACCACAAATAAATACTTAAATACATATATAAACACCCAGACACGGAACAAACACAAGTATTCATCACACGAATGTTTATCCCGGGTGGGAATCGAACCCACCACCCTTGGTTCAGTAGGTAGCGGTCACTACCAATTGAGCCACCGAGCCAGTCAAAGTCAGGTATAAAGTACCAATATGACTCTAGTAATTATCACTGAAGTTTCCAATCTTCCACTTCATCCCCCGTTATGATGAATACGGCCAGAAAAAGCGCGGAGCAATTTAGCATATTATCAGCTCGGTATCAGGAACACAATTAGTCGCCGGCCGATACCACATCCTGTAGTGTTGCACAATTGATTGGACAACATGCGATTTCCACGCCGTTTTCCGTAACTACCTGCAGGGTGATACACACGGACGCGCCGAAGAGAAAGCCGCGAAGCGAGCAAAAGCTCGAACATATACTTCGTACAAAGTTTGTCTAGAAGAGATCAGTCTTATCTACAACAAAAGTGTTCTGCTAGGTCTAAGTCTATAGTTTTTTATGCGATAAAAAACATTGAACATGTCATCTGTACTAAAATTTTATTGTGTTCCAACCAATTTGTTGAAATGTAATTTAAAATAATATGTAAATCGGATTTTATAAAATAACTTTCAAGCTAAGAATTAAATGCAAATACAATCCGAGGCACACAAAAGTAAATAAAATATTTAACCCTGTAATAAATAAAAGTAGGTAAATAATTGAACATAGCCATTGTATTACGAGTAAAACCTGCAGGAAAGTTAGATGTTATCTACTCATATACATGTAAGACTTGGACTAATAAACGTATTTGTGTCTTTCTTTCTAGTTGTAAGTAATAGCTTAAAATAAGCTTATTCTACGACTTTTTGAGCACGTAAGTAGTCTCAGTAATAGCGCACACAGATTACAAATCTACGTTCGCCAACCGTACCAGCCCTGTGTGGGGTATCTAATGATAGCTCACCAGTCGAGCTCACTCTTCCTGATTCCTCATAACCGGTGTAGGGTCGGTCGGAAACGCGGAACCCAGGGGCGAGAGCGGTCCCCGCCCTGCCACAATGAGCCTCCTTCGGAAGCCGAGAGCTAGGTACATAGTTAGGTACTGCAGCTTGCAATTAAGTGCAATAGATTAAGCCTTGGAAATTGTTCAGATAGATATCTGCCTGTTAAGAAAAGACCGGTCGGGTGGCTTATAAATTATGTGAATTGATGTAATTAAAACAGTAGGTGGGTTGATGTATTTTGCTTTTAAGATTCAAAGCAGGAGTTTTGGCACCGCATTGCAGTTTTTTAGCGAAATAAATCGCTTTAAGGGGTGGGATTGGGTGTGTAAATTGTAATTTTGTTTAAGAATCAAGGTTTAGTAGCTTCTGAGTGGGTATATTTTTTAAACTAGTGTAGTCGCAGCTCGGATTAACCTGATTGGTTACTCTGCGCAAAGTTATTATGACCTAGGAACAATAGAATTATTACTAACAAATTCAACAAACTGGCCTGAAACGAAACTAGTGACAACCTTCGAAATTTCGAAACGTCTTTTCTATACCTGTCCTTCTCTAATATATCAGCAGCATCCATAAATCAGAGTGAACCAAATATATTGAGTTATGTTGTTAATTTAGCCCGGCTTCCATGCTTTGTCATTGTTCCTAGACACAGTGTCCCTAGATTATGACTCTCCCGGTGTCAAAACCGAATTCAAACTACTATATAGTAATTTAAAGCACAAACAGCAAAGCTTTGATTTTTGTGTCATTCTGTTAAGTTGTCGCAAAGTTTGTTACTATTTATTTAATTTCTGCTAATTTCCTTTCCATTTTAAACTTTAATTTAAAGTACCGCAGCCAATTAATGGTTATTTGAATAGGCTTTTAGAAAACGCTTACGAATTGTCAATAATGAATCTACTATCAGTTCGGAATGCAGTATTCCGCCGAGAAAAGCCGTTTTAGTTTTCACGTAGGTGGCAGTAGTATGGTGAATTTAATTCATTGGTTGTATTTTTTCATAGCATTTTTTATAGTAGCTCGACACAATGGTTTCCCTGCGCCTGATGGAAAGCGAAAGAAAAGTCCAAGCCGCTGTGACAACGGGCAAGTAGCTGGTCAGTAACCTTCAGCTGCCAACGCCATGCCGGCCCAACCCTAACCCCCCACAACCTGAAACCCTACTCACCAGCAGAAACACGACCCGGAGGTCATTTGGATGCGGTATTCTATAGGGTGGAGGTCCTTCCCCGGACGGGCGGTTCAATACGAGCGAAGATTCTCTATGCCCTACCTCTCTTAAGCATAGGATCAAGGTGCATATTCATAGAAGCGAGGCTGCGCGGAGCTAACAAAAATTGTCCAATGATATTGTTCCACTGAAATAGACTGTATATTAAAACCAACTGATTAATAAGTAATTATATAGTAACCTGAATAATTATATTAAGTCGCGTTCAAAGACGATTAATTGAGATGAATAATCCCTTCTTTATTAGTTAATTAATAAATGTTTTAGTGATACCTAATTGTACGACATGAAAATTCCTTAAATGGAAAGCGTAAATTATTCGCATATTTATTTAGCGAAATTGTTCAATTAAGCACATAAACTTGTTAGCGATAGAGTTGCGTATAATTTAATGATTATTTATTTTCATGAATTGTAGATTATAATTGCTGCCAGTTACCATACCGTAATCAATAACATAAGTACGAGTATAATACTAAATAGGTATGCTCATTGGCAATGGGCAAATAAAATTAAGAATAATAAGAATAAGAAAAACTTTATTAATTAAATTAATCTTCATCGCCGTCGAAAATTTGCTAATCTATAGGTTATATGAAGGAGCGTGGGCGATTGAATTACCTATATCTACAACTAGCAGTGCCCGCGACTTCGTCCGCGTGGAAAAGATTTTCATCCCCTATTTTATCTCCTTGGGGGTATAATTTTGTCCCCTTGGGGGTAGAATTGATCAAAATCCTTTCTTAGCGGATGCCTACGTCATAACATCTACCTGTATGCAAAATTTCAGCCCGATCCGTCCAGTGGTTTGGGCTGTGCGTTGATAGATCACTATGTCAGTCAGTCACCTTTGAGTTTTATATATTTAGAAGATTTGATTCTCTCAGCCCCTTATTACCAATGGTCGAGTGCGAATGCAAGGCATACGGCAAAATGGTACCTACTGTTTTGTGGTGCAAATCTCGAACAACCTAAGTAGTTTCCATTCTACGCGAACGGCCAAACTTTGGCTTTACCCTGCGGTGACGGAAAAAATATTCACTCGGTAAATTCTTCACTAGGGTGTCGTAACAGTCACTGATTCTTCTTCCGGAGGGTTTCGTAATAGTTGCCTAATGTAAGGCTGCCTGGCTGGCGACACACTCGAGAAGTGATTTTGGTCGCGTTTCGGGGTTAGATAGATAGATATTCTTTACCTATTTGCACATTAAACAGATGACTTAAAACTAGCTACAATGACAACTATACAAATAAGGCGGCCTTATCGCTTTCAGCGATCTCGACCAGACAACCTTTGGGTAGAGGATAGTTACAAGAAGGGGTAAGGTGTCAATTGACAAATTGATTGAAATTGGCTATGGGTTAGTCAATGTAAATCAGGAAAAATCTTACATGCCAGCGTGGTAGTGGCAACTGACAAGTGATTACATATCCGTTACCACAGCGACTTGGTCCTCTTTTTCGCGTCCATAAAGCAAGGAATGGCTAGTATGTTGTGCTACCTGTAAAATGGACCTCCTTGGCAGATGCCTTCAGCGCCTACTCACACGGTTACAACAAAGTCACATACAAACTTTTTTGCTCAACGTCATAAAAGCTCCAAAGCTTTTAAAAGGTGTCGTTAGCGGCTTTCCTTAAGTTTTTGTACATACATACTATGTACTTTTTTTTTGACCCGGGGAAAAATGCCTTGACGCATCCCCGCCACACGGGGGAGTGACAGGGTATGTGGGACTCACGCCGCCCTTAGGAAAGGAAGGGCGGCACCCTGCCTCGGGATGGAAATAAGGCAGGGAAGGGTAACTATGTACTTAGCCCAAAGTCACAAATAGATAATGATGACTATTTTTAAGTGAGTGAGTGCATTGTACTCCTGGCTTCTCCCAGAAGTAGGCTCCTACAAACCTATATTGACAGAAGTAGAGTCACCTTGTAAAGATAATACAATTTTCCTTTGAATGCTTAGCAATTTCGATACTACTAAAAAGGCGTACGAAATACGACTTTCCAATGTTTTTTTTTACCTTGGTCAATGTCTAACATAACACGAAATAGTAAATAAGAATATTGATAAACCAAAAACTTTGTCGGCAAAAGCCCCTTCACGTTGATACTGTCCAAGAATTGTGAATCAGGGACTTCTTATGCTCGATTTTTCAGTAGCTTCAAACTTTCGATACGACCCTTACGATTTAAATAGGTATCATCATCATCATCATCAGCCTATTGCAGTCCACTGCTGGACATAGGCCTCTCCAGTTGTTCGCCACCTAGGGCAAATTTCTGGAGGTAATACCCATAATCGCCACGCTGGGCAGTGACAAAATATTCATCATCATCATCAGCCTATTGCAGTCCACTGCTGGAAAAATAAAGGGCAGAATATTAAGGGTTCACAATTAGTAAGCGTCCAATACCGATGCCTACTATCTATGAGAAAAATCAATTGAAAACCTCTCTAATGGGCCTTTATATGACTGGCTCGGTGGCTCAATTGACCCCTGCCTTCGGAACCAAGGGTCGTGGGTTCGATTCCCACCCGGGACAAACATTCGTCTGATGAACACTTGTGTTTGTTCCGTGTCTGGGTATTTATATTTGTATTTCAGTATATTTATTTGTGCTACCTTCGTTGTTCTGATACCCATAACACAAGTGCTTAAGCTATTTACTTTGAGATCAGAGCAATGTATGTAATGTTGTCTGATATTTCAGCCTAATAATATTTATAAGTGTCTGAAAAACCTAGAAGTAGGTGCCAGACTTGAACCGATGACCCTCGATTCAGAAGCCAAATGTCTCAATCAAACCATCTGCCACAAATCTCCATCAATCCACTTCAACGATATAACCATCAGTTTCAATTACAGACATGCACATACATAATTTATTACATTACCGCCGTGCAATTTAATTAGAACACTAATATTTTACACTACCCCACAGCTTATAAATCAGATGTTATTTAATCCTCTGCAACGATATGAGTCATCATTTGTCTTTGACTCTCATTAATTGCTAGATTTCGCATAGATTGGTCGTTCGTTACACATTAGACAATATGATTGATATACTTTTTGCTGGATAATAGGCTCAGTAATAGCGTAATCAGGTTACACTGTTCGCAAATATGGCATTACGTGTAACGTTCGGCGTTATCTGTATAATTGACTCTGCTCAATTATAGCGAGAGAAATAGGCGATAAAGGTATTATCGTGTCTGAACGCAATAAGAGTAGCGATCAGTGTAGTTTATAAGAAGTATTATGGAAAGTGTGCGTTTTCGTGTATTTCCCTTTGCATATCGATTATATATAATTAAACCTTATTGTTTAACGTTGTAATGAACTAAACATCGTCAACCTGAACATCTGAGTAGAAATGCATAGGTTGTGTAAAGTAGATTGACCCGTACTTGGCCAATGTGGTTATCTAAGGCTTTATTGCCTTTTTTAGATTAATGCTATACTTAGATACTGTAACACCATCTCTGGGGCTGAGTGGAATTGGTGGTGTATGGGACTCTCACCTTTCAGAATCGGAGAGCATATCAACTAAAGCTCTAGTGTAGACAGCGACGATTCAGGACACAAAACAAAGGTAGTTTCAAAGTATTTTTTAATAAAATGTAACAATATTAAAATATCTAACTCCTAAACTAATATATTGCACTTCAATACAGCCATGTTTTGATTGAGACAAAAAATAAATAACAATTTCATAATGTTCAACGAGATGAATAAAATAAGAAAAATCAACAAATGTTTCACTTTAGAACCTTTACCATTTACTAAGTTAAACTTGACCTTACATGGCATCGATTCACATAATTATGTTGTGCCTTTTAACAATATTTTATTGAAGCACGACGTTTACAATGATAACAATAAATAACTTAATCAATTAGAAAAGAGCTATTTCCCTTATGAATAATACGATTTACACCAATGTTTCGGCTGTTTACAATAATGATTATTTTTATCAATACGCTGTATAACTGTACAATTTGAAATTATTTATTCGTCTATGCTATATTTACAATTGCTATAGTAAGTATATACAACTACGCGACTTTCTTATTATCATTTCTGTCCTTTTGTTTCTTAGAAGAGCTCACGTGGCTTTCAGATTTTGACTCAGGCTTAGCATTGCGTTTTGGATGTGAGTGGTAATTTCTGGGGTAAGATGGAGCCTTTTGTTTTCCAACAGGAGGAACGTACTGAGCTGGTACTGTATATTCCACCTCAGGATTGTATTCTTGATTCACAAGTTGACTGTACGGAAGCGAATGCGAATTTACATAAGACACCTTTTCGGTAGCTGGGTTTCTGAGTACAGTCTGCGGCACCATTATTTTGTAGTGTGTTTGGTATTTCGAAGACGGCATCGGCGTGACGTAGCTAACGGTCTGAACGGACGCGGTGTTGGGTTTCTTGTCACGTTTGTAGTTCAGGGGCAGTACCGTTGCGAGAGTGTGATCTTTGCTCGGATAGTTCTCTGACAGAACCAATTGACTAGCAGAGTCGTCTTCTACTTGTTTCTGATAGTAATAGCTCTGAACACCTGTTTGTGGCGAGCTGTATTCTGGCATAGATGAGCCTGCTTGCGAGGAATAGTACGCAAGGGTTTCTTTTGGAACACTTTCTTTCGGAACACCATATTCAGGCTTAGTAGCTTGTGACGAGTAAGTAGGTATGTAAACTTTCGTCGGTCCTTGGTCAGCGGTTTTCTGTGGAGTGTACTCAACGGTTTGTTCTTGAGGCGCTCCATATTCTTGTGATGCGGCATGCGATGTCTCGTAATGAGACACGGCTGATGAGGCGTGGCGTGGTGTGTCTTGGCTTTCCGGAGTTCCGTATTCAGCAGCCGGAGCCGAAGTTTCTTGAATTACTTGTGACCCATACTCTACATGGCTTCCAGCGCTTTGAGCGGCCGGACCATATTCACTATGTGGGACTTGAGATGCTTCCTCTGTCTGCGTTTGGTATTGAGGCTGATGATAGTAAGCCTGCGTCTGTTCTGATTGAGGCACATACTGGTACGAGTATTCGTAATGCTGTTCAGGTTGTTGATATACAGATTGCGAATGCGATTGCGATTGCGGAACATAGTACTGCTGTTGGGGATACGTGGACGGATATTTAGCCATGACAGGTTGGACACCGGAGTATTGAACGCCAGAGTAATCAGCTTGAGTGTAAGATGGGCTTTGGACATATGGAGTAGCATAATGCTGGGGTTCGTAGTTCGCCCCATGTGCAGCTGTTGGCGTTGATGCTGGTTCAGATAAGAGGGAGTTCTGGTAGGCCATGACTGGAGGAGCCTGCGAGTATCCAATTTTCTTGAAGTAATTATTGACAATTTCTTGCAAATTAACATTGTTTAAGTAATGAGAGACGGGATAGTTGCTTGGAGTGTTGGAGTAGAGTTCGGCCGTAGGTTTCTTCAAGTACGAGCTTGGAATTCTCAGAACTAATACGGGTACTACTCTCTGATTAAGTTGAGATCCATGATGGTTGCGAATGTAGTCTTGGTTGAGGCCAGCATTTTGGTATTGAGGATTTTTGAGTAATTGTGAGGGATCGACTAGATAATTGGACATGACCATTGGGAACTGTCCACTTAGTGACGAGAAATCATGGCCATTGTATGTAGTGTACAAAGTGGATGGATGTGTTTGGTGTGCTGAGGACTCTTGGTGATTAGCGTAAGGAGGAGGAGGAGATACTAAGCCTTTAATATTTTGATAGTTAGTGTTAGGTCTGGATGTTGGTTTATTGTACTGATACGAGTTTTCTTCTTTAACGTCAATAAGCTCATAGGCTCTTGACGGTTGGATTTCTACATTCGGAGAGGATGTTGTATATTTTCCACCTGGAGGAATATCTTCTTGCGAGTATGGGTATACCATAAACTTCCCTTTTTCCTGTGGTTGCTTCCCGAAGTAAGTATAAGTATAGCCATTGTTGGTTCTATATCCGTAACCTAAATTAGCGTCAATTGTTCTTTTCTTGCCTTTACCAGTTGTTTCTGTATCGTTCACTATTTCTATGGCTATCACAGCAGGGTATGGTGCTTTCACTGTACTTGTACCATTTGCTTTTGCATCTGTCTCATTCTTAGTTTCTACGGGAACGTCTGCTTTGATACCAAACTTAGCCTCGACTTCTCTTAGGAACTTTCTCTCCTCATCAGTAAGGCTAGTGTTGGATGGTTTATCCTTAACTTGAGGCTTGTATTTCTTCGGTTCAGGCTCGGCCCATGTCGTCGCTAGCACAGCGGCGAACAATATCTGAAATTGAGAGAAGAAATCGATGAGAAAAATAAAATTAATCACATAACCCTCCTTCTAGCGCTGTAAGGCAAAAATGAATTATCTTCAAAAATATGTGTACTACTCTATAAATACCTTGAAAAAGAATTGGATCAAATAAAGTAACATAGAATTGTAATAAAGGTCAGTCACACAATCTTACAAATACGGTTACATTTTCATAAATATTAACCTTACACAATTGTATGAAATCAATTTATAATGAGATTGCTTAGCTAAAATTTTAAAACGAAAGCGCCTTTGTGTTATGTATTAGAAAGAATAGTCCATGAAAAAATTGCTCTTGTTATAAAACTATCGGAGTTGAAAATTGAACCAACCCATCTGAATGTGCTATAAAGATGACTCTCAAGTGAGATTTTAACAATGGTCTTGCACATTATTTTCACATACCGCTGTTATTAAAATCATCGCGTTTTGCATTAGCGGCTAATGTCATTCGTGATGGCTCCAGATCGTTGCGATACAAGATGGACGAAATATAAACTACGCGTCATTTGAGTTGCGTGCTTCTGTAACGTGGCTTAGGGTTGCTGACTCTGTGTTATTGAAAATATTTATCTCTTACACGACAATTCATGTATGTATTATTTATTTTCATGTATCATCATTATGTGAAATGATAATATTATTGTTCTTATAAATTATAACCTAGCTTCATTTGTTATAGTATGATCTATATTCCTCACTGTAAACTTTCATTAAGCTCCGTTTAGAAGGTTATGCGTGAATGAGTTACAGTCATCTGTTCATCGAACAAAGCATTATAATAGAGATATTCTTTATTTTTCAACAATCAGTTGACTTATAACTAGACACAGAGATTTTTGAAAGTACAACTAGGCGGACCTTTCGCTTTAAGCCATCTTTTCCAGATATCCTTTCGCTAGAGGATTATAGGGGATTATAATTTTAGTAGAATAAGATAAACTTAATTTAGTACAGACTAATAACACGTTGTCATAATATTTTTACCCAATTTGGCAAGGAAAAAGTATTTTACAAAAGGAAACATAATTAAATATATTAATGATATAGTAACAAGAAGACGACCGGTAAAAAATTTCAATATTTCTTGTTTTCCACACTTGAACCGTATCCACAGTTGTGTGGGCAGCCCTACGTCTAGCTCTCTCTAACTATGCAATTAGGTAACATAACGTATTATCCAGTTGGTGTTTTCTATGATTGAGCGATGTTGTGAAATGCCGCTGTGCACTGATGCCAGAGATGTGATGACCATTCCGCATTTCATTTCCAGAAGTTAGGTTAAGTGCGATTTGCCATATGCGTCTATAAGCCAAGTAAAGAGGAAAAATTGATATTTTTTTAGTTACCGATTTAATATTAGACAATAATACTCTAAATACTAAATTGTACATTGTAAATTCTATTCCATATATGATGTTTCCTGATCGGTACGACATTTCCTTCTTTAAACGCATGTCTGTGCCTCTGGTATTCCTGATGTCCATAGGCAGCGGTTATTGTTTAACTTCAAACACGCCGCTTATTGTCTGCACCATAAGCAATAACAAAGACGTTTCTTACCAAGAAAATACTTAGCTATTTTCTTGGTAAGAAACGTCGTTAAAAATGGTAAATACATAGTTTAGGGAGAATACTCCCTATACTCCCTAAGTATAGAAATAAACCATTGTTTAGCATTACCCCATATAATAACTATTTTAGACAATTTTTGACTCTACCCGGAATTCGGATGAATCTATGACTTAATGTATATGACTAAATGTATTATGCAGACTTCACTTCGCTATCTTATCTATCTATTTATCTCTCTCCTATATAAAATGTAGAGACACTATGTGGTCCAATGTACAATCGTCCAAGCATGACAATGTAGCACCCTCATTTCTGGTGTCACCGAAAACCAGCGTCGGGGCGCGCCCGCGCCGCGACTTATGCTGAGTGACAGCCATTTTGGATGCATAATATTGTTTTTTATGTTAAGTTTGTTTTTTAAGTATTCATAAGTTTTATGTTCCAAATAAAAATTATTTCATTTCATTTCATTCATAATTCTTAGGCGGCACTTATGCCATTAGTAATTAAGATTTTAACGATTAAAGTACAAGCCTAATGGGCGTCTATCTTAAAGTTTAGCATCATGTATGTTCAACACGTAATGCTATACCGGGGTCGTGGAAAGCCGGGGGTCGCGGGAATACGAACCGCGGGCGCAGTCGAAGCTTACGTAAGCTACAAGACCGTTAAGCTCACGTGACACGTGTGATAAGCAGTGGATTATTACCGGCTCTTTGTGGTTTTGTGTTTTACCTAACTGTGCCCGCGACTTTATCCCCGTGAAATAGAATTTCATCCGCTATTTTATCCCCTTGGAGGTAGAATTGATCAAAATCCTTTCTTAACGGATGCCTACGTCATAAAATCTACGTGCATTCCAAATTTCAGTCCGATCGGTCCAGTGGTTTAGGCTGTGTGTTGATAGATCACTATGTAAGTCAGTCAGTCACTTTTGAGTTATACAGCGTGTCTCTTCTAAGGTGTCAAGTGATCGCGTGCTAATAGTAGGGTGCCATAACTGTAGGTTTAACCCCCATTTACGTTCTACAATTGTTTAAATTCTAGAACTTCATACGGGGCTGGTTTGACTAATTATTTATGTTATTTTAAAAACATACTTGTTATTGTTTTGTATTGGCTTTTGGTAACCTTAACTACGAACACAAGCTTTATCAGTTAATTGTATTAAAATCAATAGTCCGAGCCTTCGAAGTACAGCACTATCATACTATTTCTTATGTATCTAGAAATACTATTGGTAATAATAAAACCGTAAGTATCTGTATATCAGCATATCAAAAGCTTCGCAATAGTAACTGTGTTTGGCTATTTACTAAATGATGTCATCTCGAATTGCCATTTCGAACGAATATGTTGTGGTATTTACAAATTATCGAAAAGGCCATTGATTGATATCTATTATGCCAATGACTCTACAATACCCATTCTGATGTTGATCCTAAAGGTTAATTTTTCCATTTTATCGGTTAACACTTAGTTTTGTAATATCCAATCTTTTGATTACTTTTTAAAATAGAAAGTTGATGCGTGATTAATAGTGACCTATTTTTTAGGATCCTAAAGGTTAATTTTTTCATTTGTCAGCTAACTCTTTGTTTTATAATATGCAATCTTTTGATTACTTTTCAAAATAGAAAGTTAATGCGTGGTTAATAGTGACCTATTTTTGAAGTAATTAAATATATTAGATACTTCTAGGTATGTCTGTCTTATGTTTAAAAAAAAAAAGTAATAACTATAATATAAATATAAAGTAATAACTAAAAGTTTCTTTAAGTTATTACTTTATATACACTTTAGTCGTTGATTAGTACTTATTACATTACTTCAATATAATTTTATGGCGTGTATAAACCATTAACACTAATATTATAACTTGATATGAGCCAACTTCTATTTATTTCATCAGTAGTCCTCTAATCTTAAACTAATATAAGACGTCATTTTTCAATCTATTTGTAAAAACTTTTAAATAATGTTTTTCAAAATCTTTCACATAAGGTTTCCTGCTTTTGAAATTACCAATATTTTACATAATATACAGTAAGTAAGATTTGTCTGTTGTAATGTAAAAATATTATAAGGTAAAAATTCTGTTGTAATGCGAAAACCGTTCCCAAGCGATGCGCTTGCGCGGGCTAAATGTCACATGAAAGTGAATTGCGAGCACAGGGCTGCCACATTTTATAAAGTGTACAAATTTTAATTTTTTTTTCAAATAAATATCAGACAACATCACATACATTGCTCCGATCTCAAAGTAAGTAGCTTAATCACTTGTGTTATGGGCACATTTATGATTTTATTTACAGTAGTATTTTATCTACAATGTAGTTTGGTGAAACAAAAGAAACTAAAATCCTTTTGACAATTACTTTTCATATGAAAGCATGCATTAGTTTGGTTGCAGCCACTAGGCAAAAAGTTTTTGTCGGTCTGTAAATCATACACATCGTAACTTTATTTGAAAAAAAAATCATCATCAGCCTTTTGTGATCCACTGCTTTACATAGGCCTCTCCAGTTGGTCCGCCCTCTTTGGGCAAACACCTGGAGGCTATACCCCGCCATGCTGAGCAGACGGGTTGACGATCGCAGGGCTTAACTCCTAGCTCTGAGGGCTTAACGCTGCTGCCCGTCATCGATCTGTGGTATTTAGCTACACTATCAATTGTGATGGTTATACGGTCAGCGGTCGTTTGCCAGAGCCTCGTTTATTACTCGGCAGGATGCACCACGGGCAGGTGAGGGTGACTTGAAGCGAAAAGATGAGAGGCCACTGCTGGACATAGGGCTTCCAAAATGATGATTGTAATTGTAATTTTTGGTAATGGATTGTAAAGCTTTGCGTGCAATACCTAGATTATTTGACGTGAAAAACACACAAAACAGGAAAAACGCTCAAAACTATTAACTGAATTTCAATACTTGGCATAGATCGCGACACCCAAGAACGTTCGCGATTCAGGTTTATAAGAATAACACAGCTTTTTACAACCCGTTGGTGAGAATGTGTCGTACATATAACGATGTGGTGCATGGTGGTGGTTGCTTGGATGTGTTCAATTCTAGTTTCTCCCAGTTCAAGAAGGTTGCATCTGACTTGACTCTAGCTGAGATGTCCTCGACTTCTCACAACCGAGCTCCATAAAGATTAAAGATTATTTATAATTTATATTAGATTAATGGTAGTTTCCCCTTTTTGTTTATGTGTTTTTTTTTCCTTTGTTTCATTTTAATTTTAATTAAGTTCATTTTTTTATAAATTGTAATCAACCAATAAACCAGTCTTGCTGTGTACACCAAATTTAGATTACTGTCTAGATCCATAAGATAATATAAATAAGAAAAACATTGTTATATTGATTGTAATCTGTGTGTGTACCTTCTATAAATAAATAAATAAACTCGTTTATTGCCAGCCCTAAACCCGTTATCTCGCGGAGAAAGTCCAACAAGGTCCAGTGGGAGCGATTGCGAAACATTTGTTGTTTCCTCGTGTCAGTAACGAGCTTTAACGTTATTATATCACGCGCATCGGTGCACTTCTTGCGATCAGAGAAATTGAATGTCATTATGTACTCGGCTCACCTACTTACCTTGTTAGCTTAACGACTTGTAGGTAAGCAATCGACTAGCACGGTGAATCTTATTGTTTGAGTTCAGATTGTTAAAGTATACTCGTAATAGGCGGGTAAAGTAAGTGATCAAAAGATAGGTATGCATATTAAGATCACCGTCATAAAAATATCACAAGAGAATGGTTCAATAGTGGTTACTGGGGTTTCCTATCAATTAATTACTTGGTAGCAGCGCCGGAGTCAGGAAATTACCAGTGATACATCCCCGTGCATCGGAAAGCACGTTAATCCGTTGGTCCTGTGGGTTATCTCTTTACTGCTGTGGAACCATCGTCTCATCAGATAAAATAAATAAATAACCCAAGACATGCCACGCTGGGCCAGACAGCGCCATCTAGTCCCAAACTAAGCCGAAGCTTGTAATATGGGTACTAGACAACTGATAAACAAACTTAGATTTTTTTTGTAAATAAATACACATTATACATAGAAAACACCCAGACCAATACAAACAGACAATGTTCATGCACACAAATGTTTGTAATGTATGGGGATCGAACCCACGACCCTTGGCTCAGAAGGCAGAGGTCACTACCAATCGAGCCACCGAGCCAGTCAGATTATGAGAAGCCAGGGGCTGTACAGTGTACATGTGCCTCTCCAGTCGTCCGTTCATTGGATTTTAAGATTGAAGGACAGTATTCTCTTCGTACTTGGCTAGTACTTGAATATCGTAGAAGACGACTAAGGAAATATCAGGAAATGGCCAGCAGCGTTTTCCTGGATACAATTAGGTACTACAGTCACCAACCCGCCTGCCAAGAGTGGTGACTAAGGCAAGTTCCCCCAACTGACAACCGTCATTAGGGGACTTCTAAGTTCAGCAGTGGACTTTTGCAGGTGATGATGATGGTGATTGGTCCTGCACCTCTCTAATCATCCGTCCCATTGGATTATGAGGTTCAAGGACAGGCACACATGTGTTTACACACACACTTGCACACTTCACTTATCTCATGCATACTACACCTACTTGACTATCCTTGGACGTTCTGATCGAAATTTATTAAGAAGAATTTATTCAGATTCAGAAGAATATATTACGCACATTCAGAGTATTGTACATTCGACAGTTTTCTATCACGTCTATAGTTAACGAGTTATTTGATGCTACGCACTATTAGGTCGTAGAGGTCAAGTTGACACGCTGTCTGCACCTCATAGTATACTTTACATCATCTCCGCAACCTGACAAGACCCAGAAACCTATTTATTGTTACGTCACTGCGGTCGTTACCACGTTGGGTTTAGAATCATTCACCCGCTGAGCTACAATGATTCGTCATTACTCGATTATGTGCAATGATGATGACTCTCAATAGGTAATAGTTTCTATCTTCCCATAAATTATTTACTATTACATTATTTTTTGATTACAAAGATGTAATGTTCAATTAAATTATAGTTATTACACACAGATAACTTACAGAACTTACACACGCGTCTTGAATTGTGATTTGACGTAATACGAGTGTTATTTGAGATGTACTTTTTGAAGTAGGGATGGATGTTTTAATC
Organism: Conogethes punctiferalis; assembly: GCA_031163375.1. NCBI lineage: Eukaryota > Metazoa > Arthropoda > Insecta > Lepidoptera > Crambidae > Conogethes > Conogethes punctiferalis. The sequence continues at coordinate 15,452,197 of CM062088.1, read as the reverse complement.
CTTTATGCCGCGGCCACACATTGGAGATATTTGCACCAACGTAACGTTTTGCGCCCAATGCACCAATGTGTGTATCGGTACTTTGACACAATGAAGACATTGAGCGCGTTAGTATTGGGCATTGGACAGTGATTGGACGCAAAGTTGAATCCAATGTGTGGCCGCGGCATTACGCAAAACTACTTAACGGATTTTAATGAAAATTTACACTAATATAGCTTATACATTCGATTAACAAAAGCTATAGTTTATAAGGATATTAAATGATTTTACATATCATTGTTATGAAGACGCAAGTCGCAGCTAGTGCCTATAAAATCAATCTTTGTTTAAGATATCCACGTAATATCTACTGTATTAGCTGTTTAGAGTCGTCAAACTATATTTATGCCTTTTCGAAATGTCAGCTACGAACGCAAGATAAATGAACCAATAATAAAGTGAACGTTCGCTGTATTGAAAAGTAATAATGCTAAATACAAGCAGTGTTATCCGGATAACGGTTCGTTTATAGAAAATGTTAACAACATCGCAACATGTTTTAATCATTTAGTTAGATAATGTTTACTATAAGCAAAACTTATTATTTACTGCCTCATAGAGAAAGGAATGAATGAGACCATGATGACTAACAGAGAAAAATGAAAGAAGAAAACTTAATGCGTCGTCCCCAGACTATGAGAGCAGTGCATACGAATTTAAGATTATATTGTTAGCTGCCTCATTGATCTATTGATCTATACTCTGTTTTTTAAACAAGTGTGAGCAAAAAAGAATAAAATCTTTTACACAAGTAAAACAAATTACAATCAAAGAGTAATTTTGAGTTGACAAACTTAAGTGTCTAATGTTTGTAATTTGTGTTCAAACATTTGACACTTAAATCTTTTAAAACATTTCACGATAATACTTTATCTTGTCATACTTATATGTGTATAGAAAATTACCCACATTTTATTTTATTGTTTTTAAAGCAAAAAACGAATTATACTCGTAGTAAGTAGTCGCCAAAAACTCTTACTGTATTAACGCCATATAACTCTATTATGCAAACGAAACTATGAATATTCTAAGAAATAGTTACTTGTAGAAAACTTTATGGACTGTGATAGGTACATTAACTTTTATTTACTTATTACATAAGTGAGCTTGTTTCTAGGAATGTTTGTTTTTGTGTTTTATTCATATTAATTTATATTGACGTCGGCGTATCATCTTATGTGAAATTAATTTTAGCATAATTCGTTAAGTTCGATTGAGTTGTTTATTTATTGACTGAACTTGAGGCTTATTTGATAGTGACCTCTATCTTCTGAGCAGTGCCGTAAATAGGGCGGTGCCCAGGTACAGGGCGTAGAACCTAGAGGGGCGCACAAATGACCAGACCACATTTTTCAGGGGCGCAGTTTTGAAAGCACCGTGCGCATCAAAGGCTAGTTTCAGCACTGCTTCTGAGCCAAGGATTCGATTCCCGCACAGTACAAACATTTGTGTGCATCATCGGGGGGTTTACCTACTATGTATAATGTGTATTTTTATACAATAAAAGTATCTAAGTAAGTTAATCGGTTGTCTAGTACCCAGAGTATGTACAAGCTTCGGCTTAGTTTGGGGCTAGATGGAGATGTGTGGCCCAGCGTGGCATGTCTTGGGTTATTAATTTTTATTTATTGTACTTAATTATGACCAAACAATTTTTGACAGATTCAAAACTTGGGCCTTTTCGTCCACAGTCACTTGTCAGTACTAGGCCAAAGAGCCTATCATAACCCGTTATTGGTCGGTTATCGATGCACGTTAAAACATATTCATAAATCCAGTATTGCACATAATTGGTGATTTTTAAATAACTTTCACGATTCGAGACGCTTTCGAGCGATTGGCGAATGATCTTTTAGCATAGAACAGTTAGTTTGGCTGCCTTCCAAGGAAACGGTATCCTACCTACTTGCGTATTGAAGGTTAAACATACATTTTAATGAGAAAGGAACACAAGCTGATTTCCTTTGATTGTCATTGGAATTCTTTTGTTCTTCGTCTTGAATTAATATCTTATTCAGAAGTATCCATAACATCGAATACAATTTACATGAAAGATATTAGAAATAAGTAAACCTAAACTTACACTGCTGGAGAATGGCCTCTCCAGTTGCTCGCCATTTTGCACAAACTCAAGAAAAGTACACCCACAGAAAGAAATGGAGTTTCTTTTAATACCAGCTCAAAATTACAGCGTCTTGGTTGATGTATAAGCAGACGACCATGTCTAAAAAAATTGTAAGCGATCCTCATCACGCTTCGCCTCGGTAATTTATTTTAGGAGAAGTACGGCATAGCGAATTGAGCCGCCCGTCCGGGGAAGGACCTCCACCCTATAGAATACCGCAGCCAAATGACTTTCGGGTCAGTAGAGTTTCCAGAGTTCGTGGGGGGTTAGGGTTGGGCCGGCATGGAGGTGGCAACTGACAGGTAACTGACCAGTTACTTGCTCGCTGTCACAGCAACTTGGGCGTATCTTTCGCTTTCCATCAGGCGTAGGGAAGCCATTATGTCAACAACTACGATAAAAAAAATCTTTCTCGTAACCTTATATAAAGAGTATCTAAAAGATCTATGTAGCCTGTAAGCTTATTAGTCCACGGCATATCGTCTTTGTGCGAGAAATCGGAAGTAATTATGATTCAACCGATCTTTTTTTCTGCGTACCGGTCGCCCAGGTGTTCTTACGTGCAACTTGTTCTCCCGCGGAAGACAACTATGGAAGTGATTGATGTCCATTATTACATAATGCCTACAAACGACGGCGACATCGTGAGCTAGTGTTACAGAAAGATCTTGACACATTTCTAGGAAACTCTCCTGTACAACTACTTTAGGTTTTCTGTCGTCATCCTTACGCAGTCTACTGCGGGACATAGGCCTCTCCAGTTGCTCGCCATTTCACACAAACATCTGGAAGCTTTGCTCATTTTTTTATTTCTTTTTATGATAGAGGGGGAAAACGGGCCTGAAAGTCACCTGATGGTAAGTGATCACTTCAGCCCATAGACACCGCAACACCAAGGGAGTCACAGGTGCGTTGCCGGCCCTTGAGAAATCTATAGGCTCGCTTCTTGAAGGTCCCTAAGTCATATCCACCCGGAAAAATTGCAGCCGGAATCTGATTCCAAAGACCGGTTGCACGAGGCAGAATCATCACCCTCATAATCATCACCCTGTGGAAAACGGGTTGGCGATCGCAGAGCGTAGCTCCTCGCGCCGGTGACGCTGCTGCCCGTCATAGGTTGTGGTATTACTACTAGTACTTCTAATGAGGTGGTTATACTGCTGCCAGTCAGTTGCCAGACTCGTTTATTATTCAGGGGGATGCACCACGAGCAGTTGAGAGTGGAGCGAAAAGATGATATTCGTCTATTCTATTCTTTAGTTTTCTGGCTTAATTGTCCCTGTTTGGCTGCTAAACGTTTCCTGATATACCCTTAGTATTCTTCTATGATACCCACGGGATGAGATGGAGTCCTATTATAAATCCGAACCACAACGATTATTAAAATAATAGTTTCGTATTATAGGTACAACGATAAAGTAAATTATGGAGAGTAGGATTATTAAAGCTTAAGAATTAATGTAAAGTGATGTTGTACATAATTGGATTCAATGGTGGGGAAAAACAGATTTATGTTTTATTTATAAGTTAAAACTTTATGTTATCAGCGGTCTCGTGACTTTATGCCTAACTTTCACGACTTTCTTCCTTGTAAAAAGATGGATCTAGACTCCGTTGTAAGATCTAAATGCGTGCGCAAGCGTTTGAAAGACTACTTTCTTATTTCATCACTTTCAATGTCTGAGTTAGAATATGTCGCTCATCTCACGTGATTATAGTGATGTAAATAAATATAAATAATAATAAATATATCACACAGCATCACATACATTGCTCCGATCCCAAAGTAAGTAGCTTAAGCACTTGTATTATGGGTATCAGAACAACGAAGGTACCACAAATATATACTTAAATACAAACAGAAACACCCAGACACGGAATAAACACAAATGTTCATCACACGAATGTTATTGTTAATTAAGTTGTAGTCACGTAGTAGAAAATGTAACTTCACCATAAGTTAAAGATGAAACTATGTATCAATGTACATTCATTAGAAAGACATTAGCCCGTCTTGTTTAGTAAGTAAATAACTTGACCTAGTTACCCACTTAATATTGTTTACAAATAAGTCAAACCAGCTGTTTGAACTTTATAAAGGACTAAAAAACATTTTCATGTAAAATGTAGCGAAGTCGAGAGCGAGACCATATTACGTGCACTGTCAAAAAGTTATCAGATGTCATCTCAAGCCATATGGTTATTGTAACTCTACACGCTTCCAAATCTATAAGCATATTACTTCACAGTCTAAAATAAAGAATAAAAAAGTATATTTACCAAAGCAAACCACCGCATTTTGTACCGGCCGGCGTTTCTGTCAAAAGAAAAAGCAAAGACCTTAGAATCACTGTCTTCGTATGTTACACTGCACTGCACTTTTACAATTTAAAGGGAAGTCTATATATCACACGTCTTAACGGAGGACACTATTCGGATATAGGTGTAGGACTTTACGAGTGAACCTATGCAGACATAAGTGAAATTGTGACACATTTCTGATAAGATACAAATATTACTTATGATTGTTACTGTATACTTAATCTATTAAAATCTATATCTAATAAGCTGTCGTTTGGTATAGGTCTGGCTGGTTAAGAACTTAATTATACTGTTTTTATTCTAGGCTAGTACTAAAGATATTTCATGTTACAGGTTTCAGGCTTTAAAACATCATTACTTAAGCATTACATTTTGGTACGTCAAATAATACAATTACATACGCAAATTAGTCTCATTTATTACGTCTTTAGTTTTGATTATTTTTAAATAAAGTGAATTATATTAAATGAATACACTTATATTCATACATTACCAACACAAGCTTTTACAGTAACCTACAATACTTATTCATAAAACTATATATCAATTGATTCTATTATAGATTCCAGTAAAAAACCACAACAAAATGTCATATTTCAAATTAATACAAATAGAACTTTTGTCCACTAAACTAAAATACGTTATATTTCAAATTAATACAAATCGAACTGTAATTTCTTCCACCAAACCAAAAGGAACAAATACAAACAGGACTCCAATCTTCTCCAACAAACATTAACTGTCATCAAAAACAAACTGTCACCCGAATAGTGTCCTCGATCGTAACGTCACTGCACTGTCACTACACAAGTACCTGATGAGTGGACCCCGGGTCGCAGAGCAATGGTTCGCGGCGGCGCCTCCCGCGGCGCTTTTATACCGAGGAAGCGAGATGCGGCCAGCCTCTGACCGAACCGAGAGCCTCTTCGCTCACACCACTCGGCCTTTAGCCCGTGCGCTCGACGAGAGTGAATCCATTGCAGCTTAATGCATTTAGACGATTGTAAATTCAAAGCTTATTTACTTTTTATTAGTACCTATGTGCGTATAGGTAATTGTTGTACACACATAATATACTCGTGAAATTAGACCAATGCAAAATGAAAAAAAAATGTTTTGCGGCCGAATACGAACATCGATAAGTAAAATTAACTCACACACATTAGGTGAGCAACCCAGTTATAGCTTAATTTATTTTTCATTCTCGATTAAGTAATTAACTATTCGAATATTATACCTACCACAATTGACGGGTATGTAAACCAATGTAACGATTTTAATTATCCTTATGAGTTTTCTATTAAATATGAACAATATAATATCAATAATATTGAAGAATAAAAAAATTGTTTTGTTAAATTTCACCCAGGCGAATCAGGGACAGATGGTAGTCAAAATTAACATTTCGATATTAATATTGTTTATGGGTGACACCGACATGTTTTAAGAACCCGTTTTATTTGCAGTACACTTTACCTGTCACTTTTACTTTTTACAAATGAAAAATTCAATCAATAAGTTGCTAAATAGTGCAGCAAAAATTTCTTAACTCTCGTCCAATAGCACTTTCACTTATCAAGTCTGTGGATTTCTTGTCTAAGTTTAGATAGTGAAATGTCTCTTACGGTAAATACTTAGCGCTTCGGTAAATTTTGTTACATGTATTGAAATATAAAAAAGACGGCAGGACCGACCTGGACCAGAGACGCCGCATCTAGAACGCTCTGGAATTCCAAAAAGGAGGCATATGTTCAGCAGTGGACGCAAAAATGCTGAAAAGAAGAAAGAAGAAAGATTGAAATTGTCTTTTTATCTTAATTCACCTGCCTACATTAATAACATTTTTGAAAACAACGTTTTTTAATAACATCTTTTGTGAAAATCTTTAAGAAACTAATGAAAAGGCTAAAATAATACCGCAATATCATTATCATCATTATCATTACCCCTCCATTTGTTTGCCGCTATGCTCGATCGATAGGCTTCTAGCACTTGTCCAACTTATATACTAAGTACACAAAGTAGAGTAACAGCAATAGTCGGTAAGCGTGTTACATTAGGTAGTTATTTTAAGCTAATCAAAATCATGCTCTATCCTAATAGAATCCTAATTTAAGCTGGTTACGATATTTACCGAATACCATAAAAGTGAATTCATGCTTTGTGAGCTAACAAGCACTGAGCAATAGACAAAAGCGTCTCAGTTGTTTAGCGCATGAGCTGTAGGCCGGCTTTCGATTTATTTGCATGTAGCGAGCACAGCCGGCCACGCGGTTTTTATCACCGAACCTTTAAGGGATTCATATAAATACAAATATATTTTTTTTACTGTGGGTGGCAGACGAGCGAGCTACCCATCTGATGTTAAACGGTTACCGCCGCTCATAGACTCTGATAGTAGATGCCAGGGGCACAGCTAAGCCGCTGCCTACCGTGAGGAAAGAGTTCTCTTTTTTAGACCAAGTTTGAAGAAGGACAAGTCGTAGCGATCGGGAAACACCGCGGCGGTGGGAGCTCATTCCAGAGATTACACGTTAAGTTTTAAGACTACAATTAAAAAGGCGCAGCTAAACATCACAAGCCGATGACGGGCAGCAGCGTCGACGAAGCAAGAAGCTACGCCCTGCGATCGCCAACCCGCCTGCCCAGCAGCGTGGCGATTATGGGTATATCCTCCAGATGTTTGGCCATTGTGACGAATAGCTGGAGAGGCTTATGCCCAGTAGTGGACTGCAATGGGCTGATGATGACGATGAATTAAAAGTATGTTTTTGTTTTAAATACAATCAGCCAACAGCCCTGGTCCCTCCACTGCTGAATGTAGCTTCATTCAATTCCCCGCCCCATTTCTCTAACCAAGGCTTCCCCATTCCATTTGAAATCCATACGGAAATCCACATGTCAAAAGAGAAGCCACTGTTAAAAGATAACATGGAAAAGAATTTAACAACGTGGAAATGCGAACCTCATAATGGTATATCTTCCGATATACCATTATGAGGTGAGCTCCGAACGATGTCTTTCATGAAATACTTCAAATGTCTTATTCAGGTTAAAACCCAACCAGAAACCTCCTTCCTTTCTCAACAGGTTTTTCTCTTCGGAAGTTTGACATTAATAGAGCAAAATAACTATGTGGATGTTACGCCATAGAGGTATATAGATCGGAAGTTATACGCCTACTCATTATTAGTTCTTAATTAGTTGTTCGTGATCAAATTTAAATTGGGCAATCTTATCTTGATAAGAGGATATGATGAAAGATATAACATTGAAACTTCCGGGCTGAAGTCGGGACAGCATTAAAACGTGTAAGTACAATTAAGTCAAGTTAAGTCTATAAAACGGTAACACTTTTATGTAATATGTACATAGTGAATATAGTGCTAAGTTAATTTTTTTTTTTTATAGTGGCTCGACATAATGGCTTCCCTACGCCTGATGGAAAGCGAAAGAGAAGCACAAGTCGCTGTGACAACGGGCAAGTAACTGGTCAGTTACCTGTCAGTTGCCACCGCCATGCCGGCCCAACCCTAACTCCCCACGAGCTCCGGAAACCCTACTCACCGGCAGAAACACGACCCAGAGGTCATTTGACTGCGGTATTCTATAGGGTGGAGGTCTTTCCCCGGACGGGCGGCTCAATTCGAGCGAAGATTCGCTATGCCCTACCTCTCTAAAAAAAAAATTGTTCTGATTTCAAGGTTGTGTGAAAAACAAATGATTTGCAGTGACTGTTTCAATGAGAGAAAACATCTCTTGAGAAGTTGTAACTCGTGTCAGCACCCATTGTCTGGAAGATATCGCTTGTAGAGATAATACCGTCCAGGTTGTACAGCAAATGAATATTATAATGAACTCTTAGACTATTATTTTGTTGTGCAATAAAGAGTATCATACCTCTGCCCATCTTTTCGGTTTCTTCTATACGAAGATTGCCTGAAAGAGAGAGAGAAATCGCTAGTATCGATAACATCTAAATCGTACTAAATTAAATTTGTAATTTGTTCTCCTATATGGTTTGAATTTTATGCAATAAAGAATGTCAATCTTTCGATTTTCAAGACCGTGTGCATTTTTTAATCATCTTCATCATCAGCCTTTTGCAGTCCACTGCTGGACATAGGCCTCTCCAGCTGTTCGCCACCTAGGGCAAACTTCTGGAGGGTATACCCATAATCGCCACGTTGGGCAGGCGGGCTGGCGATCGCAGGGCGTAGCTTCTAGCTCCGGTGACGCTGCCCGTCATCGGCCTGTGGTATATAGCTACGCCTTCTATCGCCACCAGTCGGTTTAGCAGAGCCTCGTTTGTTGTTCGGCAGGATGAACCACGGGCAGGTGAGGATGGCTTGGAGCGAAAAGGTGATAGGCCTTACATCCCAATTTACTATTAAATTTTTTAATACTTACTTAAAATATTCACAATCTTGCAAACCTACAACGAAACCAGTCTTACAATTTTCCTCGCCGCTCCAATGTCTTAACTTTTAATTAGTCGCATTAGACATTGCATAAGACGCATTTAGCCGCGGGAAACTGTCTCTTTTCTCCCCTAATTGTTATGCGAGCTCCTCGCACTAGTGTTGTGGGAAACTAGACAGTAATAGTCCATCGATGTTTTCGCAGGTAGGTACCTAGCTAACGAAGCACAAAGCCAAAACCCATCAATGAAAAGCTTAAATGGGTACTAATTTGTATTTTTGAAGCGGCCGTTAGACAGTGATAATAAAAGTGAGGTTGGAGCTTTAGTTTCGTAATAACAAATCTACACTAATATTATAAAGAGGAAAGATTTGTATTTTTGTATTAACGCATAAACTTAAAAAAGTACTGGACAGATTTTAATATTTTTTTTTATTAAAAAGCTACATTTTCACTGAGTGACATAGGCTATATTATTATCACGTACATCACGCTCCTGTGATTCTAATGCCCATCGGTCTGTGTTATTTAGCTACGCCTTCAATTGTAATAGTTATACCGCTACCCGCCACCAGTCGGTTGCCAGCGCCACAGTTTGTTATTCGGCAGGATGCACCACGGGCAGGTGAGGTTGGCTTGGAGCGAAAAGATGAAAGGTTCATTCCCTTACATCCCAACTAAATTTATCGATACTTTTTTCTTTTTTTTAGAGGGGAATGCATTACGCACCTTCATGCCGCCTCCGGGGGGGAGTCGGCATGGTGTGTAAAATGAGAGGGCATACCCACTAAACCCCCCTGTGTCGCCAGTGGGCAGCAAATGGCAGGGATACGGGTAGCGCCGAAGCATACGGCCACATCCCCGCCTGCCCCGGTCAGTCGCAGATGACAAGCGGCCGGCACTTCTGAAATTTATCGATACTGTATCAACTAAAATAGACCAACAGCACTAGTTGCGAAGTCTGCATTCCCGTCATTGTCTCTCTTCGTTTGCGTCACGCCGTCTACATGAGTATTTTGTTTCGTGGATAAATATTGTAATGAGTTGACGTTTCCTTGTTGCATCATAAACTCCTTGTTTTTGGACTTATGTGGTAATTATGATAGAGAAATGAAGAAAAATAGACATGTCTAACTGAAAGAAGGCAAACCAGTATGAGGTTCATGCATTCGTAAGACAAGGCTTTATAATAGTCCGGCTAACTGGACTAGATAGTTTAGCCTATTCTTTATTATGCGCGTCGCGTACTCGCGTCGCGTCGGTAGGTAAATAATTGTTTTTAGTATTATGTTGTCTTAGTTGTTGTTATGTAGGAGCCGTGGTAGCCTAGTGGTAAGATGTCGCTTCACACACGTGAGGTCGTCGGTTCAAATCCGCGCGGGGCACGCACCTCTGGATTTGCAAAAATCTATGTGCGGAATTATACCACTAGCTTAGCGGTGAAGGAAAACATCGTGAGGAAACCTGCACATCCAGTTTAATTCTGAATGTGTAACCATGATCCAAATTTGTCTGGTTTCCCTTTCAGAGGGTTACGAAGGACATATGGCAGTCGCTTCAATGTAATAACCAGACTCGCTAAATCTAGGGTCATGGTCAAAGGCACAAACCGCGACAAGGCTAAGAGGATGCTGAGTATTATGTTGTCTTAATAAATGTAGCCCGTCACATCACATAAGAGAGGTAGGGCATAGCGAATCTTCGCTCGAATTGAGCCGCCCGTCCGGGGAAGGACCTCCACCCTATAGAATACCGCAGTCAAATGACCTCTGGGTCGTGTTTCTGCCGGTGAGTAGGTTTTCCGGAGCTCGTGGGGGGTTAGGGTTGGGCCGGCATGGCGGTGGCAACTGAAAAGTAACTGACCAGTTACTTGCCCGTTGTCACAGCGACTTGGGCTTCTCTTTCGCTTTCCATCAGGCGTAGGGAAGCCATTATGTCGAGCCACTATAAAAAAAAAAAAAAACATTATTATCCAAGCAATTTTTTGTTTTGAAATTAAATCGAGTTAATTTTCACTTCTGCATGGAGTTATGTGGTTCCACAAGAAAAAATAATAATTAAAAATTCTGATGTTCTACCGCAGGCAAGGCACAAAATGGTGAACAACTAGAGAGGTGTAACGGAACAGTGTGTCCAGCATGATGGGCTGATGACGATGACCTATTGGGCGACGTTTTGTTGGTTTCTTTCGTAGTCTTCCTATTGGTAAAAGTATGTGCTACTATTAAATAATAATTATAAAACAAACAAATACATACTTAGTAGGTAAATGTATATTCACACTAAGGCTCTACCAAAATCATATAAAGGTGACATTATGCATAAAGCTTTCATTTCGATACGTACTACTTATTTTACTATTTAAATAAATTATTACGTTCCGTTACATAATTCTTTAAACAAAAAAACAATAGTTTCAAACGCCGACGCAGCTCAGGCCGGAAATAGACGGAAAGACAATAATTTAAGACAAGACATTTTTAAAATTTCACACGTTATGCACAACAATGTTTATTGTAATGTAGCGGGTAGTTCGCAAAAGCTGGTTCACTTGTCAAATTGTCTTGCATACACGTACCTAGTTTTGATTATTCACACAACTCAATTAAATTAAGCGCATTTGAAATTAAAAATGTGTGCTAGTTATGCTCGGGACAATATGATAGTACCTACGTAAGAGAAAAAAAAAATAAAGTGCATAAAAGTGTGTAAGCACGGTTGGACTCCCCGTCCAATAATGCCTATAATCCATTGGGATGTTACTTCCACGCGACAGGATAAAAGTCAGGCGCAGGGCCAACGGCCTCTAACATGTTTACCGATATACGAGGTTATACAACACTTTTAGTGATACCTACCTTCTTTTCCCACACGGGGGACTCACGCTCTAAAAATCCCGGTTACTCCGTCAAGTGCATTAGGAGGCAGAGCCAAGGAGTCTAGATTACCGAAGGCACAGTGCCCATGGCAGACCCCTCAAATTGAGCGATGGGAGCTGCCCGGAGGTCCAGCCCGCTCCCGTCCGACGAAGACGATATTTGCAATGCACCTGCATTAGGTGTAATAGTTTCTTACTTAATAGGTTTACTTATGGAAGATCAAGCGAGAGCCTGATCCTCTATGCCGTCACTGTGACAGTGGCTCGGAGGACACGGCAGAGCATACGCTTCGGCATTGCCCTGCCTGGGCCAATGAGCGCTCCGTCCTCGTCACTGTCGCACAGGACCTCGATCTGCCGCAACTCTTGCGGCAGATGACGGCGTCGAAGGAGATCTGGCGAGCGATGCTCGCATTCTGCGAGACAGTGATCTCGCAGAAGGAGGCGGCGGAAAGAGAGCGTGAGGCTGCGGTAGACGCGCCCGCTCTACGCCGCCCCCGGCCCGGGCGTCGCCGGAGGGCATACAACGCATCGTATGCCCTCTGAGCCTCTCCTTCGTGCCCCGAGTGGTGAGTGCGGGGGCGCGATCCACTCATAGGGGCGTAACGGTGTGGTGGGTGCAGCCACACCGTTGCACGAGGTCCGCCCGGGGAGCACTCTATTGCTCCCCGGATCCGGGGGCAGGGGTATTTGCCCTCCCCGGACCAGGAGTGCCGGCCGCTTATCATCTGCGGCTGGCCAGGGCAGGCAGGGATGTGGCCGTATGCTTCGGCGCTACCCGTGTCCCTGCAACTTGCTGCCCACTGGCGACACAGGGGGGTTTAGTGGGTATGCCCTCCCTTTTTGGGAGGTGTGAGTCCCACACACCATGCCGCCTCCCCCCGGAGACGGCATGAAGGTGCCTAATGCATTCCCCTCTTAAAAAAAAAAAAAAAAAAGGTGTAATAGTTTCCGAATCTATCATATATTGCCAAAAAGAGTATTAGACACTTATCCGAATGTACGAGTAAACGCCTTATAAAATTTCAGTCTGCCTATCTGCAACATACACATCCTCTTACATTATTGTTTACGTCATGTTCAGACAGATATTTCAATAACATTGATGTGGAATGACTGTATTTATTTCATTACTCCACATTTACCCGTATATCTCAGCTTTCTTTTGTATTGGTTCGCAAATGATTACGTCATGGACGGTTATAATTTTATTGTAACTCAATTAAACAGTGTGAATCGGTAATCTTATTCATTTTATTGTCAGTTGTTGACGTAGTAAAAGATACTTGAAGATTTAGAAGTAGAAACTGGTTGCTAGAAATTAAAATGTGTAGAATAATGATGTGCAATATTGCTATTACTCTCTCCTAGGTGTAAATTTATAAATTGACTAACTGTGCGACTTCGTCTGCGTGGAATAGAGTTTCATTCATCCCCTATTTTATCCCCTTGGGGGTAGAATTTATCCCCTTGGGGGTAGAATTGATCAGAATCCTTTCTTAGCGGATGCCTACGTCATAACATCTACCTGCATGCCGATTTAAAGCGCGATCTGTCTAGTGGTTTGGGCTGTGCGTTGATAGATCACTATGTCAGTCAGTCAGTCACCTTTGAATTATATATATTTAGATTAAAATGTTCATCATTGTAGCATTATGTTAACTTATTGCTTTCATTTTAAATACTTTAGAGTTTCAATGAAAATAAAGAAATATTAATCCGAATTACCTATTTCTCAACCAATTCTGCTAAGTACTACTGAGTTTCTTAAATTTTTGTTAACTAGATAGTAAATATCACACGATAACTAATACATGTGATGCTAGCACTGCAAATATTTGAATATCGCACCAAATAGTACTTATTACAGAAGCTCTACGTTACTAATCAATGTAAACATTTTGACTGCGAAAGGCTTACGATGATGATTATAAAAGCGTCATTACTTAGACTTACTAGTAAACCTTCACAGTAACAGCCAGTATTCACCACATAAATAACTAATTTATTATCATGTTAAACCTCTTGAAGATAGGAGTCGAAAAGGAAACAGTCTAGGAAGTAGGTAATAAAAGTAAATGAAATAATAAATAGAAACGGTCTTTTCTATTTATTTATTCAGGAACATGGTCGCGACATCCGTTAGCAGGTGACTAAGCGTAATTTAACGTTTTAGTAGTGAAAAAGATACTTGTAGTGCGGAAAAGATCAGACATTAAAATTTGTCTGTATTTATCATGTTAGGAATAGTCTCATTATCATCAGCCTGTATGGGATGTAAGTGAGCGACCTATCACCTTTTCGCTCCAAGCCAACTCACCTGCCCGTGGTGCATCCTGCCGAATAACAAACGAGGCTCTGACAAACCGACTGGTGGCGGTAAAACCATCACGATACTTCTATCGTGATATACGCCTTCGCTTAGCTAAATAGGCTGATGATGATGGTGATGATGATGACGACAACAAGGAAAGATCTTGTATATAATTCAGATCTTATAATTGGTGTTTACTGTCCGGCGCTACCCTCCTATTAAAATATTTTAAAGTAAATAAAAGCACGAAAACTAATTATTTTCATCGCACCACATTCATCATCCAACGTTTATGATTTACACTCGTAATGCGTACGCGATGATATAATAAAGTGTGTTTAAACGGAGAAAATTAGATGTTCTCGTTATTCATTTCGATTTCAACAGAAACCAGTTCCTTTTAATATACGGAATCATACCCGCGACCTCCGACCGGTCACCGCACAAATGTATGCGCATACATTATTTGTTACATGATACTTGCTGTACTTGCGCATAGCGAAAGCGACATAAGGGCGCCAAAGACATTAGATCCAAAAGGGACCTGAGAATGTGCCTGACAAGTAGATTAAGTATTCCTACCTCCAATCTTTGGCAATCTTAACAAAATCTATGAAGATTTGTGCAAAAATTCACAAAATGTAAAGGCGAAATTTAAATAAAATCTGAGATAAAACTGATCTCTCAATCCGCTTGGTTTGAGAAAATCGTTTCTTTTATAGTAGCTCGACATAATGACTTCCCTACGCCACGCCTGACGCCTGATGGAATGCGAAAGAAAAGAACAAGTCGCTGTGACAACCGGCAAGTACCTGGCCAGTAACCTATCAGTTGCCACCGCCATGCCGGCCCCTTTTTTTATAGGGGAATGCATAAGGCACCCATCATGCCACCTCCGGGGGGAGGTGACATGTGTGGGACTCACACCTCCCGAAATGGGAGGGTATACCCACTAAATCCCCCTGTATCGCCAGTGGGCAGCAAGTTGCAGGGACACGGGCAACGCCGAAGCGTACCGCCGCATCCCTGCATGCCCTGGCCAACCATGCCGGCCCCACCCTAACCGCCAACGAGCTCCAGAACCCTACTCGGATTGTACGTCACGGGGTTTCAAGGAACCGCTGCCTCCCGTATAGAAACCTACTGCCTACATTATTTCAAGACCGAAACTCGCAGGCGAACCTAGTTATAAAATAATAAATAACAATTGCATAATATCGGAAACCTCTTTAAATAACTTATCCGCATCGGTTGGGCTAAATATTTCAAGTAATTATTTAAAATTTTATTCGTACCCAATTTCTCTGACGTGACTTGTAATTTTTACTGAATGTTATACTGGTTTCGTAATTCTCCGATGATCATATATGCAAATAAACAGTTTGTCTATAAAACAGTACTAGGCATCAGATTAAAAAGACTTTGGATAGAGCGATTAATGGCAATGCTGTTGCCTGCGGTATTTAGCTACGCCTTCAATCGTGATGGTTATACCGCCACCAGTCGGTTGCCAGCGCCTCGCTTGACATGCCACGCAGGGCCACACAGCGCCATCTAGCCCCAAACTAAGCCGAAGCTTGTACTATGGGTACAGTGTGACAACTGATAAACTTACTTAGATATATTTTTTTTTGTAAATAAATACATATTATACATAGAAAACACCCAGACCAATAAAAACAGACATGTTCATGTACACAAATGTTTGTAATGTGTGGGAATCGAACCGACGACCGTTGGCTCAGAAGGCAGAGGTCACTACCAATTGCGCCACCGAGCCAGTCGATATGTATGATATGTTCCCTTTGTACAGGATAATTGCTGAGACATATGTCTTAAACTAGTTTTTACCTGTTTTGTAAACTTTTTATGAATGAAGGGAAAAATATATAGGTTTAGCTTTAAAGAGCTTTGTTCTCAAAAAGACTTAAATAATGTAACAAAATGTAGTAACGATAGTTTGTCATCGAAATCACACATACACAAAACAACCACAATCACAACAACAAAACAAAAACCTCACTGACGCACCCAGCGTACCGGTACCTACAAATTACCAACTTATTCTTAAGGAAAAGCTACTGTTTTATTATTTACTTTATTTATTATTCAACTCCAATCAGGTACTGATATAATCTGCACTTGAATACGCTGAATGAGTCTACACTTTTTACATATGAGGGTTCCTTCCTTATCCTATCGTGCCACGGTATCTTAAGAGGAACGAATCTAATAGAGTCATTGTCCTCGGAGATTAACCGGTATCCAAATTGTCTTTTAGTTTCGTCAAGAGAACATCATGACCAATGAATGGCTTACAGGAAGCATTCGGTACAATTGGTCATCCCGTTCAACTACCATAACCATGCAACCATTATACTACATTCAAATCCATTTTTTTGTTCCATATACAAATAAGAAGTCACGTCAAAAGTTGCGTAGGAAGCCAGAGCACTGTTGAAGTGGTGTTATGCCGACATAAGTCGTTTTGTAACCTCGTAAATGATCCACGGCTCACGTGCCGGCCATAAACTTAATCTTCTTATTCCTATGCATATAAAGTGTTAGGGACCGGTACACAGAGTCGGTAGAGAAGCGAAACGAAGCGGCGATAAAGTGGTGGTAGATATGATTCAGATGATACATGTATCACTTAAACTTAATAAAAATGTTACAAAACAGATGTAATATGTCCTTACATGCTCACTTAATAAAAAGATATCACAAAAGTTTTGGAAATGTTGGTGTAATGTGGGTATACGTAGACGCAAAGTTCATTTCTTAAGTTAGCACAGAATGTCTGGAAGAGACTTTGAAGGGAAGGGAAAGAGCCTTAGGGGCTTATACGAAACCACACCGAGATAATGTGATATCTTATTAACATTTTTTAATAAAAAACAGCGTTCATGATGACCTCACTCCACCTGATGGTAAGCGGTCGTGAGGACCAAATGTTAGGTCGACAGGCAAAATAGGGCACTTGCCTAATTAAATGATTCAAATAAGTAAAAAATAACAATACACATAAATTAAGTTGTGTGACTATCTAAACTAATATTATAAAGAGGAAAGATTTGATTGTTTGTTTGTTTGTTTGTTTGTATGTTTGTTTGTTTGTTTGATACGAATAGGCTCCGAAACTACTGGACCGATTTGAATAATTCTTTCACCGTCGGATAGCTACAGTATCTGCGCTGAACATAGGCTATATTATATTTTAAAAAAAGTTAGGGATCCGTGCTAAAACTCCAATAATGTAACCCAAATTTACCAAAAAGATTTTAATCTACAAAAAAAGAAAAGATCTTACATACTGACATCTCATGACAACGTTCCCATAGCAACCGAAACTGTTATGACATCTAAATAAATAAATTCTAATATGAAATCGTACTTTCACGTAAAAACTACTGAAAGGATTTTGATGAAACTTTACAGGAATGTTATTTATGCATCAGATTTACACACAGGCTATAGATTACAAGGGTATCATACATTTTAGAATTTACAATTTCGGCAAAACATGTTACATACTTTTTGAAATGACCATAGATACTGTCATTTCTTGAATTTGTCAAAGAAATTGTCATTTTGACATTACAGGTACTGACATCGAAGTAAATACGTAATTATCGGAAATTCACAACAAACAGTGATATAAATATTTGTGAACCGTCGGCTTACTTTCAGGATAAAATCTTCGGAAAATACTATAAGCAAATTGCTGTAGCTAAAAATAGGACCAACTTGAAAACACACCACCGGCGTTTCTTGCATCAATGCTGCTATCAGCTTGGAGGCCCTCATTTAGCAACAAATCGGAACAACATTTAGGAATAGTGCACAGTCGAACAGATCTAGCATAATCCGTGAACAAGGCATCCTGAATCATAGCATGAAGCTCTGAGAACCCAAAAAATATGAATGCATTCTTTCAAGTTTTAGGAAGGCTCACATAATGAAATCTGCGATCTGTGCATGCATAATAAATATTTTTCTTTTCTAATCCGATGTCATAATTTCTGTGCCCTATACTATGTACCTATCTAATAGTATGTATGTATTTTAGCCTAATAAAATAGTTTTAATTACGCATGGGGTAGGGGATGTGAATTTGTGTCCGAACCGTGGTTCGATGTGAGGGATCGGCCTTTCATCTTTTCGCTCCAAGTCAACCTCACCTGCCCGTGGTGCATCCTGCCAAATAACAAACAAAGCGCTGGCAGACGACTCTGGGCGGTATAACCGTCACAGATGAAGGTGTAGCTAAATATCACAGACCGATGACGGGCAGCAGCGTCACCGGAGCATGAAGCTACGCCCTGCGATCGCCAACCCGCCTGCCCAAGGTGGCGATTATAGAGATCTATGTCCAGTAGTGGACTATATTAGGCTGATGATGATGAATTACGCATGTCGGAAGAAAATAGCGCTATTAAAGTAGGTGTTGCTTTTTGGTCGGCATCATTATCGCTAAATCATTTTCAAGGTAATTTCATGTAGGTACTAAGATGAAAAATGCCCTAGGTTTTGAGTTTACGGCAAGTAAACTGTCAGTTGCCACTGCCATGCTTTTTTTTTACGTGTGGATATGTGGAATCCCTTCCGACCTTCGGTGTCTGCAACGGGGATGCAGACACCGGTGTGCGGTGCCAAGTTATCCCGCTAAACCCCACGGTGACCCACCATCGCCGCCAAGCCCAGGGGAGTCTGGATCCTCAGTAAGAGACTCTTCCGCGGCTCCCCCGGTAAGACGGTGTGCCTCACAACGGCTCGCCGTCTGTGCGCGTGAGCGCGCACCGGGAGCATGCTCGGTCACGAAGCACGCCCCCTCTCAGCGGAACCCGTGCCGGGCGCCGGACGACCCCGTGCCCGACGCCCAGGTCCCAGCGGCGGAAAAAGATGTTCATTCCGCCGCTGCCTTCTACGGCCACGGCCGCTCTCGCACTGTGCCCTCTACTGCCTGCCCTAAGTTAGAGGGACACGCGGAACATGGCGCGGCCACCCACCTACCTGGCCCCACGGCCACCACTACACAGGGCCACAGCCCTACATTCGCACACGGCCCTAAGGCCGTTGGGTCGCAGAGGATAGGGAGGACGGCAACGGAACACCGCGAGATCCCCCGAAGGGCACTTTTCTTCCTCTGCGATCCTCGCCAAACAACCCAGCGCTTAGCGCTGGTGCCGCCAAGCGGCCCACCTCTGCCGGCGGGAGCGGGACGAGCGAGGCTCAGTCCCGCTGCCGGCGCCGCCCACCTGCGGCCCACTGGGGTCCCTCTTTGTTCCCTAAACCCCCCCGGCACGACAAGCCGAGGACCCTATCGGGGGGGCTCCCCCACGAGCTCCGGAAACCCTACTCACCGGCAGAAACACGAACCGGGGGTCATTTGGCTGCGGTATTCTATAGGGTGGAGGTTCTCCCCCCGACGGGCAGCTTAATTCGAGCGAAGATTCGCTATGCCCTACCTCTCTTAAAGTCATCAGTGTTTAAAAGACGTCGCTAGATATTATATTATTCATCTGAACTAACAGTTAAGTTAAGAACCTTAGCTAAGAGCAGGTGGTTCTTGAACAAAGGGCATGGCTTCAAATCCAACCAGAGGCTAACATGATGTACATCTACATGACCCAAGGGTTAACGGGTAGAGAATGCTCCTAGCATTGAATTTCGCTTTTTGTACCATTTTGTGCAATATAATCAAACGTATTGCGTTTACGTTAATTGCATCACGTATTGCGTTTGTTATTTGTGTCAAACCATGTTCAGATTTCTCAGCCTTCGAATCGAATATATCTTCATTTTGTTTCTAGCATCCATTAATTTTAGCATTGTAAGCGTGTGTATAGGTTATATTAATTGATAGAAAATATGAGAGGTCCTTCCTAAACACCAACAATGTATGAAATGTTTAGCTGAAATAATTGATTTATCCGAAGCGAAGCGGGGAGCGGGCTGCTAGTACACAATAAACCAATTTTTATACGAGTACCTACCTACTACTTATAGATATATTCCCTCCGCATCAATAACGACATGATACTCAAAAAGAATTGTTCAATAGCCCTCGTTATTGTTACCAACAACGTACTTTCCTAGTTACGATCGCCTCTCTATCTAAAGCATAACTCGGGACGGTAGACACTATACCTTATTGAGCAGTTTATCAAAAACATTATTGACCGTCCGTAAACGCAATAAGACACATGTTTTTGATCTTTTTTTTTTCTATTCCAAAACGCATGAACAGTCTTCTAACGAGTATAGTAATCTTTGTTGGTTTCGACAGCTGTTTAGCGTAGATCATAGTTGCGATATGCAAAGGTGTTGTAATTGTAAGATTGCATGTATGTGGAGCATCCTTTATATTGAATGCTGTTAAAAAGTAAATAATTAATTGATACTCGATGTTTTTTATGTATAATGCTATTGAGGCGCTATTGCAAAACTCCAGACTCTGTAATTGTGTGTGCTAATGTTAGTCAAATGTCTAGTGTAGCTTTAAGTTAAATATGTCGGACTGAGCTAATCGACCATAGCTTTGCTTTCGCCCCTGTGAGTAGAGATAGACTCAAATAACGGCATTTATAACCGTTTTACAAACAATTAGAGCCCTGGCCAGTGTGGAGAGCTCTGAACCGACTCCGCTCTGGAATTGGCCGGTGTAGGTCCAATTTGGTTAAATGGGGGATGAGTGGGAGCTTGCATGCTGGCTGCGACTGTGGTGCTCCATTACAGATCATGGCACATTTGCTAACTTGCCAGCTGTGCCCCACTAACTGCTCGGTGGGTGACCTTTGCAAGGGAATCGACAGCGGTATCCGAGTTGCGAGGTTTTGGGCTGGTTCTATTTGAGACGGAGTACCATCGACTCGAAAAGAAGAAGAAACATTTAGACTGAAGATTCTGTCATTACACAATTCACCGTATTAACACAGTATGGCACAAGAAAACTTATGACATGTGGAACAAAGATGGCCGCGATTACCCAGTTACAAACACTGGACAATTAGCCATAAACTTAATCACAGTATGCAGAGGCGACCCCATTCTGCGCTCGAGTCGCTCCCATACCGAGGCGATTGTTGACTGGAAGCTTAATTACAACACGCCAATGACGATGTGAGAAAACAGCCCATGATCAGCTATTATGTAACACAATTGCACTACTGGTTAACCTTTAGAACAGGTGTGAGATGAGTACGCGGTAGGTATTGCCTTAGATTAAATTGAGGCAATTGTAATGATCGTTTTTGGCAAATATTTGTAAAGTAAGTTTGTGTCGCAAAAACCTGCCGCAATTTTATCTCGAATTAGAGACGATTTTGATACGAGTTTTTGAGATATAGGTAGGCATAACCTGCTACCTGCACATATTAAAGCATAAGTACCTATAAGAACAGGTTAGACCTAGTTTAGGTACTTAAGTGACAAACTGTACCTTAACTTAAGTTTTTATTTGGAACAATAAAGGTTTTTATTTATTATTATTATTAACTGCTTCCTTAAGAAGAGGATCATGATGTACTATGTCGAACATGTCTATGTATATTGTATCAATAGCTTATCAATTTTTAATTGCGATGTTTGCCGCTCATAGACTCAGCAATACCAAGGATGTGCCATGCTCCATGAGGAGAAAACTCTCTTAGCGTTAAAAAATAAGTCGTAGAAATCAAAAAGATATAGACAAATAATGTTCATTTTCTAAAATAAAATATGACTGACAAACAAAAGATGTTATGATTATGTTTTTAAATTAGTTAAACCTTTTTTAGTTTTAGCGACATTAGGGTTTACTCGCCTTACTTACTTACTTACTTATGCGATGCCGAACCGACATGGGCTTATCTTTCTTACGGGCAAGGAAGAGCCACTATGATGTACCATTACAAAAAAAACATTTTTTTTATAGTAGCTCGACATAATGGCTTCCCTACGCCTGATGGAAAGCGAAAGAGAAGCCCAAGTCGCTGTGACAACGGGCAAGTAACTGGTCAGTTACCTGTCAGTTGCCAACGCCATGCCGGCCCAACTCCAACCCCCCACGAGCTCCGGAAACCCTACTCACCGGCAGAAACACGACTCAGAGGTCATTTGACTGCGGTATTCTATAGGGTGGAGGTCCTTCCCCGGACGGGCGGCTCAATTCGAGCGAAGATTCGCTATGCCCTACCTCATTTAACTCATTCGAAGCCTGTCTTTGTGCTAATTCAAAAACTCGTAATTCAATTCGACACATACTCAATTAATAAAGAATGAATTACATTTACTGGCAATTAGGAGAGCGATGGATCATTTCAATATTTCGACCTAGATTTAATCTGCCTTATCTGCACCGCTTAAATAAATAAGACTATTTTTATTAGCTTAAGCGGGGATGTGTCGGCGAAGGCTGCAATCATTAATTAAACTGATTGATGTAGATTATTAGCTTCCATACGCTGATTTATTAGTTTACAAATAGGTACATACGTAATGCGAATTGTTGCGAAGTCACTTCTCAGTGTTCTGATGTTACCGGCGTATGTTATTGCACAATAGAATAAATGCGCCTGACGAGACGATGCACTTCATCCAACTGATCTCAAATTTCGGTTTCTAATTCAAAATAATCATCCATCATCATCATTTTCGTCATCATCGGTCTCTTGCAGTCACTGCTAGACATAGAAAATTAAAGAGAAGGTTTTATGTAGATAGATTCATATCTTAACTAATATTATAAAGCTGAAGAGTTTGTTTGTTTGTTTGAACGCGCTAAGGAACTACTGGTCCGAATTGAAAAACTCTTGTGTTGAATAGACCATTTATCGAGGAAGGCTTTAGGCTATATAACATCACGCTGCAACTAATAGGAGCGAAGAAATAATGGAAAATGTAAAAAAAAAACGGGGAAAAAATAACTATTCCACGCGGACGAAGTCGCGAGCACAGCTAGTTACATTATATACTCGTACTTTTAACCTTGTTATAGCTCAGTCTTATGCCTCATTCACTTTTAAAACGCCCGTTAAAAAAACGTCCAAATTGAACAAATGCATTTTCAAGTATAATTATGTTCATACGACAGCGCTCTTAAAACGCGAAAATGCATTGTTATATTTGAACGCTTTTTAACGGGCGTAAAAAGCTCCCGTGTGATTTGGGCCTAAGGATCTTTTCAAAAATCATTATTTACCTAGTAGACAATAGATGAGAGTGCGGAGTTTAAACTATGTGAACGGTCATTTCTTAAGTTATCCTTAGGAATCAAAATTACGCTTTAGAACTCACCACAAACATCGTACATTACTTAATTAAACAAGAAGTTTCAATATATGTAAGTACCTAACCAATTCGTCTAAGAAATTGTATTTTATACACACATAATTACATTTTCATAATTATCTGAGTGTCCAATAATAACCAACAAACATAAGTATTTAATAAATTTCATTACGTAAATTAATTAAAAGATTTAATCACACAACAACCTTTCTCTATAAATTCTCACCTTCTATAATAACTTCAAATTAGCATACAAACTGACTTGAGATATTGAATCGTAAGATTAATTTAATGAAGATATTTTTGAATTGCTTTTCTCATGGATCGAACAAAAGAATAATTAGTCCAATGCATTGAGTTCCGTTAATGGAATTTCTCACGAACTGATAAGGCTTCTGGGCTAAAGTTTCATTTTATGTCAGTCCAAGACAGTCGGACCTGGTTTACCCACAGGCAAATGAAGGAGGTCTAGGATGCGTATCTATGGTGACGCTACAGTCCTAGTCATTCCGAGTAACGTGACTCCATTCCTGTGACGGAGGGATGGGATTTTTTGGTGGGTATCCCCTGCCTCACTTCCATCTCGAGGCAGAAGAAGCGGGGAGATTAGCTGAGCTTAACAAAAATTTTCTATTGCTTCAAAAGTCAAAAGTTAATTCGAAAAAAGGTTGTTACACACGCGGACGAAGCGCACATAACTAGATCTAATATAAAATAAATCATTAAGTTGAAATTCCTACACAAGTAATTCCTACACAATATACATTTTATCTAAATAAAGTACTCAAAAGTTACTAATCACGATTCTCATCATCAAAAGCCCGTTGAATGCTCTACCGAAGCCGTCTAAACAATTAAAACGCTGTTATAATAGCGCCCGTGTAACGCCACGTTACGAAACTAGTCATTTGAAACGTCTTAATTATAGTGTCATTCTTTAACTCATTGTCATTGCCAAGTGAAAGGTGTTTGGTGTGAAATATCATATCACTCGTTCGTAACTGTTATTGAAAACGCGTAAAATGTTACTGCTAATATAGTATTGATCGTATGAAATAGTATAGACAATAGTTAGTTAGCATGTAACGAACAATTTATACAAATTTCCTTACCAGTGGTCGATTAATGATTTAAAGGTTTGTAGTCTTTTTCGTTAAATCTATAAAAAATTTAAATCATCTCATAAATTCATACACGTAATGCTTAAAGCATACATAGATTATGCACTGATACAAATTTTCAGTTGAGCCAACTCGCTTATTTTATTTATTTTATTTTGGAAACCAATAGTCGTTTAATAGTGAGATAAAGAAGATTTTAGGGAACATTTCTAAATTAGCTTATGTACCATTTAAAGTCAATATCGACTTTCAGTGCGTACTATGGATATCCTCCAATAAAAAGGCTTAGATAAATTTAAAAAAAATCTTTTTAATGCTGCCTGATCTGCAACGCTTAAATAATAATAAATAAGACATTTTTTTATGATCTAATTTATAATCAAAGATAGAGCATTGCCTAATAAAGTTAAGACCGAATTATTGGCTCCAAACACATCACGTACACAAGAATTTGTGCAAATCCTTGCCATTAACGTCATCTATCACATGAAATCAAGGTAGGAAGTTCTAGCCTTATGCCAGAGAAAAGGACTCGGTCCGTGTTTCAACATATTTTATAGATGTTCTGTGTAAAATACTGGCATTATATTATGTCCTGTCAAACTTTTTTTGCCATATCATTCTCGATAAATGGCTGTTTTCCATAAACTAAAGTCGTAACTATTATTAATAATGTGTCTATTGAATATTTATTAATACACTTACCCAATATTTACCCTCGTCATACAATATTGTGGACATAATTCTTCCTTAAAAGACCACATTATTGTGAATACTTTTCTGTATAAATAAGTTGAAGTTTGTAACTTTTTTTAATTCTTTATGGGCATGCGCTTGACACGCTTCCCAAAATGTAACCGATAGAAGACCGATTGGCTTGCAACTTTCCGACGGTGATAAAGGCTTTGTAGTTTCACGTCACAAAGCATATCGTTGCCGATAAGTCTTTTGGCACATCTCTCTATGTTCTCTAACGCCTCAATCTGGTATTTAGCTGATCCATCCCAAAGATGCGAACAGTAGTACTCCATGCATGACCAAACTTGTGCTTGATACAAACTGAGCAACTGTTCTTGCCGGAAGTAACGTACTTTCTTTGCAAACTTCCAGACCAATAAATACAAACAAACATGAGATATAAATGTTTGTACTGTGCGGGGATCGAACCAGCGAGCAGTTACGTTCACTAGCCCTGAACTAAAATGCTCGCCTAATCAAAAAATTTAACCCAAGCCAAAATTTAGCAGTGACATGCCTATCAACATACCTATAAACGTTAATAGAAAAACACAGAATCAAATTCAATTGTGAGACTAAAGGTTACTAGACAGATTTATTACATTAGACACAGTATCATTATGTTTGGCACAATATGATTACATCAGGAATGTTACAAACCTAGTGCCTTTTTAATAAGACATATCGATCTAGTGTCCATCAAGCACATAATCTAAGTCTAGACCACAATTAGTTATATAACTAATCTTTATATTTGGACATTATTATTTTCTTTGCTTTTCTTACAGAACGGTTCTTTGGAATCGGCTTCCAGCTGCGATTTTTCCGCATGGATAGACCTTTGAAAAGCGAGCCTACTTGCTCAAGGGCTGGCAACGCACCCGTGACTCCCCTGGTGTTGCGGTGTCCATGGGCTAAATCACTTACCATCAGGTGACCATTTGCCCCCTCTGTTATCAACAACTGTTTTGAACTAAATACAACTAAACCGAACTCATCAGATCTTTTGGCAAAGACCTCAGGATGTTGGCTTCGATATCACTACATAGTATAAAACAAAATTAGTTTTGTCTGTCCGTTTCTATGTAGGCTATGTCATATCCGTTGCCTTGTTTTCCAGGTCTAAGCATACATAGAGACAGAGAGATGGACAAATACGGCTTTGTTTTCTACTATGAAATAGTACACACAACAACTGAAGGAAAAAGTTAATGTCATGACTTCCAGGGAGCCAGAACGCGCTGGCGGAGTCCAGGGAGGAGTGAAAATTGATCCACAAATTGCTCCAAGAGCAAAGCTCTAACTTTAGTAAGAAGTACATCAAAGAACTGCGTAAAAGTGATGAGACTATAAATTTAAAAGCGAAATTCCAGAATAGTTTGAAAATTTAATAATGACTCTTATCTGATTTAATGAGACAGTGCAATATTTCTAAGTTACACATCGCCTAAAAAGGCTCTCTAAAATATGTCTTAGTGATTATTTGACTTCATTAAAATAAATTAACGAAAAGACTCCAGCCATTCCGTAGTTTGCATAACCGATGGATCACACTCATCGTCATTTCATAGCCTAAACATTAGATCTTAATTACAATGTTACATCATTGAATTGCCACTAAGTTTCTTTAATTAAAGCCGTGTATTCACAAGATTGCGTTTTATTAAGCACTAACTTACATCCGTATTGAGTTCAAATTGTGTCGGAAAGCGTGAATTTCGATTTCTCGCAAAACTAAGAGAGGTAGGGCATAGCGAATCTTCGCTCGAGTTGAGCCGCCCGTCCGGGGAAGGACCTCCACCCTATAGAATACCGCAGCCAAATTACCTCTGAGTCGTGTTTCATTTTTTTTATAGTAGCTCGAGCCACTATAAAAAAAATTTTGGAATCAAACGAAATTTCGATGTCAACATTGCATCGCCATCGTCTT
Organism: Conogethes punctiferalis; assembly: GCA_031163375.1. Taxonomy (NCBI): domain Eukaryota; kingdom Metazoa; phylum Arthropoda; class Insecta; order Lepidoptera; family Crambidae; genus Conogethes; species Conogethes punctiferalis. The sequence continues at coordinate 15,425,035 of CM062088.1, read as the reverse complement.
TTTTAGCAAATGTCTGCTACTGGCCCAAAACAATTGTAATTTAAGGGAGAATTCATAGAGAGGGTTAGTGACCGCAGTAGGTATTATTTGTACTCACTTTAACTTTGCTTCATGTTTCCTAATATTCCCTTTATCATCTACTACGACATGTTTTGAGTTCTGACGGTTTGAAGTTTTATAAAACAAAAAAAAACGGAGACTATTTGTCCTGGATTGTATAAAACCCATGACTTGTCTGTAAAAACACACTACTCACTTAATTGTTTCTGCTTAGCCTAAAGATTTACTGGTAGAGAATGCCCACGCGGCATTAAGTTCGCCTGTTGTACTTTTTTTGTTTTATATTGTGCAATAAAGAGTAAATAAATAAAAAATCTCTGAACTTTGACCATTTTTTCTGATGATCTACTGTTCACAAATACGCGCGGTAGGTTAATTGAGTTTTAATTGTGTAATGAGTCCATACGCGATCGTCTCGCGGGGTTGAACGCACGTGCGCACGCTGCATCCACTCACGCTAGTAATTTTCACTTTTTTGGTGTTCCACGCAAATTGATACCAGCGCTGAAAATGTGTAACAACTTCATCATCATCATCATCCTTTTGCAGTCCACTACTGCACATAGGCCTCTCTAATATGTGGCTACTATTTTTTCATTCATTTATTTATACATTTATTCACACACATTTTATAAGCTAACTGATTATTTATCCAAAGCGCTTACAAAATAAATTTAAAAGGTTGTTAACATAATAATTAGACAATATTTGATATAGGTCAACAATACAATACAATAATGATTTCTGAAAGGTAAATAATAGTAATAATCCATCATACTAATAATTATTAATAAAACATGTCACAATCTAAGTAATAAAAAAATGTCAAATAAATACATGTCAAATAATTGTAATTTCATTTAAACTCGTCCAAAATTGATAAAAAAGATACTTTGATCGATCTTGGGCTTCTTGCATCCAGCACTTGCCAGCCTTCTGACACAAATTGTCTCCCCACCTGACCGGGCGTTCTACACTAGGTTTGGCAAGAAACGGTATCCACGTCAGATCTCGTTATATCCAACCCCATACCCTGAAAGTACCTCTTACTTTATAACTCACTAGCAAACCCGACGAACTCCATTTCGCCACCAGATGGCTGTTGAATTGTTTTTTGCTATAAACCTCATGGAACCCGAGACCGTTCCAACGAATGCAAAACCGTGGAAATCAGTTAGTGCGTTCTGGAGTAATAGAGTCAGGATGAAAAACCCGACTTATTTTTATATAGTAGATTAAAATTATCGGTACAGAACCCACAGCAGTTTATCTATTCGCTATTGTCTATTTTTCTCAGCGCACGGCTGCACGCGTGTATTTGGGTGTAACAACCTGTCATTGCGCAGAATTGTGCGCAAGCGCATCTTTAGCATAATCAACATCACACCTCTTGCACAATTGACATAACCAGCTGGACATTTTGGATTATTATATTTAAGTGTTAACAATAGCCTTCTATCTAGTAATACACAGTAGCTCAGCGTAATGTTTCCGTATGTCTGATAGAATGTGAAAGAAAAGATCAAGTTGTTACAACAGGCAAGTAACCGGACCAGTCAGTTGCTGATTCCAAGCCTTTTTAAATCATGTTTAAAGGATCCATGATCAAGAGGCCAGAAGTACTGGCTACGAGTTCCTCATTTTAATGATGCAAAGATCTATAGGTAAGAGATATCTACCTGTCAGCTCTTTCAAGTATTCCACGTCATCATCATCATCATCAGCACATTGCAGTCCACTGCTGGACAAAGGCTTCTCCAGTTGTTCACCACTTAGGGCAAACATCTGGAGGATAATACCCATAATCGCAACACTGGGCAGGCGGGTTGGCGATCGCAGGGCGTAGCTTCTTGCTCCGGTGACGCTGCTGCCCGTCATAGGTCTGAGATATTTAGCTACGCCTTGTAACGTAATGATTACCGCCACCAGTCGGTTTGCCAGAGCCTCGTTTGTTGTTCGGCAGGATGCACCACGGGCAGCTGAGGATGGCTTGGAGCGAAAAGGTGATAGGTCGCTCCTTACATCCCCTTTACTTACTACTACCCCTTTACTTTACTTACATTCCACGCCATCGTGGACATGGCATTACCATAGACGTCCACAAATTGTATCAATATCAAAAGTTAGCTATATCATTAATATGGTTCATAAGCTGTATCAATACGTCATTTAAAAGTTCCTTCTCTTATTCCTATTCATATCCTTATCCTCTTAAATGATAAGAAATTTTGTAGAAAAATTTTGCTTTATCTTTTTTCTTTGCATATACTATAGTAGCTACTATAATAGCAAAATGATTAAGATTTCCATTACAAGCAAGCGATGCAAATCTTTTCTCCAATATTAACACTGGTATATTGTAGATTAACGATCTTTAAGTAGTTCAAAGCAATCTTAATGAGTAATTAATTACCGATAGTCAACCGTAAAAAGCTATTCTATATATTCTCATCTCATATTTTGCTGAATAAACACGCAACACCCTCCATTTCGCAACGTTGTCATTCGAAACAACACTTTAGACAATTTTAATGATCAAATTCCACACGTGCTCAACTCAATCGCAATGTTTTACACCGAAATCACAAGTAGCTGTTACATAAATCACATAAACATCTTGTAGTTTTATCTGCAATAATTCCGCAACACGAGATATATAGAAAGTCAGCTTCTTTGTAACGGTGTTCATTAAATAAAGCAACTGAATGAAACGCGTGTAAAATCACTCTCAATAAACATTTACTACTTTATTTGACAGCTGCGCTTAGTCTCCATTTTGAAATAATCATTGTGTTCGGCCAAGATAATGTTTGCGACCGTATAACTTTTAACGTGCCATATATAAGGTAACAAAGAGATCCTCATAATCAACCTCTCGCAATACACTATTGGACAAAGGAATCCCATCACCCAGTGGGATGTAAGAGAACGACTCATCACCTTTTCACTCCAAGCAACCCTCACCTGCCCATGGTGCATCCTGCTGAATAACAGAGGAGGCTCTGGCATCCAACTGGTGGCGGTATAACCATCACAATCAAAGGCGTAGCAAACAGGTGTACCACATACCGATGACGTCATCTAACATTAACAAATCAATCGCTAGCAGTGCTCTCTACCGACACAATCTCGACTTACATACCATATCTACAAATGCATACAATTGTGGTTAACACTCAATAATCCAATGACCAACGCCATCTATCCGATACTACCAGCAGCTACGAAGCCTTCGCTATACTGTGGGTTTACTTTCTCTTCGCGCATTCTATCTTAATGTACCTAGTGACTTACTCAACTTGGCCCCTACTCTGACTTAGTGTTGAAGGTAGCTAATAGATGTCTTTGAAGGTTTAAAATGCTTTATGTGTACCATTCCTGAATAACCATGATCATAGTTTCAGCGGTCAAGGAATGTTTTGCCAACTTCTGAAGTTAATACGCAGGCGGTATTTGTTATCAATAAAATAATGTTTGAAGATAATGGTGAATCAACTAATTTATGATTGCTTGGTTTATTACTGAATCATTCGTGCTACTGAATTTTCCATCATTGTGATCCAATCCGGGATTCCAGCCTCGGTCCTCTCCGCCTTCAACCATAGCATGTCACTGTTGTTTATGCCTTTACACATAGATGGGCTCTAGGAATGGTACACCTGGGTTATGGGTGGCTGACTTCTATCTTCTAGTGGAGTATACCCACTGATCCCGACAGTGGTCCGCTACAAGAACTTTACCTCCACAGTGCGCTGCCCTGCCAAAACACTGTAAGTCGACTTTCCACTGTATGTTGACTTTGGTTTGGCAGGCGCCGCGGGAGAACGGTGCGGTTTCCTTCCGGCACAGACTACTCTGCTCAAAGGCATGTTGTCTGAACGTGGTTTGGGACCCCTAACCGGAGCGCAAGCCGGATACAAGTTTCGACAATAATATTTGGGTCATCAAAGAATTACTCTATTTCAGCATTCTCTTATAACTCTTCAGTTATAAATACAATAATATTAAAGTCCTACTACTCGTAATATTATTAATGCAATAGCTTATTTGAATTTATGTGTTAGTTACTTTTTCAGGCGATAACTACATACATTAGATTAACACATGGGCCATAATTCACAACTGTCATATTATAATTACACATACTTTTATCGCAAATATTTTGATGCTCCTTACATAATTACATATGTAACACCTTTAACACGTCATCTGGCTCATATGAAGAAGCGCGATTACTTTTTTTCTCGTAATTTTTAATTGCTACAAAGATTAATCTTCAGACAGGTACCTAATTGATTCTTTCCAAACCACGGGGGTCCGAGATAAAAAGTATATCCTACTATGAGTAAACTTGTGCTTTGATGGTTCCGCATTACTGGGTTTTAAGTTGAAGTAATGTAACTTAGTTTAATTGCTAAAGTACTTAATGACAGAAACAAGATTTTCATGGTATGGCCTCTTTATTTTAGGGGCAGCGCAGACGACAGACTTTTTGTGCTATAGAGTCTGCGTCTGAGACATTTAAAAAGAGCGTCTAGGTCTGCCGACAGAATGATCGAAGATGTGCGTCGTGTGCGTTGAGTTTGTGAAATATCCATGACAGATATTTGGGCGTCGTGTGCGTTACTGCATATAATTGCAAAAAAGTGCGTCACGGATAATCTGTCGCCTGCGCTGCCCCTTATTGTAATATTTTTTTTTTGGGACAAACAAAAGTCAATTTTGTGGGAAATAAAGAGTCCTACAAAATTGACAAAGAATGGTGAGGGTATATTTGTGCGACGTAATTTGCTATTTAAGTACTTTTGTTCGTGTTTAACACGTTGAATGATGGATGTGCATAAGATTTTGGGGATGCGAGAATCGCGGCCCGGAGAATGGCCTATCCTATGCATGTCCGTCCTTGGGCCCTACTGCCAAAAACGAAAATGATCGTTCGTTAAACGGATTCCTTACTTTTGCACCATAAATCCTGCCCATTTGTCCTTCCCGTGTTCGAATATACGAACTAAACTTCGTCAACGTCGATTTTCAACAATTTAATTGATATATTAGAACACGCAAGGGACAAATAAGAGGGATTTATGGGGCAAAAATACGCGATCCGTTCAACGAACGATCGTTTTCGTTTTTTGTAGTAGGACCCCAGGCGTCCAAGAATCATTCGTCGGGTTAAATACGTCATAAAAACTCATAACATTTGTTGAACTCTAAAATCGTTTAAACAACCACCCGTCGTTACGTGACCGCACTGAACAATTAATTACTAATCTCGCGGCGCTCTTTAATTGCCGTATTCAATTAGCGTTATTAGACTGTGATTTTGAGGCGCTGTCATGTCACTTACGAGTAAGTGAAAAATTATGTAATGTTGTTCGTTTCATTGAGGGTTAAGTGAACGGGATGCTTTACCAATCTGTTTTCACTATTGAACCACGTGGATAATAAATAATAACCCAAGACATGCCACGCTGGGCCACACAGCGCCACCTAGCCCCAAACTAAGCCGAAACTTGTACTATGGGTACTAGATTGTGGTATTAGACAACTGATAAATTTACTTAGATATTTTTTTTGTAAATAAACACATATTATACATAGAACAGACCCAGACCAATACAAACAGACATATTCATGAACACAAATGTTTGTACTGTGCGGGAATCGAACCCGCGACTCTTGGCTCAGAGGACAGAGGTCACTACCAAATGAGCCACCGAGCCTGTCTGATAAGATACATAATCATCATCATTATGAGACTGCAAACGTCCACTGCTGGACATAGGCCTCCAGTAATAATTGTCATTGGAGTGGATTTGCCTTAGTAACTTAAGAGAGGGTGGGCATAGCGAATCTTCGCTCGAAGTCCGGGGAAGGACCTCCATCTTATAGAATACCGCAGCCAAATGACCTCCGGGTTGTGTTCCTGCCGGTGAGTAGGGTTTCCGGAGCTCGTGGGGGGTTCGGGTTGGGGTAGCATGGCGGTGGCAACTGACAGGTGACTGACCAGCTACTTGCCCGTTGTCACAGCGACTTGGGCTTGTCTTTCGCTTTCCACCAGGCGAAGGGAAGCCATTATGCCCAGCTACTATAAAAAAACACGCTTGGCAGGTGAGTTGGTGATGGCAGTAAGTTTTATTTGTTCCCAGGTAAACGCTGCTGCTCGTCTGATATTCCCTTAGTCATCTTCTACGACACCCGTGGGTGATACTATACGACGCGGGGGACACGATCACCCCATCTAATCCCGTCATGTGATAGGGTTCCTGTTTTAAATCTGGAAACCATACGGATTAGATACCATCAATTAATTTAATAGTCAGTACTTTTGTTATAGTTATTGACTACCTTGAAATGGGAGATAACGGTTCAAACCCCGTCATTTATCAATATGTTTCAAAACTTGAGAAACATTATCTAAGCTTAGTCGCCGCTTTTATCGTGATGTAAAACAATTATGAGGAAATCTGCACACCTGTGAATTCTGGGGTTGTTCTACAGATGATAAGCGATCAATCGTTAAGTTTGCCGTATTACCTATCCGATTATATCGAATATCGTATTCCGAAAAGTCTTACAAAGTCAAGACTCCAATTGCACTGGCAAAACTGGCATTTGCGATGTTGAAAACGCCAGCGCTCACAAAACACCAGTGGAGTAGAGACTTAAAACGTTGTCACGGACTTTATAAAGAGCAATAAATATTTAACTAAGTGGAGTAATTCAGAGCAGAATCTAGCAAGTTAATTTAGTTGTAAGTATGTAATAACAAACTGTGTCCGCGGTGAAAGGATTATAGAGTCCTTATTATGTGTACCTTGTAAACCTAGCTATTTATAAGGCCGTGACGTAAATGCTAGTAATAATTGTTAAGTAATTTATATCAAGAGATTACGAGTCTCGACATGACGCGTACAAAATGTAAAATTTTCTTACTTACAGCTTATATTCATGGAGCTCGAATACCTATTTAGTTTATCAACATTTGTTGGTAGCAATAACCATTCTTGGTTCAGCACAACACGTTGTAAATAGAAGATTCGACTGCAAAAACTACTTTATGTTAATGATACGTTTAATAAGTGCAGAAGGTATATAGTCAGTGAGTATCAGAACAACGAATGTACCAAAAGTAAATACAAATATAAACACCCAGACACGGAACAAATACATGTGTTCATCACACGAATTTTTATATTAACTATACATATATTTATATATCTTAGTGGTAGTAGTTAGTATACTCCTTACTCGAAAATTCCCCATCTTTGTTTAGGTCATCTTATACAGTTTTAACTTTGGAGCACACTACCTCCACATTTGTTTTGTCTCAGTCGTTGGTTGACTTATAGAATACCTATCATTAACTCTACCTTTTGTACATCTCTATTTACTGTGCAATACATAAAGATCAAATTCGTTTGTTGTGGGTAGAAATCAGTGGTGTAAATCCAAATTTGCTTGTATGTAAATCCAATCTTTTAAGAACTTGCACTTACATTTACGGCGTTTTATGTTGTGAGTAGAGCAAATAAGGCCAATACAAAATGGACCGTCAGGTTTATTGCTTTACACACGTTTACCAATAGATTCACAAGCCCTTAGAATAGAATAGAATTTATTGTTTGCACCATGTTTATAGATAGTTCACATACAAAGTACACTTACTAACTAGTACAACATAGACCCTGTAAGGGTATGGCAACATTTATGATTTGGTACACAGAGAAATAATTCAGGTAAATCACGAATTGTCTTATACATATATGTAAACTAGTGTTATGATCTAAAGATAGACGAGAGCATAAGTTAGTTAGTCTAAAAGGTTTTTATGTCTAAAAGGCGGATCAAGCTCCAGAGCCAAGTAAAGGTACTCGAACAAGTTTTCTAAAGCCTAATCTGCCGTCACTAAAAGCTCTATTGTCAATTCGGTCGTGACTTGCACAGGAACTCAATTTCTTCTAGTGGCAGCCCTACTGAGCCCTTGCCTCTCTCTAGCAGGGCTGTTTAAGCCTTTTAACTGATATAAATACAACAAGGTACGTACCACGATGGGGACAAAGTTACCGGCTCGCCTTTACTGATTACCTCAGCCTATAAACTGATCCTTTAAAATTTATTCATTTGAGACTTGCAATGCCGTACTATTTTAGCATTCTCATCTATTTGGGATTATCTAAAACTTAATCGAGGCATTAGCTATGATTTGGCTGTAACATCATTTTATATTCATACAGTATTATTAATCCACTAAGTCTTAAAAATCGAGAGGATTTTCTCCAAACCTAATTTTGCTGTCACTTGGAAACCCTACTGACCGTCCATCTTAGGTAATTAAGTATTTCATAGTCAATGATCACAACTTAGAGTAGATAACAGTATGGTATTTACAGCAATATTTTCAACTGAACTCTTGTCTTAATATACTTGTAACTCACGGCACTCACACTCTAACTGCCTTTGACAAAATCAAAAGATTTAATTCTTAAATAAATAAATAACCCAAACATGCCACGCTGGGCCACACATCGCCATCTAGCCCCAAACTAAGCCGAAGCTTGGGTGCTAGACAACTGATGAACTTACTTAGATACTTTTTTTTTGTAAATAAATACATATTATACATAGTAAACACCCAGACCAATACAAACAGACATGTTCATGAACACAAATGTTTGTACTGTGCGGGAATCGAACCCACGACCCTTTGCTCAGAGGGCAGAGGTCACTACCAAATGAGCCATCGCTTAGGCAGGTCGTCATAGTGTGGTCGATCCGTGTTGCTTAGTTGTGTAAGTAGTACTTGTGTAGCATGATGCGAATCGCTTACATTTTAGGACTTCAACGTCTGCTGACCATCAGGCAAGACGCGGTCATTTTGACGTGACAATATCAAGTTTAGAAATAGATTAGATAACATTATGGCCGGCATAGCATCTGTCTGTATGTTGTCTCTCCTGCCTCTTCTATCATGAAGAAAAACTATATCAACTTGACAGAAATAGAGATTAGGGCCAAGCTCCATCCTACTGGTATTTCCTTGACTATGTTAACTTTCCTGTTAGACCATTCCACCCTAGATCTACATTGAACTAAGAATCTATTAATTGACTTTCGTTTTCTTTTAAAGACTAGTTTTATTTTCTATTTCTTCATTGAGCACGCTATTTGACAATTAACTTTAGGCATTTTTTTTAAGTTTTAACTACACGCAGATATAATAATTTGGCGTGGACAACTACGCTAGCGTATTTAGTAAAACCCGACAAGCGTCAGTTCCAAAATACGATACTTGATTGGATAAATCTATTAGTATTCATTCAGTAGGTATATTGAGGAATCCACTGATCTCTGGTCTCTGTCAATAGAGGAATCAGAACCAGTATTGCATTGTCCAAAAATAACCTGATCATTGCTTTTTAAGTTGCCAGCACCTCTCTTCTATGACACCGTATTAGAATTTATAATGTATTTACAACAACTACCTTACACCTTTATAACTTATTTCTGTCAAGAATTTTTCAGGAAGTTAACGGTATACTTCCAGAGAATTCTCTACAGAAACCTGATCTCTCTTAGGTAGTATCGATTTACGCGCACTAGTGTTTATAATGATACTTCCTGTCTTTATCGTCATCATTGCCTGCGGCAGTCCACAGCTGGACGTAGCCTCTCCCTTAACGCGCCAATCTGCTCGAACTGCAACACTTATCCAGTTCATGCCGAGCGTCCTGCGCAGATCGTCTGGCGTTCATACTTACACTTACACACTATAAACCTCCTGTATACTTAAGTGAGGAATGCGAGAAGCGCGGGATCGAACAAGGTGGCGAACATTAGGAGAGGCCTATGTCCAGCAATGGACTGATACACGCTGATGATAATGATGATGATACTTGGCGAGTCTCGTTGTTAGTCTCGTTGCCTCTCCAATTAATGAAGATTTACATTCAGCTCTGCTTGTTTCTTCCCGCCTCTAGCAAGAAAACGTTTGGGCGACACTCGGTATCCTTTCTCGAATATTCCACAGTCGAAATTTACAATCTAAAGGCCGCGGTGTCTGCAACTTTTACATACTGGGAGGGCACTACTACCTACTACGTCCTCCCTAGGTAAAATAGGCGGCTTAGGATACTTATAGGAACCTTTCCTTTCCTTTCCTACCCGTGGTGCATCCTGCCGAACAACAAACGAGGCTCTGGCAAACCGACTGGTGGCGGTAAAACTATCACGATAGAAGGCGTAGCAAAATATCACAGGCCAATGACGGGCAGCAGCGTCACCGGAGCAAGTAGCTACGCCCTGCGATCGCCAACCCGCCTGCCCAGCGTATATCCTCCAGAAGGTTGCCTTAGGTGGCGAACAACTGAAGAGGCCTAGAGGTCCAGCAGTGGACTGCAATAGGCTGATGATGATGAACCTGTCTTGTCTGTGCACATGCCCCAGGTATTATAAACGAATTTACGGAAGTCCTTACAGATTGGCATACCAAAACCTTTGACTTATTCTCGTCTTATTGCCCATAAAAATAACTGACCATTTCACATAACGGCTACTTCATAGCCTATGACTTAAACGACGTATTCAAAGGGTCTAGGAAATAATAAAACAAGTTTAGTAATTCAACTCGGTAATTATTTATGGCCCCTAGTGAGTAGGCAATCCGTCCATTTTACTTACTTTCACCGTTCAAAGAGAACGGTAGGAAACACTATTCAGTGTCTATGGTATCTGCAGATCTTCGGTAACGAGTATCATTTTATTTTTAGTGCTTCATCTAGACTTATTTTACAGCCTAATAAGATTGCAATCTAGAAACTATAGAGCAAGGTTGGTGAAATCTTTATACATATTTGTAAATAGCGTGGATGATTCCAAGGTTCGGTTCCCAGTCAACTCAATTATTTAGGGAAGGTCGACATTGACTGTATATTAACTGGTCCGGCAGTTCATTTGATAGTGGGCTTAACCCCCGCCCTTTCATTTGATGATTATGATTGATTTAAGGTAAACGCTCCTATTACGGAGGTATTTCGCAACATTCGAAACTAGGAGACAAAAATAAGCATTTGTAAGTATTTCTAAATGTGCAAAACCACTTCATCGTCAAAAGTGGTTATTATATTTTGTATTTCTATTGATTTTGTGATTCTTTTGATGTTAGTTTTTCTTTAAAAAAATATTTAAGTAGCCGAGTCGATTGTTCCTAATTCGGAGGTATAATTTCGGTCAGTGCCTATTACGGCGGTAAACGGTTCCTAATTCGGAGGGTCAGAAACAAATAATGTTACGTACATTAAATAATATAAAATATGTGTTAGCAAAGTAAATTGTATGTAAGGGATGTAAGGGAGCGACCTATCACCTTATCGTTCCAAGTCATCCTCACCTGCCCGTGGTGCATCCTGCCGAACAACAAACGAGGCTCTGGCAAACCGACTGGTGGCGGTTAAACCATCACGATAGAAGGCGTAGCTAAAAACCACAGGCCGATGACGGGCAGCAGCGTCACTGGAGCAAGAAGCTACGCCCTGCGATCGCCAACCCGCCTGCCCAGCGTGGCGATTATGGGTATGTCCTCCAGAAGTTTGCTTTAGGTGGCGAACAACTGGAGAGGCCTATGTCCAGCAGTGGACTGCAATAGGCTTATGATGGTGATGAAAGTAAATTGTAAGGTTTTCATTCATTGATTTGATAACATTGATTCTCTTTTAATAAAACTTGCAAATATAGCAGGGATGTATGAATGTTTATGTTTAAAGATATTTATTCTCATAACGACATTTACACATCACTTACATGAGAACACAAATAAAAAAGGAAAATAATACATACATTCGTTGTTATCCATTACATCAAAACATCACTGCACACTTTTAATAATTTAACATTACATACTGAGCTAAACGTCTCTTAAATACGTTAAATTTTCTTATTTTCAATAATCACTTGAATTTTCCTTATTCTCCAGAACCTAGCACCCTCTAAATTCTAACAGTGACGTATTAAAAAAGATCTCGTTGAAACGAATTATTATTACTATATACAACTACTCGTAGTAAGCATAAATGAAATATTAAAAAGTATTTGCTGATTAGGTACATTTTCGCGGGTCAGCATGGCTGTGGTAACTGACTGGAAACTGAGGTTTCCCGCCCGTTATCAGAGCGATTTGGGCTTACTTTTAGCTTTCCATCAGGCAAAAGGAAGCCACTATGCTGAACCAATATAAAAAAAAATGTTTTATTTCCATCTCATTCCAACTCATGTCTTCCTAATAAGACAATTTAAGTATGTAATTGGTTAATACAATAAACATCTTCGAATTTTTTGACACTTTTGATAAGATAACTATTTTGAGTTTGAATAATTATATTGAACTCGGGTAGATCTACAGATGGAAACTTTCTTTGTAAATTCCTAATGTTTTTTGTTTTTGAGGTTATGTTACATTTTTGGAAAATATGTTTTATACCCCGGTTCAAAGGTCAAAAATAATAATATTTTTTCTAGATTCCTAATACAACTTTGGTTTTGATGCAACACTTAACACAACTGTACTATTCTCCATACTATGATGGGCATTCTTCTCTTTAAATAACATTATTTACATACATTGTTAAGTTTTTATCGCTTTTGGTTTTATTAAATAAGAATCCATAAAACATTATAGAAAACTTTTTATTTATTTACTGAACCCTAAAACTTGTAATTTTATATTTTATGAATAGCGCCATAATAGGAACCCATATAACCTAATACGGAGTTACCTGAAAATAACTACCACCGTAATAGGAACACTACTCGTGTTATAATGTTCCTAATTATGACCCATCAAAATTTCGATAAACAAAAGAGTGTAAATGCATAATCACACGATAACAGTTTTTTGGCTCAGTGTGTTAAATTTAAGTCAACAGTTATACAAAATAAACGATTTGTGATCAATTAAAATACAGCTTTTTATTTTACCGCTTTTAAGAAACCAACATTTTATGCTCAACAATTTTCATATTTAACTAGATTTCTAAGAAAGATAGCATACCGCAGAATTTGGTCCTTAATTTAAGAGATTAATGATTATTTCAATAAAACTTGGAACTAAGTCAATAAGTTAATAAATTAAGAGTTATAAACAATTAAACATGTCCAGTATATTTCCTAATTCGGAGGTATATCACCGTATTAGGATCAACCTATAAAATTTGTATCCTTTTACGGTGGTATTTTGTTTCTTATTTTTTTGGGTAAAAATGAGTTTAAAATGTGAATTAAGCTATTTGAATAGCTGCTGTAATAGTAGGAAAATGCAATGAATAACACACAAACGAACTTGAACGGATTATTAATACGAAAAACTTAGTTTATAAATATTGGTGTACTTTCATTTGATGTTGCGCGTTTGTATGGAAACCTCTCTCACATCGATGTCGTTACACTAATTGATTGATTTTGTTGTGTTGTATATGTGCTATACTTACAAAATTCGGTCAACTGATGAAGTAATAGATTTGGAATAAATAGTATACATTTTGGTGCATTTATACTGAATAAAATAGGAATAAAACTCGAAAATAGAAATACCACCGTAATAGGAACCGATTTTGACTACCTCCGTGATAGGGACACTTACCTTATCTTCGTTGATTCCGATTTCCATAAGTGCAAGCTACTTTGGAATCGGGTCAATATATGTGATATTGGCTATAATAATTTAATATATTATTTTAGACCGTTTATTCGTTTTTTTCATTTCTTTTTTTTTGTTTCCATATAGGATCTTGTCATGAGAACAATATTTTAAAAGTGTATGCCTAATACTAATAACTGTGGTCACTACAATTCATAAGTGAAAGGTAAATAAGAGATAGGAGCTTCTTTATTTCTTTCTTCTTACTTTTCCCTATTAATTCCTATAATGGGCTTAACTTGATCGTTCTGGAGAAAATACTCACCAAAATATCGAATCTGATATAATCGTAATGTTTATTTCATCATGTTGCAAGTTACGAAGCTATTACATGTTGTTTGAGTTATGAATAAAACTGCAAAATCATAATCAACATAATATTTACTTTAAATAACAACTATTCTATTCACAATATTAACATACTGACCATAACATAACTTAACATTTCTCGTACGGTGAGTGTTCTTATCGTAAGTATCAGTACCGTATCTGTATTCGTTTTAATCCAATTTAATAAAAACATAATCTTTAAATAATTAATATAATTTTAAAATGATTGTATATAAATTAACATTGCTGCCAAAAATAACATGTCTTTTTTATTATAGAGGAGGCAAACGGACCTGACGGTAAGTGATCACTTTAGCCCATAGACACCGCAACACCAGGGGAGTCACCTTTGCATTCCCGGCTCTTGAGAAATTTGTAGGCTAGCCTTTTGAAGGGCCCCAAATCGTGTCATATACTATTTACTTATTAGAACGTTTATAAGTTTAGATTCTTTTTTTTTCTACTTTTAATTTGTTATGTTTTCTTTCTAAGAAATTTGTTTGTTTTATGTTTTGTGTCTGTCTTAGTGTTGTGTGTAAATGTAAGTATACATATTTAACACAAGAAAATCGGTTTTCTTTCTTTCTTTCTAATCAATTGGAAAAGTCCACAACAATGTTAGAAAACCTCTCTAACATTGTTATCAGATCTTTAAGATTGTATCGTAATTGATTACATTCTATACTAAATTGGTTTAAGACGAATTATAGCTAAAGAACATTCAATAATCGTTGGTTTAATGTGTACTACTAAAAAGCCACTGATGGCCTTTCTAATTTTAACAACTTCAATCAAACATAAATAGCATCTACTGCGTTACTTAACTTCCTTTTAATAAATCCATCTTAAAGTATAACTCCAAATATGTAACTTAATTACAGAAAATGGGCAGCGATCTCGGACATATTTTTTATTTATAAGTTTCCTTTTATTTTGTTTTTTTACTTTTATTGTCTAACACCTTATTAATTGCCGCTTTGTTTCATCGAATAAAATCCAGTTTTTTTATTACAGAAAAATGTGAGTTTATGAAATGTTTTGAACACTTTTATACAGTCTCTTATCATCTTCGAACGAGACAACAACTTTACATAATTATCGTCGAACTTCACGTACAGGTAAGTTCGTTCGACTACTAATTATGTAACGTACACTACTTAATTATTGATCTGAATAGTCCACATTCTAGAGCAATAACATTCTACGATCGAATTAAAAATAAATTTATTGTATGGGCTTCATCTTAGCGTTAAATTATTGTACTGAATGTTATCTTAATATCAAAGCAGCGATCATCACAAACAAGTCAATAGACTTGATACAGAGTTCATTTTAAGGTGGATCTATCAACAGTTCTCTTACTAAAATTGTTGACTTTACGAATCTTTCCTTCTATGTCGACTTTTTATCGGCTTTCGGCGGTGACCTCTTATAGTGGCCGTACGTTACGCCCCCACTAGCTGTATGATACATCTGATTTGGGAGGAAACCCCTCTCGTAATGTCTAGGAGTCACCGGCGGGTGGGCGTGATGGAAATGACGACCGCTGGCCAAAGCGTCGTAGATGAGCAGAGGATCTTTAGTGTAACCTCTTTTGAGATATTCTATCTGAAGACTGGATGGTATGTAGGAGTCTAGTAACGAGGTTGGACGCCGCTTGAAAGGTAGGAAGGCTTCGTGCGGTCTTTGCGTGTAGTTTGGTATGAAGCCACTACCGCTGTATACGGGTTTGTTCAAAGGGCGATACATGGGTAGGGCTTTGGGGATGTGTGCTAGGTGAGACGGTGGGGCTTTGAGGAGCAAAGGGTTAGGCGGAGGCAGTTCTGATACGGAACTGTGTCTGTATTCATCGCGAGGTGGTTGCCGGGGGGAGTAGTAGCGTGTGTATTCCGGTGACTTCGTGTAGGGAGCGTCGGTTTGAGTGGAATACTTGGGTGATTCCTCTTCGGTTTCTTGTGTGTCATCGACGGCGTTGTTTTCAGGGTACTGCACGCTTTGGTAGTATCCTTTCGAGACTGGTGGGGCGACTACTGCAGTCGGGTACTGTACTTGGACAGGCATTTGGTATGTGACAACAGGGGCGACTGTTGCTGTTGTGTGCGTTGGGGCGGTCGGTTGGCTGTAACTGACGTATGTTACGGGTGGAGAGTAAGCTTGTTGCACGTACGTCTTGGCCGTTGGAGCTATGTATGTGGGAACTTCTATGTAATTTGTTTGGGTTTGTACTGCTTCAGGCGCGGAAGGGTAAGCTACTCTAGGGACAGGGGCGGCAGGTGCTGTGTACTGAACTCCCGGTTGCTGATTGGTCTGGTCTGGCTGGTCGTTGTAGTACTGTGGGACTAGATATATTTGCATGGGGACGTTGGAGAGGTATCCGACCATCGCTTGCTGGGCCGCAGGAGGTCCGTACTGAGGCTTGGGCTGAGCCGTCGGCTGAGCCTGTAGCGTCTCCGGTTGCTCTGTCACTGCATACTGCTGGACGTATCTGGGCTGCTGAGGCTGCTGTGTATGGGTGGGGCTCTCGAAGTACCTCAACAGGCCGTTCTTCAGGAACTCCAACGGGAGTAATCCCGAGCCTGCCGCGTCAGATTTGTCGACGTCCTTTTCCTTCTCGCTCTTGAGGTTGTCTTCCTCGATGTCTTGTAGTTCGATCTTCTTTTCCGCTCCCACGGCGAGGGCTAGCAGTAAAACTGGTGCTATCTGAAAGTAAAAGCGGCGTGGTGAGTGCGAGGTGGTTGTCCGCGGCGCGTGGCGGGCGTATCTAGAGCCCTATTAGGCGTGATGAGGTCGGCCACCGCCAAACAGGTGCCTGGTAAAAAATAGAACCTATTATGAAACCGGTTGGATAGTTTATACGGGAGTGCTAGCTTTTACTCGTAATGCGTGTGGTTAGACGTCACTTTCGTGGCGCGTTACGCGTGGTGGTGTTAACGTATCATCGCTTTGAATGTTACGGAATGTTATTTGATGGTTACGCCTACCGAAGGTAGCCAGTTCCGGTTGTAAATTGTTGGGTTGGTATTTGTCAGAGTTACAGGTGCTGTACCGTCTTGAACACTTCCGCACTATTTTTATTAAACCTATGGTGTTAATTGCATACTAAACATAAACCAGAATTCACAAACAACCATTGAAATGAATAGGTATATTTATTTATTTAATCCTAATTGCACAGTAAAGTAGTGTACAAAAGGCGGACTTAATGCCAAATAGGCATTCTCTACCAGTCAACCATTGGGCTAAGCAGAACTAGACGTAGGTACTGTGGTGCAAAGTTGGATAAAATTACTTAAACAGATATCTACATACATATTATAAAGTACGTATAGTAAATAATAGTAATATATAGCTTATATAATATAATATATACAGATACATATATATATATGTATCTGTATATTATGCTTATAGTAAAAAATGTTATTGTATCATGTTCAAAACGATGAGGTCGACTAACCCATTAGGTTAATTCGGCAAAGGCGTTGCAAATACCCTAATGGTTAGGAGCAACGCCGTTAAAGTTGGGAGTGTAAGTAAGATACATCCAACCATCCACCCAAACAAATTTTAGCATTTATAATATAAGCAGGATGAAAAGCCTTTGCAAAAACATTTAACGCGTTCGCGATTATGAAATACGTATCATAAAACAGATTGATGTGCGAAACACATTCACGTCCGAGAAAAATAACGACTGTCTGTCTGTCCGTTGCGAAACGGAATCGCCTTTTGTTTCCAATTTCACATCGTATACGATCGGTGAATGAATAAGTGACGTGATGTTAAGTTAATTATTCCGTTCGTTTTTGTTAACATAGCCTGCATTTATGATAGTCTTCTTTAATAAGTGCAGAATTATACCAGGCGCAATAAATTCCTAAATACCATTCTGGTCAAAGATTGTATGCCCGTATAATATCGGAACTCTCTAGTTGCTTGGGATATAATCAAGTATTACTCTCTAGTTGCTTGGGATAAATCAATATATACAATTTACATTTTTAATTTCATTAACATCGATGATAAATGCCGTAATACACCAAACGACAGTTACAGACCTACCACGCCTCGGCTTTCCTTTTTAGCCAATAGGCTATTATGGTCAAAAATTGTAATTAGTCCGTCTTTTAGCTTATTCAAAAATAAAAGACACGTATTTTTTATTTATAAATTAGACTAAAAATTACAATTACAAAGTTATAGCCCGTTGAAATTACGCGTGACATCACACGGTGAGGCATTTTTACGGGAGCGAGTGACGTCAAAGACTCCCACTCCTAACTTTTGATGCCTTGTATCTTTGCTATTGTTTATTTGAATGAAAAAAGGAAAAATACGTGTCTTTTATTTTTGAATAAGCTAAAAGACGGACTAATTATAATTTTTAGCCATAATAGCCTATACCCCCTAAACCCGATGGTGGTCCGTTTCGAGCACTCTATCAGAGATTGGTCGGGATGCCCGGAGGGATTTGAACCAACCCACCACAGCACGCTAGCGCTGCGCCGCCCAGCGTAAACGGCACACCTCGGGAGGACGAGGTGGTGTCCTCCCTGCATCTTGCGATGCACGACGCCCACTGACCACTAACTGACTGACCACTATGCCCTAAGCCACGTGTCGTCGTCTTCCTCTAACCGGATCGCAAGAGGATCCCCCTCAAACGCCCCATAACCCCAAAGTCTCTTTTAATCGCCTCCTAGGACAGGCAGTGTAGTATTTTCCGCCCCATACCGCAAGGCGCGCCTCTGCTTTCCTTACCTAACAAGCTATTACACTTATATTAATTAACTGAATCTTAAACTGGGCAAATTAAACGGCCTTATAGTCTCCTTATAGACTCACAGTAAAATAAATTTAAAAGCAATTAACACCAACTGTTTCTCTATCTTTAGTATCGTACTTACAAATCATAAAATTAAGAGAGACAGTTATAATCATATTGTCGAGACGAAATACGATTATGCAGTTGGCTACTTAAATATGTCAGTTTAATTTGATGTTATTTCACTTGACTGAACAGATTTATGTCCACTAGAACTAGGGCTACGAGAATAAGGCGCCTTTTTACTATCGCACGAAAAAGGCCACGGAAAGAAGGCACCGATTTATAGTGCAGGTTCCAAAAACAAAGGGCTTTGCCTTTATATTTGTAGTGCAACTATTGCCAGAGTTCGTGTACTCCGTGAAAGAAAGTAACTTTTTTTTTCTAGCTACTTGTTATCACTATAAACGGCCAATACATCCTTGTCTTTGTTTTTAGTGTTCAATATCATTACTTATTTTGTTTACGCAATTTCTTATGATAAAAATCGAAGTACAGAAATTGTTGACTGTAGTCTAACTAAAGGAACCATTAAAGATTACCGCGCCCCTCTTGTATAAGCCTGTACTCTGTTATTATCATCGCAGATGCGATACAAAACATTTATCTTTTCAATATTTCATCTTTATAACCGACATACATATTATTATATAACACATTATGTCAGACTTGGCGGGCAATCTGTAATTTACGGTAGGTTCTTTTTTAGATTAGTAATTTGGTCTGACGAGCAAATCGTATATTTACCTAATAGAGAAAGGCAAAATGCTCATGGTACTGGTTATTAGGTTCTAAGGTAGCACAGTTTGCGCTACCTAAGAACCGAGGGATCTCCGATCCAAATCCCGAAAATTGCTACAGGGTTTTTCAGCTCCAGTTTCAGAAAGCTGGCGGTGCCACCGAGACCGCGGTTATTTCGCAAAAATTTCCTTACTAGCTAGTGAATGCTCGACCTCAATCAATCTACCAGCAAATTGCCAAATAACTAATCAATCAGTTATATACGAAGAGCTTCTTAATTTTATAATTACATCTTATTATAATAAAATGTAATAATCAATCTTAATCTTAACTAATATTATAAAGCTGAAGAGTTTGTTTGTTTGTTTGAACGCGCTAATCTCAGGAACTACTGGTCCGAATTGAAAAATTCTTTGAATAGACCATTTATCAAGGAAGGCTTTAGGCTAAATAACATCACGCTGCAACTATTAGGAGCGAAGAAATAATGGAAAATGTAAAAAAAAAACGGAGAAAAAATTACTATTCCACGCGGACGAAGTCGCGAGCACAGCTAGTCTGCTATATAAAGAATTCGACTTATTTAATCTCGTGATCGATTGAAAGAACGTTAGGTGTAATGATATAACGCAATTCAAAGAAACCTTCTCCTTAGCGTCATCATCATCAACCATCATCATCATCAATTTTTAATTTTAAGATGTTGGGAAGTAACGCTAAAGTCTTTGATTGTAAGACAATTTTTAAATCCATTCAGCTTTAGTTCGGCCGGGGAATACGGGACTCTAGGACTGAGATTAAATAGAGAGGTTACATTATATTAGATTATATTTATATCTAAACCATTGTACCCTATGTATAACTAAGCAAAACTTACATAAATGTTTTAATCAGTTCAATCCAGTGAACATTTTATATGATAATAGTAACAGTCGTGATTATATCATGATATATTATTATGTAATATGTGTTAAAACGGGGAAAAAAGGAAAAATATTACCTAACAATGCCATCAATAACGGTTAAGCCTCAGATTATAGGAACCGTATTATGTCATCCGAAAAAAAATGTTAACCGTTGGTAATTGAGCTTTTAGTTATTGGTAAGGATTAGACACTGCTTCAGCTATGATACGCATGAGTGAATAGCATCGAACATTTTAGGGTTCAGTAGACAAGCATTAAGAATCCTTTGAGTTCAATTAATTGTAACATTTATTTTATAAAAAACATTGATCATTTTGTTTTATTAATACTGTTGTTATGGATGACAGGGTAAGCAGCTCATTTTATGTTAAACGGTAACGATACTTATAAAAGTTCCCAATGCTTAGCGTTGCGCAATGATAAAAGCGCAAATATAAAATGTAGAAAACGTCCGGAAAATACAGGACCTTTGATTTCTTAACTTAGCTCGGGTCCGCAAGTTCTCTAAGAAGTAAGAGTTCTTATTCTAATTTTCTTCATCGTGTTTATAATCAGGCATTGTGTAATTGTTTGCTGCCTTTAAGTAAGTAAATACTTGTATAATAGTATTGAAAAAACCCCTTATGTCGAATACAGCTCGCGCTTGACTGTTTCCTTCTTCTTTTTTTAGATCCATTTCTATTGTCTAGCCACAATCTTATAGCGTGCCATTGATATTACCTACTTTTCTAGTGTATTGTTTTGTGGCGTGTTACTAAGTAACTATGCGAAATAAAATCACGATTGTACCGATGTGCTTTATTTATTACATTACGTTTTCTACTTTTGATTTATAATATATAAATAATACCTGCAAACCGCGGATTCGGTGATATGTGAAATGACTGTCTATCTTTATAAATTTTAGTCTATGTGTTAATCTGATGTATGAGCTATTACTGTGAATTATCATTAGAATAAATTCCGGAGCTTTCGCGTGAAAAAGTAACAAATATCCATATTAGCCAAATTTCCACATTTATACGAGTAATATTAGCAGGATTATACGACATCAAGTAGGTAGTGGACTTAGTTATGGGAATCAGAACAAAATTTATAAATATCATGAATAGGATTCAAACCCACGACCCATTGGTTGACGATATATCGAGGGCCCTCCACTTCACTACCAAGGCCCACTACAATGTCGTGATGGGGGACTTCAACGCTAAAGTGGGAGTACAGACTTGCAACGAATCGGCAGTAGGATCCCATGGTTTTGGAGTCAGAAATCATAGGGGGCAGATGCTCGTCAACTTTCTCGAACGAGAGGGGCTCTTCTTGATGAATTCTTTCTTCAAGAAGAAGCCCCAAAGAAAGTGGACGTGGCAAAGCCCCGACGCTATGACAAGGAACGAGATTGACTTCATCATAGCGGACAGCAGGCATATATTCAGAGATGTCTCCGTGATCAACAGGCTTAACACCGGTAGTGATCACAGACTGGTCCGAGGCACTCTGAATATCGACTTTAAAGCCGAACGCGTCCGCTTGATGAAGTCAAGACTCCGGCCTACTCTGCTCCAAAGCTTAATGGGATCTGAAAAGTTTCAGTTGAACCTGGAAAGCCGATTCGCTGCCGTGGAAACCACAACTGACGTTAACCAGAACCTCGAAAATGTGGTTCGAGTCCTCAGGGAAGAAGGATCGAGATTCTGTAACATGCGGCGTATGGGTAAGAAGTCGAAACTTTCCGAGGAAACCTTAGGGCTAATGAGGCAACGACGTGAAGACCCACCCGTCACTTCGTCAGGAAAACGGAATCTAAACCGAGAGATCAATAAACTCGTACGACGCGACCTCCGACGCTTCAATACTCTTTTGATCGAAAGAGCTATTGAGCAAAATCGGGGGTCTAAGGTGTTCGTACAATCTCTTGGAAGAAGCCACCTGACTAAGCTGACCACAGCAAGTGGAGAAGTTGTTGCCTCCAAGCCGGCGGTTCTTTCGGAAGTAGAAGACTTCTACGGCCGGTTATACGCTTCGCATGCATCTCGACCTGATCCCGAAAATGAGGATACTAGAGCCACATTGACACGCCATTTCACCGAAGACTTGCCAGAAGTCAGTACTGACGAAATCGAGGTCGCTCTTGGGCAGCTTAAAAAATGGAAAAGCCCCTGGAGAGGACGGCGTTACAACAGAGCTGATGAGGGCTGGAGGTAGAGCCGTATTGAGAGAGCTCCAAAAGCTTTTTAACGCTGTCCTTCTAGAAGGGAGAACTCCGGAGGCGTGGACTAGGAGTGTGGTTGTCCTGTTCTTCAAAAAGGGAGATAAAACCCTATTGAAGAACTATAGACCCATTTCCCTTCTAAGCCACGTCTATAAGCTGTTTTCAAGAGTGATCACGTACCGTCTTGCGCGAAGACTCGACGAATTCCAACCACCGGAACAGGCTGGGTTTCGGAGCGGATACGGAACCATAGACCACATCCACACAGTGCGGCAGATTATACAGAAGACCGAAGAGTATAATCAGCCCCTGTGTCTAGCATTCGTGGACTATGAGAAGGCCTTTGACTCGGTTGAAACCTGGTCTGTCCTGGAGTCCCTGCAGCGATGCCAAGTAGATTGGCGATACATCCAAGTGATGAGATGTCTCTACGAAGCCGCCACCATGTCCGTCCAAGTACAAAATCAGCAAACAAGGCCTATACCGTTGCATCGAGGAGTGAGACAAGGGGATGTCATTTCCCCAAAGTTGTTCACTAATGCAATGGAGGATATGTTCAACACGCTGAACTGGAAAGGACGTGGCATCAACGTAAATGGCGAATACATCTCTCATTTGCGATTTGCAGACGACATCGTCATAATGGCAGAATCGCTGCAGGACCTACAACAGATGCTGAATGAACTGGCTGACTCCTCTGTGCGCATCGGCCTACGGATGAACTTGGATAAAACCAAGGTCATGTTCAATGAACATGTTCTACCGGAACCGATTGCAGTGCACGGCGCCGTCCTCGAAGTTGTTCAAAAATATGTATACCTTGGGCAGACATTGCAGTTGGGTGGAAACAACTTTGAGGACGAGATAAATAGGAGAATTCAGCTAGGCTGGGCAGCGTTTGGGAAACTTCGTCGAGTCTTCACATCGTCGATCCCACAGTGCCTAAAGACGAAAGTCTTCGATCAGTGCGTTCTACCGGTTATGACATACGGAGCCGAAACGTGGACACTTACGGTACGGCTAGTCCACAAGTTGAAGGTCGCTCAGCGAGCTATGGAAAGGGCTATGCTCGGCGTCTCTCTGCGAGATCGGATCCGAAATGAGGTGATCCGGCAGAGAACCAAAGTTACCGACATAGCTCACCGGATCAGTAAGCTGAAGTGGCAGTGGGCTGGCCATATCAGCCGCAGAACCGATAACCGCTGGGGTAAACGAGTTCTGGAGTGGAGACCGCGTCTCGGCAAACGTAGTGTAGGACGCCCTCAGGCAAGGTGGAGTGACGATTTGCGCAAGACGGCTGGCAAGTGCTGGATGCGAGAGGCCCGGGACCGAGCGAAGTGGCGAGCATTGGGAGAGGCCTATGTCCAGCAGTGGACTGATGTGGGCTGATGATGATGATGATGATGATGACCCATTGGTTAGGTTCAATTGAGACAGTCGAATCGTTTAACATGTACCTACCTGCTAGGAACTAACAGAATTTGACACAGCACTAAAAAAATATATAATTACAAGAAGAGTATCAGAGGATGTTTATTCAACTATCAAACTCATTCAGCATTCTCTCATGAGATCATTACGTGACTCATATAGTTTCATCAAAAGCGTATTTTCGAGTTATCCAAACCATAGACCAATATGTAAAGATCCAAACGTAGAAACTCTAAGTGTTTATACGTTTGTAAGGTTATCTAAATAAATAATATTTGTGATCATAAATGTCATGTGTGGGAAGCGGCAATGTACAGATTAATAAACTCTCTCATTTTGACTTGTTGAGACATTCAAGGATAATGATTTAAGAAATCAATATGCGAGACTCATCTTAAGATAATTAATGTTTCTCTTTTTTAATTATTTAATTTTGTTAGGACGCCACACAGCGTGAAATGTATTATTTCATAGTATTGTTTTCGTTGATTATAGAATAGTAGATATAATATTTTATAGTTTAGTAGGTATAGTCGTAAAAACAAAAATATATCAAACTAGTTACCGTGTTTGTGTGTTGGTATTTAAGTAGGTATATATTTGTGGTACCATCGGTTCTAATACTTTACTTACCTTGCCTACTTTAGAATGGGAGCAATGTATGCGAGATCTGATATTAATTAACTATGTATCTACATAGATAGTTTAATAATTGCAACGTATTTTACGCAGTACTTTAATAATAAATAACCCAAGACAGGCCACGCTGGGTGGGCCATCTAGCCCCAAACTTGTACTATAGGTCTAGTATCCATAGTAACTGATAAACTTACTTAGATACTTTTCTATTGTACATACATAGATATTATACATAGTAAACACCCAGACCAATACAAATAGAAATATTCATGAAATGTACCTACATACCTACTGTGCAGAAATCGAACCCATTAAGGCCATACATAAATCTAAAGTAAATAATTGTATGTGTTCTGCATTTATACCAATATAAATAATGAATAAATATCACATACATTTCTCTAATCCCAAAGTAAGTAGCTTATAATTATAATTTCTAGCGTTTTAATTGGCTAGGGGGTGTGGCTTGGCCGGCAGTCGGTGATGAGTCACTATTTTCTTAACGCGAATGAACTATAAGCACTTGTGTTATGGGTATCAGTTCAACGACGGTACCACAAGTAAATACTTAAACACAAATTATAAACACCCAGACACGGAACAAACACAAGTATTCAATATATCCACAAACTTTTCGTAATAAGTAGGTACATCCGAAAAAATAATCTTTTGTTAGCACAATCGTTGTTTATGTAAATACTCGCAACCAGATTGATGTACTTAACCTTTACAAAGCCGCAATCTAAATCAGATAACCCATACACTATCTGAACGAAGTGAGTAACAGGTAGTCTGATTCCATTCTATATCTTACCAATGATGTAAAAAGATTTATATCCTCTGAGATATTTATGCCCACAGCATGTACCTACAAGTCGATTGATGGTTGCTATTAAGTAACAAGCGAAAAATATAACCACTGCATTCCATCACCTTTCTCTAATATTGTAGAGCAACTATTGTTTAATTGAATTTAGGAATCTCTTTCACTTAACCACACGTAATGCGTCGCTTTTTGCTAATTCATGTAATCCTAAGTTAGATTAAATTACACAAGTCTTATGCAATTGAATAGAATCAAAATGATTAATTGTTATTAAAAACAAACTAAATTACAACTCACAAAGAATTAGATGATCTTTAGTTAGACGTTAGTCTGTTAAAAAATGTGTGCGGAAAAATGGAAAACCTTTGATTAGTATTTCATTGGCTAGCTATAAATAGCTAGCTAGTATTACATTAATTATACAATATAATTGTGAATTGACAAAATTGATAACCTCCATAAATTTTGTAATGCGTTAGAGACGTCACAGTCATTTACATGACTCTTACACTTTAGTCTTTATGCCGCTGAGGTCGTCAAATAAATTTTTAATGCTTTGATATTTTGATGACATGATTTCTGGAAACACATAATGAAATCTAAACTAAACCTACACAAAATGAACATAAAGAGGTGAAAGTGTTTCCTCGACGTAGGTTCTTGATTTTTACGTTAATACAGTTTTCAAAATTGGTAAAATATTGGTAGTAAAGCTTTCTTCTCCAATCTTGATCTTGGGCTTTCGTTAAAATATATTTTTATTATGTTTTTACCTTCGTTGGTTTTAAATAGAATGAAATCAGATTTTTTAAATGATCTTGTCTGCTTTATAGGTATGTATTACTACTAAATATGGTAGAAGAGGCTTAGAAAATGTACTTAAAGCCACATACATATACGTACATTACACTTAGTGCGTCTCTATTACAATGGTGCAGTAACTCAAAATGTTACACACTTAAAATGACGGTTATATTTCATTTAATATTTACAGGTTATACACTATTTTGAATTACTACAGTATTTAGTATTAGGTCGAAGATTATATTTGTTACGTATTACACAAGCTTGTCTCCTCGCTATATTACATACTTGAAATGACAATATTCAGTTTGAGTATGTTATTTTTTTTTATTACTAAGGAAGGCAGACGAGCAAGCGGCCCATCTGATGTTAAACGGCTACTGCCGCTTAGATTCTGCAATGCTAGAGGCACAGTTAAGCCGCTGCCTACCGAGAAGAAAGAATTATCTTCAGGCCACGAAGAAAGATACAAGAATTCATTCACCACACAAGTCGTAGCGATCAAAAATCTCTGCGGCTGATAGCTCGTTCCTGAGCTTGCATGTAGGTACGTGAAAAAAACGATGGTAACGAACATTTTTCGATGGAAAAGTTTCTAAATACTAAGTACGGATGGATCCTGATGCGGTGTCAAGTATTGCGATGGTAGAAAGGTGACTCTGGCTTAATGACTGACAAGTGACACATTATTTTTATTTAGTACACTATTTAATATAGTACGAACATATTTTTACTTGCTCTACTCGTATATTACGAGTAGGCAAGCTTGTTTTCTCTCTTCAAAACAAAATTTTAGACAACTGTAATGATGACGATTACCGATAATGATCGTTGTTACGTCAATTACTCCTTTACGATGATAATTTGGAAAATTATATGGAATTTTTACTCATTCAGAATAAGTAGCGAATGGTAGCTAGTATTTTTTTGTAATTTCTGTTTAACTTATCCGCTTAATAAAGCTTTGCTGTTTAAAATTACAACTCGTATCGAATAACATACTAACAAGGCAAGTTAATGCTTTAAAATCTGTTCTGTATAAAAGGGGCAGGGGAAGATTTTGCACAATTAAGTAGGTCTTCAATCCATTATGATTTTGTTTTCGCTATGATCATAGGATATTTCAGTCTATTTTACTATATATTAGTGAATCCTACACGAAAATAATATGTATGCGAATATGCGCATTATATTCGCTATTAAACAACCGTCTTATTTTTTAAAATAATTACTTAGCGGCTTTGTTTGACCAGAGGCCATTAAGCCAATCCATTTTTATTAAATTCGTGTTGATCAGTCGATTCTTTGTTTTGATAATAACTATTATCCTCATAGCTCTTACACTCTTTTTGTTCATTACACTTCTTACACTACAGTAGAACAAATGTACTCTTAAGGTGCAACGCAGACGGCACACTTTTTGTGCGATAGAGTCTGCGTCTGAGACATTTAAAAAGAGCGTCTAGGTCTGCCGACAGAATTATCGAAGCTGTGCGTCGTGTGCGTTGAGTCTGTGAAATATCCGCGACAGATTTTTGCCCGTCGTGTTCTTTACTGCACATAATTGCAAAAAAGTGCGTCACAGATAGTCTGTCGTCTGTGCTACCTCTAAACCACTTCTATGTATTTAAGTACACTGTAATCAAATTCAACTTCTTTTTTTTTCTTAGAAGATATTATGTAAAGCCTGACATAAATGTTTATGTAAACCGATCTTCATTCCACATCAATTACATGTTACAGGTAACACCATGCATTTTTTAAGCAATCCCGTATAGATTACACTCTAGTTTTTTATCAAAACCAGATGACTAAACATCGCCGGCCAATCGTGTTGAACTTATAAGGCTTGGCAAAAAAAAACTGCCCGCATTAAGGCTGTTAATTCATTAAATTACAGGAAACAGTTAATTAACATATAACGGTGTAATGCAAATGATGTTGGTTTCTTTTGTAAGATAAAGTTCACGAGGTTAGGTTTCCTAAAAGGCGTTTGTATACATAATTTATGTGGTGTTGCCACATTTTAAAGTCGGGTGATATTACAATAGAATGTAATATTTTGCCTAACCTACTTCTTTGAGTAAATATAGTACCTACCCACTACGTAGTGTTCATTTTATCTTTACAATGAGCTATTTTTGTTTTGTTTTGTTGCTTTTTGGGCCTATTCTAAATCCGTAACAATATGGTAGGTCTTGGCTTCGATTCCCGCACAGTACAAACATTTCTGTTCATGACCATGTCTGCTTGTATTGGTCTGGGTGTTTACTATGTACCTATAATATGTATTTGTTTACAAAAAAAAGAATCTAAGTAAGTTTATCTGTTGTCTAGTAGCCATAGTACAAGCTTCGGCTTAGTTTGGGACTAGACGGCGCTGTGTGGCCCAGCGTGTTGTGTGAACAGCATGTCTTGGGTTATTTATTATATATAATTATATCTATTTTAAAAGAAGACTATATTTTCATATCCATTTTACTTGCTAAGTCGATTTTGGTAGAGATCCTGCATTCTGACTGCACTTAACTTTACTAACGTGAAATATTTCCAAGGCAGGCGTAGGAAAATTAATGCATAACTAGTGCACTGACGCGTTGATGTCTTTACTATGTCGCATTACATTTGTATTTTACTGCCCAGTAGTGTAATCGGAGATCAATAAAATATTCTATCGAATGAATTTGAAATCCCTTCACGTTAGTTCATTAAACTTTCGTTTTGAAGAAAGTTACTAGTATTTACTTGTAACGAGCTTTATTTATTAATTCTGCTTCTAAGAGCTCACAGTACCTAAGGGAATTGTCAGACCAATCTATCAATGTTTTTTTTATAGTGGCTCGACATAATAGCTTCCCTACGCCTGATGGAAAGTGAAAGAGAAGCCCAAGTCGCTGTGACAACGGGCAAGTAACTGGTCAGTTACCTGTCAGTTGCCACCGCCATGCCGGCCCAATCCTAACCCCCCACGAGCTCCGGAAACCCTACTCACCGGCGCAGAAACACGACCCAGAGGTCATTTGACTGCGGTATTCTCTATGGTGGAGGTCCTTCCCCGGACGGGCGGCTCAATTCGCGCTAAGATTCGCTATGCCCTACCTCTCTTAATGTCATCTATTAACGAAAGAATTGATTTGTTGACTGCAATTTATAGTTTATTCTACTGATTACTTGTACTTTAAAATATCTTTGTGCCTAGTTTTAAGGCAACTATTTGGCGTAGGTACAATCAAGAATATCTTTATATCCATCCGTTGATCGCCGTCGACCAATTGATTGTTCCACAGATCGATGTCAACGATTAATCTATTGGTCTGGTTATACCCCAATAAGACTACAATATGACATCATCATCATCATCATCATGACATAGTAAGCAATAAGTAGATCTTCAATAAAAAAATTGTCACCATTTCAAACTATATCGCCGAAACATGTACATATGTCAATTTCGAATAGTTATGTCCCCTACCTGAAGGGTGTCTGGAAGAGATCGCCCTCAGCTATAAGACCGTCTACATTGAACTACAGTATGTCCGTTACAGTTTCTGTAAAAAAAAATATTTCTTGTGCAATAAAGAACATTTATCTAATATTCATGACTGAGTGATCATATTCCAGAGCCAAAGATCGCAGGTTCGAATACCGCTAAGGATCAACAATCATATCATGAAACATTTACTGAACGTTAATATTGAAGTACCTAGGTTATATTATTTTGTAGGAAATTTCGTTGACCCTTTACCCTTAATTATTTTGTTAAAATCATCTGGAAATTCCGTAACTTAAGATACTAAACAATCCAAAATGCTGAGACATTAAGTGCTCACCTTCAACACAAGCATTGTGACGTCACACTGGTAGTCCAAAAAGTCTTTATCACACCATCAACAAACACTGATTGTCTATGCGCAGTCACAAACACCACCCGTTCAGTGTCACCGCATCTTCACTGGTTTCAACACATCCGCTCTTGCCAACTGTCCACGCGAATGCCCCCGAAGGAAATCCTATAATTTGAACAAACCACAGGTTAAAAAAGAAAAACTTACTTCACCAACGATTACACTCGATAATTGACCGATCGCGACAATGCGTAACTTTTTTCACTTGCGCGGGAAAACTGACGTTTCGAAAACCAATATGGCGGGGTGCGGTTTCTTTTTTTGGTACGCAACTTATTTACAGTTATTGATCGATCTGAACTGTTTTACACTAAATTGTTATCGTTATGATTAATTAAAAAGTATAAAGAAAGAAAGAAGTCACTTTGGTTAGTATGTAAACAGAAAAATTTACGCGCGAAAATTGACATTTCTTTTTTTTTTGGCAATCACGGCGGCCATTTTATTTTTATTGATGATATCAGTGTTACCAAAAAGGACGAATATTTGAAATACGAACTTTTTTTTGTGTTCTCGTTTAGCGCAAATGCGTACGGCCGCGTGGCCGGCGTGAGAGTGGTCGCGCGTATCAGCTGTTTGTTGTTAAATACGGGACTAGTCTACATATCTTCGGTGATTGTAGTATCGCCGCTCCTACACCTTGCGTACGTATGACTTGATGAGAGTGAGAGTACTTTGGTTAAAGCTTCGTTGTGTTGATTAAAAGATGCAATCTTCGGATTTTGAAGTTGGTATTACAATAAAATAGTATTTTTAGCAAAAAAAAAAGTGACAATGGGACCAACTCGAAAGTACACCCTTTCGAACAAAAAAGCGGTTCACAAATTCTCGGAGATATGTGGTAATAAACAAACAACAACAAAAAAATCAGTCGAATTAAGAATCTTCTCCTTTTTTTCGAAGTCGGTTAAAAAATAGGTTAACAATGTAGCACTGTCGTATTTGACTGACGATTCAGACGTTATCAGCCAGCCCGATACGTCATTTGGTACCTAATTGGTAGCGACCCTACATACAGGTATATCAACGGTCGTGATTTCAATTCTCATCCGTTATAAATATAGTACGTGTTATTCCAAAGTGAGTTTCATAAACGCTTGTGATATGTCACATTGAACTGCACAAAACAATATACCTACATATTACAATATTAATGTAATAAACAGAAATTTTCATAAATGACCTCTGTTCCTCGGGGGTAGTTCGTAGTTCTTCTTCCTAAACCTTAATGCACCTATTTAAAAACTTACAAAGATTACAAATCTACCAATCAAAAAATCTATCACCGATTTTTAAGCAAAAAGTTACACGTGTATTTACTCTTTTCAACTCCGATTTAACAATTAAAATTAATATACTTAAATGTTGTATTTGTCTATCCCAAGCATCTCAATAGAACCATACTTAAGTGCCTATTCAAACTTTAATAGTATATAAACAAGCACCATATAATCATATATTTACCATGGTGAAATTTTGATCAAACGCTTCCGTATGACACCATAAAGTTATCAGTACGTAACCACAGTTTTCATGTGTCGTTACTATGTTGACTGCATCGTTGCACTAGTCGTTGAAAATTCTGTCTAAAAATCTCCCATCCATGATTGGACTATTACCTACATAGAGACTCAAACCCTGGTTGGACTAAAAATTGTGAGAGATTTCCTGTGAAAAAATTCACAAATATTTGTGCTGTGCGGGCATCGAGTCCGCAACCACTGTATTCTCTTCTCAAATTTTAAGAGAGGTAGGGCATAGCGAATCTTCGCTCGAATTGAGCCGCCCGTCCGGGGAAGGACCTCCACCCTATAGAATACCGCAGTCAAATGACCTCTGGGTCGTGTTTCTGCCGGTGAGTAGGGTTTCCGGAGCTCGTGGGGGGTTAGGGTTGGGCCGGCATGGCGGTGGCAACTGACAAGTAACTGACCAGTTACTTGCCTGTTGTCACAGCGACTTGGGCTTCTCTTTCGCTTTCCATCAGGCGTAGGGAAGCCATTATGTCGAGCCACTATAAAAAAAAAGTACCTAAGGATAAAATAAAAATGCATCTTCCAACTGTTAGTAGCCAATTCGAAGAAATTATTCAACTCAAAGTCACTCGACCGTCAAATCCCTGCCCGTTTGCGCCCACCACCTGATAATAGGACGATAATAGGCGCAAATTAGCCCACCTTGTCCGTTTTCCATCGATGCGCGCCCACCGTAAAGTCCGCATTTTTGCAACAATAGAATTACGTGTTACGTTAGCACGTGTAACGTTACGTTGCGTTACGGTGCATTTTTGGGCAATAACAAATTGAATCTTCATGGTGTTAGGTTTACGGACAATATGAATATCATAGGCGAGTAATGTAACGTAGTTTGGTAGGCAGAGAAATTACAGAATAGGTAACAATGATGTTTTTCATGAAAATGTAATTGAGAATTACTACGCTCCTAGCGAAATTGAATAAAATTTTTTTTTGTTAGTGTATTAAAATAAGGACGTTGATCTCATTTTGACTTGAGAGTCCTAAATAGGACTATAAAGTGTAGAATTAAAAGGGCTGGTTTAAGATAACAGAGTATATTATTTAAACAGGAAGGAAAGGTATAAAAGTACAAACGAAAATAAAATAATATAAAATACAAAACCAATCGATAGAATTTAAAGCAGACAGGAGACGGACAGCCGTGCGTCGCCTAGGCAACGCATCAACAGTACTTTTCTTCAAAAATAGATGGCTTCTAACCAGCCTGTCGTCGACAGAGACACAGTACCTAATTGTGCTAAAGAAGATGATTTAAACATGGGGGTTTTACCATCTTCAGCGCCTTTCCTGACTAAACATTTCCTCGATCCTAGACCTCTTCCATCCAGCCCCCTGCCAGCCATCGTCCCTCCGCCTGACCACACCACAAATCGTCACTCCACCTGGCCTGAGGGCGTCCCACACTACGTTTGCCGAGAAGCGATATCCAGATCTCGTTAACCCCAACGGTTGTCGATTCCGCGGGATATGTATGCTACAAGATAAAATTTTAATAAAAGACTCAATCAATCAATTTAGCACCCAGTTACATTGACTTAAGAAAGCTTTTGCTTTTCAAGGTGTGGTCCATTCGACTGTGATGTGAACTAATTAACGTACCTTATCAATTAGTATCAAGGTAATAAAGTGCCATTAATTAAGCAAACCTTTTGGTAAAAATAAAAAAAGAACATAAAAACTCTTTTCAACGTCTTACTCTTTAAAATTACATTAAATATATTATCTGGTACATACGACCGTGTCATTATACAGACAGCAGTTATCATTTCGCATTATAAGATAATTTGGCGAAATATTTGCGTCTGCCATTATGAAATCGAGCTCTGAACCGATCGTATTCGTTTTAATGACCGGCTATTAAGTACATCTGTCCGGCTGTTTTTTTTTAGTAGATAGGTGTGTAGAAATTTCACATTTCTCAACTTTATTTGAGTGTAGGTTGTGTTAGCGTAATAACTATCTATATAATACCAGTATAGTATTAAGCAGCTAATTTAGGTTCTTGAGTAAACATGCTTGGGAATGATCTGATGGTCTGGTTGAACTATCGATCGTTGATTAAATTAAAACCCAATTTGATCTCGAATTATGCACTTGTTTATTTTCGTACTTACGAATACAATCGTATTGACCTCATAGAAAAGTGATCTGAATGAAAGTGAAAAACCTTCATACAAAAATCTCTGTTTGTACTTTTCGTTGCTATGGCAACGGAAAAAGAACACATTAATTCGTTGTGCTCTCTCTATCGCTTTAAACATTTCTTGCCTATCAATACCAAAGTTACTCTCATTCAATCCTTGATACTTCCTATAATTGACTATGCCGATGTATGTTTTCCTGACCTCAATCAAAGTTTTGTCAACAAGTTGGACCGTATCCAGAATAACTGTATACGTTTCATATTTGGCCTTAGAAAATTTGATCATATCTCTTCTTACCGTGTACAGCTTCACTGGTTGCCTATTTCTTTACGTCGTCAAATTCATATTCTCTGTACGCTTTACTCTATTCTTCACAATCCACACTTTCCCACTTATCTTAAATCTATGTTTCAGTTTCTGAGCTCGACACACACTCGGCAGCTTCGCTCTTCAAGCAACTCTCTCCTAGCCGTGCCTTTACACCACTCGAGCTTCGTCTCCAACTCCTTTTGCGTGCAAGCAGTCAGGCTCTGGAACGGACTACCCGAAAGCATCCGTAGTGCTCCAAGTAGGGCATCATTTAAGTTGAGGCTCCAAAAATATTTTCGACTCCAACATCAGTGAAATTGTTTCTTTACTTTAGTCTTCGTCATATTTATCATATATATTATTTTATTATAAGTATGTGTACCTATTATTGTAATGTTATTATGTATGTATGTATTGAAATATTTATTAGTTTATTCTATACCTATATTTTGTATGTAATATTATATTATGTATATTTCTGTGTAAATATGTATATTTATAGGTTTGTATTTAATTTATTTTTATTACATATTATTATTAGTCTTTGTTTTTCAAACTTTTTTGGCACACTACCTTATTTATTACTTTCTGCTTAGCCCAATGGTTGACTGGTAGAGAATGCCTATGTGGCATTAAGTCCGCCTTTTGTACATTTATTAACTGTGCAATAAAGATTAAATAAATAAATAAATAAATAATTTTTACTCTAAATTCGTGGTTGCCAGTACCACGATGAACTGTCAGAGAGGTTTAATATGTGTCTAGTATCTTGCAGCCAAATATTTTTTTTTTTTTTTTTTTTTTTTTTTTTTTTTTTTTTTTTTTTTTTTTAGTTAGCCTTTATTGTCCCACTGCTGAGCGAAGGCCTCCCCTAAGTCACTCCACAGCTCCCGATTGTGAGCCACCTTTTGCCAGTCTTGCAGATGGTTGTCTAAGTCATCACGCCATCTTTTCTTTGGCCTGCCTCTCTGACGCCATCCGTCTACCGGCTGCCATTGGGTGATGATCTTAGCCCACCTTGCGGAATCCATCCTATTGACATGGCCCGCCCATTCCCATTTCAGCTTTGCAGTCTTCTTCCCTACATCCACGATCCCCGTCTTAGAGCGGATAACGGTATTTCTGACCTTGTCCGTCCTTTTGATGGCCAAAATGCTTCGCTCCATGGCTCTTTGGCAAACCCTGAGCCTGCACTTCTGAAATATTTATTAATTATATTTTATATTATGTACATAATATTTACAAACAACATTGAGGTCATAAACATGCCGCCCCCGTAGGACATTTATTGACAAAATGTCCTAGAACTTTATTCGTACATTATGATCTAAGTATACCAAATTAAATAATGACTTTATAATATTTACAATAAAATGTATATACATGACTTTCTCCAACATATCAATCATATTGACCAGCTTTTGATATTGATACATTTACAAGTAGAAATCTACCTTTTTTTAAATCTTTTTTTACAAGGATACAATGTAACAATCTTGCCTAACTACTATTATAGGTATTATAGGAGAGAGGTAGGGCATAGCGAATCTTCGCTCGAATTGAGCCGCTCGTCCGGGGAAGGACCTCCACCCTATAGAATACCGCAGTCAAATAACCTCTGAGTCGTGTTTCTGCCGGTGAGTAGGGTTTCCGGAGCTCGTGAGGGTTAGGGTTGGGCTGGCATGGCGGTGGCAACTGACAGGTAACTGACCAGTTACTTGCCCGTTGTCACAGCGACTTGGGCTTCTCTTTCGCTTTCCATCAGGCGTAGGGAAGCCATTATGTCGAGCCACTATAAAAAAAAATTATCCTCTTTTCTTAAAGAGGGGAATGCATTATACACTTTCACACTGATTTCAGGGGGAGTCGGCGACGTGTGTAGAACTCATATTTTCCTAAATGGGAGGACATACCCATCAAACTCCCATGTGACGCCAGTGGGTAGCAATTTACAGGGATTCGAATCAAAATTATTCCCGCCTCCTCAGATGTAAAGCGGCCCGCATTCCTGGTTCGAAGAGGGTAAGTACCCCTACCCCAGTTCTAACCCCCATGCAAAATTTACAAACTGATGGCATTTTCTGGGATTTCATGATGAGTGAGTGACTACTTACTTCTTTTATTACGTTCTATTCACACTCATTTGAGTATTAAAAACAATGCTTACAAAATAGCTCTGAATGTTTATTAATTTACTAGCTTTTGCCCGCGACTTCGTCCGCGTGTTAAGATTTTTACATACCATTTTTTTTTCAATAACTCCCGTTCCATAGTAGCTCTATACATGCAAGGTCTTAGCCCGATCGGTTTGAAGTTAACTAAGTTTCATACAAATTTTACCCCCTTGGGGGTAGAATTGGTCAAATTGCTTTCTTAGCGGATGCCTACGTTATATCATCTACCTGCATGCCAAATTTCAGCCCGATCGGTCCAGTGGTTTGGGCTGTGCGTTGATAGATCACTATGTCAGTCAGTCAGTCAGTCACCTTTGAGTTTTATATATTTAGATTGAAATGTGATGATACTATTTAGGGTATCTAAATCTCTTTTCATCTCTCTCTTTTTCATCGCCAATGTTTTTACAATGTATGTAGATGCTTTATTGCGAATAGAATACTTTATTCAAAATACGGTTCAATTTATCATCCGAATAATCAAAATTCCTATTGAAACACAAGATTCAGACAAAAGTCGTCTATCAATCATTCACCTAATATTTCCGACAATGTGGTAGTAGGATGAATCCATCTTATCAGTAGATTAATGTGAGAGTGTTATAATCTGATGTAAGTTTTGTGATATTTAAGCCCAGTTCCCACAGACCAGTAGTGAGTTCATTTTCAATCGAATTTCATTATTATTTTCGAACAATTTATTATCATCTGCGGTGGCAAAATTAATATACTTAGCTTTGGTCAGCTATAATACCAGATTACGACTGGGGGCCTCATCTAGAACACCCTGAGCCCAAAACCATTTTAAAACATTAATTACCTAAATTTAAACGACCATTAATAGAACATTAGGACAAGCCTATCTCCAGCAGTGGACTGATAGGGGCTGATGATGACTAATAGAAACCGGATCCTTGGGATCGTCCGAGCTTTTAAGCTTCACGCTCTAACCACGCCACCAAGGTCGGCATTGAAATGAGTAATCACAATATTGGATCATTATAGGTATGAACCACTTATGATGCGAATATTTTTTAGATGCCAATTACATCAAGGCTTAAGCAGACCGAAATTTATAAGATGCTCTAATTTTTCGCTCAACATTTCCAAATTCACCTCTCGATATTTTTACAACGTGCTCATTGATTGCATAATTTAAGTATATTTTCGATCCGCTATATTCTCACGGGCAATTCTATGTTTTATTGCCGTGATTTAGTAAACATTCTAATTGCGATCATTTGTAAAATTATACGGAATTTATAGACTATCTGTCAAAGATGTTACGCCATCGTACTTTTCGCATCACAGACATTACAAATGTACTAGAAATACAAGTATGGAGACATGGGATCGACGAAAATGTTGGTTATCGTAATAATTTATATATTACGTATTACGTTTTAATTAGCTGTGTGTGACATACATTTATACAACATTCCTCTTTATTTATTTAGGTTGATTCAAAATGCTACATTTAATCATTATCATCATCAGTCTATTGCAGTCCACTGCTGGACATAGGCCTCTTCAGTTGTTCGCCACTTAGGGTAATTCAGACGTTTACGCAGAGTTACGAGGATATACCCATAATCGCCACGCTGGGCAGGCGAGTTGGCGATCGCAGGGCGTAGCTTCTTGCTCCGGTAACACTGCCCGTCATCGGCCTGTGGTATTTAGCTACGCCTTCATCGTGACGGTTATACCGCCACCAGTCGGTTGCCAGAGCCTCGTTTGCTACCTTTAGTAATACATATTATCTGACTCTTTCAGCTTCGCACAGTACAAACATTTGTGTTCAAGAACATGTCTGTTTGTATTGGTCTGGGTGTTTGATATGTAATCGTATATATTCGTATGTGTTTATTCACAAAAAAGTATCTTATTAATATTGATATGATCTCTTACAGAATTCGTTGTGCGGAAATGAAAGGAAGTGGCATCATTGACGATAGTAAGTATTCTAAGTTATTTGTTTCGTCTGCCCCATTGGAACAACGGACCGGTCACTCCATTGTTACACAAACCATGACTTTATAGCCAACCACAGTTATCACGACTCACTTAGCAAATACATATCTGTCAGTTAGCTACATGTAAAACTTACACAATGGTTACATGTTTGTTTCATTCGACCATACGGCAAAGGAACCGTCTTCAAATGTTATCACGTCATCTTTGGATGTAATTTCTCAATTTGTATTGAGATTCTTTGACGCATAGGTTCGTAATAGTTAGATGGGATCTGTGGTATGTTATATTGTAATAGGTAGTTTGTTTTATTGTAATAGTTGGTGATCTATATCGGACCGAGTATTATCCAAGCTTATAAGTTTGTTTACAATTACTTTTTACATTTTACAATACTATTTCGTACAATTTTTTTATAACAAAAGGCCCGCCTCCAGTCATGTGATGGTAAGTGGCTTCAGGTTAAAGACGTTGCAACACCAGGGGAGTCACAAGTGCATTGTCGGCCCTTGAGAAATTTGTAGGCTCGCATTAAGTTCCATAAGTCACCTCCATTCGGTAAAGTGCCACGATATGTTGGATAACTTTTGTTGTTTTTAAATCAAAAATTGGTGTTAAAATTAACTCAATAATGTAAATCAATCAATCTCCGGTTACTTTCATCAATCAAATCTTCTTTACAATCAATCTTTAGGATTTTTTTGTTTTTCCAACACTTCCCATCACTGCTCTGCTCCTATTGGTTGTGCCAAGAATAATTGTGCCAAGAACATACAGGCAGACAGACAAATAATTTATAGTGATTTTGAAAATATATTTCATGTACAATATTGACTCCTCTACAGATTTATTATAAGTATAGTTATAGAAGATAAATAATAAATAAATAAATAACCCAAGACATGCCACGCTGGGCCACACAGCGCCACCTAGCCCCAAACTAAGCCGAAGCTTGTACTATGGGTACTATACAACTGATAAACTTACTTATATACTTTTTTTTTGTGAATAAATACACATTATACATAGAAAACACCCAGACTAATACAAACAGACATGTTCATGCACACAAATGTTTGTACTGTGCGGGAATCGAACCCACAACCCTTTGCTCAGAAGGCAGAGGGCACTACCAAATGAGCCACCGAGCCTGTCAAGATATAGATAAGTCCTTTTCTCTGATCCTGATTTGGAACTAATTAATTACAATTATTGCGATTGTTATTATTGTAATAAGTGTTTAGTTGTGATCCGCAAATGGGCTGGTTTCGTTTGCTTTTACAACACGATTGCCGAAGGTTTGCCACCGAGTGGCTCTCCAAATTCCAAACCCACGCGAATGTCATCGATTGTTGTGATTAAGTTTTGAAGGAAACATGAAACATCGATATCACAACAC
Source organism: Conogethes punctiferalis (assembly GCA_031163375.1). Classification (NCBI taxonomy): domain Eukaryota; kingdom Metazoa; phylum Arthropoda; class Insecta; order Lepidoptera; family Crambidae; genus Conogethes; species Conogethes punctiferalis. The sequence continues at coordinate 15,385,114 of CM062088.1, read as the reverse complement.
GGACGATCACGATTGATCGTCGAGTCGAGTGGTGAAGTCTATTTGTGAAGCATGCAAGAAGTGCTTCTAAATTTAACAAATAAACATACAATATGTAGGATGTGACAGGTGTTGGCCTCGTGGGCTTAGGAGTCGTGTGCGAAATACAAAGTCTCAAAGGACACGAGTTTGAATCCCGGTTCGAGAGAAAATATATTTACTAGTTTCAAAAAGAAAAAGAACTTTTGGTATTTTTGGCGGTATAACCATCACAGTTGAAGGTGTAGTTAAATACCACAGACCGATGACGGGCAGCAGCGTCAACGAAGCAAGGAGCTACGCCCTGCGATCGCCAATCCACTCGCCCAGCGTGGCGATTATGGGTATATCCTCCAGATGTTTACCCTAAGCGGCGAACAACTGGAGAGGCCTATGTCCAGCAGTGGACTGCAATAGGATGATGATAAGTGCCTACAATAAAAAGTTTAGCCTCGATGACTGGCATTCACTCTCTGGTTTATATGCTACATCTATTTCTATATCTTTTGTTTATTTGTACGGCTGTTACATTTGGGCCGTAATCATGCCCAGTGAAGCCATTACGTTACGGCAACACAAAACGCCATATTGCCACCATCACATTCTCCGATGGCCATTGATAACCCGAACAGATCCACTTGTTACATTTCTTTTGTTATGTAACTAAAAAAATGATCTAAATTATATTATTGAGAGAGGTTCGTTTCGTTTAGGGTAACTACAAACTAATTTTCGATTAAATTAATCTTAACTTTGAATTGTGAATAGACCAGTGGCTCGTTAGGTAGTGACCCCTGCCTACTGAAGCAAGGGTCGTGGGTTCGAGTCCCACCCAGAACAAACATTATCATGTTATGAATATTCGTATTTATTTCTGTTTAAGACAATATTATCACAATTTTGCTTTTAATATAAATTTAAAATTGTTTATTTTCTTTAGAAGTTACTTTACGAGTATACCGTGTAACATGCATTCGTGTTTGAGATCATAAAAAGAGCAATGTGACTTCATCATCAGCCTGCAAACGTCCACTGTTGGACATAGGCCTCCCCCAATGACATGTCATTTGGGACTTTCCTTAATCATCACGATTGGTAAGGGGTTTGGTGACCACAGGGGTTTTATTTCCCGTTTTCTTTGCCCGTTCTCTGATTTTGACAACCCTGATCACACATCCATTTGATAAGTCATCCATAAGCGACTCTTACACACCAACCTTTATCGCGATCTTAAACCCTATTACCTTACAATAAGACTTATCTTTAAAATCTTAATTCGATAATGTACCGTTCAAGTAAAAGTCAGACTCCTGTTAATCTTTTAGCCTTATTTTGATTTAAGCAAATTGTTTTCGTGTCTCTTTCACCGATTTGCTAAGAATCATCGCGTTTACAAAGCAATTGTCATGGGAATTGTAGACAATGGTAACTAGTCTTGACAAGTTAAGTAGGTAAATTGCTTACTGTTAAGATGGTGTATCGAAATATAGAGTTTGCAATTGATAAATTAGCACTCACGTATATAATAAATACACTCCAATTTTTTATCTGTTCGGCCTAAAGGTTTAATAAGTAGAGAATGCTTCCAGCGTTGAGTTCGCATTTGTACCACTTTTATCTTTTAGTCACATTTAGAAAAAAAGTTATTTTTATTAGGTACTAAAAAGTTTGTATTACACATTAACTTACTAAAATTGAATCTACTACCTTGGATGCTCCAGATTACCCTAATTATGTAATTTTTTTTTTAGTGTAATTCATAACTATTTTTGTAAAGTTTAGAAAGACTATATGACGCAGTCGTAGTTAAAAGTAAAATGTGATGATATTGTAAGCACTATGTTGAAAAGAGCAACTACACGAGTTTCTGGTTTCTTCTCGGTAGAATGCTGCTTTCCGAACCGGTGGTAATTGGTAGCTTTGACGATTTGTATTTTTTTAAACCTATACGAATAAAGATTATTTTGACTTTGACTTTACGTGTACAATGCCAACCTATGTTGGGATTAGGACTCAAAGATCCGGCTATTACTTAAATGTAACCCGTTTGTTGTTTTATAAATCGTGGAATATAAATGGCTCTATTTGTCTACTAAAATGCATATTAATTTATAGTAGCAGCTAGATCGTATCTAAATATATAATACTAGCTTTTGCCCGCGACTTCGTCCGCGTGTTTAAATTTATACATACAAAAGTTTTTTCCCGCTAACTCCCGTTCCCGTGGGAATTTCTCAAAATACAGCCATAACTAAACTTTATATTTACTAATGTACCTGCATGCCAAATTTCAAGCGTCTAACTTAAGCGGTTTAGATTTTTCATACAAAAGGATTTTCCCGCTAATTCCCGTTCCCGTGGGAATTTCGGGAATTCCTTTCTTAGTGCACCCCTACGGTACCTAAGCTACGTCCCTTCCAAATTTCAAGTGCCTACGTTTAGCCGTTTGGGCTGTGCGTTGATATGTCAGTCAGTCAGTCAGTCAGTCAGTCAGTCAGTTTCTCCTTTTATATATATAGATAGATAGATGTAACCTTGACAATATTTTTAGCATTATAATCTGACTAATTAATTCTGATTTTATTTCGCTAAAATCTTTTATTGAAGAATAATAAATGACCCACATCAGGCTTACATCACTCGCTCGAAGCCTCGCGATAAGTACCTACCGTTCGGCGTACCGAGCTCGGTACGCATTACAGAGGGCCGCTCACGCCCGCCGCACCGTACGTTTCCCGCGCTTTTTCGCCGGAACGAGACGTAAATTTTATTGTGCAGTGGATTAGTTTTGTGGATGGGATTTGCTCTTGTTTTTATTACATGATTATTTATTAAAATGATTATTGACGCGTTTTAGGACATTTTCAAGGTTATCATTTAATAAACAAAAATTCAGAGAAGAATAAAATACTTACATACTCGTTTACATTTAGACAAGGAAGTAACACATTAAAACTCAAACATATTTGTTATAAAGAAACATTGATTTTCTTCTACACTTATATTATTTACTATAAAAAGGTAAAATTTGATTGTTTTTGTTTGTTTGCATTCTATTGAAGGCCTGTAAAGTTGAGCCTATTGGCACCGAAACTACTTGATAAGGCTTTAATACTTATTTCACTGTTTGGAAGCTAGGTACACTATCACCAGTGGACATAAGCTATATTATATTTACATCGCATGCGCTGCGAAAGCTATTGATAATAGAACAAAATAATGTACATACTACGATATTGCAGAACATATACCTACCTTCTTATCTGCTAATCATATCGCGTGAATATGCCTATCTGTTATTTAACTATGTATATATGCGATATTTCTCGTGGCAATAATCTTAAATAAAAATAGTATTTATAACATTCAACCCTAGCGCGTTTCGTGCAAAACGCACTCGTGCGTAACGCGCAAGGTGGGCAACACAATATTGACTCTTTGTTCACGTACTTAAGGTTGATTTCTTCTCGCTGCCAAATGTAGACATTATTATTAAGAGCTTGTAGGCATTTATAGCGTAGGCATTTTCAAATTTGTAAGAAAGTGATGCATCTGTTACGTAGTAACTATTTATTAATCTGTGCCCACATGCCACGCTGGGCCACACATCGCCATCTAGCCCCAAACTAAGCCGAACTGGTACTATGGGTACTAGACAACTGATAAACTTACTTAGATACTTTTTTTTTTTAAATAAATACATATTATAAATAGAAAACACCCAGACCAATACAAACAGACATGTTCATATCTTTTTTTTTATATACGATAAACAAAGTCGCTTTTGTTTTCTATCTGTCCCTATGTATGCTTATATCTTCAAAACTACGCAACAAATTTTGATACGATCATCTATTGCACCCGTGCGAATCCGGGGCGGTTCGCTAGTTTAAAATATATATGCATGTGCATTACTTGTATATTAGTAGATATAATTATAGCAGTTCTTAGAATGGCTATTACCGCACCTCATGTTTGACTGGTACAGAATACCATATGGCATTAAGTCCGCCATTTATACTCCGTTGTACAATAAAAATTAAATAAATAAAAAATAATAAAATCAACTCTTTTTGAATGTCAAAGATGTGTGATAACTAGGTCAAAAACCTTTCGAAACTGTTTAGACCTGCTTCGAAACTCCATAAAAAATAATGTTCTGCGCATCTTATTTCTAGACTAGATGTTTGCTAATTTGCTTTTCGTAAAATCAATCCTTTCGTAACCTGACATTAGGAGTTAGTTCGAGAGCAGTAAAAGGCAAAGTGTATAATTAAAACTTCATAATAATATGCAACCACGTTTAAGGTTGAAGTGTTATGTTAGTTTTAGCAATCATAATAGCTAGATGCATACAAACAGGTGTATACATGATATAGGAAGTTTATTTATCAAAAATCTTGGGATGTAAGGGAGATGTAAGGCTCCAAGCAGTCCTCACCTGCCCGTGGTGCATCCTGCCCGTGGTGCATCCTGCCCAATCAAACGAGGTACTGGCAACTGACTTGTAGGCGGTATAACCATCAAAATCGAAAGCGTAGCTAAACACCATAGGACGATGACGGACAGCAGCTTCACAGGAGCAAAAAGCTACGCGCTGCGATCGCACCTGACCTGCGATATGTAGCAATTTATCCAAAAATATTTAATTTTGTCTTAACGTAATTCAGCAACAACGGCTGAATCAGCAAATGATAATCCGATCTTGCGTAATCTTATCTTATTACACTCAATATACACAAAACGCGGTTTCTTATCTCAATTCTCAGGCTTGAATCGGTTTCAGGTTGACGTAAATGGGTCTGAAATCAACAGATTGAATTATCAAAACCATAATAAAAATTAGCAAAGGTTTCTTTTGAAATATTTTGTCAAAATATTTGTTGGTGATTTCGCGACCTGTCACTTTCCGGTAAAGTAGGTACAAACATTTATTTGAGTGCATAAACTTATATGTTTGTATTATTTTGGTAATATGTTTTTATTAAAAAAAGTATCTAAGTAAGTTTGTTAGTATTTTAGTACTCATAGCCAACTTCGGTTTAGCGCAAAGTGCCATCTGCTTATATAGTTGTTGCATTAGCACTAGCATTGGCACTGCCACAATCAAGGGAGCAATGTATGTGATGTTGAATAAAAAAGGGCTATCAAAACGCTTACCATATGGTACATGTTTTTTTATACCACTAGGGTGGCAAACCAGCTTACGGCCCGCCTGATGTTAAGCGGTTACCGCAGCCTATGGACACCTGCGTTGCCGACCCTATAAAACCTTTTCACAACCTTTTTGAACGACCCCATACTGTAGTCTCGGGGGAGAGCCTCGCCTGGGAGCTCATTCCACATCCTGAGTGTACGCGGCAAAAAGTTTCTGTTGAAACGTACCGTACGTATACAGGCTTTAGGGTATGAGGCTGAATCCTCTGATGACAGCAAGCGGTGCGATGGTAGAATGTCGCCGTAGGCATCATCTTAAACATCTCTTTTGAACCTCCCCATTGTACAAACGGTAGAACACGCATAATGAGGAGAAGTCTCTCCTCAGACATAGCGGACTCTCCAGCTGTTCACCACTTTTGGCAAACATCTGGAGGTTTTACCCATAACCACCACTCTGGGCAGGCTCAACATGGGATGTTCTACTACCACATATTAACATAAAAACCCCATAAAACATTCCATCAAGTACAATACGAGTAAAGTGCAAGTGAAGCGACTTAGCTAGTTTCACTGGGGCTTTCTAAGTAAGTGGTCCGAGCTATAGTTATCGATACCTCGCGCCGCTTGAGCTCATTAGCCGCTATCTAACTGGCTTTTGTTTTCATTGGCCTGGTAACTACTGTATGGACGTGGAACTTAGGTACTGTCACTGTTTGGCCTGTTCTAGCCAGGCCGCGCCGGTGCTGTAGTGGTGGACATATTTTTAGCACCACAGAACACCATCTTTGTGGCGCTTTGAGGAAGGGACCGGAGTTTTTAGTGCTCCCCAGAGCGGTATGCGTAAGTAAATGCATTCTCTCCGGTTAAAAAAAAAGGTACTTTTACCGTCTACTGAATACCCAGTATCGATCGATGGCGGATATTTGGAAAGACTTACCTATGTATGCTGAGCTACTATTTAATTGTATTTGTAACTTAGAAAACAATAAATAAATTCTTACTCTTATTCGTATAAAAGTGGATTGCAAGAATCTGTTGATGATTGTAATGATGATTCTCTCTGACTAAATGTCGACCACAACAGCCAATCTTTATGATATTAATGTACACAATTGCAATGGTGCGCAGCGACATCACCATTATAAAAATACTAAGAAAACCAATTAACAATATAATTTGTTATGTTACCTACCATTATTATTACTATTTTAACCATCTTAAAAAAACTTCTGAACGTTACTCCCTTGGAATATCATTAGTGCGGCATAGTGCCTAAAACGGTTCCACTTTAGAATGAAGTATTTTCGAATTTCGCTCAGTTAGCGGAACCGGTGTACGTAACGCGTTACACAGTGTTGATTGTTACATATATTACACAAGTATTGACTGATGCCTTTGTTTTGGGGCCGGGTATCACTTTGAAGATGAACATGTCTGATTGTGAGATTTATTTTGTTAAAGCGATAGTACCTACAGTGGTTACATGTGTATAAAAACGGACAAGGTACCGAATTTATCTTATAGTAGAGTTCGCCATCGAGTTTTGTTCGAAAATATGTTATTCTTTGTAGGCAGCTAAGGACTATAACCTACTTGGATACATTTTTAAAAAATATCACATGACAATTTAATGAATATAGAGACATACCCCTTCAGTTAGACCCCGCAGGTAGCCCTATCTGCGCACCCGCACCTAGGTACCCGTGGCATTTGTTGGGTTTACGTCGTAAAGATGGATTGCTTCAATTTCTATGTGGTTGTAAGTGGGGGTAGGAAAGTAAGCGTTTCGTTGCTAAATAATTTAGGTTACTCCCTCCAATCCTAAAAAGTCTGATAAAATAATACAGCAGATAGTTACACTGTTAAAAGCAAAGAATTAAAGCTATTTTCGGGAAGAGAACGCTATCACGGATAAGACCGCCTGTATGCTCTGGTAATCGTTATGTACCTATAAATATATCTATATCAAACGTAAGCGTGAAAAAGAATGGATTGATCTTAATTTCTGTGTAACGTTTATATAAACCGCAAATCTAGTTCTTTTTTCGGCACGAAGTTGACTCGTTCTAATTCCAAAGGGATGTAAAATGTCATCGAAAGTTGTGAACAATGCATCAAGGCGTGTGCCCTTACAGACGCAATCAACACGCCTGTCAAATTTATACCAGACATTGACAAAAACAGTCATCACGATGGTATCGCATTACACAACAATGACCGAAAAAAGAAATAAGACTAACTAAATTATAGCGATGACTAGCACTTTCTATGCAACAATTCGGCATCCCAAATAGTCATGCATTACAGCCATAAACAATAGGCGCTTCACTCTAATTCTTTACAGGAAATCTCCTTTGTATCAATGACAACGTTTAGTATTGAAATAGGAAAAGAACGGTTGGTATGAGAATCGAAATTATTCCGTATGTGGAAACAAGAAAAAAATTCATCCAATCTAAACTAATATTATAAAGCTGAAGAGTTTGTTTGTTTGAACGCGCTAATCTCAGGAACTACTGGTCCGAATTGAAAAAATATTTTTGTGTTGAATAGACCATTTATCGAGGAAGGCTTTAGGCTATATACTATCACGCTGCAACTATTAGAAGCGAAGAAATAATGGGAAATGTAAAACAAAAACAGGAAAAAATAACTATTCCACGCGGACGAAGTCGCGAGCACAGCTAGTTATTTTATAAAAAGAAAGATATTATGTGAATAAGACAACACTTGTTTAAAACACTATTACTATTGATACTTTTGCTTGAAATCGTTAGTCTCGCTAAACTCGAGAACAGCTAGACCGATTTGGTTAATTTTGGTCTTGAATTATTATTAAATTTTTTTTTTTTTTTTTTTTTTTTATGAAATAGGGGGCAGACGAGCAGACGGCTCACCTGATGGTAAGTGATAACCGCCGCCCATGTACATCTGCAACATCAGGAGTTACAGCTGCGCTGCCGGCCTTTAAGAAAGAGGTACGCTCTTTTCTTGAAGATTTGAAGGTCGTATCGGTCCGGAAACACCGCTGGCGACAAAGCCTTCCACAGTTTAGTCGTGCGGGGCAGGAAATTGCGAGAGAAGCGCACAGTTGTGGATTGCCAGGTGTCGAGATGGTACGGATGGCAAGCTTGTCGTGAAGAGCGGTGCCGGAAGGTAGCGGCTGGAATAGTTCCGAACAATTCCTCGGAGCACTCCCCATGATATATGCGATAGAAGATGCAGAGTGATGCTACATCTCGACGCAGCGCCAATGGATCAAGCCGCTCGGTAAGTTCCTGGTTATTGACGATTCGAGTCGCTCTACGTTGCATGCGGTCAAGAGGGAGAAGCTGGTACTGGGGTGCCCCCGCCCACAGATGAGAGCAGTACTCCACGTGCGGCCGAACCTGAGCTTTATAAAGCTGAAGGCGATGAGCCGACGTGAAATATCTGCTCGATCTGTTGAGCACACCAAGCTTCTTTGAGGCCAGTTTGACCTTCCCTTCCAAATGACCGCGAAACTGAACGTCACTCGATATGTCCATACCAAGAATGGCGATGCTGGCTGAGGCAGTTAGGGGAGTGTCGTTGAATCGAGGTGATACGACGAAGGGTAATTTCTTTGCGGTAATTGCGCAAACCTGTGTCTTCGAGGGGTTAAATTGGACTAAATTAAGTCGACCCCAGTCTGAAACTTGACTTAACAAAGTCTCAACTTCAGACACCAGTTTATTTCGGCACTCGGAGACGATATCCCGAGAAATATTCGTACGGCCGGAGTATACAGCATCACCCGTACTGTCATCTGCATAGCAATGGATGCCGCTTATTTGCAGCATATCATTGATATGCAGAAGGAACAGCGTAGGTGATAGCACACAGCCTTGTGGAACACCAGCAAATTGTATTTGTGGAATTGTAGAGTAGGTTTAAATGTCTCTAAATGTTGAATGTCTATATGTAGATCGTACGCAATATAAAGTGAGCACATTATTTAATAATGAAATTAATATTTTTGACTGTTTTGTAATTTAAATACTTCAGTAAGTGGACCAGTGTACATAGGGTTTCTTTAACACGGATCCCCAGAAGCCACAGATTACACAACAATTATCACTGTTGCCGACTCATTGGTTTTTGATATTTTTTTGATGTTTTGTTTATAAGAATAAATTAGTTGTCATCCGAAATTGGCGTTCATATTTTCACCTTTCATATTTTTTCTCTGATTTTATCCGCAACATTTTGGTGTCAGAAGTGAATTATTCGAATTTATTACCGATTTTGTGTGATTTTGCGTGATTTTATTATGGTGAAAACAAGGAGCCAATATAATGACCCCGCGCGGCCGGAGTCGGAGGCTGCTGCCTCTGCATACCGCTCCGGCCATTCCTCGCGCTCCCTCAGGGCTCGTCAGCTCGCTTTAGAAGCCGCTCATGCCCGCCGCTTATTGGATTTGGAAGCGGAGCGTGACCGCTTAGCGGCGGAGCGTGCCGCCGAGCGCGACCGCGCAGTCGCCGAGCGTGCCGCCGCCGAGCGCGAGCGCGCAGTCGCCGAGCGTGCCGCCGAGCGCGAGCGCGCAGTCGCCGAGCGTGCCGCCGAGCGCGAGCGCGCAGTCGCCGAGCTAGAGCTGCAGGCACAGATAGCAGCCTTAAAGAGCTCCAGCTCCAAGACCAAGTCACGAACGCAGAGGTGGGTAGAGTCCGTGATAAGTAGTGCACATTCAAATCTGTCGGTTTGCCCGCAGGTCCATGATTGCACCGTGACGGGGCCCAACGAGGGCGATTGCGTGGCCGCACCCAGCGCCGCCGGTGTATCCGCCGCGGCGGGCGGACACGCGCTGCACGCACCCCCGAGTCCTGTCTCTCATGTCGCGGCATCTTTGAGCGCTACGAGGCCCACTGCGCCGGCATCTAGGTGCGGACGCGTGGTCGCACACGGCACCGACGGCTTGTACGCCGCGGTGGGCGACCGCGCGCTTCCCCTCGCGCCTACTGCGGTGTCGACGCCGGCCCCGCCTGCTTTCCCCTTCCGACATGAGCTGCAGTATGCTCCGAGACCTGCCTATCACGTTGCGGCGGCTTTGAACCCTATGAAGCCCTCTGCGCCGGCATCTAGGTGCGGACGCGTGGTCGCACACGGCACCGACGGCTTGCACGCCGCGGTGGGCGACCGCGCGCTTTCCCTCGCGCCTACTGCGGTGTCGACGCCGGCCCCGCCTGCTTTTCGACTCCGACATGAGCAGCAATATGCTCCGAGACCTGCCTATCACGTCGCGGCACCTTTGAACGCGACGAAGCCCTCTGCGCCGGCATCTAGGTGTGGACGCGTGGTCGCACACGGCACCGACGGCTTGTACGCCGCGGTGGGCGACCGCGCGCTTTCCCTCGCGCCTACTGCGGTGTCGACGCCGGCTCCGCCTAATAAAGTGTTCGTCCCCGGCTTTCCAAGGCACAAAGAGGTTCTGTTGTCTTTTCTTTCCAACCTCCTCTGCTATGAGGATGCTAAGCCGATGCTAATCATCGGTGCTGACAATTGGCCGCTAACCGTTTCGCAGTCTACGGTGCGAGGCACCCCTTCTCAACCGGTAGCGGTTTGTACAGCTTTAGTTTGGGTGCTTTGAACAGGTAGGTGTGATTGTAGACTCTGCACATTTACTACCTTCACCGGTAGTAGCAGACGCCACTCATTTTAGTAAGTGGCTTCGGTTACCACGTGCTACCGCTCGCACACATCTGGCTTGTAAATTATTTCGGTCTTTGTTAAATAATTTCCCGCATACAAATTCAAAATTCATTAGCGCTAGGGATTTGGAAGTGGCCGAGGAGAGCTTGTTCATAAAGGTTCAGGTGGACGCTTTCAAGGAAGAATATGGGGCCTTGTTAGCGGGCCTCCCTGTTAATAAGAAAAGCCGTATAAGTAAGCTATCCTTGTGCCGGGTCAACGGTTTGATACGCTTGAGAGGCAGAACCGGTGCTTTCACTAATGCCATGACGGCAGAAAGCTTTACGCATACCCCTATCGTCCTAGACGCTAAGCATAAGATCGTGCAGCTTCTTATAGCGCACTACCACGAGAAATGCGCACACGCGAATTTGGAAACTGTGGTAAATGAGTTTCGCCAGCGCTATTACATTTTCGCCCAGCAGTGAAGAGAGCCGCGAGATCCTGCCAGAGATGTCTGGTGGTCTCAAGATCCACACCAGCTTCGCCACCCATGGGGGACCTGTCGATCGAGCTGATGGCTGCGTTCCAGCGCCCCTTCAACTTCACTGGGCTAGATTGCTTCGGTCCTGTATCTCCCCTTCAACTTCACTGGGCTAGATTGCTTCGGTCCTGTATCTGTCTCCGTCGGCCGACGAGTGGAGAAACGTTGGGTCGCCCTTCTTACGTGCCCGACAGTACGTGCCGCACACCTGGAAACTGTTGCGAGCCTATCCACGGACTCCGCTATGATGGCGCTACGAAGATTCATCGCGCGTCGTGGCTTACCACAATATGTTAGAGGCCGAGGCGCTGGTCAACACGCGTCCCCTGACGCACGTTTCCAACGAGCCGGACGACGAGGAAGCCATCACTCCCAGTCACTTCCTCTTAGGCACTTCATCGCCGTACCACCACCTGGCGCGGGTTGACGACGCAGCCCTTATTCGTCGAGTATGCTGGCGTAGGGGTCTTCGCTTAGCTGATCATTTTTGGCACAAATGGGTTATATGGGAATATTTGCCACAGCTAACCCCACGTCCACAGACTGCATCGCCAGCTCCAGCTCCCGTCAAATTGGGAGATTTTGGTTTTTGTGGCAGACGGCAACCTCCCACGCGGCACCTGGCCCAGAGGGCGGGTGGTACGCGCTCACCCGGGCAAGGATGACATTACCCGGGTGGTTGACTTGACATCGTCATCGGCGACCTGTGAAGCGGCTGGCAGTGGTGGCCAACTCGACGTCTGTTTATAGTCGGCTTCCTAATTAGTGCTGTGCACGGGGGGCGCCATGTTGCCGACTCATTGGTTTTTGATATTTTTTGATGTTTTGTTTATAAGAATAAATTAGTTGTCATCCGAAATTGGCGTTCATATTTTCACCTTTCATATTTTTTCTCTGATTTTATCCGCAACAATCACGTATCGATGCGTTGAAAGAATCGACACAGAAATGCTCAGAATTTACGAAATCAGATCAGTTGCATACGAGTGTGAACATCTCTCGTTTGTTACGAACTTACGAAGGCTGTTTCAGCGCCTGAGGCGAGACGGCCCTATCTGATACATTCCGAACCCACTTTTAGTCACATGTCATTAGTAATATTTCATATATAATTTCGTAATCTTTCCTACAATATTTCGTAAGTGAAATCAGCTTAGTAGGCACATAGCGCAAAGAGATTCGGTGATTGAAACGTCATTTGTACTATGATGAATGTGTGTCCGCTGTGATCACAATATGCAAATACGTTTAATAGAATTCGGAAACGATATATCATTGAATTATGATATATTTATTCCTTCAGGGCTATTTATTGTAACACAGTATAGTAGCTTCTTTTTGCCTAATAAAAAGCGAAACAGAGGCCCAAGTCGCAGCACTGGACAAATAATCAAACCAATCATTGGTCCCAATTAATAGAAACATAACTATGATTAGTGATTCTATTATGATCAACTGGATTATGATCAACTGGATTATCAAACATGTGATTTCTGAATTTAATTGAAACATTTTAGATTACATACATTCAAACGGTGATCTAAGACCAAGTTTCAAAAAGCTGCATCAAAAAATCAGCTGCTCATTTGTTTCCAAATTCCAAACAATAATTTGGTGCAGACATCGGGCGTATCAATCAAACGCCAACCTATCCTACCGTACATTCTGTTCACCGAACTGTTAATATATGTGACTGTCCGCACCACTAAAAAGATCTTTTCAACAACTCCTATCAACTCAAAGATATATCAAAATGTATCCAATTGAAATATTTTACTTAACAAGATTGAAAGATACAATCACTGGTTCAAAGAAATCATTTTGTATTACGCCGAGTACAGACTATCCGCGTGTCAATCCATACATACATATCTGTCAAATGTTCCCAAAGAATTTTCAACTAATTGTCCGTTGCATAGAGTCCATTTTCCATCTTGACACATTGACAGATTTGGGTAGCTTGATATGTGATGTGTGTACGAGGTCACTTTTACTTCGGCTTGTGAATAAAGAGCATTAACGGATAGCAAACACAGACATTAATTACCAGTAACGATGGGAACGACGCCTCTGACAAGTACAAATCTACCAATATAAATATTTGAAGTTAGGATGTTTAAGGCGAAGTTTAGGAAAATATAACAAAAAATTGGAATTTGTTGGCAACATAATAATATCTCCGATAATGATGAAACTCTACATAGGATATTTTAAAAAGTTAGAGCAAGAGTTCACGGAACCTTTTTATTACAGGGAGTAAAAATACTCTTAGACCGAGTAATTTAGGTACCTTTATGCCTAAGTGAGTACCTATACCTAGGCATAGCATAGTAAGTAGCTTATCCAAGTTATGATGATTTGAAACATGCGATGACTAACCATAAAAACACTTCTTTTGGTCTTGAGAGCCCTGTTGTAAATCTGTCTAATAATAATGAATTTGTAAATCTGTCTTAGCTTGCTTTTTTATTGTGCAGAGGGGTTTTTGTTTTTTAATTATACTCGTAATAATACCTCTATAAGAGACCATCATAAAATTTCAACCTGCTAGCATGTATAACGATTGAATACAATAAAATTGCCGTCGTTATGGTTTTCATCGCAAATTTTCGTAAAAAATTCCTCTTAGGATCCCAAAAATCACGACTATTTATCATTATCATCATCAGCTTATTGCAGTTGTTGGTGATCGCAGGGCGTAGCTTCTCGCTCCGGTGACGCTGCTGCCCGTCATCGGTCTGTTATATTTAGCTACGCCTTCAATTGGGAGGGTTATACCGCCACCAGTCGGTTGCCAGCGCCTTGTTTGTTATAAGGCAGAATGCACTACGGGCAGGTGAGGTTGACTTGAAGCAAAATGATGATGGGCTGCTCCCTTACATCCCCTACTACATACTTATAATACGTTGAATATTATCAAAGAAAGTGATTATTTTTACTGCAAAATTCCACAAAAAAAAAATTGTCCATAATATCGTTAAATTATTGACAATATCTATATTAATAAAAAAGCGATACCACTGTTTATCCGACAAAAAATAAAACATTTCCGGTTCAAAAGACTCCGTCGATGCCTTAACCTTTAAGATACAAAGCGTGAACAATTAATTTGGGCATTTCATGCGTTCGACATTACCTCGAGATAAGCAAAGCTCTCTGCCGTTTAGCATAATTACACTCGCCGTAATAATAATCTCGTTTTATTGTAATTAGTAGCTCGTGTTCTTGTGTCGTAACTTCTGCGTGGATGCTTATTTAAAGATTTGCATTCCGTACTTGTTAATTAGTAGTAGCTTAACGAAAACATTTATAAGCCTAATTACTTTGTAGTACGATTTAACAACATGCGAACTAATTACTATTGGATTTTGACTACATAACGAACATCTATTGAATAATCTACAAATTCAAATATTATCTAGGTGTCAGAAGAGGATTAATAATGACACGAGATGAATTGAATCTCATTGCATACCAACTTTTGATTTGTATGAAACGTCCTTGCTTTTGATACGTTTGGAATTTTTTATCTTGTTGGTAGGTATGTATGTCATGAGGTATTAAGCGTATGCTGAGTTAGAGACGACACAGTATCATCATCATCACCATCAACCTATCGCAGTCCACTGCTGAACATAGACCTTTCCAGTTGTTTCTACTTTGCTGAAACATCTGGATGTTATGTTATATATGGATGGATATACTCGTAATCGCAACGCTGGGCAGGCGGGTTGGCGATCGCAGGGCGTAGCTTATAGCTCCGGCGACGCTGCTGCACGTCATCAGCTTGTGGTTTTTAGTCACGTCTACAATCGTAATAGTTATACCGCCACCAGTCGATTGCCAGAGCCTTGTTTGTTATTCAGCAGGATACACCACGGGCAGGTGACGGTAGCTTGGAGAGAAAAGATGATAGGTCGCTCCCTTGCATCCTACATCCGACACAGCATACCGCAGAGTTTTTGAGGCAGAGGCATTTCAGAATTTTGACAGGCTCGGTGGCTCATTTGGTAGTGACCTCTGCCCTCTGAGCCAAGGGTCGTGGGTTCGATTCCCGCACACTACAACATTTCTGTTCATGAACATGTCTGTTTGTATTGGTCTGGGTGTTTTCTATGTATAATATGTATTTATTTACAAAAAAAATGTATCTAAGTAAGTTTATCAGTTGTCTAGTAGCCATAGTCACAAGCTTCGGCTTAGTTTGGGGCTAGATGGCGCTGTGTGGCCCAGCGTGGCAAGTCTTGGTTATAAAAAAAAATTCACTAAATAAATAAAAGTTCGCAACTCAACCGATGTTCATACGGTGGCCTGAACTTAACTTTAAGTAGCACTTACTTCTGTTGTTTGCATATCATCACGCCACCCATTTACAGAGCCTCAGGGCATTTCGACATGAACAGACGTCGGAACAACCACAAATGTTCATCACACGAATGTTCGTCCCGAGTTCCCGACTATGTTGTATTACTATAAATAGTCGAAAAAAAACCACAAGCTGATGAAATAATACTGACTTATAGCTACAAAAAACGTGACAAAGATACAAGTTGTCATCTACATAGTTGTCTGTCCGCGATTATGATGTCGCCTGTCGCGTCCATTGAGCACGCTCGTTACCGCCGCTCAATCAAGATGACGGACCTGTCATTAAGAGTTGTACCATGCTTAAGACGTCATTATGAGGTGAACTGTTTATACAGCATACATTTAAGAGCTTAATAATATGGGTCATTTTGTGTAAAAGTAATTTTATTATCTGGTTAGATTCATCATCATCAGCCTATTGCAGTCCACTGCTGGACATAGGCCTCTCCAGTTATCCGCCACCTAGGGCAAACTTCTGGCGGATATACCCATAATCGCCACGCTGGGCAGGCGGGTTGGCGATCGCAGGGCGTAGCTTCTTGCTCCGGTGACGCTGCTGCCCGTCAACGGCCTGTGGTATTTAGCTACGCCTTCAATCGTGATGGTTTTACCGCCACCAGTCGGTTTGCCAGAGCTCGTTTGTTGTTCGGCAGGATGCACCACGGGCAGGTGAGGATGGCTTGGAGCGAAAAGGTGATAGGTCGCTCCATTACATCTGGTTAGATTAATTAAATGTAATGCTAGAATGTGGTTGATTAAGTAAGGAAAGTATATTTGTTTAAGCTCGACTCAGGTCTCACAATTACTTAGTTCACATATGATATCTTCCTAGTGGCGCTTGGCGGAGGGGCCAGGCTCTTAGTTGATATTCCCTGTCGGCTTATCTTTTATAAAAAAAAATATTTTGTCGTGTGGATTTGCCGGCCGCGCGCGTCACATAACACGCAAAAAGTAACGTAGACTACGTTACTTAGGCTGGCGCCAACTTCAAAAATAAGTGATAATTGTAAATAGTTAAAGTTATATATATAATATGTAGGTATTAAGTAGTTCATTAGTTACGTTATTTATCGCTTTTTAGTTATGCAGGTACATTTTTTTTCTGGTAAAACTGAAGTTTGAAGGTTAACCTTTGTCTGGTAAAAGATTTGGTCGTTTGTATTTCTTGAATTTGGTTTAACTAACATATCAGTCAATGAAGGTCGTTTTATCCATAGTACATCTTAGCATAAAATAAAAATAATGATATTATGGTATCGGTGCTGTCCTTAACTATTAAGAGTTGAACGGTTGCTAGAGTTACCGAAAGGATATAATTATCCATAAATATATAAAGAGTATGGTGATCATATTGAGCGACACCTACTGTAAGCCTAATCACAGGTTAAGCATGAACAAAGCCATCACACGTTAGTTCTTAAACATAATGCCTACCTTGTGTAACGAGTAATTGTCTGAAGATGGACTAGATTATGAATGAAGAATATAGACACAATGAAATTATAGTCTTGAGATATCAAAACTGAAATGATGCTATTATTATGAAGTGGTGACCTGATTATACTGATAGGTTAAATTATCGCCTAAAGTGTATTATGTTTGATTCTTATTAGGATATCCAATTTGTTAAAGGTACAGTCGGGGAAAACATTTAATACGTACATAGGTATCTATAGCTAACTAGACAAAGTATACAATTATTGCACAATTCAATCGGTTTTAATGTTCCTGAGTGTAGGCAATTATCATTTCGAGAAAAGAAAAATTCAGTTATTTTTTGTTACTCTAAGGGGCAGCGCAGACGACAGACTATCCGTGACGCACTTTTTTGCAATTATATGCAGTAACGCACACGACGCGCAAAAATCTGTCGCGGATATTTCACAGACTCAACGCACACGACGCACATCTTCGATCATTCTGTCGGCAGACCTAGACGCTTTTTTTAAATGTCTTAGACGCAGACTCTATCGCACAAAAAGTGTGCCGTCTGTGCTGCCCCTAACCGAAATCCGAAACCGGGACTCTTGGTTTGAAGGCTGCGCTTGCTAGTAAAGTATCCGCGTCACGTACAAAAGGGTCTAAAAAATCCTTCCCCATTCTACCAAGAAAACAGACCTAAACAGCTTTCACAGGAAAAGGCGTTACTGGAACTACACCGTCCCTTTTATATTGCGCAACAACTCAATACTTAATGGTAGGAAGTGGCAGAGATCGAACACCGCCGCCAGTCGACCGCCATGTCTAAATGGTACGATTAGGAAGGAATGTACCTAACATTGTCTGGTAATGAGATGCATCGGATAGTATGATCACTCGCTCTACGCTTTTTGCCGCGAATTCCATCTAGTGTGGACTATTTTG
This sequence comes from Conogethes punctiferalis, assembly GCA_031163375.1. NCBI lineage: Eukaryota > Metazoa > Arthropoda > Insecta > Lepidoptera > Crambidae > Conogethes > Conogethes punctiferalis. Next base: position 15,367,014 of record CM062088.1, on the reverse strand, counting down.
CGATTTAACCGTAAAATTAATGGTAAATTAGCATAAATTCGTTGCATGCCTAATGCATATACGATGTACGAAGCTAAATATGTTCTCAAATGTTGCGCTAAATTTTACAGATCATTAAGAAAGCTTACGTTTAAAAATTCTATACAAATTATTTTAATGGAGCAAATTATTTGGATGTCGGGATGTAAGGGAGTGACCTATCACCTTTTCACTCCAAGCCATCCTCACCTGCCCGTGGTGCATCCTGCCGAACAACAAACGAGGCTCTGGCAAACCGACTGGTGGCGGTAAAACCATCACGATAGAAGGCGTAGCTAAATACCACAGGCCGATGACGGGCAGCAGCGTCACCGGAGCAAGAAGCTACGCCCTGCGATCGCCAACCCGCCTGCCCAGCGTGGCGATTATGGGTATATCCTCCAGATGTTTGCCCTAGGTGGCGAACAACTGGAGAGGCCTATGTCCAGCAGTGGACTGTAATAGGCTGATGATGATGATGATGAAATTATTTGGTGACCTTCCCGCCACATTGTATAAAGTTCCTTGACGCGTTTGCCAAATACGTAACGTACAGTCCCTGATCGGATTCATTCAAGAAATAAGCTTGAACTGACTGGATTTTTCCTTTTACTGGAGGGGAATGCCACTAATCATACAATGCCCCAAAGAGTGGTTCGAACCACCACTCGGGGCACGAAGGCGAGACTCAAAAGGCATACAACGCATCGTATGTCATCTGAGACTCAGTTCCAGACTAGCCAATGGCTGTGCGTTGTCAGTTTTTTTATTAGTATCTTATTATTTGCAAAACAATAGGTTTCATCGTTTCATTCAGTTATGGTAGCAAGCGATTGCATGCCAAAGGTGAAATTTAAATAGGTAGGTATGTGTCAGCCTTTTACCCACTGAACTGAAACTGTCATTTGGCGATTGTGTCAAAATAGCAATCTTCATCGCCTCTGTGCCTTGACTATTGCTCAAGACTTGTTATCAGATAATCACAGATCGGCAAAGACAACCTATAGAAATGTATCCAATGATGTAATGTGTTCTAATGGACGATGAAGTAGAAAGGTGTTGGATTGGATGTCTCGTGAAGGCAAACGAAGTGTGGGACGCCTTCCGGCAGGATGGTCCGATGATTTAAGAACATAGAATGGATGCAGTAATCCCAGGACTGGGATGGTAGGCTTTATCTTTAGGAGAAACCCGCGTTCTGCAATATACGGCACTAGGCTGGTTGATTGATTGTAATATCTAGCATCTGATAACCGTCATATGTACTAGAGATATTTATTTTAAGATCATACTAAATACCTTGAGGTATTCTTCTTCTTCGTTTTGGCACTCATTCTGTTTTCACCCAATACAAGTCAGATATGATAGGCCTTTCGCGCTTCAAGATATTATAATGGCCACAGAGTGCGTTTACTATTCCAAACTAGGCCAATTAGTTTCATTCGAAGCAATGTGTACTTAATACTTAAAGTATATCTAGTGCAGCTGTGTTTGCAGATGGCACATACATTTAAACACAGCATAAGCAATAAGGAATCACAAAATAACTACTCTGCTTTACTTTTACGACTTAATCAAGTAGAGAACGCTTATTAAAGCAACATACTCTATTCGGAGGCAAAGCCAGTAACGTAGCAAATTGCATTAAAGTCCGAAACGAAATAACCAGATTGGTCGTTTAGTGACACCGGTTTAAGTTGTTCAAGAGTGAGAACAAGTTATTATTTAATAAGCGAATCTTCCCACGCCGTAGGCACTGAATTGACCGTGATTATAGCCAAGTAGGGACGTCTAAATACTGCTTGCTGTGATTGAACTACTCCTATTTGGGTATGATGATACTTCTGTTTGTCTTAACGTAAGGTCAATATGGCAGGCTGTAGGTTTCTGGTAATGTAAACTGGTGATCTTTAGGCGAGGCGTGAGGAAACATCTCGTGGGAAGATTCGTATTTGTCGGTTGTTCGTCATCACAGTGACTTGAACTTTTTTCCTGATCATGAAATGGAAAAGAATAAGCTGAAATAACTGCATCCTGACTGATATTATGCAGATGAGATCCAAAATTAGCGAGATCGTTTATTTATTTAATGCAACATGCATCGATCACGCTTTGACGGCTTGCGTAAGCGCTGCTTCATACCCCATTAAAAAGATTCAAAGTTATAAATAGAAGGGAACACGTGTGCTGGAAGAGAGCTGCACTGCCTTAAAATAACTTTCATGTTTTTTTAAATGGTCCAGACTGTTCAAACCTGGTCTTAAACTAAGTTTTTCTCTTGTACTGATGATAGGGCTGTATTCCAGAACACAAAGACCCGAAACAATGGGATATATCTCCCAGTACTATGCTACCATACTGCACATAAAAACCCTTTTCTACCAATAGACAGCCCTGAAAACAAAAACAATTTGCCAACATTAACAAAACGTTATCTCGCAAGATCGGATTTTGTCAAACGCATCATTTACGCGCTGTCGCAAACGCTTCCGACATAATGTTCCGTCGGCCGTGTGAACTGTATTAAGACAGTAGTCACATTAGCCGTGTGATTAAACAATCTACAATAGACGCTATTTCGGGGCCGGTAAGACCAGTTTACCGCTTCCGATCCGGGATCACCGACAAATCGTTGTGTTGTCGGATTAGTCATTGGTAATCAGTAGACAGAGTTGTGAGCAACGTCCGGTTGGTTTATCAATTAGGTATTGATTGGTTTATTTAGCGTGATTTTATTATTCTGAATCATGGACACTTTTTTAAGACGAGACGAAGAGGGGTTTTAAGGTCACTTGTTTGTGAGCTTGATCTGATCGATTCATCATCATCAGCCTATTGCAGTCCACTGCTGGACATAGGCATCTCCAGCTGTACGCCATTTAGGGCAAACATCTGGAGGATATACCCATAATCGCCACGCTGGGCAGGTGGGTTGGCGATCATTATGATGAGGTTGAATTGACAATAAACCAATTTTGTAGTAGTAGTAAGGTAGTCTCATACCCAGACCATTCTTTTTAATCCATGCGATGATGGAAAGGTAACAAATAATTTCTTCCCTCGGTCACTCTTATGCCTATGAGAATTCTTGAGCTGAAACCTAAAAAATCTTCAAGCCGATGGGCTTACCCTGGCGGCTGGCGACTAACGTACACTCGGCGAAACATCCGTGAAGTAACTTCAGTCGCGTTTTGGAATCAGTCGATGTATAGCCAAGGCTATAGGAAGCTCTAGACCGTTTGAATTGATGACGTACTGTGGACGTCCTCTGTTCCATCCAGGGGACATAGGACATAATGTCAATGTATATATCTGGCTGGGGGATGTAAGGGAGCGGCCTATCATCTTTTCGCTCCAAGCCAACCTCACCTGCCCGTGGTGCATCCTGCCGAATAACAAACGAGGCGCTGGCAACGGACTGGTGGCGGTATAACCATCACAATTGAAGGCGTAGCTAAATACTAAAGACCGGTGACGGGCAGCAGCGTCACCGGAGCAAGAAGCTACGCCCTGCGATGCGATCGCCAACCCGCCTGCCCAGCGTGGCGATTATGGGTATATCTTCCAGATGTTTGCTCCAAGTGGCGAACAACTGGAGAGGCCTATGTCCAGCAGTGGACTGTAGTAGGCTGATGATTATGATATAGCTGGCTATACCTACTTTGTTACGAGTAACTCTGAAGATATGAATAGCATGGCGGCGGCAAGTGAACGTTTGATCATTGATTGATCTTGTCCATTACCACAGCGACTTGAGCTTCTTTCTCTATCAGCCATAATGCTTTCCTATTATAAAAACACCTATTCAGAAAAAGCCAATTCGCAAAATTTACCGATAAATATCTCTTTCTTCACTTTTCGAATCTTCCCACCACTTATCGAAGTCGTCTTATAAAATTGACAGCAAAACAATCAATTAACAAAAATAACCTTAATCCCACACGTATTTGACACACTTAACACTTCAAAAAGCGTACCAACTAAGTAGTTACCATTTGCAATGTTAATGACTTGTTCCTACAATCATGTGACCGTACATTCATTAGGTAATAGACAATTAATAGTCGTTACGTGTCTGGTCGCGGGATGAGCAAACCCGTTTGATGCGGCGCTTGCGCACAGGATGTTGTGATACGAAAGATTTATGCCCTGAGAAATCGCCGTGTAACAGACAGCGGATCATACAATTAGCTGTAAGGAAATATTGCGATGTATGTAAATGTATTGAGCCCGTGGAAATGAGATAAGCGGATACGTCACATAAGAAACATTAATTTATAGTTCCCATGACTGTGAGTTTTGTTCTAATGTTTATATAACAGGATACACCTGATGGTTAATACTGGTCTAAGATCCCGCCATACAACGACCTTCACCCAGACGTTTATTGGATGAAACTTATTTTACTTATATGTAATTAAATATGTCAATAAATATAATGCATAGGTATGGGTTGCCGATCAAATTTTGCTTAGTCCTATTGTCTGCCTGTATGATTGCGTAATATTTTGGTGTTGGTGTAGTGGAGTGTCGTAAGCGGGGAGCGATGAAAACACTCAAGTCTCTTACGAAACAAATAACAGTTTAATCACAACACACAAAAGTTTTACACAAAACAGAAGGAGAAGTGGAAGATATGAGAAAGAGCGATAAAACTAACAAACAGAAATAAATAAAGCTGTGATAGCGTAATGGCGCGAAAGGTACGTGAGTGCGAAGCGAGAACGTGCGCATTCGTTGCCGACCAGTGGAGCGACTGGATAGATCGGGCCGCGTCGTCCCGGGCCGGCGCCTATTGTTCGCCGGCCGTTCCGCATGACTGAGCACGGCGGCGCGGGCGCATTATCTAATACTAAATAGTAATCGCACTGTCCTGTACCACTCATTTATAAATATATTTTTTTACATGTTATTTCATTTATATACTATTAATTTCTAATACATTGTAGTGATCAATATTGTATATGATATAATAAGACATATTTATTTTTACATTTAAAACGAAACACAAATTACAATGACGTACACAAATAAGAACATTTAAAAGGCACAAATAAACAGACACAAATCATCGAGGGCGTAACGCCACAACACCCCCCTCCAGAGACCGTCCCTACGGGCGATAATAGTCAGGGAACCTAACCCTACGGCCATATCGTGTAATTTTGACAGTATCATTATTCGTGACGGGTGGATCATGGCATACTGGCAAATTAGGTGCGTGTGTATTATGATCATGTGTAGTATGTGTGTTTGTTCTAGTATTTGTGTTTGTGCTATGTGTGTGTGACTGCGTTGGTGATGTATGATATGTAGTGTGTGTGTCTGTGGTGTTTGGCTTTGGATCACCAAGTATATACGCAGGTTTTAACCTGTCAATGGACACTGTGACTGGCTTACCCTTGACACACAATTTGAATACCTTGTCCCCTCGATCCAGTACTTCATACGGACCGGTGTACGCAGGCTTTAGGCTACCGACTCCTGTGTCATCACGAAGGAAGACGTGAGAAGTCGTCGCCAAGTCCTTGAAGATGAAGGTGGTGCGTTTTCCGTGACGTGATGCTGGGGTTGGCTGTAAGTCCTTTACAAACTTGCGAATCCTCCCAACGTAGTCCGTCATATCAGTGGTTTCCTCACCCTGAGGTTGGAAAAAATCACCTGGGAGGCGTAGAGGCTGGCCGTATACTAGCTCAGCCGCTGATGACTTTAAGTCCTCCTTGTACGAGCTACGGATACCAAGCAATACGAATGGAAGAGACTCGACCCAACTACTGCTAGAGTGGCAAACTATAGCAGCCTTGAGTTGGCGGTGGAATCTCTCCACTAAGCCGTTGCATGCTGGATGGTAGGCTGTAGTCCGGTTATGCTGAAAGCCGACCATGTGGGATAAGTGCTTAAAAAGTGCACACTCAAATTGTCTCCCTCGGTCGGTAACAATTTTGGTTGGACACCCAAATCGGGAAATCCATTGGCTTAGCAAAGCCTTGGCTACCGTTTCGGCGGTAATGTCTTGTATTGGTATTGCCTCAGGCCATCGTGTAAATCTATCGATAGCTGTGAGACAATACCTATAGCCATTTGATAGTGGTAATGGACCTACCAGGTCAATGTGTATTTCCGCGAATCTGCCTCGCGGAAGTGTGTATGTGCCTATAGGGGCAGACACATGTCGAGTGACCTTGGACCGTTGACACGCTAAGCATGTCCGAACCCAGTCCCTGCAGTCCCGCCGAACACCTGGCCATACGTACCGATCACTGATCAATTTGACCGTGGCATTGGTACCTGGATGGCTTAGAGAGTGTAAGCTTTCAAACACCTGTCGACGCAGCTCCTTTGTGACATACGGTCGCTGTATGTCACCCCTTACATCGCAGTATAGCTCGACGTCCGTACCAGGCAGTGTAGTTCTCTTCAGACACAGAGATGTATCACCGCTCAGGACCTGCTGTAGTTCCTGGTCCGAGGTTTGTGAGGCTGCAAGCGTATGGAGGTCGATAGGCTGTACGATTTCGTCTACACGCGACAGTGTATCAGCCACCACGTTGCTCTTGCCTGAGATGTGCCTGATGTCCGTCGAAAATTGAGCGATGAGGTCGAGATGACGGAACTGCCTGGGCGAGCAATTCTCTTTCCTAGAGTGAAAAGCAAATGTAAGGGGTTTGTGATCGGTGTAGATCACAAAGTCGCGAGCTTCGAGCATATGTCGAAAGTGTTTGATCGCCTCGTAGATGGCCAAAAGTTCTCGGTCGTACGGAGAGTACTTGGTCTGGGCTGGACACAACTTACGCGAGAAGAACGCTAATGGCTGCCAAGCATCGTCCTTCCGTTGCTGTAAAACGGCGCCGATAGCGGTGTCGGAGGCATCGGTGACCAAGGCTAAGTCTGCCTTGCAGTCAGGATGTGCCAACATAGCTGCGTTGCACAGGTCCTGTTTGCACGCCTCGAATGCCTGGATTTCTCCCGGCGTTAATGTGACAGGGTGTGAACCCTTCACTGATCCTGCCAGAAGAGCGTGCAAAGGCGCTTGGTGTTGAGCAGCGTTCGGGATAAACCTGCGGTAAAAATTAACCATGCCGAGGAATCTGCGCAGCTCCCGAACTGTTTTCGGCACTTTGAAGTTGTGTATGGCTTCGACTCTTTCTAAAGGTGGCTTTACACCATCAGCTGACACGTCGTAACCTAGAAAAGTCACCTTTTGAGCTCCAAATACACATTTACCTGTGTTGATGACCATGCCATATTTTTTTAGTCTTTCAAACACCTGGTGTAGGTGCTTTTGGTGGGAAATATGACAGGCCGAGTGCACTAAAATGTCGTCCAGGTACGAGTACACGAAATCTAGTCCTCTTAGGACCTCGTCGACAAACCGTTGGAATGACTGTGCGGCGTTACGAAGTCCGAACGTCATGTACGGAAATTCGTATGTACCGAACGGTGTCGTGATCGCGGTTTTCGCGATGTCGTCTGCATTTACTGGGATTTGCTGGTAGGCCTTTACTAAATCAATTTTAGAAAAGACGGTAGATCCACATAAATTATGTCCGAAATCCTGGATATGTCTAATTGAGTACCTGTCCGGGATTGTCCTGGCGTTCAGCATGCGATAGTCTCCGCAGGGTCGCCAACCTTGGTCCTTCTTAGGTGCGAGGTGTAAAGGAGACGACCAGGCTGATTCTGAGGGTCGACAGGTACCAATCTGTAACATGGCCTCAAATTCGGCCTTAGCAATTTTGAGCCTATCCGGTGCCAACCTGCGTGGTGCGCAAGATACTGGTGGTCCAGGTGTAGTGCGAATATGATGTACAGTGTTATGTGAAATTTTATTATGCATGCCAGAAGGGCGAGTGATGTCTGGATATTGTGCTAGTATGTCATGATACACCGTATCGCCGCCGGATGTTACCTTAATGGAAGAAATACAATCACTATTTTTATTAGCAAGTAAAGCCGGGGTAACAAGCGTAGTGTTGGCATCAATTAAACGTTGATTCCGTACATCCACAATCAAATTATAGTATGATAAAAAATCTACACCTATTATTGCTTTAGACACATCAGCAATAATAAATCGCCAAGCGAAATCACGGCGCAAGCCTATATTTAACACTATGTGAGCATATCCGTACGTATTTATTATTGAACCGTTAGCTGCACTTAGTTGATATTCAGTTTTAGGGCGATGTTCTTTAGCGTACGATTTAGGGAAAACACATACATCACTACCTGTGTCCACTAGGTATTGCACTTTAGACCGTTGGTCGGTTACAAATAAACGACCGGTATTTGAACCGGCGTCGGCCGCCATAACATTTTGTCCTACCCGTTTCGAAAAATCGCACGGCTCGACGCACTTGCTAGCGTTATTTCCGAATTTGGAATGATACCAGCACACGGTAGATTGTTTACAGCCAGATTGTGAACGGGGATGGGAATGCGAATTTTCACGAGACCGATTATGGGACTTTCTTCCTCTGGACTGTGATATTCGTTGTAACCTCGTCGTCAGCGAATTGACCTGACGAGTGAGTTCTTCTATTTGCCCCGTCATCTCGCTGGAACCTCCTGCTGCTGTGGTCACTGCCACTTGTGGGCCGGGGGATACGACGTCGTGTATCCGATCTGCTAGGTCAGCTACTTCCTCCAGGGTCGACTCCGACCGTGACGCAATTATTGTCTGCGTGGTGGTCGGCAGTCGGCTGGTCCAGATAGTTCTCAGGAACTCCTCATGGACATCAGGACCTGCGAGGTGCTGCAAGTGCCGCAGGAACTGAGATGGCTTCCTGTCTCCAAGCTCCTCGTGTGTGAGCAACTGCTTCACCTTCTTCTCTCTCGAAGCTGATAACCGCTTGATCAGCTCCGCCTTTAAACGCTCGTACTTGTCCGGTGTTGAGGGTGCGCAAATAATTTCCTCAACCTCTGATGCATATACCGGATCCAGTTGGGTGATGGCGTGGTAGAATTTTGTGGTGTCCTCCGTTATGCCTGCCAGGAAAAATTGGCTTTCCAGTTGGGCAAACCACAATGCGGGTTTTTCCGGGAAAAATGGGGGTACTCGCACATCCACTCGATGTACCTCCTGGGTGTGGCTGGACTCCATTGCGTCCATAAATGGGCTGCCGCTGCTCTTTTCCTCTTCCTTGGACATGTGTTCGTAGGGGTCACCAATTTGGTCCAGCTCGGGGTCACCAGTTTGGTCCAGCTCGGGGTCACCAGTTTGGTGTTGGTGTAGTGGAGTGTCGTAAGCGGGGAGCGATGAAAACACTCAAGTCTCTTACGAAACAAATAACAGTTTAATCACAACACACAAAAGTTTTACACAAAACAGAAGGAGAAGTGGAAGATATGAGAAAGAGCGATAAAACTAACAAACAGAAATAAATAAAGCTGTGATAGCGTAATGGCGCGAAAGGTACGTGAGTGCGAAGCGAGAACGTGCGCATTCGTTGCCGACCAGTGGAGCGACTGGATAGATCGGGCCGCGTCGTCCCGGGCCGGCGCCTATTGTTCGCCGGCCGTTCCGCATGACTGAGCACGGCGGCGCGGGCGCATTATCTAATACTAAATAGTAATCGCACTGTCCTGTACCACTCATTTATAAATATATTTTTTTACATGTTATTTCATTTATATACTATTAATTTCTAATACATTGTAGTGATCAATATTGTATATGATATAATAAGACATATTTATTTTTACATTTAAAACGAAACACAAATTACAATGACGTACACAAATAAGAACATTTAAAAGGCACAAATAAACAGACACAAATCATCGAGGGCGTAACGCCACAATATATACCTATGTACCTACTGTATATGCCAGAACTGTAAAGACAATAAATAAATTCTTATTCTTAAAATTTTGGTAAGTCTTGCTGGATGGTAGGAGAACGGGATGAAGAAATGTGGCGGAAACATTTCTCCATCAGCCAATCACCCCACCTAATCATTCGTAAATTCTCTACCTGTTCTTTCTCTTATGCGTGCTTAATCCTTTTTTTTGTTATTTTATTTAATTTTGTATTATTATATTTAATTTAATTTGCTCTGAGCCCGTTTTTCTTCCCATTTTCCCTTTCCGTCTTCTACACTATGATGAATAAGTAATTAATCCACGTTTGGCATCCAATCAAAACACGCGCTGCATTGACACGAAAGTTAATTGCTCGCTCCCGATTAGCGTACAGTAATTTGCCCGTAATCGCCACGTTGGGCAGCTGTATTGGCGATCGCAGGGGCATTTTGAATTGATATTTTATTGAATTGATGATGGAAAACCGGTACAGCGTTTGGGCTTTTTTAGTTTTACCGTTCTCGCTGTTTGACTGTGACTTATCATTCTATGTCGGAATCACCCTGTACGAGTTTGCGGCAGGTGGTTCGATTGCGTCCCGCAAATGATACGAATAATACGAGGCAATTAACTACATGCTGTTTCCTTTCACTGGGGACTGGACACAGTGCGGAGGCGAGTCAGAAGCTCAAGTAGATCTGCACTATACTAGTTAATAGGGATATGTGGGAGTTGAAACAGGAGATAGAGCGATTGCTTCTTAGTTAAGTTATTTGAGAAGAAATGAATTAATACAATTACACCAATTATGGACAACTATCGAATTCACTATCACAGCGCGTTGAGATGAATAAAAAAGGGTGTAAAAGGGTGCAAAGTTTTATACTGATTTTGACCACAAAATCAGTATAAAACTTTGCCATTTTTGAAGTCATTCGAATTAAATTCAGCATTTTTCATTAAAGTCAGGAAAACGCGTACAATATTCATCCTTCCAAAATCATCCCTTATCTTACCTATGAAAAGTTAGATAAAGATAATATATTTGTTCAAAACATATATGTACATAATAATGTGGTCAACAATACAGGTTTCAACATGTCGTACCTTTACGGTGTACAAATTATATAAAAGTCTGACATTGCAAGAATAATTCATTCATGCAATGTTTTTGTTCAAATTCTAATTTTATTTTTGAATACAGTGAAAAAAGTGTATCATGACTTTAACTTTCTTTTTCTTATTTGCAACTAAAACTAACTGTAAATGTTTATGAGCAGTATTGTTCTGAATAGTTTTAGCTATCCAACACATATTTTAGTTTCTGGATACGTGGTGTAATTCGGCTGTAATTATTGTTCTTAGCGCAAGGTCCCATAACGCGCGCTTACCCGCCGATCGGGCTGACATGTAAGTATATTGTAAAAAATGGCACCGACATTCGAGTGGTTAGCACACGAACAAAAGCCCAGGCGGCTGTTAGTATTATTTAAAAATCTACCGTACTTACTGCACCACACTGCCTGTACTGCGTCCGGCGCATCATCGCTAATACTTACCGTATGGCGCTTACGTCACCGGACGAATTCTCAGCTCTATTAACATCAACTATTTTCCTTGGCGTATGTTCCACTTGTGCGTTTATGGCCCCATTAACGCTGTTGGGTAACGCATAACGCCATGGTTTCGCTACTCCTCGCTAGATTATGATAAATTTATTTATCTGTGCTTTTAACCCACATTTTATCCAGATAGCACGGCAATCACATCTTATTTTCACAGAGTAATGAATCTATTTGCTGATGTGGCAATATACTCGTAAGAATTGTCCAACCAACATTTTAATAACATCCTATTATCGAAAATTAGGAACTCACTGTAGGCACATTCTTTCTTGGATTTGGGATCTTTAAATAAGACGTGAAGACGTGTCTTGCAGGGGAAGATCTGGAAACCCTGCGCCAGATCTCCCGATTTCCCGGGAAATCTTCCGTCCAAAACTCTGTACAAATGTGACCAAACGAAGCAAAATCTCAACGATTTTCTTAGACGGATGACCATTTTTTTTTGCTCTCCAAGCAACTGAATGGGAAAAATTTTAGTTAGTAATCATCATTCGTATGCAAAAAGAACATCCCCCGATTTTTTTCACAAGTGTTGTCATACATCTCCCGAATGATTATACACTTCCCGAAAAGTCAAAATTTTGATCTGGCAACCCTGCTTGCAGGTCGGTTTGGTGAAGTTTCGGATTCAGAATAAGATCACCCCATATCATCCTCGTGGCATAGAAGACGAATAAGGGAAACGGGCAACAGCTTTTTCCCTAAGTACAAGTGGACCTACCACTATTACCAACCCCCTGCTAGCGTTGTGACTAAGGCAACAATTGTCATTTGGGGGAAAATTGCCTATGTCAAGGCTAATGAGTATGATGACTGATTAAAGCGATGTTTCACGCTTCAAGAGAAACTTCTTACGTCGCGCCTCGGTTTTGTGGAACCAACTTCCTGCGACAGCCTTTGTGAACAGCTACGACTTAGGAACCTTCAGGAAACGAGCACATTCGTAGGTACATATTTAAAAGGCCGGCAGCGACAGCGACCCCAGGCGTCGATTTTCAAATACAAATGTTTATTGCATGTCACATTGATTTGAGTTACGAGTGTCCATGGGCGGTGTCGACTGCTTACCATCAGGCATCACACTTGCTCGTCAGCCGCTTCTTGCATATAACATGCACCACAGTTCGAGATTGAGCAACGTGTGTAGTCACAGGGCCGTTCTATCCTAGATACAGTTCTGTGCTTCTAACCATTTAAGCTTTACGTATAAGGAGCAAGATGACGAGGCCTTTCTCTTTTTACGATACGCTTATGCCTAAGCTCATGTGCGTTGACATTAACGTAAATAAATAAACAGGTGTCTGGAAACGGTGATTAATGTGTAAAACTTATATCTCAACTACATGCTTCTACTTGAATAAATGACTAGCTGTGCTCGCGACATCGTCCGCGTGGAATAGTTATTTTTTCCCCGTTTTTTTTTTACATTTTCCATTATTTCTTCGCACCTTTGCAGCGTGATGTTATATAGCCTAAAGCCTTCCTCGATAAATGGTCTATTCAACACAAAAATAATTTTTCCTGAGATTAGCGCGTTCAAACAAACAAACAAACAAACTCTTCAGCTTTATAATATTAATAAGTATAGATATGTAAAAGATACTTTATATATTGCGGCGACCCCAGATAGTGGGAACAGGGCAGGCAAATAATGATTTCTTTTATATCTCCAACGAATTTTATATCTCCGAGACATCTAGGTATAGCATAATACATTCGTACCTGCACTTAACGCAAATCGTGTTTCAAAGAACTTTAAAAAAAAATAAACAAACACATTTTATTTAAGCAATTCTAATTTTTGTCTCATCTTTTTACTGTAGTCCGATTGTCAATATTTTTATATTTTAACCACGTAACTTGGGTCGGATTTGCTACTTGAATAACATATAAAAGCAAAAGATAACTCATTAGTCACTCACTCACCTCGCACGGAATCTTTAAAACTACAAATCTGCATAAGGATTCATTTTGGACATTTAATCCATCATAAAAGTTTAAACTTCAAGTCTTACGTATCCGTCTTCCCAATACGACTTATATCACCATTAGTGTAACTCACATACATAACATAGTTAACAAAAATTGCGGTAAAAACATATTATATGTCTATGCCGCTGGTAAATTTGGGGTAAACTAGAGAAAGCGGTCAATTAATTTGATAGTACTTAACGGTTACATAACGATAGTCTAACTGGCCGGACTTAAATAAGACGGCACGATTATAATCAACTGTCGTGAGAAAATAAGATTTTGAATTACATAGGCACTTATTAGATGTAAGTGTGTATGTAATTGGCATACAAACATCATTATTTGTTCGTTAGCAAATAGTATGCAGAAGTATGATTGGGTAGTGTGTTACTTCATCATCAGCCTATAGCAGTTCACTGTTGGAATACGATTATTTAATTCGCCTCTTGATTCGATCCGTGGCTTCTCGCATCCTTTCATACCGTCACTTCTTTTCGCTTGAAAGTCCTACGCTATATTTTCCGAGGAGCTGTGTCCACCTCAGAACTTATTCCACCATCGAACCTATGATTTTGAAATTTCTCATAGTAATAAAGTAATTTAAGGATTCGGATATCGGCAGGACTGAATTCCGACTGCATACGACTTTAAGAAAACTCAAGACGCGAACCCACTTGTACAGCTTTTGTAATAGGTACGTAATCATAGGCATATAAACTGATGATTCTAATCAATAAACAGAGTCTTCATTCATAATTCGTTGGTATCATTTCTCCCTTAACACACTACCAGTAAATGGCGACCCTGCCAGGATCTCAAGCCGGCAACTCTCCTTTGCCTCCCTTGGTGTAGTATTAACAGCAGTACAAAAACGCAAATTTCTGCAGATCATCATTCATTGCAAAGTTATAAATCGTTCCAAGTGAGATTCAGGCTATCTGTGTTTATCCACCTAGTAAAACTATCATAGCAATGTCTAGCAAACGCGCGGTTATTAATCGCAAACCTATCGGGCGCTATGATTTTGTTGTAGCAAATGTAAACACAAAGAATTGTTAAAAGAAGATATTGGTTTTCCGTACTATTACAAAATATCCTACCTTTTGAGAGATTTTCCCAAAGAATTTTCAACACAGTGTCTAATGCATAGAGTTCGTTATCGATCTAGATTTTTTTAGGGAAATTTGATACATAGATTAACAGGGTCAGACTGTAGTCCCATCGGATTTTGATAGTGACGGAAGAAACACACCCGTGTTTCGCAAAGGTTTGTTCACACTACCTAGAGGTATAATATCTTCATAAGTACTTGGCTAGCCTCCTTGCAGTTGCGTGGTGATACCGAAATTAAGTTTATAGAGATTAAGCAAACAGTAGGTATTATTTAGTGTTCCTGTATACAAAGATAATATTTCTTAACTTTAATTGGTCCATTGTATCTACCACAGCAGGAATGGAATTGGCCAACCCTGCAGCTAAATGCATCATCTACGCCAGTGTTTCTCAAAGTGGGCAAAAACTTCCTCCGTGTGGGTGGTTATTGGCCTAGTTGAGGGGAGGTGAGGAGATAAAAAGAAATGGAGAGTAATGAAGTAGTTTTTTTTACTTACTTACTAAGGGTTTGGCCACCTTATTTGATGTTAAGCAAAGATGAAGCTTGGGATGAAGCACGCATACTTAGATAGAGCCTCTAGCCTTAAGGAGCTCCAAGTTATACCGTTCGGGGTTTACTTGGGGAAGCAGCCAATTCCATGTTTGAAACGTTCCGCTAAAGACGAGTATAGGTCGTAAAACGCGATTTATTCGTATTCTTCGGTCAAGAAACACACAAGAAAGGAATTCGAAAATTGTTTAATGCATTTCAATTGTTTTCATTGGCAGTATCTCATTTATAATGAAAGTTTGAGCTCCAGACCATCATACTTTAATAATTAAAGTATAAAACATTAATTCAATTATTGAATGAATTAGAAGATTTATTTACAAAGAAGGCAAAAACAAAAGTTTGACAACCACTGATCCTCGCAAATGTCCAATGGCGGACATCAATCCTTTAAACAATAGGGTACTTTCTCTTGGGAGCAGATTGAATGAAGTAATCATTTGAAACAAAGCCTGGTGTTATCTTTAGAGAGATCTCTCCTATGTAGTTTTTGCTGCAGTTTGATTAGCAGCCAATGTGAAATAGGTTACATACATTCATTACGTACATTAACCGTATGTAAGGTAATATTTCTTTCTTATGAAAGATCGACGTTATATGCACTCGTATATTTCGACTGCAAAACCATTTAAATAAAGCCTTGTTGGGGTCCTTTTTCATTGAAAAACAAAACCTTCCTGTATTCATTTATGGGGTATAAATGGTATTAATAAATTAGAGGGATTGAGCATGTCCCATTGTAGGCTCCGAAGTCATCTAATATCAGGACATGACTTGTACATAAGCACAAGAAAATAAATTTAACTAAAGAGATTTGTTATGTTTTGATTGGATACATACATACATAACGTCATACTTTTCTCCCAGAGGGGTAGGCAGAGACCACATCCTTCCATTTGCTACGATCCTGGCACACAACATTTGGCTCCGTCCACATTCATCAATCCCTTGAGTGCAATGGAAATAAATCTTACTAATAAATGCATTAAGCATAAATGTGTGTTTGGATGGATGTATGGATATTTGCTACTATCTCACGAAAAAGTTGCTGAATAGATTAGAAATTGAATGAAACGTTACAGTAATTTATTTATTTATTTATTAGTCACACAAAACAGACATACAGTATATACAGTTATGGCAGTACATGTTATGCTACATGAGTTTAGGCTGTATCTCCACTAACATGTGTGAACAGCATGTCTTGACATTGTCGAGCATTATTAATTACATTTAAATTATAGAATGTGTATACATATATATAAAAAAAAAAAAAAAAAAAAAGGTAGGTACTTAGCATTATTTGATACCAGACAGAACGTGTTTCCATTTTCCGATGGATGAACCGTAGACATCGAGCGTGTCTCCCCCATGACTCACTAAGCAGTTGTATTCGCGGCACATTCTGAGGATGGGATTGTGGGAGGAGACAGTGTTATTACATAGGGGAATTGAGAATGGCCACTCACGTCTACAAGACCTATTAGGCACTTTTAGACTGATTTCCGACAATAGTGTGGTGCACATGGAGCCGGACATGATCTTATGCAGGTTGTTTAAGTCCTGAAGTTCACGTCGCCTTTCCAGGGTTTTTAGTTTGAAGTGGCGCAGACGGTCCTCATATGTTACGAGCTCTCTTTTCAGGCCGGACCTGAAAGTTAAGATTCGAACAAGTCGTCTTTGAATAGATTCTAGCCTATCTATGTGGGTGATGTACTGTGGTGACCAGATCACTGAGGCGTACTCAAGATGACTCAGAACCAGTGACTTATATAGTGGTAGTAGAGTATTGGGGGACTTGAAATCTCTAGAAACGCGGCAAATGAAACCAGTCAGCCTATTACACCTTTTAGCTAGCATCTCATAGTGATGATTGAAGCTCAGTTTTTCGTCAAATAAAATTCCCAAGTCACGTGTTACCGAGTTTCTTCTTAGTCTGGCGTTATCGATGGTGTAGTCGAAGACGACAGGGCACCGCTTGCGCGTGAACGAAATGACCGAGCACTTAGCAATGCTGAGACTCATAAGATTATCCTTACACCAGTTAGATAATACAGTTATGTCTTTTTGCAACTCAATACAGTCCCTAGCCGAATCAATACGACGAAAGATCTTAAGATCATCAGCATATAGCTATGAAGTGCTGTTGAGCCTGGGGATTAAGTCGTTTATAAAGATAACGAAAAGTAAAGGACCCAAATGCGAACCCTGTGGCACGCCAGATACGACAGAGACCGGCTGCGATTTATAGCCCTTAAGAGCAACCAATTGACTACGCCTTGATACATATGAATTTAGCCAGCGAAGTAGACTGCCGTGAATACCGAGAGATTCCGACTTACACAGCAATATTCTGTGATTAACCCTGTCAAATGCCTTCTGAAAGTCAGTATATATGGAATCTACCTGGCCATGATCATTAAATGCTTTACATATGTAGTTAGTGTATTCTAACAGGTTGCTGACAGTTGACTTGCCTTCAACAAATCCGTGTTGCTGATGATGGAGATATGGCTTAACATAATGAGACAGGTGCTCATATACTATAGACTCCAAAACCTTTGCAAAGCATGACAGTATGCTTATAGGCCTATAATTGGCACAGTCATTGGAATCGCCTGATTTAAATATTGGGACAATGTGAGCCTCTTTCCACACGTCAGGAAAAGTGCCGCTTTGCAGAGATTTGTTGTAAATTAGGCAGAGCGGTGTAGACAATGCTGACGCGCAGAGCTTTACAAAACTGGGAGGAATGCCGTCTGGTCCGGCACCTTTGTTCGGCGAAAGGGTGACAAGCTTACTGTATACATCCTTATCTGACATACGTACTGACGATAGGATCAAGCCAGGGTGCAAATCCGTCACTTCCCGCGGCCCACCACCGTTGTCAGATATGAAAACTGAAGAAAAAAATTCTGAAAAGAGTTCGGCAGCTGCCTGTCCGCCAGTAGCACTCTTGGTACCATATCTGACAGTGTTAGGGATTGAAGGATTGACTTTTTTGCTTTTAAGATAAGAGAAAAATAGTTTTGTGGATGCAGCTAAAGAATCCTCCACACTGGCTATGTATGAACCAAGGCACGCCTTAATAAGTCTTTTTGACCTCGCGCGTAACGATTGAAACTCATCATAGTCCCTAGGGTTTCCAAATTTCTTAAATCTTTTATGTACTCGAAGTTTCTCCTTGAGACACTCCTTTAGTGGCTCAGAGAACCATACCGGGTAATTGGACTGGCCAATTCGTTTTAGGGGTGTATTATTTACTATTATATTGTTCAAAATTCTGTAAAAGCGATCAACGTCAGAGTTTATGTCCTTATTATTGAGAATTCCAATCCAGTTTATTTTGTTGAGCTGTTCAGTGCATTTCAATACATCACATTTACGATAGTTTAATACCTTGGTACTTTTTGTCTCAATGGTTTTCTGGTGAAGTTCTATGTCCAAAACGATGTATGTAATATAGGTCATACATCAAATTAATACATTTATAAGGATATTAGGATTTCACATATTTATCACCGATATTCACGTGAGAACAATCCACGGGTTGCAGCTAGTATAGCCATAAAAAACCTCTTTTTGGCTAGATCATATCTGTTATCTTAAACTTAAGTTTCTTATCTGTTGAAGTAAGTTTATTTCAAACTAGCAGTGCCCGCGACTTCGTCCGCGTGGAATAGTTGTTATGTAGCCTTCCTCGATAAATGGTCTATTCAATACAAAAATAATTTTTCAATTCTGACCAGTAGTTCCCGAGATTAGCGCGTTCAAACAAACAAACAAACTCTTCAGCTTTATAATATTAGTACAGAT
The DNA here is from genome assembly GCA_031163375.1 of Conogethes punctiferalis. NCBI lineage: Eukaryota > Metazoa > Arthropoda > Insecta > Lepidoptera > Crambidae > Conogethes > Conogethes punctiferalis. The sequence continues at coordinate 15,348,114 of CM062088.1, read as the reverse complement.
GTATAGAGAAAGGAAGCCCCTATCCTGCCTCATAAAAACAAACTAACTAAATAGAAAAGTAATTACTTTACAGTTCCTTATATCTAATAATTATGTTTTAAGATAGGAAAAACGAACAGTCTCACAATGATTAATGTTTAACGTATGCTAACTAAGATTGGCATTAACTTATGAACATACTAATTGCATCCGACGTTTGCGGTAATGATGTAAGTTAATCTAGATCATTTGTACATGAGCTTCTATTGATGCTTGATTGATAGATCTTTTATATCGTTCATCGTAGTTTCATCTCATGAGTAATGGGGCACACATGTACTTAAGAGTTTTAAATTAAATAATAAGGGCGTAGGTATCTAAATGATGACTCTAGTATCACCCATTGATTAAAGACACGACATTCACTTCCATTGATATCAATATGCGATTATTTCTTGTACATGCGTCTCCTATAATACCATTATAAGCTCTACCTCCATAGAAAGTCCAAGCCATTTAAGAAAAAAACTTTCTCATATTAACCAGATGAGAAAATTCGTACCTTAGGCTTTACATAAAGCGCAAACTGAGGCCAAATGCATTAAAAGACCTTTAAAACATTCAATAAAATCAAATCGCATTGTATTTAGTCTCAAAAATAACACACATGCCTTCAATCCTTTAGTCTTGCTTATAAAATGTATCACAAATATAGTAATACTAGCTGTGCTCGCGACTTCCTCCGCGTGGAATAGTTATTTTTTTCCCCTTTTTTTTTACATTTTCCATTATTTCTTCGCTTCTAATAGTTGCATTGCGTGATGTTATATAGCCTAAAGCCTTCCTCAATATATGGTCTATTCAACACAAAAAGATTTTTTCAATTCGGACCAGTAGTTCCTGAGATTAGCGCGTTCAAACAAACAAACTCTTCAGCTTTATAATATTAGTTTAGATGTATCAAAAACTCTTTGTAATAGTATACTTTGCTCCATTTAAAGTTTCAGTAGAAAAGACTTCAACGAACAAACTCGTTGAAGTCTTTTTATGTAGAAAATGTAATGTTTTGTTATAGATATAGATGTAAATAGATAGGTATTTAATGTCACATAATATTATGTGTTTCACAGGTATGAGAATAGAATAGGTATATATAGAAATATATGTCCAAACAATACTTTAAACTATTCATCATCATCATCAGCCTTGTAGTGTATGTATGACATACTTGTGCACGCACACACGCATCTCTCCTAATATATAAACAATGGTAGTCTCTAATAAATTCTCATTATTATTAATCGAAGTTAGCTCTTTAATTACACCCAAACCGCCACACATTGCAGTCTTATCAGTCCACTGCTGGACATAGGCCTCTCCCAATGTCCAGCAGTAATTTTCCCAATTAATATTATCGTTCACAAATCTAAATTCGTGCCATTACCTATATTCATATCCAATTTACAAATTAGCAATATATGTGACAAATTACCTACAATTGATTACGAGAAGTTATTAAAACAACACGTCAACCCATGCATCATTTATTTGACAACAATAACATATCAACAACCTCTTACTAACTAGAGGACAGTCTTCGAAGTAATAAATAAGATTAATTATACAAATGGCAGCACTATTCGCTACGTTACTAATGGTTATACTAATACTATGCCAAAACACACACGAAACATATACATATACGACATCGCCGTTATTTGTTACGTAGTTAATCGGGATCATTTATAATTGAAACGTTGTAAATATTTAGTTCAGTTTCGTCATCATCATCTCTGTTAGCCATAGGATAGTAAGATATACTGGGGCCCTACTACAAAAAACGAAAACGATCGTTCGTTGAACGGATCGGATATTTTTGCCCATAAATCCCTCTCATTTGTCCCTCCCGTGTTCTATTATAAATTAAATTGTTGAAAATCGACGTTGACGAATTTTTAACCGACTTCGAAAAAAGGAGGAGGTTCTCAATTCGTCTCTATGTATAATATTTTTTTTTTATGTATGTTCAGCGATATTTCCGTCAATTATGGATGGATTTCAAAAATTTTTCGACAGTTCGACAGAAGACACTTCCGAGGTGGTCCCATTATCACCAAGTAAGGATCTGATGATGGGATCCTGGAGAAATTGAGGGCAACAACCGAAAATTGTATGCTCATATGGTGTTTTTGTTACGTAATCATATTTTACTCAGGTATATGCTTCCGGGCGACAACATCTGGTGCTGATGATGAAGCCACAGAACTCCTTAACGGTTAGGAGTTAGGGGACAGTACTGACATTGGTCGATATTAAACTAGGTAGTAGTATGTACTTATGCAGGGCTAATAGGGCAGGTGATTTGGTAAGTGATATGCTTGATTCTAGATCGCAAAGTCTTCACTTGACTTAAAGCAAAATTTTTCATTCCTAAGTAAAACTCTTAAGGACATTAATTAGCCTTTATTCAAGGTCACAGCACATTAACGCAACTAAAAACAGAGAAATAAAATTATTTAAAAAAAAAAATTAAACCGACCTCAAAAAAAACGCAAACGACCAAAACTAAAAAGCGATAAATAACGTAAGTAATTCTATCCTTAATACATAATCATTTAAATATTACAATTATCACTTATTTTTGAAGTCGGTGCCAGCCAAACATATCTAGGTATATTGTCGTGTGGATATGCCGGCCGCGCGCGTCATACAACAACAGTCTACGTTAGGTACCGAGAGGTTGGCACCGACTTCAAAAATAAGTGATAATTGTAATATTTAAATGATTATGTATTAAGGATAGAATTACTTACGTTATTTATCGCTTTTTAGTTTTGGTCGTTGCGTTTTTTTTGAAGTCGGTTTAATTTTTTTTTTTAAAATAATTTTAGTTTGTATATTCGAACACGGGAGGGACAAATGAGAGGGATTTATGGGGCAAAAATACGCGATCCGTTCAACGAACGATCGTTTTCGTTTTCTGTAGTAGGGCCTCTTGTTCTTACAATAACCATGAGGATTGTGGGTGTTTAAGTTTCGGAGACGTCAGAAAAAAAGCATCTTTTGGGGCTACTACATGCAGAATAGTACAAACAAAAATAAAAAACCAATTGAAACCAGTTGTGTATAGGCATAAAATGAAAGGAAGGAAAGGATTAGTTTACAAGCTTACAATTGCTTGACGGACGCAATAAATAACAATTATGTCCATATTCTGTTCCTAATACAAGATACAATCGCGGAAATCAGATACGATCTCTATACGAACGAAAATATACGAGTGTGCGTGGCATTGCTACGCGCACGCATTTACGAACATATTTGTAAACGTAGTTATTTTGCATATGCATTATGCATATGCATGCTTAAGATAATCAAATATGATGTTTAAGTGTACCTGTAATACTATTACAAGATGCGCTTGGTATTTAGAACTGACCATGCGTTCAAACGCATCGAATACATTCCATTCTTCGGTCGGTCTAGTAAAGACTTTAAAATCTATTTTAAGAACTCTGCTAGAAATGTGTTTGGATACTTTCATAAATGTAACATAGAGTATCTTACTAAGTATAATATAGCAAACACGCCTTTGAAGTTATATTTTTACGCAAACTTCAATTCGCTATGCATACCGTGATTTTACTTATGTAAGTCGTCGATACCAGGATTTTTTTTTAATTCTCTCAAGGAAGTACATCAGTGTATGATACATACTCTCCTACTCTGATATTTGATCCGAGTAATCATATTTGATACGACATGAAATGGTATACGAACGGATGCACGATGCATTTTCCTTGTAAAACCGGTACATGATATCTTTTTTTATATTAGCTCGACATAATGGCTTCCCTATGCCTGATGGAAAACGAAAAGGTATCCCAAGTCACTGTGACAACAGGCAAGTAACTGGTCAGTTGCCTGTCAGTTGCCACCGCCCTGCCGGCCCAACTCTAACCTCCCACGAGCTCCGGAAACCCTACCGGCAGTAACACGACCCGGAGGTCATTTGGCTGCCATAATCTATATCGGACTATTCAACATTCATCATCATCAGCCCGTGTCAGTCCACTGCTGGACTCGATTTTGGGCCACTCGCATCCAGCACTTGCCAGCCGTCCTACGCTACTCGTCACTCCACCTGGCCTGAGGGCGTCCCACATTACGCTTGCCGAGATTCAGCATTCGTTTTCCCTTATTTTCGCAAAGCATTCCATCTTATTTTCGTAAATGCGTACGCGACTTAACGTATAAAACAAAACACTACTATAGTTTCGAATACGATGAACGGTTAGTCGCATAAGCGCTCTTGTAGCTAGTATCACTCGGCGCAGACGCATATTCGCCGCTGTGAAGCCCTATGTCGTTGTCTTCTTTGTTCACGGTCTGCTGCGCCGGTGGCTTATCATACTCCGTCGTCTGCGAAGTAGAAGGATACGCTGCCGCGTACTTTGTCTGGGAATTCTGGTAGTAATTGTACAGGCCGTGCCCTTGGTTTGGGTAGACAAAGTTGTTGTATAAAGACGGGTTGGGCTGGGCTACTAGCAACATTGGTGATGGTTGTCCCAAGTTGTACCCGCCGAGTAGCGAATGGTAGTTCGGGGCTACATTGAAATGGCCCTGAGATAATGGATTTAGGACAGGCCCTTGTTGAGTTTGGAAGTGGCCGTGAGGATTCGGCTGCAGTAACGTTTGGGGGTATTGGAGCAGCGGGGATTGGTAGCCTTGTGGTTGCTGTAAGATTAGCTGTATGTTGCCGTTGGTGGGTTTGGATGGGACGAGCTGATACTTCGTTTGGTAGCCAGGGTTGGGAATGAAGTTTAGAGGGACGAATTGGGACGGCGTTGTGGGTGGGATGAGATAGTTCTGCGGTTGCTGGTAGGACTGATCGGTCTGCGTTGATGGGGAGTAATACTGTGAGTTTTGATTGGGGTAGAAGGAATTTGGTACTTGAGATTGGTACGAGGGGGCACTTTGGGTGCTCTGGGAGGGGTTCTGGTAGATGTTGTAGGTGTAATCCGGCTTCTGAGCGCCTGTAGGGATGGAGTTCAGGCTGGTCGCCTTTCCTGCGCCTCTTTTCTTTTGTTCCCCCTCCTCTTCGCTCGCGCAGACGAGGGCGGCGAAAATAATGAATACCTAGAAATAAAGTGGCTATTATGACGTATGGTTGGTAAACAACAATTTTCTTTTCTTTCCATGTAAGTGTTATAATAGTAATTTATTTCTATCGGTTTCTGCACTAGACTTGAAGCTAGTATGGTGAGTGCTAAATTACGAGTACATGGACATGTCATTTAGGCCTGTTGACGCATGACTCAAATAGTTATGAACAAAATTACCATTAAAAACAAGTGAGCGAGAAAGATAATATCTAAAACGTCCACTTATTTCTTTGCAAAAGTCTTCTTCTCAGCTTAGCTTCTCAGTTTTAAATGAAATTACCTATTATAATTATTCTTATTAGACTATTGTATGATATCTGCATTTACGCCATAACACTTCACTATATCAAGCTTTATACGGCAGTGCCTATATCTCATAACTATAGTTCATTCGCGTTAAGAAAATAGTGACTGACAGGTCACTGACAGGCCACTAGCCAATTAAAACGCTAGAAATTATAATTTCTGTTGTTGTTAATTGTTTAGAGGCCTGTCAGTGACCTGTTAGTCACTATTTTCTTAACGCGAATGAAATATATAAGACCCAACTTTCATTACAAGCAAAATCATTTCCGAAATTCTCATAATTTACTGCAGCTCCAATACTCTAACTTTTTAACAACATAATATTATTACTAACACCTCTTACTTTCTCATTTACAAAACGTAGCAAATTTACACAAAATAATCAATCAGACTGATATTTCCGTCTTTCCATTTACCAACAATATCGGATTTGGGACGATCACTTCGCTATTTACGCAAGCAAATAAGTAATTAACAAGTTATGATTGATTTGCTTTACACTTATTACTGTGATAGATGAGTTAAACGCCCTGGCTAGATTTAGCTAGGATATGATGTGATTTATAACCGAACCATCCATTTAATATTCGAGTCATGATGTGAGTTGGATCCCAAAATGGTCATAGCAGTATGCTACGTAACAGAATATTGTAACCATTACATTAAACTAAATATCTGTAAGTAATTAGCTTCATTCACTTAGTATTTTCACATTAAAAAACAGCTAATTTTGTTATAATTAAATTTGTTGAATCATATTTACTGGTGGCTTATTATGTAATACATGATTTTCTTTCTTATACTTTTACAGACAATGGCTTCTCTACGCCTAATAGATAAAATAAGAAAAGCCTCTCTGGCAGGGACAACAGGTAAATAGCTAAACAAATCATCAGTCAATTGCCTTTGCCACTAATATATTAAGTACTTTATAAACAAAACAGTCAAACAGAACATAAAAAGCTTATGAAATTTGGCTTTATCGCGCGGAGACCTTTAATAAATTTAAGGCAACAAACCTCGTTCTAACTTTCGTGGTCAACCTTTGGATAGTTAATAGATAGAGAGATCAATATTATTTATGGTACAAAACACAAACACTACTGGAACAAACACATTACAAACATAACATATTAAAATTTTGCGATCTTTTTTTATTAGCGATAATGTCGATCTCTTCCAGACCTTTAGTTAGAGGAAATTAGTTTTACTGAAGAGATGCTACTATTGATAGATACGTAATGATCTCTTAGAAGGGCAGATTGAAACCATGACTAATCGCATACGCAAACAACAAATGGGACTCACCAAAAGCTCAATCTTCGACATAATTACCAAGATTCAATAGATAACTGTATCAAACACACATTATATTCACATTACTTAGGTATTACTAATGAGAAAACTAAAAGGAAAAGTGCTCTGCAGTACGTTCAGCGGAAAAGTGGTAAGATTGTATCAAGTTCATGCATTTATATGGGCGGCAATGGGCAACTTTCCTCGGGTCCAGATCTCGCCGGGAAGTGACCGATCTATAGGTCTTTGTCCTTCGTAGGGCTGCTAGGATTTGGTAAAGCTTAGGATAAATACTCTGGTCATTATTACCACATGTAGGCTGCGATATTGCACGCAAAATGATAATATCGTTCCATAAACCATAGCTCATATGTTAATTTACTATAAAAGCTATAATAATTGTAAAGGTTCATGAACATCTTGTAGAGTTGTTTCAGCTAACATTCACCTATACAAACGATTACTTGCCCGTTGTCCCCGATTTGGGCTTCTCTTTGGCTTTCCATCGGGAAGCCTTAACGCCGTGCAACTATGATAAAAAACTTTATAAGTTGAACTATACCCATAAAAAACGAGGACCACTGCCTTGTTTTCAGCTTAGCTTCAAATAAATTCCTCATTTAATTAACCCATGCACTAGGAGACATAACAACATGGTAACTTTTCCTAAGTACAATCAATCATACAGATCGATCAATCATAAGAATACTAATCACTTTAAATGTTTTGAGGCATATTTGTATTAGCTTTTGTATTACAGCTTAGAGTTTAATGTACCATAGTGCTTATATAACTAGCTAGACTTCAAATTGTGACTAAGCTGTGATTGGAATTTTAAAATTACGTTTTGTTTAACTGAGTATTTACAACAGCAACTAAGGACTTTCAACGACTTATTAAATAACCCAAGACATGCCACGCTGGGCCACACAGCGCCACCTAGCCCCAAACTAAGCCGAAGCTTGTACTATGGGTACTAGACAACTGATAAACTTACTTAGATACTTTTTTTTTTTTGTAAATAAATACATATTATACATAGAAAACACCCAGACCAATACAAACAGACATGTTCATGAACACAAATGTTTGTACTGTGCGGGAATCGAACCCACGACCCTTGGCTCAGAGGGCAGAGGTCACTACCAAATGAGCCACCGAGCCTGTCAAATATTACTTGGTACGTTCACATCTGACATTCATATGATACACATAGCTTAACTTTGAAACTCTTTGCCAAAGCAATTTCGGATTCGATCTTGCAGAGAAACATGCAAGGGCTCTTTATGCAAAGCTATGCAGCTTAAGGGCTTGTCAAGGTATAAGATTACTTGAACGGCACAAGATTACATGATTACCTGCTTGCTTGCGCTTATTAAAATGTAGGTATAATTATTCTATTTAAAGATGGCTGCTGTTGAGTTTGCGGCACTTCTTCTCAGCAGGTTAAACGTCAAACGTGCTGGTAGGAAACAAGTTTTGGTGACGTGCAAATGTATTACTGGTCTATATAATATCTATTTGCAGAAATAAACAACTTTATTTTATTTTTATAGCTTTCTGAGATACTTTAAAGGACCTACAAAATATACTCGATGGAAGTACATATCGATGTCCAATTTGTCTTATTAAGGCCTGTGAGAAATTTGTCTTACTAAGAGCTAGCCCTACCCCCGTGGCGTGGTCAACCCGCCGGCTGCTTCCTAGGCGGCGCGGGCGCACGGAAACGCGTTACGTTGGTAACCGTATCGCGACATGCACCCGCTTCCTCCGTGCGCCGGTCAACTGCGGGAAACGAGAACTAGGTATGTGGACTGGTTAGTGCTAGCTGCTCGAAGGTTCGAGTTAGATTGTACGAACATTCGGTTTGGTTACATCGAAATTCGGTTTGGTCATCCGAAGATTCACTTTAAGTTACACAGTAATCAGATTTGGGTTATATTCGGCTTCATTGAAAAAAGATCCAGTTTTTGTTGTACGAAAATTCAGTTTTGTTTGTTTGATGCTCTAATGGCCAAGATATGATGACAAAGATGAGTTGATAATATAAAATTAAGTTATAGGTGTGAAAATGTGGCCTAATTTATTAAAAAATAACTTTTGGCGTTACATCGCTTTAATTCACATAATGATCAAGTTTTATCATCCGCCAATCACAGTCACTGCTGGATATAGGACTCTCTAATTTGTTCGACACTTTGCTAGGTCCTAGGTGCAGCAAATCTTGGGAAAAACGATTAGATTTGGTTTAGGTTACACGAATCGCTGTTACTTACATGAAGTTAAAATTCCTCCTCTGCCCTCTGAGCCAAGGGTCGTGGGTTCGATTCCCGCACAGTATAAACATTTGTGTTCATGAACATGTCTGTTTGTATTGGTCTGGGTGTTTCCTCTGTATAATATGTATTTATTTCCAAAAAAAAAGTATCTAAGTAAGTTTATCAGTTGTCTAGTACCCATAGTACAAGCTTCGGCTTAGTTTGGAGCTAGATGGCGCTGTGTGGCCCAGCGTGGCATGTCTTGGGTTATTTATTATTTATTTATTTGTCACTCGAAAATTCGATTTACATAACACGGATATGGAGTTTAGGGTACTCGAAGATTCGACGTAAAGAGACTAGAGAGAACATAGACTTTCAGATAAATTCTATACCAAACCAACCGTAATCTAAAAACGAAATGCAAAAGGTTACAGAGGTCAAAAGAAATTTGATTCCTATTAGTAACCCAGATTTTCCATATCACCATTATAGCAACTTGGACAACACTACCTCGATGATACACCCAAACAAAACCATCTTTAATGTCAAAAGCTGCCCAATGAATCATCTAAATCACTTAACGGTTATCCAGCGCATCACTTACGGACATTAAGTGCGAGTAGCGTGAATTACAATAGTTACTATTTAATGTAATTTTCTATTAAGCCACTCTATTATTCCTCAATGACCCTCGTGTTCAATCGTAAACATTCTTGCCTGAGGCCCTTTGAGAAATTATCTTATTCATCAAACACCTGTGAAAAGACCGGTGGTCGATGACTGAGTATCTTTGTAGTGTCAGTACTTTCTGTAGGTTGTAGTAAAGGAGGTCTAAGTATGTATATCTTACAAAAAATATAATGTTCATTATATTTACTTAACTTAGTAGCTTAAGCAAAGGCAATTACAGGAGCATTTAGTTAAAAGCTGCGAAAGTTAATACATATTCGTTAAGCCTCGTTTTCGTTAATAAACATAAACATTAAATATAAAAAAACAATACGGGAATACGGCCATAATTGCATTAAAGTAGTTTATGCAATATCAATATAGAATAAAGCACTAAGCGTTATTTATATTAATAATACCAGTATTCTTTGGCAGAAATTGCAATCTGAAAAATATTATGGAACATTATAAAGGAATGAGACAAAATATTAACTGATGTACCTTACTAAAGGCTGCCTGGAAGATATCGCTAAATAATTATGTAATAACTGTGTGCAATAAAGTGTATACCTATCTATCTAGTGTTATTATTTATTGCGTATAAGTAGGTAGGTATTTAATAATTATCACTATGCCTTTTCTATCTAGTCGCCAATCTCCTATATTATTTCTTAACCCGTTAATATCCGTTAATCGGGTTCATAGGGGTTCATTCATCATTGACTGTGTCGGTGGCTTAATTGGTAGTGACTCCTGCCTTCTGAACCAACTGTCTGGGTGTTTATATTTGTATTTATTTGTAGTACCTTCGTTGTTCTAATACCCATAACACAAGTGCTTAAGCTACTTACTTTGGGATTACAGCAATGTATGTGATGTTGTCTGATATTTATTATTATTATCAATAGATTTTCTATTATGTATGTATAGACTGCGGGTATTTGAGAGATTGACAAATTTTACTAATTATTTAATAAATTAACGCAACCACTCATGGGTAGAAAACATTACGAGGAACTCTCATTACAATTTTAAAACTTTTACTTCATAAGCTCTTTGTCTAACATCAACTTGAATCGTGAGAAACGGCCCATACACCCTTCAGCCACAGGATTGCGCTAATTATACACTAATGCTGAGAACTCACGACCGGTGCTTGTATTAATCTACGCCTAGATTATGAACTGGGCTCGCTTTCCGTTATTCAGACCACACCTGGGAATCAACGTCACTGTATCTAGTACTTAGTGTAAGTTGAATTGAAACTTGTAGCGAGAGGAAATTGGATATGGCATGCGCTCATGAGAACGTCGATTCTTGTATAAATTACTTTATCTATGTGATCGTAAAATACCTATAACTTAGTTTCTATATAGGTATATTTTCGGATCGAGAAAGGTAGTAGTCCGAAGAATTCTGACAAGTATTTGTCTATAGTCGTATATATCTAAGACTGACTACTTATCGCCGGATCTAGAAATATAGCGTCTATCGAGAAAACCCAATATCAATATCACAATTCGGCCGTACGCCCGTTTGATGAGTTAAAACTATTGTTTAGCAATAGCTTATGTACTATTTTTATGAAATTTTAGGGCCGTTAACAGGTTAACAATAATAAAATCATTCTCAAGTTAAAATATGATTTCTGAAATCGCCCTAGTTTGGGGAAAGCTCAACCCCTCGATGAGGACAAACATGAGCTGTTGATTAAGAGTGTCTTATTGAGTATAGAAAAAAAAGTTTTTTAGATAATGTCTCCGATATGTAGATAGGTTAATCTACTGTTAAAAAAATATGAAAAATGGGGTTGCGCCCGCAAAAACCGATTCACTCTCGCCTTAAAAATCGCAAGATTACTTATATCTCTCGGGGAACAAGAAGCCCAGTAAAGAGTTCCATAGTTTGTCTGTTCGTACTATGAAAGTACATAATTAAACTAAAAAGCTTCACACTGATTACAAAACCAATTACTAGTAATTTAAACTTTTCAACAACGGCATGATCCGCATTCCATCCCACAATTTTGTACTCAAATCATAATTTATTTTACGCCAGTTTACGGTAAGATATATAACACTATGTTAGGATAGTTTTCCATCAAAAGCGATGCAGCCCATGGCGTCTTAAAAAGGCGCAGTTGTAAAACACGGAGATGTAGGCCATAATTTTCCAAATTTCAAATTGGGATTGAGACTTCGTATTTGAATGAATGGGGAAGTAAGGGAGCGACCCATCATCTTTTCGCTTCAACCCAACCTCACCAGCCCGTGGTGCATCCTGCCGAATAACAAACGAGGCGCTGGCAACCGACTGGTGGCGGTATAACCATCACAATTGAAGGCGTAGCTAAATACCGCGAGCCGATGACGGACAGCAGCGTCCCCGGAGCGAGAAACTACGCCCTGCGATCGCCAACCCGCCTGCCCAGCGTGGCGATTATGGGCATATCCTCCACATGTTTATCCTGAGTGGCGAGCAGCTGGAGAGGCCTATGTCCAGCAGTGGACTGCAATAGGCTGGTGATGATGATGTTTTTAGTTTCAACTAGCTGTGCCAGCGGCGTCGCACGCTTGGATATCGGGTTTCAAAAATAACGGACTTCCATAAAATACTTATACCTATACTTAAGTTTTAAGTTAGACCTCTAGTAATACATTAGTGAAAATCGTATTCAATTTCATGCAGTAGTTTTTTAAGAGATGCGCGTTCAAAAAATTTCTCCCGTTTTCCTAACATTTCCCTTCACTGCTCTGCTCCTATTAATAGTAGCGTGATGAAAAGTACCCTATAACCTGCCCAGGAGTATGAAAAATAATTGTACCAAGTTTCGTTAAAATCCGTTGAGTAGTTTTTGTTTCTATAACGAACATACAGACAGACAGACAGACAGACAGACAGACAGACAGACAAAAATTTTACTGATTGCATTTTTGGCATCAGTATCGATCACTAATCATCCCCTGATAGTTATTTTGAAAATATATTTAATGTACAGAATTGACCTCTCTACAGATTTATTATAAGTATAGATAAAGATATTTTTATTATTATTTGTCAAATTGAGACTTCGACTATTTGAGGTAGAGTAGTAGTTCTTTATGGTAACGATTAAATATCTACGAGTATCATACAAACATGGACAGCTGCCTTTACACCAATCATAACAATCATTATTAATGACGTCAGTCATAACAGGAACACACATTTGCCAGTGTTCCGATCACTTTGCATGTTCCGTCTGTCTGTCCGTAACTAATTTAGAAACTACATAATTGATATGTGTTACATTCTGTTATGCTTTGGCTGCACCGGCGTATTATCCAATGAAAGTAATCATTATCGCTTCATTGTGCGTTTTAATTGATTTTGATTGGAGTTAAACTGTTATGAATAGTGCCATTAAGGGGTATTAATATTATAATATGCATTATTCATCATCATCATCATCAGCCTGGACTGCAAAGTCCACTGCTGGACATAGGCCTCTCCAGTTGTTCGCCACGCTGGGCAGGCGGATTGGCGATCGCAGGGCGTAGCTTCTTGCTCTGGTGACGCTGCTCCCCGTCATTCGTCTATGATATTTAGCTACGCCTTCTATCGTGAATGTTATACCGCCACCAGTCGGTTTGCCAGAGCCTCGTTTGTTGTTCGGCAGGATGCACCACGGGCAGGTGAGGATGGCTTGGAGCGAAAAGGTGATAGGTCGCTCCCCTACATCCCTACAAGCATTATTCCTATGCATTAATATAGCTAATAGTTCGTTGTATAAATCCACGGAAAAAACAGTTTCGGGTAAGTGTTCTCAAGCGTCTTTACAATGGGGAATGCTCCGAACAGTTATTCCAACTAATCCCATCCTCTCCTTTCCCCTCCCGTACAACACGTACCTACTGGATAGTGTTGTCATCTTCATATCATTCAGACGATAGTGGCGCGCACCGAAGAGGTTTAGTTCCTCGTTCCTGCCCCGTGCCAATAAGTCATGGAATGCCCTTACAGCTCAAAGGCCCTTCAGGGTGAGGGCGACAGGCGCGGTGGGTTTGTCCTATTATGCCTATCAACCTAACATTCGGACCTCACGACCGCTTACCATCAGGTGGAGTGAGGTCATCATAAAAGCTCTTTTAAAAAAAAATCAGCGGGTGAGTTTTTTTTTACTTATCGTCCTATGTCATAGATGTAGCGTCCTCTGTCATAGAGGGCCCACAATACGTCGCCATATCGCACGGTCTTGAGCTTCATGCTCGAAAGAAAATATTCGGAATGGAAAGTTTTGATGAACCTTGGCGCACCCTGTTTACCTACCTATTTCTAATAGATGGATTCTAGTCTTTTTATCATAAACTGCCATCTATCGAAGACTGTCATAAACAAGTTGCAGTACCTAGACGAGATCATAACGATTTCCTTTCACTATACACCAAGATTCTTAGGCCACCTACGATGTTGCCTCATCGTTGACACAGATGGAGTGGTAAAATATATACCCTGTATAGTTATAACTTTTTTTGTATTCTATATATGATTTATGTATATTATTAATCAATACACATAATAAAACAGTAAAAACGCATCTGTATATACAATATATTCAAAAAAAGAAATGTAGATGGGTAAAGAAACATAGAGCAAAAGTCCATGAAAAAAATTCGTCATAAATAAATGCGCATATCTTAAACTAAGTTTTCCCTCGTGCTAAAAGCACCAGTTAATGATTGTAGGCTTCTAGGCTTCTCCCAGAACACTCATACCCGAAATAATTTAAAAAATGCCGTTTCCTAAACTAATCCAACCGAGATTCGAAACCAGAACCTTCGGCCTACATCTACATCCATTATGCCATCGAGGCCATCGCAAAAGTAGAACTAAACTGTACGGTATTTAAAAAGTTCAACAACTCCTTTCCTTTCAATCATAAGTCAAGTATAAGAAAAGAGAGAGGCATGTAAAACTAGACAAGTCACTTTAAAATGGCCTGATGACTCCTAGGATTAAAATCATAAAAGTCAAGTGTCTGTCTATATCAGGGCAATAGAGAGAGGAACTGTAAAAACCCGATCACTCATCTATCAGACCGTGGTGAGTATAGCCTTTAGTAATCGAAAACGATCGTTTGATAGACAGATCGCGTATTTTTCTACCACAAAATATAAATAAATAAATAACCCAAGACATGCCACGTTGGGCCACACAGCGCCACCTAGCCCCAAACTAAGCCGAAGCTTGTACTATGGGTACTAGACAACTGATAAACTTACTTAGATACAATTTTTTTTTGTAAATAAATACATATTATACATAGAAAACACCCAGACCAATACAAACAGACATGTTCATGAACACAAATGTTTGTACTGTGCGGGAATCGAACCCACGACCCTTGGCTCAGAGGGCTGAGGTCACTACCAAATGAGCCACCGAGCCTGTCAATGTATATCCCTCCAATTTGTCCCTCCCGTGTTCGTATATACGAACTAAAATTCGTCGAAGTCGATTTTCATGAATTTAATTCAAATTATGCAGGTACAAATAATAAACAAAACCATCGTGTTCGAAAAGTTGTTTTCTATCGAGAAGAACCGGCAAGAAACTATACAACTTCTATATTTACTACTAGCTGTACCGGCGGCGTCGCACGCGTGGATATCGGGATTCAAAAATAACAGACTTTTATACAATGGTACTTAAATTTTAAGTTAGACCTCTAGCAATACAATGGTGAAAACCGCATTTAATTCCATGCAGTAGTATTTGCGTGATGCGCGATCAAACATGTAGATAAAAAATTTCGCCCGTTTTCCCAATACTTCCCGTCACTGCTCTGCTCCTATTAATTGTAGCGTTATGAAAAGTATACTATAACCTGCCCCAGATTAAGAAGAATAATTGTACCAAGTTTCGTCAAAATCCGTCCAGTAGTTTTTTTTTCTATAACGAACAGACAGACAGACAAAAATTTTACTGATTGCATTTTTGGCATCAGTATCGATCACTAATCACCCCCTGATAGTTATTTTGAAAAAATATTTAATGTACAGAATTGACCGCTCTACAGATTTATTATAAGTATAGACTAAATATATGGCTGCTAACATTGAACTTCTAAATTAACATAATAGTAATATACAAACTCATAATCCGTCCTAGATAATAAAATTACCATTTCCCTGGCCAGGCTGTTCTACAGATCTACTTTCAGCCGAGCGAACAGGTAAGTAGATTTTATCGCTTCTAGCAAATTGCCTTGTAAAGGGCAACGAGTTTATTAGACTTATCTGTAACAAGGTTTAGGAATAATCGTAATTAAGGTATCAAAAAGTAATATTCTTAACTAGATTCGTGCGTAACTTCATCCAAGCTTTACAGTTATGATAGTAAGTGTGATGGTAAGGACATGTATAAACCAGTCCTAACAAGTCATTGGGTAACCTACTCGTAGCTAACTCAAATTAAAATATGAACTAGATTAAAAACAATTAATCGCGCAACAAACTGGCCGGGAACATTTGCATCAACATGTGTTGTCGCAACTGACAGGTCACGAACAAGCTTTCCGCAAACAATGCACGAACGTGAGCGAAGAAAAATGCAACTTGCATCGTGCGACAAAAGACGGTCAAGTCTGAGAGGTATGGCTGAGTGGTGAATTAATAAACCTTTTTTTTTCTACCTGTCAAAAAAAATTAACTGTTGTCAAAATATGGGTGTTTCCCTTGCTTCCATCATCATTATCAGCCTAGCGCAGTCCACTGATGGACTCGGGCGTCCAGTTGTTTGCCACTTTGGGCAAAGGCTTTAACTATAATCGCCACGCTGGGCAGGTGTGTTGGCGATCGCAGGGCGTAGCTCCTCGCTTCCGTTACGCTGATGACAATATGAGGTTTAATAAAAAAAAAAATATTATACATAGAGACGAATTGAGAACCTCCTCCTTTTTTCGAAGTCGGTTAATTAGTCTAAATACTCAGATGTGAAGCTGCTCTCTGTTTATGATTCGACTGTTTTTTTGTGTTCAGGTGAATGGTCCAATATTGATTCCATAATTTGATTTAAATAAAATATGTAGGAACGCTGCACTATTATTATAAATAAAGTTTATCCTATTTGTATTCCAACTTATTGAATGTCAGTTTATTAACTTTACGTCGAGACAATGTACTTCTTGGTATGTACCTATTTAATTTAAATACGAATCATATTGTCGTGAACTTATGGAATCGTTTTGAGTGGCGATAGAGCAATATTTAACTGCATTTGTCGATTTATGGCTTTTTTTATGCAAGAGGCGGCAGACGAGCAAATGTGATACTTTATAGCAACTCAAATCGAGTTCTGGGGTCGCTACCGGCCTTTTAAATAGGAGTACGCTCGTTTCTTGAAGGCTCCGAAGTCGTAGCATAATGGCTTGTCTCAAATCTACATGAATTTTGTGTTTGAAACATTTCGTGGTACAGAGTTGCACTGACAATTGACTAATTGCCTTAGGACCTTTGACACTAATTCAATATAGCCAATGTAACTTTATATAAATATGAACTTCGACAAGAAAAGAAAAGCCCTGAGATTTGAACACGGCAATAACCAAACGCTTATCTAACAAAACATTGTCGCACGACTTCAACCACAAAAACGAGCCAGTAATAAAAAGTGTTAACAACAACAAACAACCATAAAAAGAAAAACCATTGGATTACCCATTCACTCCTATCAATCTTTACCTTAGAGGCTTCAAAACGTTATACAATTATTGCGACAATGGATCCCCAAAATCGCATTGAAACCGAGTAACCCATTTACTATGCTGGTCAATTGTTGTTTGTTATGTAACTGTTGTGTTCGGAAGTGATCGCGGTGACTTCCACTGCGGACTATATGCGCCCCCGAGCGTGAAGTGTTGAGAAACTAGTGTACGACCTAGGCAACTGTTGGCACTGCGATGAGCTAAGTTACAGGTGTTGATGGGGTTCAGAGCAGTAACTAGGTACTTTAAGAGAGGTAGGGCCATAGCGAATCTTCGCTCGAATTGAGCTGCCCGTCCGGAGAAGGACCTCCACCCTATTGAATACCGCAGCCAAATGACCTCCGGCTTGTTTTCCTGCTGGTGAGTAGGGTCTCCGGAGTTTGTGGGTTAGGGTTGGGCCGGCATGGCAGTGGCAACTGACAGGTAACTAACCAGTTACTTGCCAGTTGTCACAGCGACTTGGGCTTCTCTTTCGCTTTTCATCAGGCGTAGGGAAGCCATTCCTACGATTTATTATAAAAAAAAACTAGAGTGGTGCCAGCGATGCCCAGGCACAGATGCCAGCGACCCTGGAGGGGCGCAGAAATGACTAGATCACATTTTTCAGGGACGCAGTTTAAGAAAACTCGCACCGGGCGCATAAAAGGATAGTTACGTCACTGATGGGGTTAACATTTCAAGCCGTAAATATTTTTTTATACCACAACTAGCGACCCCGCCCGACTTCGCACAGATTCAATACTATCTGTATGCGTATATTATGTATACACATAACCCTTCCTCTTAAATCCCTCTATCTATTAAAAAAACCACATCAAAGTCTGTTGCGTAGTTTTAAAGATATAAGCATACATACGTACAGTCAGAAAACAAAAGCGACTTTGTTTATACTATGTAGTAGGTATGTAGTAAAGATGGCAATCTATAAACCGCGTTACTGGAGCCTATAAACGCCTGCGACACCAGCGGTATACGTACACGCGCGTTTCCGACCGTTCTAGGACCTATAGATAGGTACATCACTATCTCCACGAGCTCCGGACAGACGGACTCTTAGTCACCGGCAAATACACGACCCGAAGGACATTTAGTTGCAGTATTCTATAAGGTAGAGGTACTTTCCCGGGCGGGCGGCTCATTTCGAGCGAAGTTTTGCTATGCTACCTCACTTTTCAATTTATTAGGGATCCTCTCACAGTCCGCTGCTACTGCTAGGCATAGGCGTCTTCCATTGTTCTCCACTTTGATCGATAGCTTACAACACTGATATACAATTAAAATTTTGCAAAGAAGAAATTAATGTTACTGTAGAGATGGGTAAAATTATCTAAAATTGAACTAAAAAACACATTTTATAATAAATTATGTTGTGTTTGAATAGATATCTTTATTATGATTATGTTGTGTGTTATGGTGAAGCCAAAGGCTAATTTAATACATCGTATTAAGACACGCATACTACATACATTTCCATATTGCTATGCTGAATCACTTTCTTAACCGCTTTTCGTAAGCGCCTTCGAAAAGCGAATTGTATGTAAATTCACATACTGTGTATTGGACTTGGCACGTAACGGTTATGAATTTTTAATGTTTTTTTTTACATTATTATGTAAAGGGACAAGTAAGATCGTGTATGTGATGGTCGCTCATAATAGCCATAGAGCATGTTTGCATTAATTTCCTTGCTTTCCATTTACAAATCATCCGCCGGACTTTAATAAGTGGATGTTACCCATCAATTTACTTATTTCTATGTCAATTGGGATGATGACTAAAAAATAATTTAATGTCCATCAGATAGATTAATGAAAAATATTGGATACGTATTTTTTATTTTGCCTCTTGTTCAAAAACTTACGAAGATACATTGATTTTAAATGTCACATGACGGCACGTTAGAGTACAAAATATACTCTAACGTGACGTAGTTAGCCCCCACTCCGTAACTTTAATGCGCTATATCTAAGTATTTTCTTGTTATTTCGACAAAACAAAAAATACGGGTCTTATATTTTTTTATTATCTAAGAGACGAACTAATTATTTTCTTCATTTTCATACCTTGTCATCCGTATTATATTTCCCGTTAATAAAATATGTCAATATTATACTTACTTAGGAAATAAAGGTAAAAAAATGCATAAGTGTGGTCGTCAAAAAAAATCCATCTTATCACCACCATAATTTTATTCTCCACAAGGTGCAACGTAAATAATCTTTTTTTTATATTAATTAGAAATGATTCCTACTGCAATTATCTTTAACGACAAAATATTAATTAGCTACGCTGTTATTTATATAGCTTTTTTTTTATAGATACCTACTATTTATTACATTTAGTAAAGTTCATTGAAGTTAAAATACTTGACCAAAGTGGCGAACGACTGGAGAGGCGTATGTCCAGCAGTGGACTGAGATAGGCTGCTGATGATGATACAGAAAAATCCAGTAACACATTTTTGATTCGAACCCGGGCCCTATCGGTGGCACCTGTGGTTATTAGACCAAGGAGGCAGTCACCAGCCTATCCATGACTGGCGCGATAGCTCATTTGGTAGTGACCTCTGCCTTCTGAGCCAAGGGTCGTGGGTTCCATTCCCGCAGTACAAACACATTTGTGTTCATGAACATGTCTGTTTGAATTGGTCTGGGTGTTTCTATGTATAACTAGCAGTGCCCGCGACTTCGTCCGCGTGGAATAGTTTTCCCCTTTGTATTTACATTGAAACTTTGATAATTGTGGAGGGATTATATTCGGATCCGTCGTCGACTCCGCTCCCCGGCGTCCCAGTGCTCCAGGCGGCTGAGAGGGGGCGGTGCGGGGCAGCGCGGGGCATCGCGGTCGCGGATCGTTTCCCCCCGCCCCCCCGCGTTGACTAACACACCGCGCTCACCTTGCGCGCGAACATACATTTTCCATTATATCTTCGCTCCTAATAGTTGCAGCGTGATGTTATGTAGCCTAAAGCCTTCCTCGATAAATGGTCTATTCAACACAAAAAGAATTTTTCAATTCGGACCAGTAGTTCCTGAGATTAGCGCGTTCAAACAAACAAACAAACTCTTCAGCTTTATAATATTAGTATAGATATGTATTTATTTAAAAAAAAAAGTATCTAAGTAAGTTTATCACTTGTCTAGTACCCATAGTACAAGCTTCGGCTTAGTTTGGGACTAGATGGCGCTGTGTGGCCCAGCGTGGCATGTCTTGGGTTATATCTACAATATATAGTAAAAAACAGATGTTTCACGTATTTGTATCAAGTATATTCCCAGCACGTGGCAAGTTTCTCCGGCTGTGGCCACAGTCAAATGCATTTGCCAACAATGAATTTTCTATTGCTAACATTAACATTGAGTATACACGTAAAACTACGTAATCGTTTTGTATCCTAAGTAAAACCGGAATGTGTCACCGGCCAAAATAATATCTAATATGTTGAATGTTTATTTATTTAATCTTCAAACATTTGTGTGCATATCTTTTTTTATTTTCTTTTTATATAAATGGTAGCCCTTGATCCTAACTCGCCTGATGTAAGCGACGTTAGAGTTTAATGTGGAGCGAGCTTACCCAACAAAAACCGATTCACTGTTGCCTTGAAAACCTGAAGATTCTGTCTCTCGGGGAACACGGACTCAGGTAAAGAGTTCCATAGCTTAGCCGATGTGTCTTCTATTGGTCTGTCACAGTATAGTAGCTTCCCCTCGCTTGATATAAAGCAAAAAGAAAGCCCATAAAGTATTCTTTAATCCTAATGGCTTATACAAAGCAATTTACATCAGCTATATTAAAGTAAAATAATAAATTAGGTATGCCTCGAGGCATACACTCGTGTTTAAAATTTCCTCCACTTTCTTCTAGTGAAATTGTCATCGCGACGCGTAAGTGACTCGAGCTATATCGAGTTTCCTTAGGATACTAGTTAACGCCGTCATATTAGATTACCTTGTGCAAATAACTGTGATGTCTCTCAAATGACTCTTCTGTAAGGCTTCCGAAGGTCAGTAAAAGTGATAATATTAGGTAGGTAAGTGATTTCCTACTAAAAAAAATACATTTCCCCGAGGGGCGTATCTGCCGTATCAATTATGTGGGGCCCCCAGACCATGGAGGCCCCTCATAACTCATAAGCAAAAACTTCCCAAACTTCCCAAAATTGAGACAAATGTTTTCCCTCCCTAAGGGCCAAACAATTTCTTATATGGGGCCCCGCCAAGATACGCTACGCTTCTGATTTCCTCTACCTGAATGTTGTTTGAAATTAATAGCTTACTAGCGTAAATTGTACCAGGTACAATAATGTACGTGAGGCCATTTCTTGTTTTGTATTTTCTTTTTTGAAATAACGAATATCTATTCATCTAGCCTAGGTGGCCATAATATCTAGTTACTTAAATATTTAAAAAGTTAAGATCCCTAATTGAAAAATTGTTTAGGAAAAAACGATTCCTAGAATCAAAAGTCAAATTTCGTTTCCCCAATTAAGAAAAGGAAGAAATGAATAAACGCTTAATAGATTACCCATAAACTCATGAAGTGATCCGGCAAGGAACGAAAGTCACCGACATAGCTCACAGGTATAGTAAGCTGAAGTGGCAGTGGGCTGGCCACATCAGCCGCAGAACCGACAACCGTTGGGGTAAGCGAGTTCGGGAGTGGAGACCGCGTATCGGCAAACGTAAAGTAGGACGCCCTCAGGCCAGGTGGAGTGACGAGAAGCCCAGCAGGATCGATCAAGTGGCGAACATTGAGAGAGGCCTATGTCCAGCAGTAGACCGATACGGGCTGATGATGATGATGAAACCCACCTGAAGAAAACACAGCTTGTGAATGGCAACCCTAGCATAAAGCGCAATTATACTGCATCAGCAAAAGTAGAAGATCCATTTTATTCTTAATTCAATGTAGTAAGGTCTATTATTATAAATGAAACATAGATCAGGTGTAGACTGTACACCATAGGCATTATAAAGCAATTAAATACAACAGATCATTATAGAGAAAACGGGACATAGCTACTGATTCATTAAGATTACAAGGATCGAGTAGAGCAGGGAAATGGTTACACCTTTATTGCCTGATTCTGTTAAAAAAATGTTTAATACCGATTATTGTGGACGTTTGCCGACTGATGATTCTTCTTCTTTGCGTTTCGATGGCAAACCGAAATCAAACCCGGTGTGCCCAGTGCTCCGCCACGCCAACCGCACCAAGTGAGCAAGTCTGAGCAAGCACAGGTGAGACAGCAGACCAGGTGAGACATACTCTGGAGAGGAGCACTGATGATGATGATGCGTAGCTAAATACCACAGACCGATGACGGCAGAAGCGTCACCGGAGCGAGAAGCTACGCCCTGATCGCTAACCCACCTGCCCAGCGTGGCGATTATGGGTCTATCCTCCAGATGTTTGCCCTAAGTGGCGAACAACTGGAGAAGCCTAAGTCTAGCAGTGGACTGCAATAAGCTGATGATGATGATGATGACAGTCTATAAATAAGGATTATTTTTTATCACTGATAGTCACACAAGCAAAGCCGAACGCTGCAGCTACCTATAGTAAGCAAAAACTTCTAAGGCGGATGACTCGTCTATTAAGCAGAAATACGGTAGGCAAACATACACAGTGTCCATGTCCGGCCTTCTGTTTCTGTTACTACAGTTATTACGTAAACTGTTATGAACACTTTCCTGTCACAATGATGTGTAATATAACCAACATTGTTTAACTACTAGATAGGACAAATTGATGTGCAATCCTATCGCTTGATTAGTTTAGTTAAGGGATATAAAAATAGCGTTCAAGTTTATACTATGGATTTTTACGGTGCGAGGTAGCATTTTTTTGAAATATCTTGATCCGGGTTACGTGTGGTTTCCGATACCACATCACATTCATTCGTAGGAGACGATTAAGGGAATATCAGGAAACTGTTTACCTGGGTGCAAATACGTACGTGGCAAATCTTTACAAATTACAATTGTCATTGGGGGAAGCCTCCAGTAGTGGGCGCTTCATGATGATGATGATAATTATCAGCGTACACTTAGGCACCTATCTTTCCTTCTGATCAGAAATTCTAGTACGTTTGCAGGTGAATGCAGTGGTAGATAAAAAATACATTCTCAGAAACAATGTTTCTAAATTCTAGAAAGGCAGCTTGATCTAATTTAGAACATACCTAACTATCTGTAGCTTCATTTCGATATTCGTTTTTGCACTGATTTGTATACAATAAACCAGTTTCACTTTTATTTATTAGCATCTAATAGTCGACCCGATCACAGCAAACATTCGTTATTACATAACTAAAGTTATGTAAATACTAATAAATTTATATAGGCCAGTGCTATTACATTTGCGACTAACACTGGGAAGTTATCAGATAACTTAGTTGCTTCGTAATCATATCAGTCAAGTCTGTATCTTCCTCCTAAGTCATATAATAAATTATATAAAATTTCACGCACTACTGACGTCATACGTGAAAAAGTTAACTGCTTAACGGACCGTAAATAACACAAACACTATCACAAAACAACGTTTATTGAAAACAACAACAAGCTTAACATAATAACAGCTTCAGATTAATAAATAAGCTATCTTAACCTAATATTTACAGAAATTCACGGCGCGCACACTCCAGTCGACAGTCATAGTTGACGTTTTAAATTAGTTATAACAAAAGTTATGACTTAATTTATGACGGAAACTAGTTCCGATCAGACATGTACGACATAACTAGCTAATTATTACCACACACAAAATGAAAGCACTCCTCCGGATCTCAGACATCCACGCTGGACCGACGGACAGAATCAAAGCGACTCTCGCGCACCTAATTAGCGGAACGTACGTAAATAAATAACAACAAAGGCAATACTTTCGCTGCACGCTGCTATCGCTCCACACAAAGCCTCTATGTAATGTCTATATTTACAACTTTGTACAATTTGTATAGTCTAGTCTAATGCATGCGGGGCTTCAGTTCTTCACTGTACTTGATGGTGTTGTAAGAAGTCTCGCTATGTGCGCCTTGAGCGTCTTTGGGAAGGCCGTAGCGGTGGCCGTGGCTGTGACCGCCGAAGCTATGCTTAGGACCCGATGAGAAGGAGCTCAGAGAGTGGCCGGAGGAGTAGGGGGCCTTGAAAGACGAGCTACCACCGAAACTGGGGAACGAGGACTTTGAAGGAAGGTAGTACTGAGGGCTTGAAGACGAAGCAGCGTGCGCGGTGTTGGATGGGAGGCCGTATGACGCAGTGGGGACGCCGTAAGTGGTACCGGGGGGTGACGCCAAATGACCCTCAGAGGCGAAAGAGGCGACGGATTCTAATGAGGAACCGAAACCTTCCGACTTGGGGGGTAAATAGGATGGTGCGATGAATTTAGACGAGCCACCACCGAAGCTGCCGAAGGAACCGCCGAGACTGGCGCCGTGGCCACCAGAGCTGAGGGCTAAACCGCCGTGACTGCCGCCGCCGAAGGATCCGAAAGATGGAGTGCCGTAAGAACCAGATAGACCATGGCCGGAGTCACTCTGCACAGAAGCACCTAAGAAAGCAGAGGGTTTGAATGATGTCTTTGAGGGAGCGCCATGTCCTGCACCGAAGCCCTTAAAACCTCCGAAAGAGTGTACAGCTTCGCCGAGGCTGATGGGTGGCAGGGAGTGTCCTTGACCTGAGCCGAAGGAGTGACCGCCGCTGGAGAGACCGCCGCTTGAAAGACCTCCGAAGGAGTGACCGCCAGAGCTAGGAGCGTAACCAAAGGAGTGCCCAGAGATTGGAGCGCTAGCGTACTCGTGACCGGAGCCGGACGAGGCACCGAGGGAGTGTCCCGAGCTGGGAGCGCCATAACTCAGCTGAGGTGCGTTTCCTTGAGAATCAGAAGGCGAGAATAGTACGGGCCCAGTGGAGTAGGATCCGAGACCCTTGGTACCGGCAGCATAAGAAGGCACACTGGGCTGTTCAGGGGCGGAGTACTGCTGAAGCTTGGGAGCGCCGAATGTGTATTGAGGAAGAGACAGTTCTTGTCCGCCGTGTTCGCTCTGAGCTGATGGTTGGTATGACTCGCCAGTCTGCAGGGTGATGGCTCCAGAATTAAGGCCGTGGGATAGCTGAGACATGAGTTGGGATAAGTCTGAGGATGCGAGTCCGTGGCCTGACTGAAGAGTGATGGGGGCGAGTTGGATCGTAGCGTGTCCGCTTGCTGGGAGGCCTTCGTGGGACAGCTGCAGGCCTTCGCCGCCGTGGCCGCCTAGGCTGAAGCTGGGCTTGGCGCCCCCGACGCTGTAGCCGGCTCCGACGCTGATGGCGCTCGCGTCGCCGTGCCCAAGCGACGCTCCTTGGAAGTGCGGCGCGTGGGATGGATAACCAAGAGGCGCTTCTCTTTTGTCCTTTGGCTCATCTTCCTTCTTCACCTTGATGGCCCACGATGTTGAAACGCATAAAGCGGCAATCAGCACGACCTGGAATAAAAACAACCTTAATCATTCTCAAGCGCTGACCACTTTTATTAGCTTCGAATCCTAACTTATGCGTAAACTGGCGCGTGTCGTAACAATATGTATTACAAGTTCGTAAAAAGTGAATCTCTTTTCGTTTACGTCGATGCAAATGACTTAACTTGGGGACACAGAACGGGTTTTTGGAAAAAAAAGAACAGAAACATTGCGGTCGCCCGGGCGCGTCCCGCATCGCACTGCTCAACATTACAGCCCACATTATAATTTGATTTCACTTTTACTACTTTTACTTTGCTCGGAGACATGTGTAAGTCCGAGGCACGTGATTGTAATCACTGTTTCGAGACAATTATTCAGATCAGCATCTGTTGTCGGCACCAAGCCGAGGCCATTTCTCGCATTCCTATCACAATCTAGTAATCCGTGGTCACTGAAACGTTCGCAGTCCCGGGACATCCGATTGGCACTCATCACAACACACCACCGCACACACTCACCGTGAATTTCATTTCGGATGCTTATTAGGAATGCCGGAAGCGTAGAGGAAACTAAAACACTCGCGGGCGTTTGCTACGTAAACAAGATAAAGTGATCGGTCGGCTGCCTCGTACAGCCGCCGAATTCGTAATGTGTCGTCGCTGTGTTTTCACCGAATTTATAAGTGAGCGAACTGCAGAGCACCCGGGCATCGCAGGGAGGGTAAAAGTGTATCGGAGGACCCTTTCACTGGCTGAAAGAATGGGATCGAGCATCGGGCTGACACTGGGCCGGGCGGGTGAGGCAAGGCCGGAAGAGTTGCGTCATGAGCTTCCGAGGAGCTGATGCGGCCGCAGTGACAAGTGGACTGACAACCCTCGTGCGTGAACGTGGGAACGTTCGATCGTGCGGATAACAAATGTTTTGCATACGGGATTGCACGAATTAGACCGATCGCAAGGTATGAAAAGTGTTTTTATATGGCAGTATTTAATATGCTACTCGTATAATATTTTTATACTGATAATTACGTTAATTAGATAGATATGAGCTATAATGTGTACAATGTAGGAACAAGAGTGGATGCGGACGAAATCTAGTTGTTTACATTAAAAGTGGTGGTCTTACCTAAATTGTATTCTGAAGTGTGTATGTTTATTAAGGTACGGAATCATGAATTAGAACACAATGTATAAAGAAGAAAAAACACAAAATTAATCTTATTGTATACTCGTATGTCCAAAATCACTGCCCAAAGGCATCATTTTTACTATACCAATTTTCTTGAGTATAAATATTTGTTTGAAGACAACTTGAAATAACATATTTTTTCATCATAGACACCTATCCATAAGAATCGATCTAAGGTTGTACAGTATTATATACATAAAACGGTTAGTCTTAATAATACGCATTTCAAATAATTTAATTGAAAGATATACAAATTTATATTTCTACTTTATTTTATTACTACAATGATGTACATACCTACTTATGAAGCTGTATAATTAACTATGAAATAGGCATTATATTTGAAAGATAAACTTTTACATTGAACCGACATTAACTCTTTGGTAATTTTCAGTTAGTTTAATAAACTAATTTAAAATCATATGACAATTGAAAGTAAGGGTTGTAGTGTTTTTTTAGTAATACTACACCCCTCTAGACTTAGGACCAAGTAAGGGGAAACCCCCTCACTTGGTCCTATGGAAAATTATCCTTGGAAAATTAACCAAATCAATAATTTGCCAGTTGCCATCGCGTCCTAGCCTGTAAGATAACTATGCATATATACCGACTGGTCCCGAATAGCAATCGGAGTCGCATCGTGTTTGGCGGTTTGTACGGTGATCCCCAGCACGGTGAGTAAACTCTATAACCGGCTCAGATGTTGAAATCTCAACAAGTCCTTTAGCCAGCTCTGGCGCTATCCCCAGGGAAAATGGGGTAGTGATTTGTAACCTTTTCCATCATCGCTCAGATAAGAATACAAACTTATGCCTGGTTTATGTATCGTGCGTAATTCTGAAATTACACACCTAAATCATTTAACTTTCCTTCGTCCCGTATTCGTCTCATAATTTCGCTAACAGATGGCATCCTCCAGAAAGACGTTGAATCATTACTATAATGAATCTTACGTTGCGTCGCGATATATATGCGTAATTATATTAAATTATTCAACATTCTTGGAAAATAACCTAAAGTCTGTTTCACCTTTGGGGAATAAGTTGTATAGTCAGCAACTCAGTCACACAGTCATCGCCATCAAATCGAGTTTGAGAACTTGACATTGTATAACAATATGTAAAACAGTGAAATCGATATCAGTATCTATGCGTCGCATTCCTTATAATATGGCTACAAATTCTTTATGGTATCTTTATTGCACAAGAGAGTACAAATGGCGGACTTAATGCCATGTGGCGATCTCTGCCAGTCAACCATTCGGCGAGTCAGAAAACTATAATGATGTTTACAACGTCATAACAATACAAGATTGTTATTTAACCTATATATGTTGTCAAATTACATCAGTATCATATGGGGGATTTTTAATATGCATTTTCAACAAAATAATCCTATAGGTAATATATTTCGTATGTGGTATGAAGCTGTGAAATACTGACTTAATAGTACCTATTAGTTAGAAATGCTTAATATTATAATTATTACTGTATTTAATGATGATTATATCTTATGCGATTTAATCCAAATAAACGTATAGCTTATAAGTATACGTAATATACCATAAAAGCCAATGACTTAACACTTCTACTCTTCTACTAATAGTAAACGTACAAAATTAAATTATACATCATGCATATCTAATTAAAGATTAAGTATACCTAATTAACAGCAGCTATCAAAATTGCATGTAACACCTACCTACATACATCAATGTTTTTGAATTATCTTATGTAATTAAAGTAACCTAATTACTTATTATTATGGTTATCTAATACAGTAATTCCTTATGTGTTACTGACTAGCTGTACCTATGTCCAGTATTAACTAACAGTTGCATTTATATAAATAGAAATAAAAAACCAATCTAGTTAGGTGCCATTAGAAAAATACTGCAACCTACTTGCTAGAAACAGTATCAAGAATGCAAAACTTGTGATAGATAGTTTTTTTTAAGACAGAGGGGTCAAACGGGCCTGTTTGTAGTGATGTACAAGACTCGAGCTCTCAAAATGGCTCGAACTTCAAAAAGGTTCATCATCATCATCATCAGCCTATTACAGTCCACTGCTGGACATAGGCCTCTCCAGTTGTTCGCCACTTAGAGCAAACATCTGGAGGATATACCCATAATCGCCACGCTGGGCAGGCGGGTTGGCGATCGCAGGGCGTAGGTTCTTGCTCCGGTGACGCTGCTGCCCGTCACCGGTCTTTAGTATTTAGCTACGCCTTCAATTGTGATGGGTATACCGCCACCAGTCGGTTGCCAGCGCCTCGTTTGTTATTTGTTTCAAAAAGGTTCGAGCTCTCAAAAAAGCTCGACCTGTGCGAAGAACTCCAAGCTTCATGCAAACAAGCGATCCGAAAAAGGCTCGAACTCAAAATAGACTTCCGAGTCGTCGAGCTTCATACAAACGTGCCATTAAGTCTTGGAATGCCCTTCCAGCTCATGTGTTTCCTTCCTCTTACAATCCTGGGTTCTTTAGGCGGGGCGTGAAACGGCATCTCAGTGGGCCTTCGGGGTGAGGGCGACAAGCGCAATAGGTTTGTTCTATTGTGCCTGTCGACCTAACTTTTGGACCTCACGACCGCTTACCATCAGGTGGAGTAAGGTCATCCTGAAAGCTTTTCTTATAAAAAAAAAAAACGAGGCGAGCCCTGTAAACGACTTCGAGCTCTCGGCAAGAAGACTCGGAACCCTCGAGCCTTGTACATCACTATCTGTACGTCGCCTGATGGTAAGTGATCGCTTCAGCCCATAGACACCGCAACAATAAGGGAGTCACAGGTGCGTAGACTGCCCTTGAGAAAATTTTAGACTCGCTTTTTAGGGGTCCCTGAATCGTATCCATTCGAAACTGGAAGCGGATCTCTAAAGGACCATTGCACGTGGCCGGAAATTACGCGCAATTTGAATTCCAACTATCCAGATGAAATGTGCAATTCGTACGAGATGTACGATGACGAAAAATAACCAGCTGTTATTGGATTAAATAACTCTTTCCGAACTTTTCGTTATGATACAAAAAGAAAACACACAAAGACGCTACATCCCTACGTAAAGATAACAGGTCTAGCTTATTTAAAAGTTTCATTCCTGCATAGCGCTAATGCGGTCGTTAAATAATTTGCACGTTATATTAAGTTCACATTTCTAATCTTTAACTAATAAACGGACCGAGTTATTGAACTTGGTCCGATATCTCTCAGTCGAAGCTCTAGTAATAATAACTTTTATTAACGATCGTTCTTAACTGCCGATACTCATTTTATATCTATACGAGTAACATCGTGCCAATAACTGTCAGTTTTATGCGTTTCCAATCAATATGGAGAGGTGTGAATTTGTATTTGTTATATGCAAATCATTTTTACGTCTCAATCTGAATGTATTGTAACTGTTTCCTAATCCACTTCAATATTCATAGTTTAAATAGGAAAGTTGGCTCGTAGAATATGAAGTCTGAAACTCTACAATCTTAAAAATGTTAAGTGATTTCATAATAGACGTGGTATATTGTGCCCCCGTATTGTAACAAAGGAAAGTAAACCTACATCTTTATAACTACACAACGGATTTGCGGTTTTTTAAATAGATAGAGGGATTCAAGAGGTCTATATTTAATACTAACACCCGTGCGAAGCCGGGGCGGGTCGCTAGTAATTTAATAAATACATTCACAAATTATACTACACAAAACATTCAATTCATGGGAAGTCAAAAAGTATTTTTCATCTATTGTACACCTTGTAAATTATAGTTATTCTCGCCTATTGCAGCACCGCGGGCTGTGGTATGTTATAATAGAAACAATGGCAAGAATTGTTTTAGCGATTGAATTGTAAATCTTTAATCATTGTTATAAAAAAAATTAAATAACTTTCAACTTTCTAAAGTTCATTTAGGCTGCGTTTCCACAAGCGGGGGAGTCCGATTAAGTTGTCATCAGCATCAGCGTATCACAGTCCACTGCTGGACATAGACCTCTCCAGCTTCGCCAATTTGGGTTAAAACTTGGAGGCCCTGCCCATAATCGCCACACTGGGCGGTCGCAGGATGTAGCCCCTCGCTCCGGTGACGCTGTTACCCGTCATTGCCTGTGTTATTTAGCTACGCCATCAATCATGATGGTTATACCGCCACCAGCCGGTTGCCAGAGCTCCGTTTGTCATTCCACATGATGCACCACGGGCAGGTGAACCCTCACCTTCGCTTTGAGCGAAAAGATGATAAGTCGGACCCTTTCATCCCATTATACATTAGCTTAAGCTATCAAATAACTTAAGCCATCAAATAATGGTTTGTTTTTTAAGTCCCACTCAAATACCTATTATCAGAACACGCACATAACAGCACACATATCAATTGCACACAAGGTGCCGGTAGCATAGGGGCGTAGTGTACTCGTAATTACTAGCGTCTGCGCCCGCGCAGCGCCCAATTACATCACTCGGATGAAAGTGCAAGTGCAGCCGACACACATAATAACCGTGTTTTTTATTTATTTTTTATCTCGGCGATGAGCGGACGAAACTACAGCTACGCGACGACGCCTTTATGAGAGCGATTCTCGCGCCGATAAATGACTGTTAGATGATAGATAGAGTAGACCTAACATTGAGATCGGCTATTGAGCTAGTGGATTAGTTAGCAGGATTACTCTTTAATATCGGAGTTCATAACCTTCTTCTGCATAAGATTTCTGTGCGGTGACGGAAATGTCGTAAGAGTCAACTAAGGGACTTGTTAAGATCCGGTGGTACAGTTTACCCACCTGGCTGACGACCACCGTACACGGAAACCTTGAAATAACTTTATATTTATTTCACGGTTTCCGTGTGTGTTTATAGCCAGAATAATTGTACAGGATAAGATAAGGGTGACAAATGGTAGATGATTGAGTTGGTTACCTGTCAGTTGCCACAGCAACTTAAGCTTCCTTTTTACTTCCTATCTGGCGACGAGATGCCACTATGTTGTGTTATTATAAAATAAAACTTACTTGTATATGTGTAAACCCCACCAAAACAGGAGAACGGCTTAAATTATATCTAATAGTTATGTTATGTAGAGCTCTTATCTACATTTCATGCTAATTATTCTACAGTCTCTACATAATGTCTGTACCTTAGTATAGCAAAAAAGCAGAAGAATGCAATAAAATAACAATATTCCAATTTATTACCTAGGTATTCAAGTTACTACCTTTGAAAAATTGTGTAATGAAACGTACTTGTCCAATAAACGAATCCTCTTTTATTTATTTCACTCCAAGCTATTTTAATATAGATTGATATCTATTGTATCAAGATGTGATAAACTACAAAACTTGGATAAACGATTACATAAATGATTCAAGTAATGCTTCCGAGATTGATTGGGACAGGAAATTTAATACTTTCTGTGAAATAAGATCCTATAGTAGAGCAATGAGGAAAATGCTATTTTGTTCATTTTGTGTTCGTATTGGTCCATGAACATACCACTTACTTAGTTTATATAATACTGGAGGTAGTATATAAAAAACAAGTACTCATTATGCATAAGTGCAATAGTTTATACAATCATGACGTGGTATATTAAATATGTATCTATATTTAGAACTACAATATCTTAGACGGCTCTTTTATAAAAGACTAGCAGCCCGCTCCTCGCTTCGCTTCGGATAAATCAATTATTTAAAAGTAATTTCGCGAGGCCGCAGGCCGAGCTGTGTATCGCGAGGCCGCAGGCCGAGCTCCGCGTAGGGCGAAGCCCGGAGCGTTCAGCGTCGCAGACCTAGCTTGAGCACGCACGCGCGAAGAGCGTGCGGCGAAAGCTAGTATAACCTATACACACGCTTACAATGCTAAAATTAATGGATGCTAGAAACAACATGAAGGTACATTCGATTCGAAGGCTGAGAAATCTGAACATGGCTTGACATATAACAAACGCAATATGTGATGCAGTTAACATAAAAGCAATACGTTGTTCAGGCCTTTTGTTCAGGAACCACCTGCTCTTAGCTAAGGTTCAATTAGCTGTTAGTTCAGATGAATAATTATATATCTAGCGACGCCTTCTACTTAAACACTGATGACTTTAAGAGAGGTAGGGCATAGCGAATCTTCGCTCGAATTGAGCTGCCCGTCCGGGGAAGGACCTCCACCCTATAGAATACCGCAGCCAAATGATGGTTCGTGTTTCTGCCGGTGAGTAGCGTTACCGGAGCTCGTGGGGGGTTTGGGTTGGGCCAGCATGGCAGTGGCAACTGACAGGTAACTGACCAGTTACTTGCCGTAAACTCAAAACCATTTTTCATCTTTCATCAGCATTTTTTATATTAGTACCTACATGAAGTTACCATAAAAATGATTTAGCGATAATGACGCCGACCAAAAAGCAATACCTACTTTAATAGCGCTATTTTCTTCCGACATGCGTAATTCTTCATCATTAGCCTATTATAGTCCACTACTGGACATAGATCTCCATAATCGCCACGTTGGGCAGGC
This sequence comes from Conogethes punctiferalis, assembly GCA_031163375.1. Classification (NCBI taxonomy): domain Eukaryota; kingdom Metazoa; phylum Arthropoda; class Insecta; order Lepidoptera; family Crambidae; genus Conogethes; species Conogethes punctiferalis. Next base: position 15,314,562 of record CM062088.1, on the reverse strand, counting down.
GGGTTGGCGATCGCAGGGCGTAGCTTCACGCTCCGGTGACGCTGTTGCCCGTCATCGGTCTGTGATATTTAGCTACGCCTTCATCTGTGACGGTTATACCGCCCAGAGTCGGCTACCAGCGCTTTGTTTGTTATTCGGCAGGATGCACCACGGGCAGGTGAGGTTGACTTGGAGCGAAAAGATGATAGGCCGATCCCTCACATTGAACCGTGGGTCGAACACAAATTCGCATCCCCTACCCCATGCGTCATCATCATCATCATCAGCCTATTGCAGTCCACTGCTGAACATAGGCCTCTGCAGTTGTTCGCCACTTAGGACAAACACCTGGAGGTTATACCCATAATCGCCACCCTGGGCAGGCGGGTTGGCGATCGCAGGACGTAGCTCCTCGCTCCGGTGACGCTGCTGCCCGTCATCGGTCTGTGGTACCTAGCTACGCCTTCAATTGTGATGGTTATACCGCCACCAGTCGGTTGCCAGCGCCTCGTTTGTTATTCGGCAGGATGCACCACGGGCAGGTGAGGTTGGCTTGGAACGAAATGATGACAGGCCGCTCCCTTACAACCCAAGCGTAATTAAAACTATTTTAAGAGAGGTAGGGCATAGCGAATTTTCGCTCGAATTGAGAAGAGAGGTAGGGCATAGCGAATTTTCGCTCGAATTGGGCCGCCCGTCCGGGGAAGGACCTCCACCCTATAGAATACCGCAGTCAAATGACCTCTGGGTCGTGTTTCTGCCGGTGAGTAGGGTTTCCGGAGCTCGTGGGGGGTTAGGGTTGGGCCGACATGGCGGTGGCAACTGACAGGTAACTGACCAGTTACTTGCCCGTTGTCACAGCGACTTGGGTTTCTCTTTCGCTTTCCATCAGGCATAGGGAAGCCATTATGTCGAGCCACTATAAAAAAAAAAAAAAAAGGCTAAAATACATACATACTATTACCTAATATAGGGTACAGAAATTATAACATCGGATTAGAAAAGAAAAAAATTTATTATGCATGCACAGATCGCAGTTTTCATTATGTGAGCCTATCTAAACCTTGAAAGAATGCATTCATATTTTTTGGGTTCTTAGAGCTTCATGTCACTATGATTCAGGATGCCTTGTTCACGGATTATGCTAGATTTGTTCGACTGTGCACTATTCCTAAATGTTGTTTCGATTTGTTGCTAAATGAGGAGCCTCCAAGCTGATAGCAGCATTGATGCAGGAAACACCGGTGGTGTGTTTTCAAGGTGGTCGTATTTTTAGCTATAGCAATTTGCTTATAGTATTTTCCGAAGAATTTTATCCTGAAAGTAAGCCGACGGTTCACAAATATTTATATCACTGTTTGTTGTAAATTTTCGATAATTCCGTATTTACTTCGATGTAGTACCTGTCATGTCCAAATGACAATTTCTTTGACAAATTCAAGAAATGACAGTATCTATGGTCATTTCAAAAAGTATGTAACATATTTTGCCGAAATTGTAAAATCTAAAATGTAAGATACCCTTGTAATCTATAGCCTGTGTGTAAATCTGATGCATAAATAACATTCCTGTAAAGTTTCATCAAAATCCTTTCAGTAGTTTTTACGTGAAAGTACGATTTCATATTAGAATTTATTTATTTAGTTGTCATAACAGTTTCGGTTGCTATGGGAACGTTGTCATGAGACGTCAGTATGTAAGATCGTTTTCTTTTTTTGTAGATTAAAATCTTTTTGGTAAATTTGGGTTACATTATTGGAGTTTTAGCACGGATCCCTAACTTTTTTTTAAATATAATATAGCCTATGTTCAGCGCAGATACTGTAGCTATCCGACGGTGAAAGAATTATTCAAATCGGTCCAGTAGTTTCGGAGCCTATTCGTATCAAACAAACAAACAAACAAACAAACAATCAAATCTTTCCTCTTTATAATATTAGTTTAGAAAAATGAAAGAAATTAGACCAAGTAGAGTAACTCTGCATTTTAAATAATTTGGAGGAGTAAGATCTCTTCACAAGCAGTTATTTTTTGTTTTAATAACTGATAATTTAGTTAGTTCATTGTTTTATAAGGTTTCAAACCGTCTTTTCTAACCTGTATAGATACCGACGTATACTACTGTGAGGGCAAACGGTGCCATTATAAAAAAAGAACAGATAATTATATCCTTTATTGCACACCATACAATTGTCTTAAAACATTATCAATACATGCGGCCTTATCGCTACAAGCGATCTCTTCCAGGCAACCTTAGGGTGGAGGATAGATAAAAAGAAAAGATGCGGTGAGCTGACAGCTGAATCAGAACAGTTTTATTCATGCCCTATACGTGCTCATAGAGCAATCATTATTAATGTAATGATTACATAACTTTTGTTACACATAGAAAATAAACGATCGAACATAGGAAACATAACAAGCGCACAATGTCCACATGATGTCCGCTATAATCAGTATTATATCACGTAACTTTAATCACCATCAATACCGTTTTTCAATTGCCATTAAAAGAAAATCCAGCCATTGTCGTTTATATTTTTTAGTACTTCAAGTACAAGGGAAAATATCAACTTCAGGCTATATGGCACATGTTCATTATCTAGCTCATATATTTGTCATTACGTTATGTACATTATGAATAGAGAGACCAGAATAATGTATTTAATATAAGAGTTCGATGCTGTGCAATTCGATGTAGGATGTGTGTTTTGCACCAAATTAACGTAATCCATTTTCCAGTTTCTTAGCTCGACTCACACTCGGCAGCTTCGCTCCTCTAGCAATTCACTCTTAGCCATTCCTCTGCACCACTCTAATTTCGTCTCCAACTCCTTCTGCGTGCAATCCATCAGACTCTGGAATAAGTTACCCGAAAGCATCCGTAGTGCTCCAAGCAGGGCATCTTTTAAGGTGAGAGTCCAAAAGTATTATCGGCTCCAATTTTCCGCTCAATAGTGTTCCTTTGTTTTTTTTTTTTTTTTTTCCTTTTTTACATCTAGTCGTCGTCCTATTATATATATTATATATATATACCTATTTATCTATATTTATATGCATTTATTGATTTGTATTGTTATATTGTATTTATTAGTATATTTTTAATTACTATATATTATGGTTTTATGCATTGTCCCAATAATTAAGTATGTTTATTATTTTTAATTTTTTATTTCGGGGCATGTTAATATTAATATATCATATCAAATGTTTCCACGTAAATTGAGCAGCATACTACCCACTTAATTGTTTCTGTTTTGCCTAAAGGTTGACTGGTAGAGAATGCCTACGCGGCATTAAGTTCGCCTTTTGTACTTTATTTTTTATATTGTGCAATAAAGATTAAATAAATAAAACGTATTTTCTTTCTTTCTTTCAATGCGGTGCAATGGATCTCTTTATAATTAATAGGGATTAATGTTTCCTGGCCTTTTATGTCTGCAAGGTGGAGAAAAAAGGTTTAAGGCTCACACCCTATTCACAAACGTTACTATGCGTCGCGCGGACACACAGGTACCATAACTTATTCATAGACAACACTTGAGTGCCGGTCGGCATTGTAAACGCCTTACTTGGCATAACATTGTTAGTTGTCATAGATAAGTATTGTTTGTGAATATGGGTGTAAGGGTGCGGTTTCACAGAAGCGGGGCTGCGCGGAGCTAAAAAATTAACCTTCTGTGTATACGCACCCTAAAAGATAAAACCCATCAAAATATGGTAATGTTATGTGTAGGAAATGATTGAAATATGAACACAGCCTCTGCAATTTAGTTAATTATACTGTCTGTCACATTTTAACATAAGATATTACATAAACCCATTGTTTACTGACATTGATAGCGAATGCGCATTCCTCTTATGTGTAAACTGGAACGCCTGTGCTATTGTTTTACATTTCCGATTAATTTTATTGTGTCTGACTGTGCATTGTTCCATGTAAAATAAAAATGGTATTATGGTCTGGCAACTTAAGTCGTAGAAAGCCTTTTTACGTAGGCAGCCGTCAAAATGACAGACATATGGTAATCCTAACATATAGAACCATGCTTACAATTCTGGGGTAGGTAATTACCCTTGGGGGGGGTGAGTTTTTTTATTTTTAATCATAATGTTAATACTTTTAATTTTAAGACCATTCAATTGTTACCCAGGAAAACGCTGCTGCCCTTTTCTTGATACTCCCTTACTCATCGTCTACGGCACCCAAGGGATGATATGGAGTGGCCCTATCCTAAATCAGGAAACCACTCGGACAACGCTACTCATTTCGTCCCTAGTACCTTTTTAATTTGACCATCATCATCATTAGCTTATCCCAGTCCACTGCTGAAGATGGGCCTCTCCAGTTGTTCGCCACTTTATCCAAACATCTGGAGGATATACCCATAATCACCACGCTGGGCAGGCGGGTTGGCGATCGCGGGGCGTAGCTCCTCGCTCCAGTGACGCTGCTGCCCGTCATCGGCCTGTGGTATTTAGCTACGCCTTCAATTGTGATGGTTATATCGCCACCAATCGGTTGCCAGAGCCTCGTTTGTTATTCTGCAGGATGTACCACGGGCAGGTGAGGGTGGCTCGGAGCAACCCTCACCTGCCCGTGGTGTCCTTACACCTCATTATTTGACCGCTAAACCGCATATCAAGGCAGCGTATTCTTCTTGAGGCAGTATTTGAAGGCCAAGTACGCAAGTAACCCAATGACACACTTGCTCTGTACCAGCTAAATTCACTTTCAGTTTGGGATTCACATTACCATAAATTAATATTTATTAAGGCAAATTTTATAAAATATGAGATCGAAAGTAAGAGATATTTATTATGATTAATTAAGTTAATTGGACTATTCGTTGGAATATCTCACGTTGTTTGATTTTTGGTAATAAATCTTAATTTGTTTAAAAAATATGAGTGTATCCTTAGGTTCATCGCCATTATCAGCCTATTGCAGTCCACTGCTGGACATAGGCCTCTCCAGTTGTTCGCCACTTAAGGCAAACATCTGGAGCATATACCCATAATAGCCACCCTGGGCAGGCGGGTTGGCTGGTTTGGTTTTCGCTCCGGTGACGCATCCTTAGGTTATGGATGCACAATAGTTTAGTAACATAGTTCCGTATGGTGATGGAAAAAATACAAATCACCGCCCTATTTCTCTCCGTAGATGTCATGAGAGTATATTAACTGGTTATTTACGCTCGTCGTTACTCGTCAGACTGCAGCGATTCGCGCCTGATGAAAAGCGAAAGCCTCTGTTTTGATCTTCCCTTTTGATGGAACATCGGAACACACAGAAAGGAATTATGCTGTGCGACTAAAAAAACAAGGTTATACTATTCTTAACTTCCACTTAAAAGATACTAATCGATTACCTAAGAAGTAAAAGCAGTCAAAGCTTTATTATATTTATCGAGTAACCCCAAACTATCTTTCTTCATGCTAATGCTCTAATTAGCCCCGCGTAACGATGGCACGCATGCCTCATAATTGCTAGTATTTATAACAACCTCGGCTTGTTATGAGTATGTTGATTGATGGTATGAGTTTACTGCTTCTGTTGACAGGAAAAGTGGTGAAATTTTAGAATACCTTTCACTTGCGTTAGAAAATAATCCTTGATTAATGACATTGACTAAGCTTGACTGGCTCGATGGCTCATTTGGGTGTGACCTCTACCTTCTGAGGCAAGGGTTGTGGGTTAAATGTTTGTAAATAAATAAATAATCCAAGACATGCCACGCTGGGCCACATCGCCATCTAGCCCTAAACTAAGCCGAAGCTTGTACTATGGGTACTAGACAAACGATGAACTTACACAAGTACTTTTTTTGTAACTGGACTAAATGTTAAATACGTACTAAACACCCAGGACCAATACAGACATGGTAATGAACACAAATGTTTGTATCTCGATCGAATTGGCTTACAGAGCTATGAAATACATTGACGCCATGCCTGACACTGCTTGAATGGTCTGTAATAGACTAGAAGGCCCATGATGATGACTATTCACCTGTATAAAGGTATCAAGTGTATAATATGTTGAGTGAATGTATATGAGTATGTTACTGCCTAGAGATACACATGCGTATAGAGAAGATCTCTGATGCAATCACTACAGAAGTTATGTATTAAGTAAGCGGTAAACAAAATGAAGTATACAACGGACCAACCAGATCAACTTTTACTGTGTAACTACTTCTAGGTTACCGAAAAAAACCTGATTTATGATTTGACTGGCTAATTTGATGACCCAGCCCAAAGCAAGGGTTATGAGTTCGTACCACCGCTACAGTTAGAATTATACTGGACTAAGATTCAAGTGATGAACATTATGTGTTTGTTTTATGTCTGAGTAGGAATGAATACAGTATTTATTTTAAGTATAATGTTTGTGTATTATTTCATAAATCCGATTACCATAACACAAGGAAATAAGCTACTTACTTTGAGATCAGGTCAATGTATATAATGTGATGTTGTCTGATTTATATTTACACCCAAATAAACAATTAACTACAAGTTTTCTAAAGAATAGATAAAATTTAAGTAGGTACTTGACCTACTTAAACTTTTTAAGCCAAAAATGACAATGGTCTAATTTACAAATGAAAGAATACGTATCTTTTATTTTTGTTCTATTATTAATCGAAAAGACGGACTACATAATTACATAATTTACGGCAACAGGCCTATTAAAATCCCGTGGGTGCGGTAAGAGTCGAGTAATGGACTTCATGAGCTTTCAGCCTCGTACACTCGGCGATAGACCCGTAAAGTAATTCTGGCCGCTTTTCGTATATCATCTTAACTTAATATAACTTAATATTATAAAGCTGAAGAGTTTGTTTGTTTATTTGAACGCGCTAATCTCAGGAACTACTGGTCCGAATTGAAAAAATATTTTTGTGTTGAATAGACCATTTATCGAGGAAGGTTTTAGGCTATATAACATCACGCTGCAACTATTAGGAGCGAAGAAATAATGGAAAATGTAAAAAAAAAAACGGGGAAAAAATAACTATTCCACGCGGACGAAGTTGCGAGCACAGCTAGTATATGATAATGATAATAACCTTACTGGCCAGCATGGTGGTGGCAATTAACAATGTTTGTGTTGTTTTAAGCATTTTACCTGGTTTAAAAAAAAGGCCACTATCATTATCATCATAACCTGATTGGAATCATCATCAGCCTGTATCAGTCCACTGCTGGACATAGGCCTCTCCCAATGTTCGCCACTTTGGTCGATCCTGGGCTTCTGCCACTATTCTGTTTTATTATAAGAAAATAAATACATAGAATCCATATCTTAAAGCTTTAGATCATCGCTGTTGCAATGTTTTAATGTACCGAAATAGTGAAACAACGTATTCCATAGACTGTACAACTTAAATCCAAGTCGGAAAGTTGTTCCGAAATTTTATCTCCTACATTATCAACGCTAACATCTCAAACTTTAGAAAACGAACACAATATCCATTGTTAATTAACAATCAAATAAACATTAATCATTTCACGGCTCTGCCCACAATCGCCGTTTAATTATGTTATTAGAATATCTGTAACCGATTTATCTATTACCGAACGAGTTCAAATTGAACGATTGTATCATTCCGGAAAGTAGAGCGTCCTACAAAAGAGTCATGTTTTTTTTTGCTTTACATAACTATTCCGGCGTTGCTTGCTCGAATATTGGCCGTAGTAGGTTACACTATCCCCGGTAACTATCCGATAGCTAAACTATCACCGCGTGGGTGCATTTGGTAATATCTTTCTATTTATTTATAGACACACCTTCACTGAGAATGTTCTACTGTAGTTCAATAAGTCTTTGGTTCTATACTGTTCGACATTTTACTATACCGGTTGTAACGTTACATTACGTTTTTCTTTACACTGATAGATTTGAAAGAAAATATGTTTATTAAGTACCTTACATGACAGGTACCTATGATTTGGACTGTATGTATACAGGTGAATGTTTGGCTAAAGAAGCTTCTGTAAATGAATATCACTTAGCCAAGTACTAAGAAATAGGAATTTTAAAATAACTATAATTACTGAAAATTTAATTTAAGGATAGGTATAGAAATTTTGTGACATTTAAAAAAAAATACTTTTATAAGGTAATCTCTTGGATGCAAGTTATAGACGACGTCTTTACTTATATAGAGTAGCAGAAAAAAAGCATGCATTGGAATCCTAATACAAAGCTTTTTAGAAGACCATTACTAACCACAAATAGCACAATATTATGAGCTATTATAGTTAGTCTTAAGAAAATTGTAAGGTGTATATTAAAGAATCTATTTACCACATCACTGTCGTACCTACGCGAAGTCGCGAAGTCTTATCTACATATTTACCAATGTAATATGGTTTCTTAGAGCACCGGTAGCTTTGATTTTTTCCGATAACTACGATGGTATTACAACTTCCATTGTGAAAGTGGGTATAGATATGTGAAATCTCACGCCTGTATGAATAAAATGTTATGAGATGTTACCGCTTCGGGTGATTCATAATGTATACTGAATCATAATTAAGAGCTTATGTAAAACACGTGTTCAACACTAGTTTTTATATCTATTACGGTCAAATAATACCGGTTGGCAGTTTGTAAATTGTGTGTAATGTTAACAGGGGTGGTTGCTTAAAAAGTAAGGACAAAATATAATACTGTTTATTTTCAAGCAGATCGTTAGTTAATACACGTCTAGCAATATAGCATGCACGTCTAAATGTTTATAAGTACTTATCTAAATCTACCGACATGCAGGCATTCGAGTTAAGATTACTTGGTAAATGTAGCAATGATAGAGTGGTTTTGTTTCTGCTATCGTTAAAATCCTTAAATTTTTAAACAAATTGTAAATAATCCAAAGTTACCGCAAATAATAACCTCCGGATTACTCGTATTATATTATTGGTAGAGTCAATTTAGGAACGATGTTTAGAAAACTTTGAAATTGACTCGGGTTTGGATATTCTGTGATACGTTCCTAGAAATAAGTAGTTAACATCTGATTCTCATAGTAGGTATAAGCCAACACCTAAACTTGAGACCAACATGCTAAGATGATGTATCTGAACAAAAGTCTATATTCTGCTCTTAAATAACTTTTGACCCATAAAAATACAATGTAGGAAATTAAAAACAGATCAGACAGACAGTTTTATGAGCTATTTTAAGCCCATGTTTATTTATAACATGTCTGGTCCATTCGCAGAGACATGACATAAGAAAGATGGCGACAGATTGGACAGACGTCGAGTTTGACAGATGTGGACTTACAAAAAAAACATGTCCCGTTCGACTACCTACTTGTTCCGGTTACCGCATTCTGTTCCGTCGCTAGCCGGTGAATATGAAGTGAATATAACAAAACGTAATTAATCAACCTCAAAATAGACGTTGTTGCTGACATAACGTGAGCAAATACCGTAGGTTTTTTTACAAAGCCGTTTCAAGTTTAAAAAACCTGTCGGATTTTGAGGTACCTAGAGTTACTTCATCTAAATCGATGTAGGTAGTAAGATCCTAAAGATCCCAAGCTACTTTTGTACCTACCTACGTATATAAGTAGCTTCTACCTTTCCAAAAAAACATAAAAATTAATTTAAAAAATATATGTCTAGGTAGGTACCTAGTGCTAATTATCACAAAATAACCCTCATTAAAATTACATTACAATTTACATTGTAAATTCGCCTTTATTCACAAATTAATAATAATAATAAATATTAGACAACATCACATACATTGCTCCGATCCCAAAGTAAGTAGCGTAAGCACTTGTGTTATGGGTATCAGAACAACGAAGGTACCACAAATAAATACTTAAATACAAATATTAACACCCAGACACGGAACAAACACAAGTGTTCATCACACGAATGTTTGTCCCGGGTGGGAATCGAACCCACGACCCTTGGTTCAGAAGGCAGGAGTCACTACCAATTGAGCCACCGAGCCAGTCCAGAAAACTTCACTATGAGATTTTTAATTACGTAAACAATTTATATTAAATTTTACCTCAAACTTTTGGTTTGACAGTGATCATAGTTTTTAGGCTCGTCCAATGTTCGTTAGAGAATGGCACACGATATTAAGTGCAATAAAGATTAAATAAATAAAGAAAATATCTACAGCAATGAAAGCCAGTGAGCTATCTCTGTTAAGTAATTAATATTATTACAAAAAGGAATTAAAACAAAAATAGTACCTACTAACCCATAATAAAATTCAATAAGTTATCATCTTCAGAAAACAGTTACAATATAACATATGTATTAACTAATCATAAAGCACATCAATCACACCAATTGCGGCGTTAATTAATCAAAAATTACAACTTTCCGTTTGTAAAAGCGCCTTCTTACAAAGTATTACTATATTTCATCATAGCTTATGAGGGCATTTTTTCTGCTAGGTAGATAAATTTAGCGCATAACACTTAGATTGGCAGAATGCGTAACTGAACGGCTTCTAACTGTAATTAATATTAACACATGTACGTACTTCTCGAGTAACCAATTATTTCAATTCTGTAATAGTAATTACAGAGATTTAAAGCATTAAGCCAGGCGTCTTCGGATTGATCTCTTTTTAAACGTGACTTATTTAATAGGTAGGTACCTACGTAACCTGCTGACTTCCGAATGTGATCGTATTACAGCAATATCATTAACCATACCGTGGTAGAACTGCACAGAAATTATTTTGACTGGCTCAATGGCCCATTTGGTAGTGACTCCTGCCTTCTGAACCAAGGGATTGATCCCTACTCGGGACAAACATTCGTGTTTCATCACACGACTGTTTGTTCCGTGTCTAGGTGTTTATACTTAAGTGTTCTTTCTGGAAGCTATCAAATTATATGGAAAATTAAACATAGACAGGCTCGGTGGCTCATTTGGTAGTGACCTCTGCCCTCTGAGCCAAGGGTCGTGGGTTCGATTCCCGCACAGTACAAACATTTGTGTTCATGAACATGTCTGTTTGTATTGGTTTGGGTGTTTTCTATGTATAATATGTATTTATTTACAAAAAAATGTATCTAAGTAAGTTTATCAGTTGTCTAGTACCCATAGTACAAGCTTCGTCTTAGTTTGGGGCTAGGTGGCGCTGTGTGGCCCTGCGTGGTATGTCTTGAGTTATTTATTTTTCTACCCTATTTTTACGGCACCTTCGGAATGAAATGGGGCGGTGTTTTGAATTCGTTTCCGGCACCTTACGAAAACGAGAACATTTTGACAATGTTTTTAACTCTGATTCCATCGAATCGATTCATTAATACTCGTATCTACATAAGAGAATGGCCGCGATAGCCGAAATTCGATTAGGAGAATCACTTTGTTCAGTTTTCCAACGAGATGTACCGGCTTAACTCGAAAGCACATTATAGTAACGGCTATAATAACATTCCGCAATCTTTCGTAAGAACCTTCTCCAGATTACACAGTTACACTTTTTTACTTATTTTTACGGGCACACCCAAATCATTGAGGCATTTACTTTATTCAAAACACCAATTAAACAGATTACTTGATCTTATTTCTTTGTTGGTAGTTCCGGTTAGATAAGCTATGTAATTAACTACTTATTGAATTTATTAAGCCGTAATGTACTAACTATGTGAAAGGATTAGATAAGTGAAAGATGGAATTTTATATCTAGACCGCAGTTTGGTCTAGTCATGTTTTTGTATAAACTGTAGTTACGGCACGGTTACTTTAATAAATCGTCATCATCATCAGCCTACTGCAGTCCACTGCTGGACATAGGCCTCTCCAGTTGTTCACCACTTAGGGAAAACATCTGGAGGATATACCCATAATCGCCACGCTGGGCAGGCGGGTTGGCGATCGCAGGTCGTAGCTTCTCTCTCCGGTGACGCTGCTGCCCGTCATCGGCCTGTGGTATGTAGCTAATTTTAATAAATAAGAATGTATAAAAAAAATTAGGGGTTTTATTTGTACCCAGGTAAACGCTGCTGCCCGTTTCCTGATATTCCCTTGGTTATCTTCTACGACTACCACGAGATGAGATGGGGTTATGTGGAAACCACATGACCTTATATTTAAGTATTAGATAGATAGATAGATATACACTTTAATGTAAACCAAACATTTGACTTATAACTAAGACATATTGACGAACAAGTTAGGCGGTCTTATCAATTTATAGAAAACAATACTGAAATGCCAATTCTTCACACTTGAATGGGTCCTTGTGGAGACTGTTGCGGTTTGACCGGTGCTATTTGTGACATAAATTTATCAGGTAAGTGGGTACGTGGTGGAAAATACTTTCGCCTGCGGTTTTCGTCAAGTGTCTAATTTTTATACAATTTTGGCGCTATTACTTGGACTTTTAAATTTTTCTTTGTACAGAATTTTCCAGATTACCGACTAGCTCATTCAGTAGTAGGTAGTCATTGTAAGCCAAGAGTATTAGGTTCGAATCCTAGCCAAAACAAACGTCATGAACCAGTATTATGTATGGATGTTATTATTGTATTTATTTAAAGTCCAAACCAATTTGGAGTCAGTCTTTTTGACGACAGAGAACAAAAGTTTCATTCTAAGTTGTTTTCGTCACGTAACTTGAGAATTTCGTGATCGATAACCAATTTAAAATCATTCTCTACAGGGGGTGGTCAAATCTTTTGATAGCAATCCATCCAGAAATAATATTGGTCGGTACATTATCACTAGGTACATAGTATAAAACAAAATCGCTTTTTCTGTCCCTAAATCCCTATGTGCACTAAAATCTTTAAGACTACGGAACTTATTTTGATGCGTTTTTTTTTTGTTTTAGATAGTGATTTACGAGGAAGGTTTACAAGTATAAAAGGTACTCGAAACGTAGCGAGGGCCGGGTGGGTTGCTAATTAGTTTATAATATTAAAATAACTAAACTGATCACGATATTTTATAATTATAAGTAAGCTTGACTTCTCGATTCGCAAAAGAGGTTATCGATATTACTCACATCGTTCCTCTCGATTATCGATTATATCACTGCAGATGCTGACGCGTAGGAGCAAGTGATAGTAAAAGTGTTCTCAAAAAAAGACCTAAAGTTACTCCAGCTCATTTTGAGATAATAGCCTCAACGGACAATGCAATTGAAAACTGGACTTTATTTATAACGAAATACGGTTTAAATAAAAGTAAAGGGAGACTTTAGGTATCCAGTTGAGTAACGGAGGGCCTGGGTGATCGAGAAAGGTTGCATTGGAAAGGTAATATCTCGGAAGTCAACTATATTATTGCGTTTTATGGTGTAACCTACACACTCTACGAGTATAATAATTGTGCGGAAGTTATATGGATAGTGCAATATAAGTATAACAATCAACCAAAGATTAATGCCATTAACTGTAATTACACATTTTTGTACGATATTGTAAAAAACAGCTAATCGTCAATGTATAAGTGCTTTTATGGAGGTCATTGGCTTGAGGTAATCCTAATAAATGAAAGAATTAAAACAAAATGACTCGCTGATAAAGTACATACTTCCAATTTATTTTCTCGTCTATAGTTCGAAACTGCCTTGTATTCAAAGACAAGAGGTTACAGACATAGGCAGACGTCCCTTTGAAACGTAGGGCCACTGTGTTTTATTTAGCACAATTACTTTTAAATGTCAAAGTCTGAATTTTGTTTTACAGTTTACAAGCAGAACAAAACTAAGGCCTACTGTCAATTTATTTCCTAATAATGATACTACATTACTTCCTTTGTTAAGGGATAACAATTTTATTACTACACTAGCTGTGCTCGCGACTTCGTCCGCGTGGAATAGTTATTTTTCCCCCGTTTTTTTTTTTACATTTTCTATTATTTCTTCGCTCCTAATAGTTGCAGCGTGATGTTATATAGCCTAAAGCCTTCCTCAATAAATGGTCTATTCAACACAAAAAGAATTTTTCAATTCGGACCAGTAGTTCCTGAGATTAGCGCGTTCAAACAAACAAACAAACAAACAAACAAACAAACAAACAAACTCTTCAGCTTTATAATATTAGTTAAGATTTGAGATTGAGATATCGTGTTTGAAATTAACTTTCTCGCACACTACTTTAACATTAGTTTCTGCTTAGCCTAATGGTTAAGAACGCCTATGTGGCATTAAGTCCGCCTTTTGTACATCACTTTACTGTGCAATAAAGATTAAATAAATAAATAAAATGTAGATTAGTAGGCTGGGGATCCCGTAACATTTAACAAGTTCACTAATAACAACGGAAAGTTAAAAATAACTCATAATGTTGCCACACAACATTCCTCGCATTGCCGACACTCCAGATCACACGATTGCCGAATAAGGTACCAGAGAGAGGCTCATTAGCTTCCTTTTACTAAATGATTCAATTTGAAACAAGTACCGTAAGTGGAGCATCAATAACGCCACAATTAAGTCACGAACAGAATGGCATTTCTTACATTAAGGCTACTCCACATCTGATTATATCTGGGGCCGATTTTCGACCAAATTTATATAGGACACATGTATTCACTGCTTCTATCAATTATTTTTTACTAGCGACCTGACCTCGCTACGCTTAGGCTATTTCATTATAGGTACATTAACCTGCCTCTTGAATCACTCTATCTATTAATAAAAACTGCATCAATATCCGTTGCGTAGTTTTAAAGATTAAGGGGCTGCGCAGACGACAGACTTTTTGTGCGATAGAGTCTGCGTCTGAGACATTTAAAAAGAGCATCTAGGTCCCTACAGCTCTGCCGACAGAATGATCGAAGATGTGCGTTGGTCTGTCATATCCGCGACAGATTTTTGCGCGTCGTGTGCGTTACTGCATATAATTGCATCACAGACTAAAACGTGCGTCACGGATAGTCTGTCGTCTGCGCTGCCCCTTAAACGCACATAAGGATTTAGAGATATAGGGACAGAAAAAGCGACTTTACTTTATACTATGCGCTATGTAGTGATATCATGTCCGTGTGGACTTAGAATAGGACCACCACATCTTAAGCTGTGGGTGTCCTAGAAGACAACTGAGGGAATATCAGGAAACGGCAGGGAGCGTTTACCTGGGTACAAATAGAACTGACAGCGGTCATCGACCCGGCTGCCAAGTGTGGTGACTAAAACAAATGACAATTGTCATTTCGGGCAGCCTATGTCCAGTACGAGTAGTAGACGTTTGCAAGCTGATGATAATGACATCTACAAAATCAATTAAGTAAGTACCATTTATTGGACATGAACTTAGATATTTGACCACTTACATACGAACGGCCAAACTATGGTACCTACTCGTTTACCAAAAAGCTCCTTAAAAGGAAAGGATGGAAGAAGGCTCTTTGTTCCCAAAGAGATCTCCCGTTGTTCAAGGCGAGAGTGAAACGGCTTTTTCCGGGTGAGCGCGCTCTATCGTAGACTACGATATCGCTTCCCATCAGATGAATTGCAATGATACATATAATGAAGTCCGTATAATGTTGGACCTTAACCGTTAAGCCATCGACTCTATGTTATACAACCACATCAATCCACTCTTATCTTACGCATTCATATTTATTTATTTACTTGAACAGCTCATTAACAACTAGGCGTTAAGAAGATAATGCTATCTAAATTATCTTCGAGAAGTGTAAAAGTCAAATCGTTGAGCTTTTACGGCAATAAACATAAAATATACCAAGTAACCTCAAGTATTTTAGGCAGGCAACATTATGTAAGTAATTGTTGGCGGTTTTAATTCATGTTTGCCGCGAATAGGGTTGGCGATCGAGATAATTTCCACGGATGTCTCCGAATAACATTTAAAATATGGGGAATGCCAGACGAAAATATATAAAAAGTAATAAAAAATAACCCAAGACATGCCACCCTGGGCTACACATCGCCACCTAGCCCCAAAATAAGCCGAAGCTGTACCTACTATGGGTAAGTACTAGTCAACTGATAAACTTACTTATATACTTTTTTTTTGTAAATGAATACACATTATACTCAGTAAACACGAACCAATACCTACGAACAGACGTGTTCATGAACACAGGTGTATACTGTGCGGAAATCGAACCCACGAGCCTTAGCTCAGAAGACAGAGGTCACTGCCAAATGAGCCATCGAGCCACTCATCTATAACGCATGCACACTTCAGTATGATTTCGGATTCGGATATGTGATATTAAAAATATCGTACGGATTGAAATCAAAGGATGCGGGAGGCCAAAGGAGAGAGTTTGGTGGGTCTGCTTTAAGGCAGACGTCGC
Organism: Conogethes punctiferalis; assembly: GCA_031163375.1. Lineage (NCBI taxonomy): Eukaryota > Metazoa > Arthropoda > Insecta > Lepidoptera > Crambidae > Conogethes > Conogethes punctiferalis. The sequence goes on along the minus strand of CM062088.1, from coordinate 15,298,314 downwards.
TGGCGGTGTAAAGTAGAATAGGTAAAGCCAAGGTCCCTAAGCAATGTCCCTATAAGCGCATGATGACGGAGGGGCCGGGGTTTTTAGTGAGTATTCCCTGCCTCTCTTCCATCGTGAGACAGAGTGCCATCCTCCCACTCCAGGGCGGCGTGGGTCCCACATACCCCGTCACTTCCCCCGGTGACGGGGATGCGTAAAAGCATTTTCCCCTGCAAAAAAAAGGATGCGGTTAGGTGTATCTAAGCAAGATTATCTGTTGTCCAGTACCCATAGTACAAGCTTTGGCTTAGTTTGGGGCTAGATGGCGCGGTGTGGCCTAGCGCGGCGTGTCTTGAGGTTAGTTACAGTAATATTACCTAGATGTCAGCCCTAGCCACATGGCACGCTAATGTATGCGGCCGAACGTCCGATGTCACCGCAGCGACAGTTTCCACAGCCAAATCTTACTTTCTCAGCGTTTACACCATTTAAATGTTGAGCAATAAGTATCTTCCCAGAATTTCTTAGTGAGCCAACAGATATCACGTTTGTTATAATTATAAAATAAATAACACCATTTAGAAGTTGATGCGATGGAGAATCGAACCTCTTGGCTAAGCTTTCATAAAGAGAAACCAGGCTGTAATTATAAGATGTCTTGATTGATTCAAATTATCTAATCGTTTACGCATAATAGGTACATGGTACCAATCTTCGTATTCATCAGCCAGGATGAATCGGTAGTTTTTATAATTACCTATTCTCTAGGTACCTACTCAATTTCGTAATGCTTCATTTTACAAATCTAATTAATAATAACCTGTGTGTTAATCTAAAATGTTATGTATATTTTAGAGTAGAGTTTGAACTAAAATCTCACAGTAGTTTTTGCGTGAGAGTAACAAATATATTCATCGAGGAATGGATCAATGGATGTTTGTTACTCTTGAAGCAATTAAAGTAAAAGAAGAAATCAAACATTCGCATTTATAATATTAGTAGTATCAATAGTAGATCGAGTCTAGCTAGGTAGTGGGTACCTACATGAGTACCAGTACTGTAGTAGTGGTAGTTAGGTACCTAGGTACATGAGTAAGAAAGCTGGCTGCACTAGCCCTATTACCGTGCAAAGCTTAGTCAACAGACGTACACTAAAATCAGCCTAAAATAGAAAATGCCCTTATCCCACGCATTTTCAATATTGTTAATTAAGCCTTTTCCCATTTTATTTTATTTTATGCTCTTATTTCCCATATTTGGGGCAGTCTTCTAAACTTATGACGTTATTGCAAAGTGTAATCCCGTGTTTACAGTTTTCTGAAAATTATGTTCCATGCGGTTGCAGAAATAAAATATAGAAAATAGAACGGATACATTTTATTAATTTGTACAAAGGTCAATTATTTACAGAGCGTGGTAACGTAGGTGGAGCCGATGATGATTATGTGGGGGAGGGGGGGTTAGTACAGGTAGCCGCCGGGCAGCAGGCGGGGGCCCAGGGTGTTCACCACGGTGGGGCCAGCCACAACGGTCTGAAAAAGGTATTATAAAGAAATTAATGGATTTGAATACGTAAACACAGTTTAGTCTAGATAAAAATTATTTTTTCTAATAGTAGATAGAAGTAGATATCCCCTGGTAGTAGATATCACCTAGTCTCGAACTTCTTCAACTGTACGTACAATGGCATATAATGATGATTTAAGGAGTCGTATAGAAATAGAGACTTCCTCTTACAATCCTGGGTTCTTTAGGCGGGGCGTGAAACGACATCTCAGTGGGCCTTCAGGGTGAGGGCGACAGGCACAATGGGATTGTTCTATTGTGCCTGTCGACCTAGCCTTTGGACCTCATGACCGCTTACCATCAGGTGGAGTGATGTCATACTGAAAGTTCTACTTATAAAAAAAAAAAAAAATAGACGGGCAGTAGAGTATGCTCTATATGACTACCCAAATAGTAGATCGCTTAGAACGGCCCCTATTAGGGAACGTGCACATCGATGGTGCTGCTAACTGGTGTCATAAATTTGAATGTTTTAACCTACTTTACAATACGTAGTGCTGCCACCTATATAGTTTGTGCACGGTCCCTATACGAATAAAGATTATTTTGACTTTGACTTTGGTGCAGGACCGACTGCATAGTGCCAGTCAAATAGTCATCATCATCATCAGCCTATTACAGTCCACTGCTGGACATAGGCCTCTCCAGTTGTTCGCCACTTAGAGCAAATATCTGGAGGATATACCCATAATCGCCACGCTGGTCAGGCGGGTTGGCGATCGCAGGGCGTAGCTTCTTGCTCCGGTGACGCTGCTGCCCGTCACCGGTCTTTAGTATTTAGCTACGCCTTCAATTGTGATAGTGGTGATACGGTTATACCGCCACCAGTCGGTTGCCAGCGCCTCGTTTGTTATTCGGCAGGATGCACCACGGGCAGGTGAGGTTGGCTTGGAGCGAAAAGATGATAGGCCGCTCCCTTACATCCCTATCCAGTCAAATAGTAGGGCGACAAAAAGGTTCTCACCCTGCCCAAGCCGAGGCCGGTGAGGGGCGCGACCAGGCCGGGGTACACGCCGGGGTAGGTCAGGACCTGAGGGGCGGCGGTGGCAAGGGCCACGCAGCACAGGAGGAAGATAGCCTGGAACATAAACACATAGACCTTGAGCCATACATTTAGAATAGGACAACCCCATCACATCCCGTTGGAGTCGTAGAAGACGACTAAGGGAATATCAGGAGACGGGCAGCAGCGTTTACTTGGGTACAAATAAAACCTACTCCCTAACCTAATAAAGCCTCCTCCGTGATAACCACGGAAAATTAAGAGAGGTAGGGCATAGCGAATCCTAGCTCTAATTGAGCCGCCCGTCTGGGGAAGGACCTCCACCCTATAGAATACCGCAGTCAAATGACCTCTGCGTCGTGTTTCTGCCGGTGAGTAGGGTTTCCGGAGCTCGTGGGGGGTTAGGGTTGGGCCGGCATGGCGGTGGCAACTGACAAGTAACTGACCAGTTACTTGCCCGTTGTCACAGCGACTTGGGCTTCTCTTTCGCTTTCCATCAGGCGTAGGGAAGCCATTATGTCGAGCCACTATAAAAAAAAAATCCCCTAAATGACAATTGTTAGTGGGGGAGGCCTATGTCCAGCAGTAGATGTCGGCAGGTTGACGATGACGATGATGAGTAATAATGCTGGACGAAAAAGCTTGGCAAGAATAAATAAAATCATAAATTCCCAAAGCGTCCGTGTAGTGATAGAAAGGTTTAGGAATCGCCGCCCCTTTTCGTCCCGTGGGTAACTACATAGTAGGTCAATCGAATCCGGGCTCTTTTGAAATACACATGTTGTATTGTGTATCCGATGTTGTGATCAGAAATAAACACAATAAATATAGAATAGAGAATGCTCCTAGCATTAAGTTCGCCTTTTGTACCATTTTGTGCAATAAAATTGAAATAAATAATAAATAAATATTTATTAAAATATGTTTTCAGTGACCATTGTATGCCCAGAAGTGGGACATTAAGGTTGACAAAGAAAAAAAAGAAATAAGTTTTCAGAGACTTCAATCTTTAACTTCAATTAGCAAATTGCGAAAGCAATGAAATTTTAAACAATAACTAACTTGTCAATTAAACAATTCGCTTAGCAATACATATTTTCTAAGTTATATTATTTTAATTTACTTTTTAATCCAAATTTTTTTAGTATATCTTTATTATAATAAAAATAATTTCCAATAAACTTACGAAGTATTTCATTTTTGAGGGTTGCTGGGTTGGTTTCTCACAAGAACTGCTCAGATGCCTTCTTAGTGCAAACTGTACTGTCCTACGGAAGCCTAGCCGCATATATACAGCCCTAGAAGGTCGACCACAAGACCTAGGTCTATCTCTGCCTACCTAGAAGCTTCGAAGTCACTAATCTGAATAACTAATGAAAATTCCTGTCTATGAGAAAAAATTGACTAGGTAGGTGATAATTATTCAGACCAGATATGGCGCGACAAGCATTATATTCTGCTTTGATAAGGCAGTTGGAAAACTGGTACAAAGATACATTGTACTTCGTATAATGTTCATGTGTTAATGATTGGACTTGATTTATTTATTACAGGTCACAGTCATATATGATTAGTGATAAATAAATATCAGATAATTAACATCACATAGGTACATTGCTGCGATCCCAAAGTAAGTAGTTTGAGCATTTGTGTCGTGGGTAACGGAACAACGAAAGTACCACAAATATACTTAAATGAAAACATCTAGGCACGGAACGAACGGCTTATAAAGTAAAAAAGTAAAAATTGTTTATTTCCAAAAAAAATGTACAACTTTCAGGTATTCCTTATGAAAATAAAATAATACAACTTACAGGTATTGCTTATATTTAAAAATAAATTACAAGTATTGATTATAAAAAAGTAATGAGTTATTTTTGTAAACCTTTAGAGTGAGGAATGAAAATAACAGCAAGATATTTTGATGACGACTAGGTAGTTCTTTGATTAGAAACGTACTCGTAGATAGGTACCAATTTTTACCAACAGAAGGATTTATAGGCACAAAATCATTTAAGCAGCATTATACATCAGAGTAGCTTTTGCATTTATAGAAATTAATGTCAAAGAATTCTTATGTTAACTTATGCACCTATCTGGCTTTAGCTTTTACGTTTTACTTCCTTTGAAGTCTAAATTGATGTCTAACAATTAATACTTCCACGCTAGTATGTATTAACAAATAAGGTCAAGTTACCTTAACTCACGGTAGAGTATTAGATCAAATAGATGATGTATTTATTAACTTCAGAAACTATGCAAAACTTAATTAACTGTCTGCAATTGGCATTCCAAATGCACGCAGCATAATTAGAATTTCCCCGTAAGAACTCAATTAAAAGTACCAGTTCAAGATAAGGAACAAGCTGGCACTTAATTAACCCATAAGTGACAAACACACCAATTTGATCCTTAGATAATTGTAAAATTAGCGTGAATGAAATAACCCCTCGTCCCAGAGTTAAGACTTGTGGATTTTTTTTCAAGTATGAAATTCATAGCTAAACATCAACATAAGATGCCAAACAGAGGGTCGTTACTACCCTAAAAATACGGTGCTAAGGCTTTCTTTTCCAGAGGGAATTTGGAGGAGAGTTGGGTCCGAGGGGAGTCGGCGAGGGTATATGTGAGACTAACACCACCCAAAATGGGATGACATTCCAACTAAGCCTTCTCCGTGTGTCGCCGGTCGGTAGCAACAATAAAGGAAGCCCTGATGAAGCATATGACCCCGTTCCTGCCCGCCCTGGCCAGCCGCAGACGACAAGAGGCCGGCACTCCTAGTAGAATGATAAGGTCTTAGTCAACGGTGCATGGTTAGTCGACCTTAGATTTTTTACAGCTGTTGGTTTCCCCAATATGTCCTCCAACAAACTCAACAGTACCTTTTATCTGTGGTTTCATTAATTTTAAGAAGATTAAAAATTCGCTGTTGATAAAGAGTGAAACTGTATGTAAAATCTATTGATTCTGTGGCATAACGACAACCATATATCAACCGCAAATTATACAAATACATTGTTATTCGAACAGCTTACGTAACAGATGCATAGAAATTCATGAGATATGTATTGAATCATAACGAACCACTAATTATGGTCATGTTGACTCCAAGACCATAAAGTAGCAATGATAACTGAGACCAACTGGTAGATTAAGATAGAGTGGGCTGATAAAGTTCTTTGAAGTAGTATTTATGACTTCATTACTGTTTGACGACCTCGGCGCCGTTTTGCAAAGCCCTGATGGTCCCAGGTCCGATCCCAGATTAGCAAAATTTGGATACATAGGGTTCTAACTTGGCAAGTGTCTACAATAAGGCTAACCGTTGTCCTATTTCTAGTATTTGTATAAAGTACTGAAATGTATAATTTACTTATCGCATTATGCATGTCGCAATTTTTTTATTGCACGCTTCTATCTCGCTTTGTATAATTTCTGAGTCTAGCTTTGTACAGTATAATGAAAGCATTACTGATATTTAAATAGTGTCGATGATACAAATAATTATTTACCGATGAAAAAGATAGTAGAAGTTTCTTGCGGGTTCCTTTCGAAAGCATATTCTGCCTTCCGTATCCAACGGTGAAACCTTTTACATTAGTGTTTGACGGTGGTGCCTGTTTTAAACCTAAATGCATTTATAAAGACATTTTCTATTCCAAATGTATCATAAGTTATAGGTACTAAAGTAAACAAATTAGTAGGTCTATTGTCTCCTATCTATACTTATCACCTAAAGTAATTTACATTCCTACATTGCTAGCTACCTGGTTAGAAAACCCTTTGTTACTATGAACATACACTTTGAACATTATGTATGATAAATATGAATGAGACATGGCTATTGCAATATTGTATTGAAATTAGAATATCTGATACATTCTTCGCAAGGAAACTAGAACGTTTAATTAAACATTTCAATGATGGGAAATGTTAAAAAGATGGAAATAGGGAAATCTTGTGAAAATCGATTTTTTTTGAGATTAAGACGTAACGGTAACCTGATAGTAAGTGATCTCATATCTTTTCAGTTGAGATCTCTATAATTTGTTATTATTACATACATATAAAAAGATGTTTTAATATTTATATTTAATAATTATATTTATGACAGGCTCGGTGGCTCAATTGGTAGTGACCTCTGCCTTCTGAGCCGAGGGTCGTGGGTTCGATCCCCGCACATTACAAACATTTGTATGCATGAACATGTCTGTTTGTATTGGTCTGGGTGTTTTCTATGTAAAATATGTATTTATTTCCAAAAAAAAAGTATCTAAGTAAGTTTATCAGTACCCATAGTACAAGCTTCGGCTTAGTTTGGGGCTAGATGGCTCTGTGTGGCCCAGCGTGGCATGTCTTGGGTTATTTATTTATTTATACGGTTAAAGTATTCATGAACGTTTGGTAGGTACAATATTTTTTCATAATTTTGTAATCGCTAACTTAAGAATTCCATATTAACAAGAGCGCTCGACTCTATGAATATAAAATTCTTGTGCAGACTGTGACAAGTTGTCATTCAGCTTAATGATGTCCAATTGCACAGGCGTTTAAAATACCAATGTATATTTAAATATAATAGTTTGTGTTATATTTAAGTACTTGCATCATATCTAGCAATTCCAGATGTGAATACAAAGGATCCAAAGGATATTGGTCCCGCCCAAAAAGCAATCGGTAGACAGACATGTAGAGTACCTTTCTCTATAAACTATCGTTACTGATTATCTTTTCTAAATTTTCTTATTAAAGGCAGGCAGAAGTCAAGTTAAACCGATCCCGGACGTCCGTGTATAATTACATTTTTTTCCATTGTCTTGGAAAATTGTCACGTCACCAACAAAAAAAAACAGCATACATATAGTAACGACGGCTTATCAACATACTGCACCAAGAACCTAAATTGCCTAGCATAAAAATATATGACACATCACTTTAGCAGCGTAAAGTAAGCATTTACCTACCTATAACATGGCAATGAGAATACTTAATTAAAAACTAGATCAAAAGTGGGTGTGCCGCATTATCAATACGTTATTCATTTAATATGCGACAAGTTATCATAGACGCAAAGTACCTATTAACAATTTTCCACGTTATTTCTAAACATACAAGCCTATATCTTGAAGACAGTAGTGTTAACAGCCTTACGCGAAAAACACAGGTACACATACTCATCTCTACCTTTCAAAATCCAGTGGAACGGCAACACCACGACCGGATATGGGACCTGGACAGTTCTAACAGTTTGATATAAATGGAAGTAGGTACTCAGGTTTTTTTTTTATAATTAGAGCACTCAGGATGACCTCACTTCACCTGATGGTAAGCGGTGGTGAGGTTCAAAAGTTAAGTCGACAGGCATAATAGAACAAAAACAGCTTCTCCGCGTCTAGTCGTATATGCTCGGCGGAGCTTAATCGCGAGGCTCCAGCAGTGAACTACGACAGGCTGATGTGATGATGATGCTGGTGATGATGATGACAATGACTCACGTCGGCTAGCAGATGAGCGGCTTCTCCGCGTCGAGCCGCATGCGCTCGTCGGAGCGCGAGTCGCGAGGCTCTAGCAGTGAACTGCAACAGGCTGATGATGATGTTGATGATGATGACGATGACTCACGTCGGCTAGCAGATGAGCGGCTTCTCCGCGTCGAGCCGCATGCGCTCGTCGGAGCGCGAGTCGCGAGGCTCTAGCAGTGAACTGCGACAGGCTGATGATGATGTTGATGATGATGACGATGACTCACGTCGGCTAGCAGATGAGCGGCTTCTCCGCGTCGAGCCGCATTGCTCGTCGGAGCGCGAGTCGCGAGGCTCTAGCAGTGAACTGCGACAGGCTGATGATAATAACGAAGACTCACGTCGGCTAGCAGATGAGCGGCTTCTCCGCGTCGAGCCGCATGCGCTCGTCGGAGCGCGAGTCGCGAGGCTCTAGCAGTGAACTGCGACAGGCTGATGATGATGTTGATGATGATGACGATGACTCACGTCGGCTAGCAGATGAGCGGCTTCTCCGCGTCGAGCCGCATTGCTCGTCGGAGCGCGAGTCGCGAGGCTCTAGCAGTGAACTGCGACAGGCTGATGATGGTGACGAAGACTCACGTCGGCTAGCAGATGAGCGGCTTCTCCGTGTCGAGCCGCATTGCTCGTCGGAGCGCGAGTCGCGAGGCTCTAGCAGTGAACTGCGACAGGCTGATGATGATGACGATGACTCACGTCGGCTAGCAGATGAGCGGCTTCTCCGCGTCGAGCCGCATTGCTCGTCGGAGCGCGAGTCGCGAGGCTCTAGCAGTGAACTGCGACAGGCTGATGATGGTGACGAAGACTCACGTCGGCTAGCAGATGAGCGGCTTCTCCGTGTCGAGCCGCATTGCTCGTCGGAGCGCGAGTCGCGAGGCTCTAGCAGTGAACTGCGACAGGCTGATGATGATGACGATGACTCACGTCGGCTAGCAGATGAGCGGCTTCTCCGCGTCGAGCCGCATTGCTCGTCGGAGCGCGAGTCGCGAGGCTCTAGCAGTGAACTGCGACAGGCTGATGATGGTGACGATGACTCACGTCGGCTAGCAGATGAGCGGCTTCTCCGCGTCGAGCCGCATGTGCTCGTCGGTCTTGGAGTCCCGCGGCTCCAGCGCGTCGGCGCGGTACACGGCGTTCTCGATCCACACGGCGATGCGGTCCGATATGGCCACCATGAAGCGCGCCAGCCGGCCGGGGTGCGTGCGCGACGGCTTGGGCTCGCCTGGGACGCAAATTAGAAATAAGAATTAGTCCGTGTTCCCCGAGGAATATAATCTTCAGATTTTCAAGGCGAGAGTGAATCGGTTTCTGATGGGTAAGCGCGCTTCATCTTAGGCCTCAACATCGCTTAACATCAGGCTAGTTGAGGTCAAGCGCTACCCATTCACTAATAAAAAAAATAAAAAAAAAGAAACATTTATTTTCCGGACATCACAACAACACAAAGCATACATAAAAAAAACAGAAAACACAAAAAGAAAAGAACATAAAAAAACAAAGCACAAAAGTACAAGCGACGTCCGAGAAAAAAGGGCCTCACTCAGAAATTAATCCCATTAGCAAGATATTCTATTCTATACAGGCTGTATGACAAGCTCGGTGGCTCATTTGGTAGTGACCTCTGCCCTCTGAGCCAAGGGTCGTGGGTTCGATTCCCGCACAGTACAAACATTTGTGTTCATGAACATATCTGTTTTTATTGGTCTTGTTGTTTTCTATGTATAATATGTATTTATATATTTATCTATCTCGCCCAATGGCTCATTTGGTAGTGACCTCTGCCCTTGGCTCAGAATGGACACCTCTGCTTTTGAGCCAAGAGTCATGGGTTCGATCCCCGCACATTACAAACATTTGTTTGCATGAACATGTGTGTACATATGTATAATAATTATTTACCTACTTATTTACAGAAAAAAGTATCTAAGTAAGTGATCAGTTGTCTAGTAGGTACCCATAGTACAAGCTGCGGCTTAGTTTGGGGATAGATGACGATGTGTGGCCCAGCGTGGCATGTCATGGGTTATTTATTTATTTAACCATCTTATTCTTATCTTATCTTAATCCTAAACTTAATCATCATCCTATCACAGACCACTGCTGGACATAAGCCTTTCCAGTTGTTCGCCATTGTGATCGATCTTGGGAGTGAGATCAAAAACATTACGCGGCATACAGTAGGTACCTATTGTTTGTAAGGATTAAGTATTTTAAAGGACGAGCTGACGCAATAATACTGTGATATTTCTTTGGAATATGTCTAGAACCTGTTTGGTACACATCGATTTTACACTTAGGCATTTACGTATCTACCTATACGTACTTATAAGTATAAGAAGAAAATAAATGTAGCACAATGCATTAATCTTAATCAGGAAATTAAAGTTTCTTGACACGGAATATCTTCTACACTTAGACCCAAAAACCACTGTACAAAAGATATTTTAACCATCGCCTTTATCATAAGGGCTAACAGGGCCTTATCCCAGGGTCCTCATCCTCTAAGGACCTCTAAGGACAACCATTTTCCGCATTCATCAATCCCTCCGACTGTTAGGAATACAAATTAACATCTATAGGCACCTAATATTTCAGCAACTCTCTCGAGGACGACGTCTGCGATGCTCCGAAGGCGGTTTGAGACCAGCATCTCCTTCTGACCCTTCGCTATGTAGTCACAGAGACGATACGCTACCTGCACCACAAATTAATCTAATGTTAGAGACCATATTGACTGTAATCCGCGTACTAAGAATAAGACCAACCCCATCTCATCTCGTGCGTGACTTAGAAAACGACTAAGAGAGTATTGGAAAACGGGTAGCAGCATTTACCAAGGTATAACAGCATTTACCAAGGTACAAGGGACACGGCGATGAGACATCGATTTATGGTGCAGGTTCCAAAAACTCGCACAAATCGCTTTGCCTCTTCATTCATAGTGCGAACGGCTAAACTGTGGAACTCTTTACCGGAGTCCGTGTTCCCCGAGGAATATAATCTTCAGATTTTCAAGGCTACAGTGAATCGGTTTTTGTTGGGTAAGCGCGCTTCATCTTAGGCTTCAACATCGCTTAACATCAGGCTAGTTGAGGTCAAGCGCTACCCATTCACTAATAAAAAAAAAATCTACTGCAGTCGCCTACTCGCCTGCCAAGCGTGGTGATTAAGGCAAATCTCCCAAATGACAATTGTCATTATCAAGTGGACACGACTCACAATTGTTACTAGGGGAAGTGTGTGTACAGCAGTGGACACAGGCATCCCAGACAAAGACATCAGGTTTTGCAGGCTGATTATGAGTTGTCCACTATTACAGCGACTTGGCCTTCTTTTCCTTTCCATTAGGTGACGAGAGCCCACTATTCTGTGCTACTATAAACAATAACATCAGCAAACGTCCACTGCTGGACATAGGCCTCCCTGTCTCCTTGCCCTCATATTCCCTAAGTCGTCTTTTACGTCACCCATGGGATGAGATGTAAGTAGTGGTCCTATTCTAAGTCCGGAAACCATACAGAAAGGTACAAAAACATCTAGGTAAGTAGAAAAACTCCAATACGTGAGCGCTAAAGTTGACGAGCCACTTCTGCCGCTGCCGAAGATCCTTGGACTTGTCGCCGTGCTCTTTGCGCACCACCATGCCGCCGGGGCCGGACCAGCGCCGCGACGACTCCGTCAGTGCTTGGAAGTACTGCTCTGTTTGTCTGAAGGAGAGGACATTTAGGTATTCTTAATGAAAAAGGCCGGCAGCGACCCTAACTCGATTAGAGCTGCGGGTGTCCATGGGCGGTGTCGACTGCTTACCATCAGGCATCACATTTGCTCGTCTGCCGCCTCTCGCATAAAAAAAAATTAAAAAAATGTTGCAGAGCCGTCCGGTGGTGCTTTTCTTTAAGGGTAGCGCTTGACCAACTCGCGTAATGTGGTGTTTGAGAAAGATTGGGCATAACGAATTTTCGCTCGAATTGGTTCATTTCCCAGTCCGGGTAAGGACCTCCACCCTATATTAGACCGCAGCCAAATGACCTCCGGGTTGTGTTTGTGTAGGATTTCCATAGCTCGTGGGGGATGGGTACAGTTACTTGCCCGTTGCCGCAGCGACTTGGGCTTCTATTTTGCTTTCCATCAGGCGTGGAGGATCCATTTATGTCGAGCTAGGACTATAAAAAAAATTACCAACAAAAACAGATTCACTCTCGCCTTGAAAATCTAAGTACTACTTATATAGATATCTTCCTATGATTTATGACTAAGTTTGATGATGCCAGAAACACCGTAGTGTTTCTACCGTGATGGATAGGTAAGTAGATAGTATTTCTAAATGGAATGACTCACTCCGGACTCAAAAAGTACTCTTCCTCGAGCGCACTCTTGATCTTATCCCTCCTCTCCTTCGGCAAGATGGCGCACTTCTCGTCCCAGAGCGAGCGCAGGCGCCGCGCCGTGGGCCGCGCCAGCATCTCCACGCGCTCCATCGTGCGGCGCATGCGCGGCGACACCTTGCACAGCGGCCCGTCGCCTGCGCATGTCAACAGCCTTAAGCCTATACTATGACACTCAGGGATGTGAGTATACCTGTGATGCATTCTGTTGAATAGCAATCGAGGCTCTGGCAACCAACTGGTGGCGGTATCACGATTGAAGACGTCTGCTGCACGCCTGCTCCGTGTGGCGATTATGGGTAAAGCCTCCAGATGTTTGACCAGAGTGGCGAACTCTCGCCGAGTATATCCTACATTCTTATGGACCTCTCATCTATGAGAACAGGTAGGAACAACCTAGGAGTCTGCGAGTAGAACAAGCTCTGGTCGTTACAACCATCCGGTCAATACATAGCTACGATCCTTTACATCAGGGGTTCCCAAACACACTTTTTTGTCTTTTATGGCCTACCTACCTACTAATTGTACGTACGTTGAGAAATTTTCTGACGGCGCCGTCTCCAAATGATTTAATCATTCTAACCAACTACATAAGCTGGGCATTGTAAGATAAAGTAACATTAATGCTTCGTGTCCCTTTCTTTTAAAGAAAGGAATGCATTAGGTAAGTGCTTTCTCGATGAGCGCCGAATCCAGGGGGAGTCTGCTAGATGTGTTTGGGACTCACGCCTCCCCCTGTGTCGCCGCAACTTGCAGGAATACGGGTGCCTGCCTGCCTTGGCCCGCTGTTGATAACCAGCGGCCGACACTCCTGGTCCGGGAGGGCAAGTACCTACACCTTAATGTAGCTTACCTGAATTAACATTCTTAATAATCTTCACGTTCTGATCCGATTGTGAGGCCAGGTCTGCCTTCGACCCCTTCGGCTTGTCCATCTTAGACGGAGTCTGCTCGACTTTCTTCCCACCTTTCGGCATTGTTACACTTGAATTTGAACAACAAACCTAAATGAAATTGAGTGACAAGTTTCACATCTTTCGTGATGGTTATGACACTGACAGGGCAATGTTTTGTGTGTTGATAAAGGAGTTTCTTAATGATAGTAGGTATATTTATTGACTGATGTGGGCTGATGATGAGGTAGGTATATTTATTGGACACAAATCAAGGACTCGGTCTGTTATTTAAACCGGAAATACATTATTTCACATACGCGACCCGATCATCGTGTCAACACGCGATGAAAAAGACCAAATGTTGACTACCACTGGAATGTTTAAGTAGTCCATATAAGTAATGACCAATTTTTCATCGGTCAAGTTGAGCAGTGACTGATGAGTGGCCAAAAGTACCAGGAGCGCATAAACATGTTGATAAATAAGTAAAATACAAACCTACTACATTAGTTAAATTTGGTTTCCGACTTCTCACGCATCTAGGTCCTATGTGCCTCTTGGTTCTTTTCGTTTCATCAGTTATGATGAAATTATTATATTTCATGGTCATATTACAACTTAAAATTTCGTGACTAACGGTCGTATTCACAAACGTTAGGTACTATGCGTCGCGCGAACGCACAGGTACCCAAAGGCAAAATTCTATTGGATTTTAGGCACAATGCGTCTGCGCGTCGGCGCCTCGCCTAGTAACGTACGGATTCGGAAACTTTGAATGAAATTGTCAAATTAAAATGAACGTGCGTGCATTTCCGAGTCATCTTTCCGAATCCGAACGCATGCTGGTCTAGCATCCCAACTCGGTAACTTTAATAACTCCAATAAGGTAACGTAGCCAGTAAAATGCATTATACAAGTGTAATTAATTTATTTCTCAGTAGACTTAGGCCTCAAACACAGCCAGCTGGTGAGGTCGGGAGTGCCGTCGTTGACCTGCGCCGTGGCACCCAGCTCCTCCTTCTCAAACGGCAAGTGCCAGGAGCCATTCTTCGTCTGCGGACTCGGAGTGAACGGTAACGGTGGCTAGAATCGAAAAAAGTAAGTTCAGTGGTCGTGACCGGTGCCTCAGACATAATGGAGTTCAATCTCTGCACAGTACTAAAATTTGTGTGCAAGAATGTTCTGTATTTTTTTTTAAAGTGGCTCGACATAATGGCTTCCCTACGCCTGATGGAAAGCGAAAGAGAAGCCCAAGCCGCTGTGATAACTGGCAAGTACCTAACTGGTCAGTTACCTGTCAGTTGCCACCGCCATGCCGGCCCAACCCTAACCCTCCCATGAGCTTCGGAAACCCTACTTACCGGCAGAAACACGACCCAGAGGTCATTTGGCTGCGGTATTCTATAGGGTGGAGGTCCTTCCCCGGACGGGCGGCTCAATTCGAGCGAAGATTCGCTATGCCCTACCTCTCTTTATACATTATATTTATTTACAAAAAATAATTATTGAAACGTTACTCATGGTACAAGTTTTGCCCTAGATTAGAACTAGATGGCGCTGTGTGGCCCAGCGTGGTATATTGGGTTAGTTTTTAATTATTTTATTTACATAGCAGTGTTGCCAGACTGCCAAAGATTATTAAGTCAAAATCAAATCTCCTCGGCCAAAAAAACTCTCAGTCCCACTGTTCAAGGATAACTTGACTGTGTGGGCAACATTTTTATTTTGGTTTAAGTTCAGGTCAGGTTCAAAGGTCTTTTAAGAAATGTTGCCAGTTATAAAGCATAACAGAAAAGCTGTTTAATACCAGCAACAAACTCCTTGCCCTTACTTAGCTACTACTCCCAGATACATCAGTCATTAAATTATTATCTACTAGCAGCCCGTCCCGGCTTTGCATGGGGTAGACAATTATATTGTTCAAATTTGACCAAGGATCCCTAATTTGTAGCCTATGTCAAATTGGAAGAATGGAGCCTTCTATTGGTGAAAGAATTTTTTAAATCGGCCCAGTACTTTTTGAGCCTATTCATTACAAACATACAAAAATACATACAAATCTTTCCTCTTTATAATATTAGTGTAGATTATTTATGAAAAATAGCCAACCTGCACTATAATTTTTCTATTCCTATTTATAAACACCATCCACTGATGCTGCCACTGCCACCGACGGAAAATGAGTGATAGCTTTTCATCCTTTAGTAGAAATTTATGTCCACGGAGCAAGTCTTTTGACATAATGTCGGTTTGTGGACCGCTCAAGATTGCAGCTGTGATGAAGTATGGATCATCTTGGGACCTGCAAGTTAAATAAAGTAATAATCACTGATTTGGGATCTAGTGATCTAGATTTAGTGCTCATAAATTCAATCACAATTCTTTTGGCTGAGGAAATAGTCCATTTATGTTATATTTTTTATGGATGTATAGATTATTGAAATCTTTTATCTCGCTCATAAATATTTATGAATTTTTAACTAGGAAGTTATATAAGGCTTCAAAGTTATTTAAGCTTAATAACAGACTCTATAAGACTTTTTTAGTTTATACTAGCTGTGCCAGCGGCGTCGCTCGCGTGGATATCGGGTTTCAAAAATAACGGACTTCCATATAATACCCATCTATACCTTGTGCCTAAGTTTTAAGTTAGACCTCTAGCAATACATTGGTGAAAACCGCATTCAATTCTATGCAGTAGTTTTCGCGTAATGCGCGTTCAAACATACAGGTTTAAATTTCTCGAGTTTTCCCAACACTTCCCGTCACTGCTCCGCTCCTATTGATTGTAGCGTGATGAAAAGTATCCTATAACCTGCCCAGGAGTATGAAGAACAATTGTACCAAGTTTCGTCAAAATCTGTTCAGTAGTTTTTTTTTTTATAACGAACATACAGACAGACAGACAGACAGACAGACAGACAGACAGACAGACAAAAATTTTACTGATTGCATTTTTGGTATCAGTATCGATCACTTATCACCCCCTGATAGTTATTTTGAAAAAATATTTTATGTACAGAATTGACCTCTCTACAGATTTATTATAAGTATAGATATAGATAAGTCATAATTATTAGAGATCTGATTAGGAATATCTATACATTAATCACTATTTAATAGAATAATCTTAAAACAACTTAATCTCATCTATTTTTCAGCCAATTTTGCTTCATACTGTATTTTTATTTATTTTAATTTCTAGTAAATACACGAAATTTGTATTATGCATATATTGCCAACTTGATAACAGTTGCGAGGACAACCTTCTTAAAAAGCTCTATTGTCCAAAATTAACTTACAAATCTTCAGTGAAAAAACAAGTGGCGTTTCTCATTATCTCCTGCATTTGTTTCCTCGGCCATTTCAGCATGTGCTTCCTGCCTAACAGCATTATTTTCTTATTCTGGGTTTTGAAATACTTTACAACAAAATTCAAAACCGACACCCGATCTATGGACCCATTACGACCGACATAGGCAATGTTCAGTGCATCCAATACAATATCGTAAGGTGTTGTCTTTTTTACAAACACCAAGAATCTATCAAGCTCTTCTGGTGATGTTTTTAGGAATAAATCTGAACCGACAATCAGCTTCTCTTTGACAATGTCTTGGAGATGTATAAACTCTTCATCTGAAGGTTTTAGGCAGTCCAGTTGTTGAAGACAGGTCATGCATGCACCACTGGAAATGAAGATGCAAATCATGAACATTTGACTACAAATTAGTATAAAATAGCAAGATCTTTTCAATGACTATCTAATCTTCAAGTCTGTATCTGTATGTAATATAAAATTTCGTATTTTATGTTAGAATTTTTTGTCAAGTATTAGACAGGTATTTAAAAAAATGCAACAAATGTAATTTATTAATTTAATTTATGAACTTTTTAATTTCAAAGATAAAATGTAATAATTTCTCCATTGTTACATAAAATATTAGGAAGAAGAATGCTCAAAAATTCATACTAACTCTTTTTTTCTTATTTTAGTGAATTGTGCATCCCAGTTTAAGTTACTATAAGTATTCTGTATCAATGCAGCAGTTTTCTCAGTTACAACAACGGAATTGTTTAATATGTGCTTACATATATCTTCTAAATACTTAATAATGGTTTTGTTATCCTTATATTTCCTTAAAACATAATTAATCCATTCTAAGTAAGCACTATACTGCAATGGTCTGTTGTTTGTAACACTCCTCTGTATCAGCTTCAGTGCTTCAGTCTTCTTATTGACTTTAAACAAGGCGGAAACTATGACACTGTATGCTGAATGTGATGGTTTACTACTCAGGTCTATATCATCCAGAACTCGTAAAGCTTTCTTCCATTCATTAATCACACAAAGAGAATGTATCAACCTCTCACATGTTGTAGAATCTAAGACTTTATACTTACTGTACAAATATTTATATGATTCTAATATAAAAGTCTTTTGTTCTGGTGATAACTCCCTATGCCTACCCATTTCGTAATATACTACAAGTATTCCATTTATGGCGCCAAGGTTAAGTTCATTAGTGGTTTCTTTCAAATATTCCGCATAAGAAAGGGCAGCATCAATGTTTTTACTGGACACCATCACTTTTAACATCACAGCATCGATGTTCTTATTGGTAAGTGATCCAGGAATTTCTAATGTGTTCTTTTTTATAGTATCCCACTCCAATTTGTCACCGCTTGTGATTACGGACTTTACGTACTCCAATTGATCAGTTCCATATTTTCCTGCTATTATAGGAGTCGCAGGGATGTAAACAAATCGTGAAGTGAGCCTGAAACCTGTAAGGAAATTATGAAAACATAACCTCAAAGCACAAGTTGCAGTATTCAATTAGAAAATAATTTCAACATATTTACTTGGATTCTGTAGTGAAATTATGAGTCGAGACAGAGAAGATATCATCTTTATACAGTTATTAAACCTTCTATAAATAATTTAATCAATTTCAAATACTTTTCAATATTTGACATTTCGTGACACATTTATTTTTTTATATATTTCTTTCAGATTCGATTCCCATGAAATGAAATGTCCGATTATTTGAGCTGAAGTATTTCTTTAGCAGTTATTACACCACCCGGTATTCAGGGACCCTAACTCTGATTAAGGGTGGTCTAATAAGATTTAGGGTAAAAGTGATTTAGGGTGATCGAGCTGCCTATCATCTGATTTAGGGACCGAATTTCAGAGTAGTGTAATAAACGCCGCACTAACTATATAGGGTCCTTGCCCACCCGGTATTCAGTACCCTGAATGCCGGGTAGTGTAATAAGGGTTTTTGCTAAAATTTGTTGCCATATTTGACAGTATAATAAGGGCCGCTGAGATCAGAAGCGTTATTTCATAATTTTATTGCATTTGTTTGTTTTCAGGCAATTTTATGTTGACTCCATTGTCTTTTTTTATTCATCTGCAAAAGTGGCGTTACCATTCTACCATCTTACGAAAAAAAATTTGGTCGTCTGTGGCCCTGTCAGACAATTGTCAAATTGTCACACTGCGGTGCGAGTGCGAGTACGAATGGATTGATGATGTTGTTGTGAACTTAATTTTTAGGAATTTGAACGATATTCGAAGTTAAAACTACGAATTGTAGTGATACCAAAACTACACGTATATAGAAAGACGCATTAAACCTATAAAAATGGATGGAAAAACAACAAAAATGCCCAAAGTGGCAAAGGTAGGCAGGCATTTAATACTGATTTATTTGTTGTTTTACATGCCTTTTAGAGTTATTTATTAAAATTTGCATGATTTTTTTGTAGGTTAAAAACAAAGCTCCAGCTGAAATCCAAATCACAGCTGAACAGCTGCTCAGAGAGGCCAAAGAGAGGGACCTGGAGATTCTTCCACCACCTCCAAAACAAAAGATATCCGATCCTGAAGAACTTCGAGACTACCAGCACCGTAAGAGGAAAGCTTTCGAAGATAATATCCGGAAAAATAGAATGGTATGTTTACTTTTTAGCAGTACTGAACACTGCTTTTGATATTGATAAATGGTTTAATGGTAACAATGCTGAAATTGATCTCAAGTATTTATGAATTACAAGCAATCTTTGATGAGTCTCATCAATACCTATAGTGCCAAAATAGAAATCCTGATGTTATGTACTAATCAGATGATTCTGTAATAGACTCTTTTTCAGTTATGTTAAAGTATCAAAAATAGTTTTGCTAATTAGCAGTAAAAATCATATTATGAGACAAAATGATAAAATGATCTAATTAAGAGAATTCTAGTCTAATATTTCCATTCAAAACTTAAGCTGTTTTATTGTTTAAAATATTGCAAATATTCATATCTGAATTTATTATGTAACTAGCTGTGCCCGCGGCTTCGCCCGCATTGCCCCCCATTTTAGGGAAGTGGGGAGTTAGAAAGGGGCAAAAAGTAGCCTATGTTACTCTCCATCCCTTCAACTATCTCCACTCAAAAAATCACTTCTATTCATCACTCCGTTTTGCCGTGAAAGAAAGAGAAACATACAGACAGACAATCTTTCCCATTTATAATGTTATAGTATAGTATGGATTTGTTATTTCAGGTTATTGGTAACTGGCTAAAATATGCTCAGTGGGAAGAATCTCAGAAGCAAGTTCAAAGAGCCCGCTCAATCTATGAAAGAGCTTTGGATGTCGACCACAGAAATGTTACCTTATGGTAAATACTATTTTATGTATGCACTCATGAGTACCCACCCAAGTCATAAGCTGCTTTTCTTCATGCTATTTCTATGTTTGAAACCACCATCCAAATTACTTTGGTTAAGTTGCTTTTGTGTAGTTATGTTATAGTATGACATGGAGGTGGAATGATTGGGTAACTTCTTTTTTTTTCCCTGGGAAAATGCGATTATCCATCCCTGCCACTTGGGGGATGTGGGACTCTCCTGCCTCAAGGTGGTGGTGAGGCCGGGCATACCCATTAAAAACCCAGGTCCCTCCATCAGGCGCCTTATGGGGTGGTGCCACGGGAATGATTTGGTTACTGGTTCATTGCACTGCAACATGGTCTTCTCTTTCTATCAGGGGATGCCTTTATACTGTGCTACTATAAAAAAATAACAAATATCTAGTAGTAGGCAAATTTTCATATAATTGTGAGACCAAAATAAATTAAAAATATCACCTACTAATAATTTCTATAATTTTCAGGTTAAAATACACAGAGATGGAGATGAGGAACAGGCAAGTGAACCATGCCCGTAACCTGTGGGACAGAGCTGTCACCATTCTGCCTCGGGTGTCCCAGTTCTGGTACAAGTACACATACATGGAAGAGATGCTGGAGAATGTCGCTGGCGCTAGACAGGTATTTTTTTTCAAACCCTATGATGATGAGGATTTGCTCATGGAGAAAAAAAATTCTTCCATCCATAAAACTTTTTTTTCACCACATTCGTGAGGAAATGCTGTTGCAGCCCATAAACCCCTGCAACACTACATTTGCTTTGCTGCACTTTTAAAACCTATTCACTTTAGACATGATGTTCCCCATACTGTACTCTGAATATAGTAACATAATTGGAGAAAAGCTTATAGATCGCCTATATCGATCTAAAGATAAAAATATTAATAATGGTTTTCAGGTGTTTGAGCGCTGGATGGAGTGGCAACCAGATGAACAAGCATGGCAGACATACATAAACTTCGAGTTGAGGTACAAGGAATTAGACAGGGCCCGTCAAATTTACGAAAGATTTGTCATGGTCCACCCTGATGTAAAGAACTGGATCAAGTATGCAAAATTCGAGGAAAATCATGGATTTATAAATGGCGCTAGAAAGGTATTCGAGAGAGCGGTAGAATTTTTCGGTGATGAAGAACTTGATGAAAGGCTGTTTATAGCATTTGCCAAGTTTGAAGAAAACCAAAAGGAACATGACAGAGCCAGAGTTATCTACAAGTATGCCCTTGACCACATTCCTAAAGATAGGAATAAAGAGCTTTACAAAGCCTATACAATTCATGAGAAGAAATATGGAGATAGATCAGGCATAGAAGATGTTATAGTAAATAAGAGGAAGTACATGTATGAGCAGGAGGTCATTGAGAATCCTACAAACTATGATGCATGGTTTGATTACATAAGACTTGTGGAAAATGAAGGCAATTTGGATGATGTCAGAGACACCTATGAAAGGGCCATAGCTAATGTGCCTCCATCAAAGGATAAGCAGTTTTGGAGAAGATACATTTACTTGTGGATAAACTATGCTTTGTATGAGGAACTTGAAGCTGAAGATGTTGAACGAACAAGACAGGTTTACAGAACATGTTTAGAATTAATACCTCATAAAATATTTACATTTTCGAAAATATGGCTGATGTATGCTCAATTTGAAGTAAGATGCAAAGACTTGAAGCAAGCTAGGAAGACACTGGGATTGGCATTGGGAATGTGCCCTCGAGATAAGTTGTACAGAGGATACATAGACTTGGAGATACAACTTAGAGAATTTGACAGATGTAGGATACTGTATCAAAAGTTCTTGGAGTATGGACCAGAAAATTGCATAACATGGATTAAATTTGCTGAATTAGAAACACTTTTAGGCGACGTCGATAGGGCTAGAGCGATTTATGAAATAGCTGTAAGCCAACCCAGGTTGGATATGCCAGAGCTTTTGTGGAAGAGCTATATAGATTTTGAAGTGGCTCAAGGGGAAACTGAGAAAGCGAGACAGTTATATGAAAGACTGCTTGAAAGAACAGTGCATGTTAAAGTATGGCTGTCATATGCAAAGTTTGAATTAAATGCTGAAAACCCTGATAATATTAATGTCGATTTAGCCAGACGCGTGTATGAGCGCGCCAACACCAGCTTGAGAAGTGCAGGGGAGAAGGAAGCGCGAGTACTCCTGCTGGAAGCTTGGAAAGACTTTGAAAATGAAATTGGTGATGAAATCAAATTGGAGAAAGTGTTGTCCAAAATGCCTAGAAGAGTTAAGAAGAGACAAAAGATTGTCAGCGAGGATGGTATTGAGGAGGGATGGGAGGAAGTGTTTGATTACATATTCCCTGAAGATGAGATGGTCCGGCCAAATCTTAAACTGCTTGCAATGGCCAAGCAATGGCGGAAAGAGAAGGAGGCAGATACAGATGTTGTAAATAAAAGTCCTTCAAATGAACAAGAGCAGGACAGTTTGAATGAACAATCAGACTCCAATGAGAAAGATAGAGATGACAAAGGTGACAGTGATGATGATGATAGTTCTGATGAAGATAATAAATCTTCATAGGATAATAAAGCCAATCTGATGATTTTTAAGAAATAAAAGTACTTTATAAAAATTGTTGTAACCTTTATTTACTTAAAATGAAACAAAAATTCTTTAATGACTAAATAATTACATACGAAATGTATTCCATTCAAGAGCTCCTGGAGAGCATATATAAATTCTGATGAAGAATTCGATTCAATATAAATCAAAAATAAACTATATCATATGTATTCCTAGAAAAAGGCTTTTGTTAAATAAATAAAAAGTTTCATAATTCTTTACTAAGGCAATTATTAGTCCACATCTTCAGGCCGAACTGGGTGTATTACAGGTATAACTGATTTTTTATCTACGTCTCTTGAGCAGGCTTTTCTCATATCTGTAAGGAAATAACTATGTTTTTATCAAGATAATTCCACTTTCAAAGAACAAACAACACTTTGTTAACAAAAAATATTTTCAATTTTGATAATTCATTCATAATGCATTAATAAAATTTTCATATTCATGATTAATTAAGTCTTACCATAAGCATCTTCGTCAGGGTCACCAGAGTAATATTCTAAGACCGTCCTGTACACAATATATCCTAAATTTTTGTACATGTTAATGGCTACTTTATTGCTAACTCTTACAAACAGATCCACAAAATATGCTTTTTTCCTGAAAAGTAAGGAAAAGGTTTTGAGTTAGATTACCCAGTTGTATAAAAATGAAGGAAGTAAATAATATGAATTCCTTTAGCTGCAAGTAGGTACCTACCTACTTTTTTCTTCAATAATACTACCTAATTGATACAATGGCCCTGCTTAATCCTTTGAGAAGAGAAATGAAATGAAAATGTAAGACCTTTATTCACATAGACTTAATTAAGTACTTATGAATTGTCAAGTTAAATGTAAGCAACAAATATTGCACAAAGGTGAATAAAAGTAATGATAAAGAATATGCTACCACTGTGTTCAGAAAGTAGAGAAATACTTTATACTCACTTTTCTGATACATCTTCTAGAATATTCATTAAAGTTGCAGCTAGACCAAGCCTTCTGTAGTCAGGGCTCACTGTTAGAGCTGTCACATGGCCATGCCAGTTTTCGCCTGGACCCTCAGCTTTTCCCATTACTGAAAAAAACCGGCCAAGTGCGAGTCGGACTCTCGCACGTAGGGTTCCGTACCACTATACAGCTAAATAAATGTTTTTCTTTACGTTTTATTATATTGGAGTTAATTAAATGAAAAAATTAGGTAATTTGAATTATGACGTTTAAAAAAAAACTACTGCCTAGATTTCATTCAAACCAAATTTCGTTAGTAGTTTTTATAGTGATACACATGATATATTTTTTTCAGTTTTATCATGCCCATATTTTAGAAGTTACGGGGGGGGGGGACACTCATTTTACCACTTTGGAAGAGTCTCTCGCGCAAACTATTCAGTTTAGAAAAAAATGATGTTAGTAACCTCAACATCATTTTCAAATACCTATCCATAGATACCCCACACATATAGGTTCGATGAAAAAATTTTTTTTCAGTTTCAGTTCTATGTATGGGGAACCCCAAAAATTTTAGATTTTTTTCTGTTTTTTTTTTTAAATCTTAATGCGGTTCACAGAATACATCTACGTACCAAATTTCAATAATTCAGCTCTTATAGTTTCGGAATAAACTGGCTGTGACATACGGACGGACAGACAGACAGACATGACGAATCTATAAGGGTCCCGTTTTTGCCATTTTGGCTACGGAACCCTAAAAATGAAGGAAGGCGACGTATTTCTAACACAATTGATAAAATTTTGTATATAATTCGTATAAGTCACGATCCGAGTTGCGAGGTTCGAGTTTGCTTAATCGTGACGCTGTTCTACAAGTTCAGGTAAGTTACAGAGTCAAAACTTTAGTACATACTATAACCCATAATTTCCCCGCTTGGAGCTTCGGCTACTTGAAAGTATTCCGGCCAGTGCGCCAAGTATTGTGTGTAAAATGATAAGCCATAAGTTTCAGTCAGAGGATCCAAATTCCTGAAAAAAGTACATAAACATTATAACCAAAAAATTTAGCAAGCCGAAACTTTTAAGATTTTGATAACTTACACATTGTTAAATTTTAACATATCTTCACAAGTGAAGGGTCTTATTGTAGTCATTTTGTTATAATTTACTCGTAACCTAATTGATTTTATGAAATCTTTTCCTGATTTTATTTCTATTCCATCCAGACCAGCCAAAAAAATACAACAGGCTGGTAACTGGTAAATCTGTCAAATAAATAAGTCAATGTCAAATCATAGTGTCGACACTATGTTAACTTTTTATCAATGGAAATAATGCTACGGTAGAACAGCCGATTATGAAGCGTCCATTATGTAACTTTCTGTTCACTACAAAGCCATTTCAATACAACTGTTCTGAAAAAAATGATAGCAGTGTGAAAACTTATTTAGAATTTGGGCAATATTTTAATGAAAAGAAATGTACTTATTGAATGAATTTATCCATTTAGTTGATTGACAACCTCTCTGATGAAAATAAATAGAGACGCCAGATATTTTACACCAACCACCTAATCTCCCTAATCTCTAGCTTCCTAATATTATATCTCTTTTGCTGTGATTTGAGTACCAGGATAACTCTCAAGAGGGGTGTCTCTCAGATCACCCAGACCTGAAACATTTAAAAACGTTTGGAATTTATATTTGCACTAATAATAAGATCACTACTCTTATGTCAGGCATGTTTCATAATCCTTTGAAATCAATGGTATGTATTAGAATTAAAAATGTTTTGGAGATCGCTTGTAACTTCATAGAAAATGTCTATGCCTTCTGTAATCAATATTTTAAATGATACAATTACAGAACATATTGACAAACACTAAGAATATAGCAAAGATTGATTACAAACATTTTTTATTGTTTATTTTAATTAAAAGAAGACTTTTTGCTAACCAAATTGTATGTAATTTTTTGGTAACACTAAAATTTATTCAAAAATTATTGCCAGACGAAATAAAACATTTCATGCAAGAAATATCATCCTACTCGTTTTAACACATGTCGAAAAGCATATTTATTACTCTTTTACAAGCTAAAAGCTCAAGTGGAGCGATCTATGGGCTTCTTGCAGTTTACCAACACGACAATGGCCGAATTGTCCGTATAGGATATTTTTTTATTGGCCCATACATCCCAACCTGCCATGTCTTTGGTTTTAAAAATGGCGTATACAAGCTTTTTGTTTGCCGGTTTACGCTGTTGAACACTTTCCAAGACCTCGCGCGTACTCAATCGAGTCGTAAACGTTGTGAATATGAAAA
The DNA here is from genome assembly GCA_031163375.1 of Conogethes punctiferalis. Taxonomy (NCBI): domain Eukaryota; kingdom Metazoa; phylum Arthropoda; class Insecta; order Lepidoptera; family Crambidae; genus Conogethes; species Conogethes punctiferalis. The sequence goes on along the minus strand of CM062088.1, from coordinate 15,272,402 downwards.
TTAACTACATGTGTAGGTATATAATCAACACTGTGGACCCCGTGAAGAGATTTTTGTAGCGTTATGGTGAATTAGAATGGTGCCTGTGGCTTGTCAATCTCGCACGTCGTCAGGTTACCCTTTCGTAACGTAAATACACCCAGCAAGCGTTTTATATTTCAGATATGACAGCGTCGCAAAATAGTAGATAATGGAGAGCTCCGAAGATGATGCGGGCACCGCGACGACCGCTTCCCGCCGTGCATCGGCGCGGGAAAAGGATATCGGTCAGGCTGAGGACGACAACGCAACTGGTAGTGCCGTGCATGAATCGACCGAAGCCCGAGCGTCGTGCGGAACTCCCGCGATGTCGGAGGACAACTTTGACGGCGACAGTGTACCGTCGCCGTCGGCGCAGGACGTCAACACGAGCACCGAAGCGATCCTGGATATGATCGACGAGTTTGTCGACGGGCCGGGGGCGCCGAAACGACTTCCGCTTGCGATCGCCGACGATGCTGAACATAGTGAAATCGCGATAAGTAGTGACCAAACGAGCACGCGCGAAGAGCCTAATGATGCGCCTGAAGATCCGCCGCCTCCGAGGGTCGCGTCCCCCGCCGCAAGTGCCAAAAGTGTACCGGAGCCTCCTGCGGGTGAGAGTGACGCGCCGCCGGAGTGCTCGTTACACAACAGTGTTTCACTTGAGGTTGTAAACACAGAAATTGTTCAATCACAACAACAGTGTTCAGTGTCTGTTTGTCACACGAGTGAAGAGCCTGCAGCGGTGGATAACCGCTTGGAATCTAGTGTTGAGGCTGACCCGGGTAGTGAATGTCCTCCTGAGCCCAGCGGGGGGAGTGAACCGGCTAGTGAAAACCCCCCAGAGCCCTTTAATGTGTCAGAAACAGTTAGTGATTGCCCCCCAGAGCCCAGTGGAGAGTCAAAAACTGTTAGTGAATGTGTGCCGTTACCTACCAAGGAGCCTGAACCGGCTAGTGAATGTCCTCCTGAGCCTAGTGGGGAGCCTAAATCAACTAGTGAACCCCTCCCAGAACCCTGTGGGGAATCAAACCTGGTTAATGAATGCCCCCCAGAACCATGCAAAGAGCCTGACCCAATAAGTGTCTGCCGACAAGAATCTAGTGGAGCTCCTGAGCCTAGTGAATGCCAACAGGAACATGCTAGGGAGTCTGAGGCAGCTAGTGAGTCCCAGCAGGAAGCCATTCCGGTACCTGCTGCAACAGTTCAGTGCCAACAGGGACAGACAAGTGAAACCCAGCCGGTTAATATTCCTTCCAGCAGTATAGTAGAGAGTGTACAAAGTGTTTCGGACAATAATGAGTGTGAGAGACATGAGCGGACAGTGAAATGTGTGACGTCAAGTGACTCTCGCCATGATGTGACGATAGAAAGTGCTGAATCAACGTCAAGTGACATTAGTTTAAGTGAAGAGAAAGTGAGCGGTGGAGAACAATTAACGCGGTCTCCTCTGAGGCGACGCCTCGTGCGTCCCGCACCAGTGGATCGTCGGCCGGACTCTACGGTGTCCTCAACGGTCGACATCCATTCTACTCAACAGACAAGCTGTGAGAGCCTTGCTAAGGTTGTCTCCAGTTCCTCCGACGCTGTGCCCTCTGTACATGGTAATGTTAAGCCTGAAGAGATTAGAAATGTAAGTGAAATCAGTGTCTGCAAAGCAGAAACTTCTGTGAGTCCTCCTAAAAAAATTAAGCTTATTAGACAAAAGGTCAATGCCCCCAGCAGAGACATTGTACCACATAAACAGAATGCACAATTGGAGCTTCAGCAGTGTCAGTCAACATCGAGTGAGAGCTCTACTGTGACTGATTCTCCTAATACTAGCACTAAATCTGATATTATCTCACATTCACCCTCAGTCGAGTCTGTTGATGACTCAAATGTTGACATTAAATTACCAATAAAAGAATCTATTCCTAAGGAAACTATACAAAAAAGTGAAGATAGTATTTCTTCTTTGGAAAAAGCATCATTACCAAAAGGTAATCACAGTATGGAATGTGACCAAGGTAATAAATTGATACCTCTGAAAATTGATGTTAGTGAAGCATCAACAAATGAATGTATCCGGTCTGAACCTGAATCTCCAAAACAGGTGCCTAAATTGACTATCAAATTGGGGAACAAGCAGAGTGAAGAAATGAAGTCCCCGGTACCTAAACTTACTATAAAGCCTATAAAACCCCCATCAGATGATGCTGAAATGGAAAGTAATTTGCCTATACCCAATGTCACTAAGTTGAACATTAAGCCCATTATCAAACCAACAGAAAAAGTTGCTGAGAGCCCATCAAAACTGTCTGATCATAACAGTGATGTGAATATGGACAGAAATGAACAAAGGGATAGTTTACCTATTCCAACTGTAACAAAATTGAATATAAAACCTATTATAAAACCATCGGAGAAAGGTACTGATAGTCCTGTGAAATCCACTGAACATGTCAGTGAATCCAAGGCTGAAAGTAGTCAATCATTAGAAAGTATGCCTATACCAAATGTAACAAAGTTGAACATTAAACCTATTATAAAACCTCCAGAAAGGGCGACTGACAGCCCTTCAAAGCTAGAGCATGTCAGTGCAACAAATGCTGACAGTAGTGAACAGACAGAAAGTATGCCCATTCCAAATGTAACAAAGTTAAATATCAAACCTATTGTAAAGCCAGTGGATAAAAATGAAAGTCCTATGAAATCTGCTGATCTTGTGGAAAGCAAGGCTGACAGCAGCGAACAAATACCATGTATAACAAAACTGAATATCAAACCGATACCTAGACCTGCTGAAAAAATAAATGATACTCACCGTAAATCTAGCAGTAGCGAAATATCAGAATCAGAATGCTCCGAAAATGATGAGACCACTAGTACCTCCGATCAAGCCTCAGCATCTGATCAAGGATCATCGGATATTATCCCAAAAGTGACAATTAAGCTTGGGAAACCTGGTACAACGTCTGAAGGCAAATTCTATGCTGAAAAGAATATACCCAAACTTACAATCAAAGGATTACAGCATAATGATAAAGAGGAGTCAGAATCTGTATCCAAATTAACACTTGTAATTAGCCAACCAGAAGAGAAACATTCAGAAAAAGTACCTAAGTTGACAATAAAAACTGTTACTAAATCAGAAGGTCAGCCTCTTAGTCCAAAGTTGACAATAAAACCCCTGAAACCCCCTGATACCATCAATCAAGACAATGCTGATCATTCTGACACTCAACAAATACCTAAACTTAAAATATCGACACATTCTGTTGAATCAAGTACTGATGTAAAAGAAACTATTCATGTGCCTAAAATAACAATAAAACCTGTAACAAAACAGGATTCTGATTCAAAACCCAATAGGAAATCGGGTGGATCTTGTGACAGTCCTGAACAAATTCCTTTAGTTACGAAATTGAACATAAAACCTATTTTGAAACCTGCAGATGGTGGTGAAATGTCAGAAAGTACAGAAGATAAAGTTCCTGTAGTTTCAAAATTAAATATAAAACCAATAGTAAAGCCTAAAGATAATGAAGTAGATTCTAGCATAGATGATGTACCTAAAATTACAAAGTTAAATATTAAACCCTTGAAGAATCCTGAGGAAGACTCTTCAGAAGAAAAAGACTGTGATGAATTGAATGCAGACATGGCGGAAAATAGTATACCTGTTGTTTCTAAACTTAATATTAAGCCTATTGTTAAGCCAGTAGAGGAAGACAATTTAAAAGATTCTGAGAATCAATCTTCAGAAACTGGAAACTCAAGTGATGATAATACTGATCATATACCTGTTGTTACTAAAATAAATATTAAACCAATCATCAAACCAAATGAATTGGTTGAATCAACAAAACAAAAAGCTGCAAATGAGGATATTGCACCACCTATTGTCACTAAACTCAATATCAAGCCATTAATAAAGCCTGAAGAAAGTATTTCGCCTTCATCTCCTAAAAAGGATAGTTTGAAAAATGTTGATATAAGAAATTCAAACATACCTGTTGTTACAAAATTAAATATTAAACCTGTTATAAAACCTGATGAAATAGATGTATCTAAAAGTGATGTTGATGATAAAACTGTAAAGAATCCACCTTTACTTATGAAAATAAATATGAAGGCTGTTGCAGAGACTTCTTTGAATGAAATGTTGTCTGGAAAGAAAGCTAATAATATTGATGATGGTGACCATGTTCATAACAATATAGGCGAGGAAGTGCCTGTGTTAAAACTTACAATCAAGCCGGTAATGAAACCTGCAGATAGTCCCAAAGGAACTGACAAGCTGGAATTAAACAAATCATGTAGCAGTAAATCAGAGAGTAGTGGCTTGTTAAAGCTAGTTAAAGATGGAAGCAGTTTGCCACAAAAGGAGGTTCAGAAACAAAATTGTGTGCAAGAACTGCCTGAAACTAGTAAAACAGAGGTGTTTAGAGATACTCATTCAGAAAAAGAGAGTGACACAGTCAGTGTTAATGCAGAAAGCTCAACATCAGAGAAGAGGGAGTTAAGGCCTTCTAAACATAGTGCAAGTAGTCAATTGGGAGGTAGTGAGTCAAGTCTGCATATAGACAAAGTGTCCTCTAATGAAGAAGTGGCAGTAAATGCCACCAAGGTAGTAAACAAACAAATGAGTACAGTAAAGAATTGCACATTGCTAAAGAAACTATTAGAAAGCAGTGAAAGCATCAATGAAAAGTCTAGTGAGTCACAAAGTACTGTTTGTAACAGTTCCTCAACAGTTACTAAGGATTCTTTGAACTATGAGCAATTTGACTCTGGTCATAGTAGTATGGACAAACTGAATGATATTGGCCATAATGACAGTACCAAGAGCAGAAGCCCCAGTCCAGAAAATAAGGATGTAAATACTTCACCAGTAAGTTTGAAAATTCGTCCAATCAATGAACTTTGTACAGAAGCAAATGAAAGTGTGACAAAACCCTTAGAGATTAATATTTCAGAAAAGTTATCCAATCAAAGCTCCGGTCAAGATTCTCCTAGAATAATATTGAAGATAAATAAGACTGATCATGGCCCTTCAGCCAAAATTATTACTGAGGAGGTGAGTAAAAGCGACGTGCTTCAGGTAAAGACGGAAAATGCTTCCGAGATGAGCAATGATAAGGCGAGTCCGACGAAGAAGAATATGCCGAACAGTAGGCGAAGTAAAGCTGCAGAGAGTCCTGTGACTTTAGGAAAGAGGTTAAGAAGTTCCAGGATTGTCGAAAACACAGATAAGTCTAAGTCGCCCATAGTAAAGCGAATCGTCGGGAAAAGGCCACCTACAGCTGACGTCACTCCACAAAACAGGGAATCGGAATTGACCGTTCTCGAAAGTAAGAGATTGAAGCTTGGGCAGCTCTTGTCCAACAAATCTCTAACTATCACACCAGTTTTAACAAAGAAGTCGCCGGACGCAAGACCTGTTGAAATAAAGCAGGGCGGCAAATCAGTGAACCATACGCTCGTGAATAACGAGAACTGTTCCAAGAATGGAAATTCGAAACTGCACAACATTCTGTCTAATTTACAGGCAAAGCAAATACAGGTGCTGCCCTTCAATGACATAAACTGTTCAGATAAGAATCCTATTTCCGCGGAAGCGGAATCTAATACGTCAACTGGCAGTTCAGATGTGATTGAGATATTGAGAGTGGAGAATTGTCACCCTGACATGCAGGAGATGATGATCAATGAGAATTCGGATTTCCGAGATTTCACTATTGGTGGGGATGAGATATCGCAGGATCCGTTGGAGATTGAGACGCCGAAGACGGACTCGGATAGTCTGAACGAGAGCGCGAGCATTGCGCCTCTGGTGCAGTCCACGCCTCAGCCGAAGAAGCGAGGGCGACCGCGGAAGCTGCCGGTGTCTGAGGAGGCGAAGTCCGTTCCCGTCCCGCTGCCCGTACCTGCCTTGGAGGAGAGGCCGCAGCGATCTCTTAGGTTATCCAGGTTAGTACAAGATCTATCTTAACATATTATTATGTACATATATGTTTAACTAACAGGTCCATATAGTTTTCTATGAGGGTAGGGTGGTTTTTTCAATGGCCAGATAAAGTTCGACAGATTGGAAAAGGCTGTATGACTGTTTACTAAAGTCATGGTTTATTTAATAAGAAATAATACTAAGTGACATCCTGTCATTACTTTTTATCAGGCCTTTTGACAAAGTCGAAAAATCAGACCGAAATCTAGCAAACACTTAGTTATCTGATCAGATTGTAACCTAACTTGGATCAAAGCCTTTATTGATTGTTATGAAAGTCAAGAACATCACATATTGCAAAGTTATATCTAAATTGATGCCATAACATTGCAAATACAATATAAACTTTTCATAAAATTGCACTTATGCATTCTCATATGTATAATATTAACAAGCATAAAATGTAATCCCCTGTTTACAAACATGTTTTGCAAGTATTAATCCAATTTAAATAATCTCAATTAATCATATCCTAATCTTATCAATAAACATAGAAAATGTTGTAGAAACTATTGATACATTTTACTTTCACATCAATAAAATGTAGCTCAGTCTACCACAAAGTTAATGATAGGTTTCTTGGCTTTCTCATGGCGATGGTAATTCGTAGTTTTTGTAAACAATAAAGACATTATTCGAATATTTATTTTTAAAAAGGTGCACCTACTCATACAAAATATCACTTCTGATGGTAATTTTGGACATGTTTATTTTATGTTAATGCCCCTCAATGTAACCCACATGCCAAAACCATCCTTGTTGGTCTGTATAAATAAAGCATAGAAAAGAAGCACAAGACAAGATGTAGAGGTAAAAATAGCTTGTACATATAGGGATTACACAGCATTATAGGGAGTATACACAGCATTAGCAAAAACTACATGAAAAATATATATGATAGGTTGCCTGGAAGAGATCGCTTATTAGCCATAAGACCTAGATTGAACCATAAGATGTCTGTAATAACTAGGTATTTCTGTAAATTGTTTGTACTTTGTGCAATAAAGATTAGAGATACATTTTCCCCGAGGGGTAGGCAGATACTATGTTCTTCCATTAGCTACGATCCTGGCACATAAGTTTTCCATTGTCCACATACATTCTCGTCGGTTTAGGGTACTTAGTATTTTCCCTTTTTTTAAGACACTTCCTATCATCTGGTCCTTCTAAATCTTCCCTTTTCAACAGATCCATGCATGTATAAAAGAAATCTATCTATAATTATGAATTTATATTGATTAACTTATCCTGCTTTCAGGGATCGGCCGGCGATTCTGGCGAAGCCTCGAGGGGGGCGCGGCCGGGGGCGGGGCCGCGGGCGGGGCCGGGCGGAGGCCGCGCCGACCGACCGCCGCGACTCGCCCGCGCCGCCCACGCCCGAGCCGCGACACACGCCCGAGCCGCCCGCCGCGCCCGAGCCGGAGCCCGAGCCGCTGGACCCGACCAGCTCGCGCGTGAAGCTGCCGCGCATGACCGAGGCGCTGGACCGCCTGCCCGCCACATGCGCGACGCCGCTGTCCTCCCGCCGGAGTTCAGATCGGTAGGTGTCACTGTCTACTTGACTGTGTTTTTATTTTGCATGCTTTTTTTTAAGTTACCAGGTTTTCTCATTTAAGTAGCTCAGCTCTCAGGTAGCGGCGGAAACGCACATGTACGCTAAAACACAAACAAAAATAGACACATAGTTAGTTAAACTAATTTTTGCAATTCGAAGACTGAGCGCGTATTTTGCATAAAATGGGACAAACCAATATTATTCCGGTGTGTTTTTATTCCCGCCAACGAATGTCCTGAAATCCTGGCCAGCTTGGGCTGGCCCAGGAGTTGTTTTATTTGGTATGTCGCCACTTCGGGGCAATCCAATAGGATCCGGATGACTGTTTTTCTGCGTCTAGATATGCTCTACAGATGGGGCTGGTTGTGATGTCTAGTTCTTGGAGGTGTTTGTTGTATGGACTGCCTGTAGCCTGTCATAATCACGAATATGTGGGCCCGGTGGAGGGACAAAACATGTCGCATTGTTAAGGGGTGCCTCAATGTACAGACCTTTTTTATGCGATGCGGGCGTCACGGATGGTACGCGCGGCTTATACGGTCTGTCCGCGCCGCTGTCGTCGAGAACAGCTCCACACAAATCTCCGAACTTGATCCAAGACGCGCGTGCCGCCACCCGCATAGCCCACTCGTGCCGGTGGCGTCCAGGACGCAGTGCCGTAACGAGGGCGGTGCCAGCGGTGCCCGGCCACATTTTTCAGAGGCGCAGTTTTGAAAGCTCGCACCGGACGCATAAAAGGCTAGTTACGGCACTGCCAGAATGCGGCCTTACTGTTGTATTGTATGTATAATTTCATCAATACTTTTAATTGCAGCTTCGAGGTGCCGGAGCTGAAGGTGGTGCTGGAGAGTACGCCCCTGGCCAAGCTGGACGACAGCTCCAACGGCGCGTCCGGCGGGGGCGCCACGCCGCGCGGGGGCCGGGCGGCGCGAGGACGCGGGCGCGGCTCCCGCTCGGCCAAGACGCCGCGCGTGCGGGGGCGCGGCCGCGGCGGGGGGCGGGGCGCTATGTACATGAAGGTACGTGTCGTGTTGAGCCGTGTTGGGCTGGCTGGCTCAAGCTTAAATAAATAAATAAATAACCCAAGACATGCCACGCTGGGCCACACAGCGCCACCTAGCCCCAACCGAAGCTTGTACTATGGGTACTAGACAACTGATAAACTTACTTAGATACATTTTTTTTTGTAATTAAATACATATTATACATAGAAAACACCCAGACCAATACAAACAGACATGTTCATGAACACATGTGCGGGAATCGAACCCACGACCCTTGGCTCAGAGGGCAGAGGTCACTACCAAATGAACCACCGAGCTTGTTTTAATGTCGCAGTCCTCGTAGTCTAAGTAGCGGGGTATGTGGAACTCACGCCGCCCGCCCTCGGGAACAGGAGGACGGCACCCTGCCTCAGGGTGGAAAGGAGGCAGGGAGTACCCACTAAAAACTCCGGTCCCTTCGTCGAGCGTATATGACGGTGATGTATTGTGTATTTACATAATATACACTCAGAGGCACAATTATCCGCCCACTTATGTTTTTCGTTGTAACTTTAAAATTTTATTTTAGAATTAATTATTATCTTTAGCAATATTAAAGATTACATCATTACAGATGAAAAACACTAAAATATGTTGGTGTTGTTTACATTGACGATAAAAATCATCAAGCGCTTATTTATTATAACCAAAGGTATGCCACAATAAAGAATTGGGCGGTTAATTGTGCCTCTGAGTGTAGTTATAGTACCATCGGTGTTCTGATTCTGAAGCATAGGTATTTTGAAATACGAGTGCTCGAGCTACTACAACCTTCACACGATCCAGTCCATTGATACCATCAAATTTGCAGGAAACGATGGGCATATACGGACGCGTGTGCGGCCCGGCCACCACCACCGTGCAGCTGTTCGAGGAGGAGACCTGCATGATGGACGACAACGCCACGCCCGCCAAGTAACCACCCTTTTATATCTAATGCCCTTTAAGCTTGAGAAAAGATATATAGGTAATCATCTGCTCGTAACGGGTACATCATCATCATTACTAGCCTATCGTAGTCCACTGCTGTACATAGGCCTCCTCAGTAAACATCTGGAGGTTATACCCATAAACGCTACGCTGGACAGGATTGGTGATCGCAGGGCGTAGCTTCTCGCTCCGGTAACGCTGCTGCCAGTCATCGGTCTGTGGTAATTAACTACGCCTTCAATTGTGATGGTTATACCGCCACCGGTCGGTTGCCAGCGCCTCGTTTGCTATTCGGCAGGATGCATCACGGGCAGATGAGGTTGGATTGGAGGGAAAAGATGATAGGCCGCTCCCTTGCATCCCCAAGTAAGGGGTACAGTAATATCTTAAAAAACCGGCCAAGTGCGAGTCGGACTCGCGCACGTAGGGTTCCGTACCACTGATTGCATGAAAAAAATAACTTAACCAAAATTACAGTTAAATCAACCTATCTCAAAAACTATAAGAGATACTTTGATCAAACCAAAAATCGTTGAAAGAGTTAATTAGCATGCATCACCTCTATTTTTTTTAGAATTTTATACCCCGTAGTTATAAAAATAGAGGGGGGGGGACATACTTTTTACGACTTTGAGAGCTGATATCTCAAAAACCGTTCACTTTAAGAAAAATGTTTTTTAGAAAACTTTATATCATTTTAAAAGACCTTTCCATTGATACCCCACACGGGTATGTACATCGAAAAAAAAATTTTCATCCCTCAGTTACATGTATGGGGGGCCCCACCCCCAATTCTTTTTTTTACTATTTAGTGTCATAATTTTGTAGCGGTTCATACAACACATATTCCCATCAAATTTCATCACTGTAGTACTTATAGTTTCCGAGTAAATCGGCTGTGACAGACGGACAGACGGACAGACGGACAGACGGACAGACGGACATGACGAAACTATAAGGGTTCCGTTTTTGCCATTTTGGCTACGGAACCCTAAAAAGATGAAACAACGACACCCTGACACAACAATTAAAAAATCTAATGAAATTAGACCCTTATCTCAAACTGGACGATCAACATTGATTGACCATTGGGTGGCCAAACAACCATTGAAAAATCTCTATCTTTACAGGCCCACACACTTGCTCGACGAGGACTCACAAAGCTCTGTCAAGAGTTCGACAAACGAGAGCAGTAAGATGAAGAAATCTAAATTCGCAGACTTATTTGACAGGTATGTAAGGCGTGACGTCATTTGTAATTTTTCTTTTATACAATTTAAATGGCAATTTATATAGCAACAAGCCTACAGCCCGCCTGATAATAAGCGCAGCTTTTAATGACGCCTGCAACAATAGGGGTATCATACGCGCGTTGCCGATCCTACCCCCGCCTGCTCGGAAACTCTACTCACCGGCAGAAACACGACCTGGAGGTCATTTAGCTGCAGAACCATGTTTCGTTGAAGACCTGACTTCAACTTCTTTGAATTAGTCACACAGACTGACAAGGATGTTTTAACTCGAGTCCGAAATCGGAAGCAATGCCGGCTCATACAACATCGCCAGTGACGTTTTCACTTTTTTCAGCAATGTCACCCACATGCCAATACAACCTTGTTGTTCTCTCTCATTCATAGCTGACAATTATCCTTAACTGTGATCTGTCTTTAAAGGGAATGGCGTCCATATATTTCTTAACGATTCTGAATGTATTGTTACAGTAACAAGGAATGGACAGCGGCAGACGTCAAAGAATACATTTGGCCACCTGCCGACAAACCCGATGAAGATTCACAGGTACGCAACTCTTGTACACTCACTTATAGGCCTCGTTTGTGAAGATTCTTGGAGGACTTTGCATGCCCCTTAGAACTAATAGAGAAATGTTGCTCTGATCATAAAACAATATTTATATTTGTATTTAAGTATTTATTTGTGGTACCTTCGTTGTTCTGATACCCATAAAACAAGTGCTTAAGCTACTTACTTTGGGGTTAGAGCAATGTAAGTGATGTTGTTAAAAAATATTCATTTAATGTCTGTGACACAGACTGAAACAAAACGAAAACACAAAAGATTTGAAGTGTGTGTGTGTGCGTGCGTGCGTGCGTGTGAGTGTGTGTGTATGTGTGTGTGCATGCGTGCGTGTGAGTGTGTGTGTGTTTGTGATATAAACAGTTAACCCGATTCCAGATATTGTATAAAAAAGAAGAGAGAATTTTTTTATGAAAGATGCTTTAGAATGGCTTCAGTTTGATCATAGAATAGAATAGATATACTTTATTGCACACCATACAATCAACTTAAAACTAGTAAAATGGACATTAGTTGTACAATTAGGCAGCCTTATCGCTCCAAGCGATCTCTTCCAGGCAACCTTAGGGTAGAGGATAAATTAAACAGACAGGGTGAGGTGAGCTATAGACTGAACAGAAATTGATGATAGTAAAACATCGTAATCCAAAGTTTTCAGATTTAGTATGGATTACATATTCGGTTTTCCCCATTTTAAATCTCACACTTGCTTATTTAAAAAACGAGTGTAATGTATTGAACGTGCCAGCTTTAGTTGACTGTAATCGTTTGTTTGTGGCGCAGGTGATGATGATACAGGAGCAGGTGGCGATGTTCCTGGGCGTGAAGAGCTTCAAGCGGCGCTACCCGGAGCTCAAGCGGCGCACCATCGGCGGCGGCGAGCGCGACTACGTGCTGGCCAGGGGACTCGTCACGGAGGCGCTGTGCGACCTCGGTAATTATTATTATTTATTTATTTTACAAGAACACAGCTTACATAACGACTGGCTCGGTGGCTCAATTGGTAGTGACCTCTGCCTTCTGAGCCAAGGGTCGTGGGTTCGATCCCCACACATTACAAACATTTGTGTGCATGAACATGTCTGATTGTATTGGTCTGGGTGTTTTCTATGCATAATATGTATTTATTTACAAAAAAAAATGTATCTAAGTAAGTTTATCAGTTGTCTAGTACCCATAGTACAAGCTTCGGCTTAGTTTGGGGCTAGATGGCGCTGTGTGGCCCAGCGTGGCATGTCTTGGGTTATTTATCTATCTATACTTATAATAAATCTGTAGAGAGGTCAATTCTGTACATGAAATATATTTTCAAAATAACTATCAGGGGGTGATTAGTGATCGATACTGATGCCAAAAATGCAATCAGTAAAATTTTTGTCTGTCTGTCTGTCTGTCTGTCTGTCTGTCTGTCTGTCTGTCTGTATGTTCCTTATAGAAACAAAAACTACTGGACGGATTTTAACGAAACTTGGTACAATTATTCTTCATACTCCTGGGCAGGTTATAGGGTACTTTTCATCACGCTACTATCAATAGGAGCAGAGTAGTGAAGGGAAATGTTGGGAAAACGGGAGAAGTTACTCCATTTTTTAAGCTTCCGTCGCGTGTGCAGCCTTAATGGTTAAAGTTACATAGAAATTATGTATGACAGAAATATTTTACATAAAATTGACTAAAAAATATCCCGCAACAGCATATGTCTATCTTTTATGGTTGACTCACAATAACACGTGTAACTCCTGATAGCTTAGCAGTTCGGAGCATTCTGATTATATTTGTTTACTCTTACGTTTATAATACTCTCATTCATCCCTAATTTAAAAAAGTTATCATTATTACCTATTCAATAAAAAAAGAATCATAGAAATCGGTATAGAAACACCAAACTTATACATGAAATAAGCCATCGCGCCGTCGCACGTGAATACTGAATCATGCTATAAGGATTATTTTTGTGTAACGGTTGCCGCGCTCGACACGGGTCGCGGCGGCGGTAGGGTATAAAAAGGCGGGAGGTCCGAGAGCTAGCTTCATTCAATATTTGGCTGTTGATGCGTTCAGAGCGATCGACCTTATTGACAGACAATAATTGATATTGAGAAACCGTGCCAGCGCGACTTTTGGTTTTTAAATAGTTTATTTGAATTTCTTTTGTTGTTATATTGTAAAATATTCGTTCAAATTAAAAATTATTAAGCGTAGGTACTTTTATTAATTAAAGTAGTTATAAGTATTTATTTTTAAGTGAAGTAGGTATAGGTAGATAGTTTTGCACAGGCGTTTCAGCTTCAAAAATATATTTACAAAAAAAGTATCAGGGGGTGATTAGTGATCGATACTGATGCCAAAAATGCAATCAGTAAAATTTTTATCTGACTGTCTGTCTGTCCGTCTGTCTTTCTGTCTGTCTGTATGTTCGTTATAGAAACAAAAATTACCTACTCAACGGGTTTTAACGAAACTTGGTACAATTATTCATCATACTCCTTTGCAGGTTATATGATACGTTTCATCACGCTACAATCAATAGGAGCAGAGCAGTGAAGGGAAGTGTTGGGAAAACGGGAGAATTTTTTATCTGAATGTTTGATTGAGCATCACGCAAAAAGTACTGCATGGAATTGAATGTGGTTTTCACCAATGTATTGCTAGAGGTCTAACTTAAGATTTGGGCATCATTTTATGGAAGTCCGTTAGTTTTGAAACCCGATATCCACGCGTGCGACGCCGCTGGCACAGCTAGTAATATATAAAGCTAAATTACCACTGACTCACTCACTGACTCATCAGGGGTTTTTTTCGGGTTGAAGGGGGTTGAATTCGTTTTTTCGTTGTATGGGGGGGTTATGTATTTTTTTAATCAATCCAGCTTTTTTTATTTTTTTTTCCAAAAATCCAAGATGGCGGCCGTTTTTCGAAAAAAAAGTTTAAAAAAATGTATAGAATGCCCAAGCGGCGCATAGCGTGTTGGAATTGTCTATAGAAAAGAGAAACGTCAAAATTGGAAAAAATTAAAAAAACAACATGTCCGCGCCGCCATCTTGGATTGAAAATTGGTTTTGGACCCATGTTTGCGTGGTCGTAGTGTCGCGGTGCGCGAAGATAACGGCAAACTTTCTTTAGAATATCGCTACAAGTATAGTCAACTGTCAACCGGTGACCATAGATTATAAAAAAACAATATGGCGGCGCCGCTGGCGGCCATTTTGTTCCGTGAATTTTTTTTCCATTTTCAAACTGATTTTTCTCAATGATGGCAACACTAAATCGATTTGGTTAGTATGGGGCGGTGGTAGGATATTTATCAGTCTATTGGTAGGTTTTTTAATTTCTACCAAATTGATGGTAGTTTTTGGCCCAGGGCTCCAAATATGAGTGGAAAATTTTTGACGTGTATCCGATTTTGGAGAATGCAGTTTTATGGCAACCCCGGCTGGTATTTGCCTCATGGTAGTTTTGGAGAAAAATTCTGGCAACATTGGTTTTGGCGGGCAAAATAATTTTTTGGCAGACCCTTTTTTGGCTTATACTTTGAGCATTCCGGCAAATGCCAGAAAAAAAGTAAAAATGCCAAATGTTGCCATATATAGTCAGGTATATGGGAAAATTCCGATTTTTTCGATTTTCAATATGGCGTCGGCACTGGCCGCCATTTTGTGAAAAAGTTTGATTTTCGAAAATTTCAAAATGGATTTTTAGTGTGATGGCAACATTTAACAGACTTCCAATGTACTGGTCAGTTATCCGTTGGGCTTTTGTGTGTTGCCAGGTATAAAAATATTTTCGATTTTTTTGATAGTTTTTAAGATATGACCCAAAAAAGTCGAAAGTAGAAGGACCAACATTTTAAATAAAAAGTTGCCATGTGCTCACAGATTTAGCCCATTAGAATGACATTTGACCATTTTTATCATGGTGGCCTGGCAACACTCGGCACGGCGGGGAAAACAAATTTTTTGGCAATGCCTTTTTTGCCGAGTTGTCTGGCCGCCAAGATGCTTGGCAGAAAAAAAGTAAAAATGCCAATCGACGTCATATATAGTGTAGTATATGGGAAAAATCCGAAATCACAGACTTTCAAGATGGCGGCTGCGCTGGCGGCCATTTTGTAAAAAAATCGCGTTTTCGAAAGTTAAAAAATGGATTTTCGGGTAGATGGCAACATTTGAGCAGAGTGCAATGTACTAGGCCAATGTGTGTATGGTAATGATATATTGCCAGGTAAAAAAATAATTTCGACATTTTTGGTAGTTTTTGAGAAATGCCCCGAAATAGTCGAAAATAGAAATAATGACATTTCGCAAAAATTATTCCTAGGAGCATAGAGATGGGGCCCATTAAAATGACATTTGACTATTTTTATCTCCGTCATCTGGCAACACTGGGATGGATGGTGGCTCAAACTTTTTTCTAAGGGGTCCATTCGAGGGGTCCTGGTCGCCTACTTTGTATGACGCGAAAAAAAACTGTGAATGCCATTTGGTGTGAAATATAGTTGTTATTGACTACTGGTGACCAAAAGTTGGCAAAACAAAATGGCGTATGGGCAGGCGGCCATTTTGTAAAAAAGTTAGGTTTTTGAAAAATTCAAAGTCATTTTAAGGGCAGGCGGGTGCGTCTGAGAAAAGAAAGTCCGGGGGCTCTTTTGGAAGTCTCCTAATAACCTATGAAATGGTATAAAAATTTACCCCATTTTTAGGGTAATTTCTGAGATTTACCCCGAAACGTAAATTCGCGATATTTTAAATACCAAGTATGAGGTCCTATCAAAAATGGTCCACAGACTCCATTGAGGCCCCAAATGACCTCATAAATTCAGCAGGAATAAAAAAAAAGCCAACTCAAAAATCACGATTTCCCATACAAGAGACGAACATACTTACGTTACTTGATGTGGCGAACATACTTACGATACTTGATGTGACGAACATACTTACGTTACTTGATGTGGCGAACATACTTACGATACTTACTGTGACGAACATACTTACGATACTTGATGTGACGAACATACTTACGTTACTTGATGTGACGAACATACTAACGATACTTGATCATTCTTACATTACTTAACGTGACAAACATTCTTATGGTATCTACTATGACATGCGAGACCAAAGGTCGAGCCCTGCGCAGGGCGAAGCCCGGAGCAGTGCCCCAAGGAGTATGCGCCCACTAATGAAAAAAAAAACTATGCGAGGCCGCAGGCCGAGCGAGTCCATCCTCTTTTAGTTACGCTACCATAATACGCGAGACCAAAGTGTACTAAGGAGTATTCACGCACTAATGAAAAAAAAAAAAGTTTGCGAGGCCGAAGGCCGAGCGAGCCCACCTTCTTTTAGCTACATTACTGTAATACGCGAGACCGAAGGTCGAGCCCTGCGTAGGGCGTAGCCCGTAGCAGTGCCCCAAGGAATAATCACCTACTTATTAAAAAAAAAACTATGCGAGGCCGTAGGCCGAGCGAGCTCATCCTCTTTAAATTACGCTACCATAATACGCGAGACCGAAGGTCGAGCCCTGCGTAGAGCGTAGCCCGTAGCAGTGCCCCAAGGAATAATCACATACTTATCAAAAAAAAACTATGCGAGGCCGAAGGCCGAGCGAGCCCATCCTCTTTAAATTACGCTACCATAATACGCGAGACCGAAGGTCGAGCCCTGCGTAGGGCGAAGCCCGTAGCAGTGCCCCAAGGAATATTCACCTACTTATGAAAAAAAAAAATTATGCGAGGCCGCAGGCCGAGCGAGCCCAAGCTCTTTTAGTTACTGTAACAGGCGAGACCGAAGGTCGAGCCCTGCGTAGGGCGAAGCCCGGAGCAGTGCCCCAAGGAGTATTTACCTACTAATGAAAAAGAAAACTATGCGAGGCCGAAGGCCGAGCGAGCCCACCTTCTTTTTACGTTACTAAAATATGCGAGACCGAAGGTCTAGCCCTGCGTAGGGCGAAGCCCGGAGCAGTGCCCCAAGAATAATTCATTCATTAATAAAAAAACTTGTTTGAGAGGCCGCAGGCCGAGCGTGCCAACCCAAGCCGCCAAAGCAACGCCGCGGAGGGCGAAGCCCGGAGCGGCTGGCGCCCCAAGGAACCCCCACACAAAACCGAATCAACGAACCACAAAAAGCCCACCGCGTCCGCCCACGCGGACGGTACAACCCAGAAAAGTAATTTCGCGAGGCCGGAGGCCGAGCTGCGTATCGCGAGGCCGCAGGCCGAGCTCCGCGTAGGGCGAAGCCCGGAGCGTCCAGCGTCGCAGACCTAGCTTGAGCACGCACGCGCGAAGAGCGTGCGGCGAAAGCTAGTTTATTTATAAAGATAATATTTACGCTGGTCCTCGCACTAGGCTAAGCCTGTCGTATGAGTAACAGTATATAATCTTACACAAATCAAGATTGACACATGTACATTAATTTACAAAGAGTTATCTAGCCTCAAACTCAGCCTAATAATAATTATCATACTTTCTTTTTACTAAATTACATTTAAATCTGTTATTGACTGAAACTAACATTTTATCATGCAAATAATCTATTTCTATGGTATTATAATGTATTATATTTAGTAGATAATCTATAGTTACATCAAAATGCAACACTGTAAAAGTTTTTTACATTAGGATTTCGGTAAATTTCCTTTTTACACATAATAAAATTTAGTAACATAAGGCACAACTAAACACATTTTCTTTTAATATAAGGCACACGTTATTTTTTAAACCGCTGGGTATTCCTAATTCTTTCGTTGATATCATGAAAGAAGAGAAAATTCTAAGAAACTTTTGCTCTAGACACAATTAAAATTGGAGCAGACAGTAAAAAGTTAGTTTTAAAAATATAAAATCGTTTTTTGGCTCTACTGAAAAACCGTGTTTTGTCCGTTACGTTAATTGATACTTCTGGTATCGATATTATGGAAAAAAGGAGTAAAAATAAGTCAACATACTAACGGCCGTATTCACAAACGTTACTACGCGACGCATTGTAACGTTTGTGAATTGTAACGTAACTCCACCCATCGCTGCAGGCATCACGGCGGTAGACGCGAGCGAGGTCCTGGACATCATGCTGTCGGACTACCCGCACAAGTACGAGGAGTACCGCGGCCACCAGCGGCAGCGGCAGATGGCGGCCAGCGAGGAGCCCAAGCCGGAGGAGCCGCGCGACGAGCCCGAGCGGCTGGACGCGAAGCCCGAGGTCAAGCCCGAGCCCAAACATGAAGCGCCGAAGGTCGACCCGGAGAAGACGAGACAGGTGAGTGCAGTTTCTAAACACTGTTTCTTTCATATTCATATTCATTTATTTGCAACCATATTCATACATAATTAAACAACTTATAACTAGTATAGAATATAGACCCTGTTAGGGTATGGCAAAAAATTTGTTACATTAATATAAACAATTATGTTACTAAGTAATATTAAATTGGCAGCAATGGAAGTGTGACGGATGAGGAATAATAATAATTATGCATTACTAAAGTATTCATTAAGGCTATAATAACATTTTAGAAGTAGCATATTTTTCAATTTTTTAAGGAAGATTCTTGTGTTCTGTTTCTTTATTGGTGTTTTCTTACATGGAAAATTTTGTGTCTCGATAGTAAAATGTATTTTTTTAAATCGGCTGTTTTAGGGCGGGCTGTAGTTCAGTAGACTAATATTATAAAGTCCTGTGCTGTAATTATGTGTCACTTTATACAGACACGCACACACATTTTGCCTTTGTGAATTGAAAGTGAATCACCGTTATATATGTTCGCATAACCAAAAGGGGTACCAGATTCTGTTGATAATATTTTTTAAGCACGAACATGTCCGTTTGTATTGGTCTGGATATACTAGTATATTATGACTGACTCGGTGGCTCAATTGGTAGTGACCCCTGCCTTCTGAGCCAAGGGTCGTGGGTTCGATTCCCACCCGGGACAAACATTCGTGTGATGAATACTTGTGCTTGTTCCGTGTCTGGGTGTTTATAATTTGTATTTAAGTATTTATTTGTGGTACCTTCGTTGTTCTGATACCCATAACACAAGTGCTTAAGCTACTTACTTTGGGATTAGAGCAATGTATGTGTTGTTGTCTGATATTTATTTATTATTATATTTATATTTATTTAAAAAAAATAAGTATCTGAAGTAATTTTACCAGTTATATAGCACCCATAGTGCAAGCTTCGGCTTACTTTGGGGCCAGATGACAATGTATGGTCCAAAGTGACATGAGTCTTGAATTATTACAGTATTAAATAAATAACCTAACCCTAATAACCTTCCCTCAGGACCTCGCAGCGGCGGCTATAGCGTCCGCGGCCGAGTGGAACGCTCGCCTCAACGTGCTCCGGCGGCCGGCCTGCGCAGACCTGCAGAGTATGACCTTACATACGCGCCGGGTGCCGCGCACGCCGCCCGCCAAGCCGCACCTGCGGCCGCCCGCCGGCTTCTACCCGCACGCGCTGCTGCCCGGACAGTACCAGCACGCGTACCGGACTTACACGCCGCAGCAGCTCAGGTACTGTACCCTTGGGAGCGTGAAAGCGCTAGCGGCTGGCATTTTTTAGGGTTCCGTAGCCAAATGGCAAAAACGGGACCCTTATAGATTCGTCATGTCTGTCTGTCCGTCCGTATGTCACAGCCAGTTTATTCCGAAACTATAAGAGCTACATATTTGAAATTTGATACGTAGATGTATTCTGTTATCCGCATTATGATTTTAAAATAAAATCAGAAAAAAATACAAAACTTTTGAGGTTCGTCATACATACAATTTTTTTTCATCAAACCTATACATGTGGACTCTTCCAAAGTGGTAAAATGTGTCTCCCCCCCCCCCCCCCCCCATAACTTCTAAAATATAGGCAAAATAAAACTGAAAAAAATGTATGACAAAATTACTTTAATTTCATCATTTATTCAAAGAAAAAAATTTACAACAGTGCGCGCGTTTGTCACAACAGCGGCGTTCGAAGCTACACAGGGGACCCTTCTAGAACGACTGACGATCCCAATGGGGCTTAAGCATATGTTATGAAGTTATCATCAACATCAACAGTTGCATTCCAAAATAGACTGTACTGCATTGCGTGACGGCCGTGTATCGTCCGCAGGTACTTCCCGCTGAACACCGCGCTGGACGCGCCGCCCGCGCCGGCCGCGCCCGCCTCCAGCTCGGACTCGGACGCGGACTCCGACCGCAGCGACTGCAGCGGGGACTCCGACCGGCTGCCCGCCAAGGTACGTGCCATCACGACACAGGTACACTATCACCAGCCCGCAAACGGCTCCTGCTGGACATCATCATCATCAGCCTATTGTTGATCAGTCCACTGCTGGACATAGGCCTCTCCAGTTGTTCACCACCTAGGGCAAACTTCTGGAGGGTATACCCATAATCGCCACGACGGGCAGGCGGGTTGGCGATCGCAGGGCGTAGCTTCTTGCTCCGGTGACGCTGCTGCCCGTCATCGGCCTGTGGTATTTAGCTACGCCTTCTATCGTGACGGTTTTACCGCCACCAGTCGGTTTGCCAGAGTCTCGTTTGTTGTTCGACAGGATGCACCATGGGCAGGTGAGGATGGCTTGGAGCGAAAAGGTGATAGGTCGCTCCCTTGCATCCCTCCCTGCTGGACATAAACCTCTCCAATGATGGCATTTGAGCGATTTGCTTTAGTTACCACGCAAGGACCAAACATAGTGTGAAGTAAAAGTACTCTGTGATGTGTGAATCGAAAGATTACTTTTACATTACAAAGTATAAGAAGGCACGTGTAGGGAAGCGACCTATCATCTTTTCGCTCGCAAGCCAACCTCATCTGCTCGTGGTGCATCCTGCCGAATGGCAAACAAGTCGCTGGCAACCGACTGAGGCGGTATAATCATCTGACCGATGCCGAGCAGCAGCGCCACCGGAGCGAAAAGCTGCGCCCTGCGATCGCCAACCCTCCTGCTCAGCGTAGCGATTATGGGTATATCCTCGAAATGTTTGCCCTAAATGGCGAACAACTGGAGCAGTGGACTGCAATAGGCTGAGGGCTGATGAGAAAACAGACAAAACGCTAGTGATCTCACTAAAGCAAGGAAAACAGGGGGCCACGTCGCTATTTTGTTATTATTATTTTCGTCATTTGACACTGCGAATCCAACTTACTAATTATTTAACGATTTTTTTTTCTCTTTTACAGCGGAAAAAGCTAACGAAAGTGAAGCGGAGCGACAGCCACACGGACGGCTACGGGCGCGAGGACAGCCGCGACAGCGAGCCGGACACGTGCCGCGTGTGCAAGCTGCGGCTCGAGGCCAACCGCAAGCACACGCACGAGAGGTTCCTCGTCTGCGCCACGTGCAACGCCAAGCGTGAGTACACCAGCCGCTGCGGTGACTTGTACGCATCGACCGTCGCGTGTGCAAGCTGCGGCTCGAGGCCAACCGCAAGCACACGCACGAGAGGTTCCTCGTCTGCGCCACGTGCAACGCCAAGCGTGAGTACACCAGCCGCTGCGGTGACTTGTACGCATCGACCGTCGCGTGTGCAAGCTGCGGCTCGAGGCCAACCGCAAGCACACGCACGAGAGGTTCCTCGTCTGCGCCACGTGCAACGCCAAGCGTGAGTACACCAGCCGCTGCGGTGACTTGTACGCATCGACCGTCGCGTGTGCAAGCTGCGGCTCGAGGCCAACCGCAAGCACACGCACGAGAGGTTCCTCGTCTGCGCCACGTGCAACGCCAAGCGTGAGTACACCAGCCGCTGCGGTGACTTGTACGCATCGACCGTCGCGTGTGCAAGCTGCGGCTCGAGGCCAACCGCAAGCACACGCACGAGAGGTTCCTCGTCTGCGCCACGTGCAACGCCAAGCGTGAGTACACCAGCCGCTGCGGTGACTTGTACGCATCGACCGTCGCGTGTGCAAGCTGCGGCTCGAGGCCAACCGCAAGCACACGCACGAGAGGTTCCTCGTCTGCGCCACGTGCAACGCCAAGCGTGAGTACACCAGCCGCTGCGGTGACTTGTACGCATCGACCGTCGCGTGTGCAAGCTGCGGCTCGAGGCCAACCGCAAGCACACGCACGAGAGGTTCCTCGTCTGCGCCACGTGCAACGCCAAGCGTGAGTACACCAGCCGCTGCGGTGACTTGTACGCATCGACCGTCGCGTGTGCAAGCTGCGGCTCGAGGCCAACCGCAAGCACACGCACGAGAGGTTCCTCGTCTGCGCCACGTGCAACGCCAAGCGTGAGTACACCAGCCGCTGCGGTGACTTGTACGCATCGACCGTCGCGTGTGCAAGCTGCGGCTCGAGGCCAACCGCAAGCACACGCACGAGAGGTTCCTCGTCTGCGCCACGTGCAACGCCAAGCGTGAGTACAGATCAGTTAACTAAACCTGGGGCCCTACTACAGAAAACGAAAACGATCGTTCGTTGAAAGGATCGCATATTTTTGCCCCATAAATCCCTCTCATTTGTCCCTCCCGTGTTCTAATATATCAATTAAATTGTTAAAAATCGACGTTGACGAATTTTAGTTCGTATATTCGAACACGGGAGGGACAAATGAGGGGGATTTATGGGGCACAAATACGCGATCCGTTCAACGAACGATCGTTTTCGTTTTCTGTAGTAGGGCCTCTGGCACGGTCACAGTAGATAGATAGGTACTCTTTATTGCACAAACACATACATTACAGGAAAACAAAATTATCACAAACAAAACATAGTACAACTTTTGCGGTCTTATCGCTTGTAGCGATCTCTTCCAGACGACCTTCAGGTAGAGTACAGTACTCACTATTCTAAAATTGTATACTCACTAGTGTGACTAATACAATTTTTACTGTACAACTATAACTGTCCCCTTCACACTCGTATGCGCGCGAGAGACACGGGCAGATTTGTCACGATGCGCATGCAGTAAGGGGCCATCCATAAATTATGTCACACTTAAGGGGGGAGGAGGGGGTCCATGAAGTGTGACATACGAGGACCAGCTGTGGCAAGGAGGGGGGAGGGGTCAAAGAGTCGTACAGCAGCCGCTGCGGTGACTTGTACGCAGCGACCGTCGCGTGTGCAAGCTGCGGCTCGAGGCCAACCGCAAGCACACGCACGAGAGGTTCCTCGTCTGCGCCACGTGCAACGCCAAGCATGAGTATTAATAGAGGACCCCGCTATACGACCTTGACCGAGACGTTTATTGGAGTTCACTTATTTTCATGGGAGTGGTAGTTCCAGATGGCAGTCATGGGAGTGGTCCGAAGGGTGTGCCCACTCCCATCCGACGAAGACGGGGGTCCGTGCAATGCAGGCGGCGGTGCCCCGGCACCACCTACCCACTCGACCCCGTCTTATAGAGGTGCGCCCAGGCTGGCATTGCTCTCGTAACTTGGCGCGACTTAAAGCCTTGGATCCACTGGAGCGTCACAGCTGAATGAGCCGCTCAATTACTCCGAGCATACCTTTTTTTCTTTTTTTTAAACCGGTGAAAATGCTTTTAAGCATACCCGCCGCTCGGAGGAGCGGATGGTAATGTAGGACTCATCCTGCCTCGGAAAGAAAGTGAGACGGGAAATACCCACTAAAAACACCGGTCCCATTGCGCGCACAACGGGTGGTGCCAGGGGACCTTTAGACCAGGACTGCATGACACCACTAGCGCTGCCCGCCTTAAACAGGTCAAACAGGGCCCCCCTTAGTGGGAGCGGCAGGGACCCGTGCAAGGCGAGTGGACGTGCCCCCGCACCAACCACCCGCTGGGTCCCGCCAGGGCTGCAGGCGGACGAACACCCTATTGCGCCCCCTCGACGTGACGCCGGGGACGAGGGATCGGCCTCGCGCGCCCGCTCTGCAGCCTCCTTCTGTGAGATGACTGTCTCACAGAAGGAAACGACAGCTGACAGTCCGAGCATACTCATTACTCAATCAAGTGGATACAATATAGTAGTAAGTAGCTTAAGCCCTTGAGTTATGGATATCAGAACAACGAAGGTACCACAAATATATACTTAAATACAAATATAAACACCCAGACACGGAACAAACACAGATGTTCATCACACGAATGTTTGTCCCGAGTGGGAATCGAACCCACGACTCTTGGATCAGAAGGCAGGGGTCAGTACCAATTGAGCCACCGAGCCAGTCTTTAAACTACAAGATCGAGCTTGCCAGACTCCAATCTAACACTAATAACGCTATCCACCTATCCGTTGCAGTCCACCCGATCTGTTCCGAGCTGAGCGCGGACACGATACGCAAGTGCCGCGAGTACGCGTGGCAGTGCAGCGCGTGCAAGGTGTGCGCGGCGTGCGGCGAACAGAAGCCCACGCCCACGCCCACACACACGCCCACGCCCACCCCCACGCCCTCCGCCGCTCCTGCGCTCGTGTACTGCGACCTCTGCGACAAGGGATTCCACCCGCTGTGCGTGGGATTGCAAAGCTCCGCGCAGCCGCAAGGTACGTTACTGGTAGTTGCTGCTTAATAGAGTATTCCACTATGTTTGATTTTGCATATTACATCATGATTACCAGTAAGTGGCATGAATTACAAAATATTTTGTTAGGAAACAAATAACATAAACGCCATATTTAACATAGCTATCAAACAAACTTCTTATACGAAGTAATATGCTAGTGACGTCATTCGGACTTAGCCATTTTGTATGAAGCGCTTTTGGACTCGTCAATTAGTAGTGATTTGGAAATTGTGATAACTCGGAGACTATTCGTGTTACGGAACAAATTATTTCACCAATGATTATTTAATGAGGTGGTCTATCGATAGCAAGCAAAATAAAAAATAGTAAAATAGCCTATACCGATTGCAAGTGGCCGTGGCGGCGTACATCACTGACGGTTCGTTGTTCATACGGAGCACAAGTCGCCCCATACACATTCATGTTCGTCTGCACGCCGCCGGAAGGTCGTTTAGCGTAGTTTTGCTTTTATTTATGTTTCAGATTTATGACTGAGGGTCGACATGACGTCATCGTACACTCCTTGTATTCGTTTTGCTCACCATATATCCAATTGGGATGATGACTAAAAAATAATTTAATGTCCATCAGATAGATTAATGAAAAATATTGGATACGTATTTTTTATTTTGCCTCTTGTTCAAAAACTTACGAAGATACATTGATTTTAAATGTCACATGACGTCACGTTAGAGTACAAAATATACTCTAACGTGACGTAGTTAGCCCCCACTCCGTAACTTTAATGCGCTATATCTAAGTATTTTCTTGTTATTTCGACAAAACAAAAAATACGGGTCTTATATTTTTTTATTATCTAAGAGACGGACTAATTATTTTCTTCATTTTCATACCTTGTCATCATCCGTATTATATTTATTACAATGCCGACGTCTATTCCAGAGCAATGTTCTATGAAGCATCGCAGTATAACGTTGTCAATCAACTACCACTGACGATAATATTGCAATGTGGTAATCCTTGGAAATAGTGTATGCTATTCGTATGCTTGACTGGACCGAATTCAAACCGATAGTCGACGTGGAAGGAAATCAAGCCAAGAGCAGCCATACACAGACTGCTTCAAGCAGTTGAGAACCGACTGCTTATAGCTGCGACCGCGCGCCGAACTATAGTCATTCGTTGGCTATGTACACACGATCGCTCGAGCAGTCGCGACCGCTTCTATAGTTCACCGCGCGGTCGCGGGTCAAGCGGTCGGTCTCGACTCCGTGTACGGCCGCTGTAAGCGTAGGCGCGCACTGGTGACTTTTTGTCACCGTGACAGTAGTTTCATCTCTTTTGCACTTTTAAAATGAGAAGAAGAGAGATACATGTCACGGTGACAAAAAGTCACCAGTGCGTGCCTAGCCTAAGAGTAAACTTTTAGCAGAGGCACGGACATTTGACAAGTGCTGACGTGGCGGTAACCGCTTGCAGGGCGGTGGCACTGCGTGGAGTGCGCGATCTGCAAGTCATGCGGCGCACGCTCGCCCGCGGGCCCGCCCACGCCGGCCGAGGCCACGGCCACGCCCACGCCCGCGCCCGAGTGGCACCACCAGACCAAGCGCGGGCCCGGCGGACACAAGGTGTACTCGCACTCGCTGTGCACGCCCTGCGCCAGGTCAGTACCCCATTAGCGTAGCCACGTGACCGCACCTATTGCGACGCGATCTTACATAAATGTTGACGATCTTTTGTTTCGTTGTTGTTTGTTTGAGAAACTACGTATTAGTTTCTTGAATTCGGGTTTTGGATTGATTGCGAATTTGCGACGAAAATTTTCATAGTTCTAAAGGACTCCTAAAGAGCTCTATAGTAATTAAAGAGAAGAAGATCGATAGAAGCTTCGCTTTAACCCAGCTGCGGCTTTAGGCTGCCCTTTAGCCCAGATTCCCAATCGCGAATGTTAAACGAAGATATTTGAATTTTAAAAGTAAGCCAAAATTCACTAAAATAAGTAATAATAGATAGAATAAATAAAAATTCCAAATGAAACTCGCAACTCATTATTTACATATTGCTAAGATTTTTAACACTTATGGGAAAATTAAAAACCTTCCCTTTTAGATACATATTCCTACTTAAATTTTAAATTGTTATACATGGTAATTCAATTCTAAAATTGTAAGATTTGAAAAGAAAATTAATAGTAATAAAAAAAAATTAAACCGACTTCAAAAAAAAAACACAAACGACCAAAACTAAAAAGCGATAAATAACGTAAGTAATTCTATCCTTAATACATAATTATTTAAATATTACAATTATCACTTATTTTTGAAGTCGGTGCCAGCCTCTCGGTACCTAACGTAGACATTATTATTATGACGCGCGCGGCCAGCAAATCCACATGACAATATAAGTACATTTATTTGTTTGGCTGGCACCGACTTCAAAAATAAGTGATAATTGTAATATTTAAATAATTATGTATTAAGGATAGAATTACTTACGTTATTTATCGCTTTTTAGTTTGGTCGTTTGTGTTTTTTTTTGAAGTCGGTTTAATTTTTTTTAAAAATAATTTTATTTCTCTATTTTTAGTTGCGTTAATGTGCTTTGACCTGAATAAAGGCTAATTAATGTCCTTAAGAGTTTTACTTAGGATGAAAAATTTTGCTTAAGTCAAGTGAAGACTTTGCGATCTAGAATCAAGCATATCACTTACCAAATCACCTGCCCTATTAGCCCTGCATAAGTACATACTACTACCTAGTTTAATATCGACCAATATCAGTACTGTCCCCTAACTCCTAACCGTTAAGGAGTTCTGTGGCTTCATCATCAGCACCAGATGTTGACGCCCGGAAGCATATACCTGAGTAAAATATGATTACGTAACAAAAACACCATATGAGCATACAATTTTCGGTTGTTGCCCTCAATTTCTCCAGGATCCCATCATCAGATCCTGACTTGGTGATAATGGGACCACCTCGGAAGTGTCCTCTGTCGAACTGTCAAAAAATTTTTGAAATCCATCCATAATTGACGGAAATATCAGTGAACATACATAAAAAAAAAAAAATATATACATAGAGACGAATTGAGAACCTCCTCCTTTTTTTAGAAGTCGGTTAAAAATAAATAATTATTCAACTCAATTTACCTAAAATATTATTTTAAAATCATCGAATTTTGAAAATATACTGACAACTCAGAACTAATGGCTACACTATGTCAATATTTTAATTAATTTAATCATCAAACATATCTTTATAATGCAAGAGATCGCTAACATTTTTGTCAGAAACCACAATAAGATATGATGTATTATGTATATACTCCAAAATCATGATACACATGTGTGATTTGTTGAATAACAAATGGCTGATATGTTATCATAACATTACGATAGACGTAAACATATAGTAAATTGTTACATAACTCTGTTGACTATAAGATATGTTACCTACCTATATTTAATGATAACATAACATTCATTGCGCTGCACTGACATATTGAATGAAGAGTAATATAGTGTACTTTACCATCCATTTGATAGTAAAAGTAACATCATACACATTTAGTTTTTCTTTATTCTATTCATAATACATTCAATATGGCCAGCTTAGAGTATTCGGATGGTACGTATAAGGTGATACGCGGGATATTGAAATGGTATAGGATTATAATATTGTATGAGTGTGAACTCCTTTCCCCGTTCGGATGTAAACTTATAGTAGAACGAAATCATAGCATGAATACCTCTCGTATCTCCTTTACGCCAACCACTCTGTACCCTTTTATTTAACATTTGGCGATTCAATAAAGCTGATGAATAAAATGAATTAAATTTTTTCGTATACATTTTTAATTTGTCAATGTTTTTACCAAGTATGATTCTATTTAAATTAAGTACAAAGATTTGATTTGAATTTGATGAGATGGATTTTATATTAGGTATTCAACGAATTTATGTTATGATAAGTACTTTTAAGATATGGAATTTAGTTTAGTAGAACTATTATAAAGCCATAAAAATCTTGTTGTTTGATTATTTGTTGTTTGTTGTATTTATTGTTATGTTTTATTTTGCATCAGCTTCGTTGATAGTCGACATTATAATAGCCAATAGCGTATTTATCCGCGTTATTATGTGTGTGTGATCAAACTAACCATACGTCGGGTTCGATTCCCGAATAAAGCAACCATATTATAATGTGTTGCAATATAATTCTCGTTATTATACGTTCATATGTAGTGACAGTAATCATCAAATAGTTTTTTCTTTATCTACTTTGATCACCTCACATTAAAAATAGTTTTAGAATATTTTTGTTGATGTGTTGAATTATATCACAGACTTACCATAATAAGCTATAAAGTGTTCTTTCAATGGATTAAGATCCTAAGTTTGTGGTGGTTTATCAATTCCAATGACATACATGTTGCATTGTAAAAAAGCAGAAATTATACTGAATACACTAATAACGGAATCCCGGTTTGTTCAGTTTTCGTGGAATTCCGAAACTTAATGGATAAAGTCTGTGATATAGTTATCTATATATTTTTTATTCAAACTTTTAATTCCCAATTTTTTGTTGCTGAGAATTTAAATTGATCATTTAAACTTTGTATGTAAATGTATACCTTTCACTTTGGGTTCTTCACTAAAATAATATAACTATTGGTTTTTGTTTCTTTTTGACTAATAAGTTACTTATCAAAAACTGCAATGACACAGCACTGTGAAGAATCAACTGTTATCCGAATGAATGTGTCTTACAAACAAGTGTTTTTGTTTAAAGACAGCGTGATTGAGAATTAAACTAAACTAAATTGTTCCGGTATTGTTTTTCAAGTAAAACCAAGAGGGGCAACCTGAAAACGTGAACCCGTTTAGTTACTTATCAAGAAGAGTGTGTAGCGAGGGACGCTCAACAAAAGTACAAACATTTTACAAAGTCTTTCAATGATATATGTGTCATTTGTTTAATTGACTGGTCTTGGTAGTCGTACTCACGTCATCTCATTGCGTGTTCGATGTCAACTAACACGGGCTGAACCATTCTGTGTCTCGACGTCTGCCTTCACTCTCTCGACATCCGCTTTGTCTCTGCTCCTGGTAGAGTTTTGACCCCGCAGAATGTTTCTCTATGCCCCAGCGTTCTTACTCAGCACATACCCCTACCTTATTCGTTAAGTTGCATGCTACATTCTAATATAAGTTTTTATTACTCGGTCCGTTTGTGAAATTGTTTGTCGCAAGTTTTATTGATTTGTTAAAGATTTTTAAACGCGAGTTTTGAAGATAAATTCTTACGGCAGGCAATTTCTAGTAAGAATAAGAACAGAAAAGTGGTTTTTAGTATGTAACTTTGGGTGTGGGGGATGTGGCCGTAAGGATGCGTTTTGACACAAGCAGAGCGGAGGCCACAAAAATTGACCAATGACATCGTTCCACTAAAGTGGAGCGGAGACGACCTGTGTGATTTGAGCAATATCATTGGTTAATTTTTGTTAGCCTCGGCTTCGCTTCTGTTGAAACGCTCCCTTATGCCGCGTTGCACAGTTTCGAGTCAAACAGCACTATCTACTTGCACTGAATTATAATAACACTTTACTGTTCCTCTTTACTGTACTGTTATCGGTATTTTAACTGAAATTGATGCAATACATAGTTAGGTATTTTACTTTTAATATTCGCTTCTCTTTTAATATTGGAAGTATTGCCTCAATGACGACGGGCGTCGTGGCTGGCCGCCTCAGTAATCCGACTAACTCATCACACCATTTGTACCACTAACAGGGGCATAGAACAATATTTCCATTGCGTTCACTAACTACAGTTGTTTTATTACTTGTCTTCTGGCTCTACGCAAACTTTCGGCTGATACGTATATTATATTTAAAATCACATGCTAATGTGGAAATGAATATTTATTTAACGTTTATATTAAATAAATGTAAGTTTAGAATTTATTCGTGAAGCATATCAGTAACATCGAGTTGTAGTAACATTATTATTGTAATAAAATTCTTAAACAATTATTCAAACATCAGTGTTTGAAGTAAAAATACTATTCGAAGAACTTTTCTATAACTTGTTGTTGTATTATATTTATCAATACTATGTTGTATTTATTTTTATCAAAATTATTATTTATTGTCTACACATATTGCACTTTAAATCTCCTATTCATCTATGTATATCTATTTAATTATACAATGAATACATTTACAAATTAGGCACTTTGCATATAACGAAAGCTACTTATAATTACACACCGCTATATAAGTACATTATTCCAAATCAAATTAGTGCGTTGTCGCATTATTCTCAAAACGACGTAACTCGAATGCGACGACGCACTCGTAGCCAGAGCCAATAGGAGATAAGTAGTAAAGAGTCGCGCGGGACCCCCATTGTACCGAATCATGTCCGTTGGCGTAACAGCGTGTAGGGAGGACTCGGCCTTTTATTGACCCGTACAAAAAGCAACAATCTCTATTGATTTTCGTTTGTTTTGCTGTGTTTTCATTGTCCTGTACGAATAATTCACATTTTTTAACGACTTTCGTTTGTTTTGAAATGCATTTGAAATCTTTACCGATTGAAGAATGTGATTTGTTGTACGTTTTTTGAATATCATTGTGATCATTGATTTGCTTCTTGGTTAAATGTTGATTTTTCAGAGATCACATCTTGCGATCGCAAATCGTCAATTAGCGTACAAAAAATCTTGTTCTGGAATTGGATAAATGGTTTCAAAGGTTTCACTTGATGCATAAATATCTATGGTCATGGTTTCTGGTATATTGCCGGATCTGACGCGTAAAGTTAAACTTTCGCTATATTTTCATACTTTTCATTAGTAGTGATAAACATTTTTTAAACGCATACCGTTTGTATTCGGTGAAATGCCAGCATTAAATTTCGGTTTCGGTGCAAAACTATCAATATAGGCGGGGCTCCGCCCACATTTGTGTTACGCCAACGGTTTCGGGTCTCGCGTCGGTACTAATGCCGTGTTTCTGTGTTCCGGTGCTTGTGCGCGTGCGGTATGTGTGTGTGCGTGCGTAGGGCGTATCGCATCGGTCGTTACTGCCCGCTGTGCGACCGCTCCTTCATCGGCCCCAAGGGGACAATGCAGCTCGTCATATGTAAACTCTGCGATAGGCAACTGCATCAAGGTACGTCACGATAACGCAACGCTTGTACCACGTGGATGCGGCGGGGGTTTCACGGAGATCCGCGACTTTTGCTTTCAAATGATGACGGTTCGTTGTTTGATTCTCAACGGGTTCTCGTTACCGACTTGGGATGCTAGTGATGCTTATACGCGTCGATAATATATTTTAAATCTTTTTTGTGTCACATTATTTGGTGGCTGAAGGTCAAATCAAAACATCTTTCTCTTGACGTTTCGAGTCCGCGTGATTAAGTTCTCTCCTTGGGTTAAACGTGGCCGGCCCTTTCTACAATGACTATATCAATTTGTCCGACAATATTAATTATTATTACTGATTTATAATCACAAATCTTTGTAGAAAGTTGGCAAAAAAAAATCTTTGTAGAAAGTTTACAAGACATAGTTCTCGATTCAAATTGTATTTGTATCGAATAGAACAACAATTCGGAAACATTTTAGTACGTTCATTCTAATTTGACAGTAGTTTACAAGTAATGTCAAATATAAATGTCGTTCACTCAAAGTTTGAATACGAGTCGAACGTTTTGTTGATTGTCCTTCGAAGAAGTCTCATGCACCCGTTGGGAATTCATATTATCATTTAAAAAGTTAATGAACCGGGTGGGAAAAAATGAACAAGAGTCGTTGACCTTTGGGAATAAGCCGCGACGGGGGCGTGGCTCGGTGCATCATGTGAGAGACGTGTGTGCATTCAACGGCGCATGCGATTATGACCCTTATCCTTTACGACTGATATTTGCAATTTGCAGCGCCGCTGACTGCATACGTAGATGCGATATCAGCGTATGTCGCATGTACGTTTGCGTGCGTCTCTTTTGCCCATTGTACCGAGTCTGCCTTCCGTCTATCTGTATTGTGGCTTCGGTTACCTGGCGGGATGGAACGGCGTACGGATACGATCAAATAAAACTAAACCTAAGTCACCTCCGCTTGTTTGTACATTTGTACTCATCTCATTCTAATACTACAATAATCACATATTATTAACCCTTCGTCCATTTAACGCGCATGATAAAAATTTAAGATTTTGTCTAAATTTTAATTTTAGTCTTGCACTATTCAGTGTAGTGGCTGATTCTACTCACTAACCAAAATGTTAACAAACTCATTGGTTTCACGCCTAATAAAGAAATAGGGGGCGTTTTATTTATATGGTATCAGATTTTATCAAATCAAGGAATATTAATTTCCACAAAATAATATTCGATATTACTGATTTATAGGTAAAAATTAACAATAACTAAATGACGTAGGTATGTTTTGTATAACATCATTTACGCGTACCTTTATTAACGAACTTACTTGAACTAATAGAACTAACCTTTACAAATTGTCTCCTTATGCCGTTCTATGCCTCGTCCGCAAACGAATGTTCCCGTAGTGGGGGTTTTATTTTTGTTAACCACAGCTGGCGTCTACTAGAATTGTGTATAGTCTAATCGAATATCGAATCGCAATATCTACGGCATATACTATGAGAACCCCTGCGGGACTATTCACAACAGTCTTCGGAATGATTTCCGTCTGAAATAAGTATTCGATCGAACTGTCTAAAGTTTTCGCATGCCTAAGAACTATCGGAAAAGTTTTCGATGAGACCTGTCAAACTTTAATGATCGATCGAGAATATTTCCGAGAGAGATCTTTTCGAACGCAATTGTAAATAGTGTACGCAATTGTATCTGTAAATACATCTTTTTATAACGAACACAAGAAGCTGCGTGATTTTTTGAGATTCGATATAGATTTAGTCGACGCTAGATGTGAAAATGTTATCCTCACGTAGCGCTTTGCCCGTTCCGATCAGCATGGTTCGCTTCCATCTTTGTTCATATACGTATTCGCTCCTGTACATAGCATTAATACCGCTTCCCCGTATGTTTATTTCGCTTGCTTGTCTGTCACTCATTCTTACGCCATCAAAGTGAATTTTGGATCGTGATTCATAATAGGCCTGTTGCCGTAAAAAATGTAATTAGTCCGCCTTTTAGATTGTTCAAATTTATAAGACACGTATTTTTTTATTTGTAAATTAGACCAAAAATTACAAAGATATAGCCCGTTAAAATTACGCGTGACGTCAAAGAGTGGGAATTTTTTCGCCGCTGAGTGACGTCAAAGACCCCCACTCCTACATTTTGATGCCTTATATCTTTGTTATTTTTTGTTCGAATGAAAAAAGGAAAAATACGTGTCCAATATATTTTCATAATCTAAAATACGGACTAAATATAATGTAATTATTTTGACCCTGGAAACATCCCTATTGATAGGTACTCGATAGGCAGCTTCATGTTAGATGTGTTAGAGCTGTGTAAGCATGTACATACACAGTGTGGTCTGCTCGATAGTCTGTAGCCGTCGCGGAGGGCGTGTGTGTGCCATGCGTTGTTGTGTTAGGTATAGAATGTAGTCCGGAGTTGATTGCGATGCGTAACACTTGGTAAAACCTGCGTATTGAATTTTGTTTATATTTTAACCCTCAACAAGGCACTGATTGTGTAGCGTCATGTAAATTTGTACCCTATTGTGTTGCAATAGGGTTGACAATCGATCATGTGACTTATTGAGGGTTAAACAAAATGTGTTCTTCTTTGTTGAGTCTCAAAGGAGATTTTATTTGCATATGGCGGCTCTGGTGCGACTATTTCCGTTTGAACTAAATATTATATTGTCAATGTCCCCTGGCAAAATTTGTCAGTTATTATATTGGTATTATAACTCTTCAGGACCCTAATATCGTGTATCAAACGCATTTGATACACGCTATTGGGCTTTTGAATGAAGCTGAAAGAGAAACGATGTAAGACGTGTTTTGGTTGCCGTCATATAAATCGTTTCAGTGTTATATGTAGGTGAGTAATTTTTCGTGCGTGTACTGACTACGAAATGCGGAACACGTTACTGAATAAACTGTTAGTTTGGCTATCGCGAAAGGTATCATCCTGACATCTTCTAGATAGTTAATAGATGTTCATGAAGAAATAGGGAATATGCATGACTTTTTTTTATGGATTTATTGAGATCTTTTATCTTCCAGATACATAAATATCGAAGAATTTTTAAACTATCTTTTCTATTAAGCGAGTTATAAAGCGTTAAAGTTATTGATTAGACAGAGAGATCCGACGCGGTTGATGACGTCACGTACCGTGAGCGCCGTACTGACTCCATAGAAAAATCTGTTTCGCGAGAGAGAGACGGATATATTCACTTTCGACGACTGTATCTCGCCCATTTTTCAACCAATTTTGATTTTGTTTTCACTGTTCGTAATAGATTTTGATCTATTTTACGATAAATTAGTAAATACCTGAAACTATTTTTCATGCATATTCCCTATTGCTTTCGATGCTCTTTGATTGTCGAAACATCATTCGAAAGATTGCACGGAATAAATATTATGACTAGTAATTTTAAAAATTACTTTTCTTTTCTGCCGGGATTATGAAGTGCTACAAAATAATGTTATTTTGTACCCGTTATGATCAGCGTCGACACCCGAATAACCAATTGTCAGCGTATGTTTTTCTATGAAGACAGATTTCCGAGAAAAGTGGATTTAGCTAATGTATATCTGCTTGTATGTCTATAATATATCGTTACGCACTGCAATCGCTCCGTCATACAACAAATCATAAACATCTACTTTCGCCGTTCATGCTAAATTAATGATTTTCTTTCTCTGGTGTCCAAGAGAACATAAATCATTAAATGGCTAGTACGATTTAGATCTTTATGATAACGGCACGTGTGTGTATTGGGTGTTAGATCATACATAACTACAGGATTTAAACTGTCTGACACTATTTAAGCTCATTAAGGCAGAAACATACTACCCAAGTACTACGTTCGTGACGCATCAGAAGTGTCAGTTTCATATGTTAAATACGGATAGAGGCACTCTATTACTACAGACTGTTCTGTTGTGGCGGTATCTTTCCGCCTAGCGTACTTTTAGCTATAC
This sequence comes from Conogethes punctiferalis, assembly GCA_031163375.1. Taxonomy (NCBI): domain Eukaryota; kingdom Metazoa; phylum Arthropoda; class Insecta; order Lepidoptera; family Crambidae; genus Conogethes; species Conogethes punctiferalis. The sequence continues at coordinate 15,236,457 of CM062088.1, read as the reverse complement.
TAAATGTATACCAATTACGCATTTCTGACGCGTCAGGATACATTAGTAAGTTTCTGTCTTAAATCAAACAGTAGTCTGGACATTTACATATATTTATTACAATTGAAAATTTCCGTCGTTGTGTTTTGACTATACGCTCAAGACCACGCCCATACTGTGTCGCTACTATATTATATTATAGTGTCAGTGTTACTATCGAGGAAAGTTATATACGATGGACATATACTAGGCCGACGTTGATGACTAAGACACAGTCGGTGTACCCTCCGTTTGCGCCTGCTGAAGGATGCATTGAAGGTTTCTATAATAGAGCATGAATCACGGGTGAGGGTCGAGCGCGAATCCATCCAAGGGTCTAGTAATATTAGTTCCAATAGGCAATCTAATAAGTCGTGAGTATGCCCCGTTGCCGCTAATATTGTAATTACTATTTATTGTCATTAGACCTTGTCCTTATTATGCTGTTTCCAACTACTTAACCTAACCTACATTGTGGAATGAGCTCCCTTTTTAAGTAGTAAATAAAGCACTGCGATGCTGATGCGGTAGCCGGTTGCAAGCAGCCATTTTGTCACCAAATGGGATATAAAAAACTGTAACTACCTACCCGAGGCACAACCAGCCCCTGTCTCCTCCTACTGGACACAGTTGGCGGCTGAGTCACTGCTCGATGGTTGATACGATAATACGTTCGACGCTCTAAGCGACCGATGTGCCACACTCAGGTTTGGCAACTGGTCATTTGAGCTCAATGGGGACTCGGCCTTAGATTAAACGGTATCGCGCTTATCTGAACCCGCGTTCATGCTTTAATGTAAGTATGTATCATTAAGATGGCGATTGGCTGTTGATCATGGATGACCTTTATAAAACCTTGAAATTAAACACGGGTGCAATAATGACAGCGAGACAATATTCATAAACTTATGCTTCTTGGAAGAGTCGTAGGTCTTGGCAGACATGGCTTTCGTTTAACTTTTTAGTCGATTTTCTTATCCTGTATTTCCATCTGCCCCTTTGAAGCTCGCTACCGGGGTGGTCAACGGCACCTATTAGTGCCAACCACCACCCAGCTAACGTGCTCGAAGGGGCAGATGGGAAAGGCTCCTACAACCATTTGGGCCTCATCTCAAGTGTTTAATTTGAAGGTTTTGTTAGCCGAGTGTGCCGCGGGCGTGGTTCAGTAGTTTGGTCCAACGGAACGTGTGAACATGAATGGCTTGGTTATGTTAGATGTTAGCGGGCCTCGCGTTTGTCCATCGTGTGTGGCTTCGGTAGTGTATTAGAAGCGGTTTATTCCCATCTGCCGCGGCGGATTCTAAGGTGGGTAGAATGAAAATATGTATACAGATATATCTAAAAATTGTAATGAAATATAGCTGGGATATCTTTGGAAATAAATTGAATGTGTTTTAAGCCTTGTGCTTAGTGTTTTAGTATGAAATAAATAATATTTTATAAGTGCACATGTAACTTCTTAAAACTAAGAATTAGTAGTCGAACATGCACTCTGATAGGGTGTTGTAAAAACAGTAAGATACCTAGTAAAATGTCATCGATAGCGTTGTTTACATACAGAAAAATCTAAAATGTCTTAACAGCTTATAGACCACGCCACGGGCTCGAGCCTACCCTGAACTAATATAAGCCCAGTGTGGGCTGGTGTTTGTTTTATCCAGGACATACCACCCAAGCCGAAGCTTGTACTATGGGTGCTAGACGACTAATAAACTTACTTATTTATTTAATCTTTATTGCACATAAAATTTGTACAAAAGGGGGGCTTAATGATGCGTTACTTATATAATATGTATTTATTTCAAAAAAGTTACTCTGCTTACCCCTCTGGGAGAAAGCAGGGACGTTATGTATGTATGTAAAAAAATATATACATTATGTCAAACGTAGTGTAGCTAAAATGCACATCTTCAGTGCAAAGCCATAATAAAAAAAAACGTGTAGTAGTAGTGTACGCCCCGCAACCCGCTGGGCGGATGACCTTAGAAGAACTGCGGGCAGTTGCTGCATGGGGGAAGCCCGAGATAGAGAACGGACGGACCTTTCTGTTGATTGATTGATTTAATATATCTGTATACTTTGCATTCTACCCCCTCGAAGCTCGCCGCTCCGACGGCAGATGCGAATAAACGCGTATAAGCACGCTTGTGGCGTGACGTGAGGTGTGTTCCGCAGAGTGCGTTAGGCAGAGCGTCGCTATGCTGAACGTGCTGGACTACACGTGCGGCGAGTGCCGGCGCGGCGGCATCACGTCGCGCGCGGCCGCCGTGCGCCTGGCGCCGCGCACCATCGCCACGCTGTTCATGGCCAAGCGCCGCTTCAACAAGTACGCGCACCGCCAGTACCTGCAGAGCCGCCGCCGCGCCGCCGACGACGCGCACGACCCGCCCGACGCCGACGCCGACGCCGAATGACCGCCCGACCGCCCCCAGTGTACAGAAACGGACCGTGTAATATATCTAGCCGTTGTTAGCTCATAATATAACTCTTATTCGCTTCGGTAATACGGTTGTAAGGTAAACTGTTGCAGAAATCTGATTAATATAACGATTAACCGGTAGGCTATGTGTATGTAAGTTGTCGGATAGTGAGGAGATCTAGTTGTATTTCGTTTCGTTTTTTCTCCCCCCTCTTTTTCTGTGCGTCGAGAACTCGCCGATGTATATTCGCGCCCGTAGCGGTAGGTACGTGACGGATGAGCGTCGTGAAGTGGTTAGATAGATAGCGGTAGAACGCAGGTCACTAAACTGTACAGTAACTTAATACTAACTTCACTATATGGGTAGCTGGGCAATTCACTATGTTTAATATTAATATTATTGTTTTCTAAGTATCCTGCGAGACGACCTGTATTTGTGCGAGCCGAGTTGTTATTTATGTGGGCGCGGCCGCCTAGCGCGTCACTCGGGAGTGTGCTCTATCTACTAATGTGTATGTACAGTATAACACTATGCCGATCGAGAATTCTCGAAACTGGAAAATAAAAAATGTATAAACAATGAAAATATCTGCCTTTCAATGCATTTCATTTTTGTTTCTAAATTATGTTTTCTATGTTTTGTTACTCATACTCGAAAATTGGCAAATGCATTCGTTTAAGACACTTCGCATTTTGTTTCTCGATTTAGATTAAATATTAGAGTATTGTTAATTTTTGCTTTATAAGGTATTTATTTTAGTTGTACTTTTATATGGATACAACAGTATACAAGCGTCTGTCTCGTATCGCGGGGAGGAGCCGAGAGTTCGGTGCGCCCGGATGTATCTGATGAAAGCCTGAAATGAATTTACTTATGAGTTGGATATAATTTTATCGTGAAGTTTCCCCCTAATACACAATTTATTAAAATTGTTGATTAATTACGCTATTTAGATTACGTTAAGGATTTTTCGTTTTTGTAGTATAATTTTTGTATGAATGAAATTCAGCAGCTCTTCTATCAAGTGATTTTTCTTACTTAATTTCAAAGTACAAAGTAAATAGGCTACCTTTATACGCTAATTTACTCACTTTCGTTCTGGAAAGCATATGACCCAATGAATATAGATTTATATAGAAAAAGATCAAATTATTTAACACAGAGTATAATTATGTTTATTTCATGATGATAAAATTATTTATTTACGCTGTACGGTGTTACGAAGATAGTATTAAATAAAATATAGCCGTCTTGGGTGGTATTTATTTCCAGGGCGAAGCCTGCAATGATTGAATCGTTGATTGAATTCTCAAAGATAAGATGGAGGCGCGGTCGCTGCGGTGGCGGCCGCCGGCCCGCGGCCTGGGCCCGAGGCCGAGGCCGCCTCGCGCCGCGGCCGCGCCCCGCCACTCTGCGCTATCTTCCCTTAACCACTGCTGTGTGCAATTATCCCGACAATGTTGTGTATTATACATTGTAGTAGACGTGTAAGTGCAAGTGTGGATCGGTAACTGCATCGAATACTGATTACTTGTAATGTATCATGTTTAGTTTATAATTATGCTTTGGTTATTATTAATCATAATTTACTTAGTGACAATTTTTAAGGTAAAATTTATGTCCACAGATAAATTCATTAAATCATGTTATAACTTTTATACGATACATGTACACGGCCGGTGCGGGCGCGTCCCGTATCGGAATTCGCATTGCTTCATTGACACAGGTGAATTATTAAGACTTACTTGTAAGAGAATAATGATAACTTTATGTCTACTTAATGCAAGTGTAAACGTTCTAGAAATCTCGCACTGTTCGGTCAATTTTGTAAAAAAATAAAATAAATTTAATTTGAATTTTGTTTTTCATTCTAAGTTTGTTTTATAAAATAAAACACAGATTTGCAATAAAAAATAATTTATATAATTTGACTTACAGTATGGTAAACTCGGTAGCATAATTAACAAAATTATATAAACACTGAAAATATTCAGCAAATATATTTTATAAACTGGCAATAAAGCATCTGTATTCTTATTTCTCGCGAACGGAACCTGCGGACAAACAACATCGGAGGCTTAGCAAACAGCGGATAGTACCACTCATCACCATCAACACGTTTACATAATCACCTTTTCATTGGATCAAGTTATAAAACTTGCTAAAGACTGGTAAGAGATCTGTCTGATAGTATAAGAAAATTAAAATTTATAGTGCACATCATCACTCCGGAGGCGACCATGGCAGTTGCAACAGTTTCAGCAGTAAGTACATACTTTGTGTGCCCCTATCTAGGTATTTAGGACACTAAGGAAACATAGGTAGTCGAATTTAATAGATATCCATGGGCGCGGGCAACTGAGTTCAAATAATGATGGATGATTTGGATGCACGGCTTTTAAATGGCCGGCGATGCGGTGGAGAAAATTATATCGATGACAATATCATGTTGATCCGACTTCGTAACGAAAGCTTCTACTCATGATGTCCAGAAACTTTCCCTCGTGTTCTTTCAAATTTGACATTAGTGGTACAATTTATATCACATTTGAATATTGTTTACTAAAAGTTTCCGAATTCGAAAGGAAACAGACATTGTGACCAGATTTGCGTTGTCGGCGACGCTCCATGCGCCGTCGCGCCGCGCACACAATTCGCAGACAATACGAATAACTATAGTTAGGCGCGCGGTCGCGGCTCGAAGCAGTCCGTATACGGCCGCTCTAAAGGGCCTTCTAGACGGTCGGAATGGATCGCCGACCAACGCGTCCTTGGTCGAATCAACCAATTTTTGTATTCATTCTACACGGTCGGTGTAGTACCACGGTTGGCCAACCACGAACGCAGCCTGTCGGAAGAGATGCGCTTCGGACCAAGACCGTTGGCATCGACCAAATATTGGTCGGACAACCGTTTTCTGCACTGTCCATTTTTATATCAACCCGACCAAGGACGCATTGGTCGGGCGGTCCATTTCGACCGTGTAGAAGGCCTTTAACTCATAGAGTGATCAATGTCGGCCTGTGGTTACCTGGCGGGCGGCGCGCGTCACTCGTCGAGGCGCAGGCCGCTGACGGACAGGAAGGTGAAGGCGTTGTGCAGCGCGAGCACGGGCACGCACGTGACGCACGCGCGCGCGCCCACTCGCTGCTGCGCGTCCGCCGCGCCCGCCAGCAGCGTCTCGGGACTCGGCGCGCTCCACACCTATGTAACAACAATCATCAACATCATCAGAAAAAAGTAAGTTTATGTCTAGTACCCATACGACAGTCGGCATCAGATATAGATACTCTTTATTGCACAAACACAGACATTACATGAAAACAAAATTATCACAAACAAAACATAGTACAACTTAGGCGGTCTTATCGCTTGTAGCGATCTCTTCCAGACAACCTTCAGGTAGAGGAAACCAAGTTCACAAGGGATGGGTATTCTGGTGCAAAACTATCTACTGTTAAGTCAAGTAGGTACATACATAAACATAAATATAATGTGTGAGCACGTACGGTACCTACTCAAATATACTCTTACTAGCTTTTGCCCGAGGCTTCGCTCGCGTTAAATTCGGGGTGAATTCTCCATACAAACTTCCACCCCCCATTTTAGGAAAGTGGGGGGTTAGAAAGGGGCAATAAATAGCCATGTTACTCTCCAACCCTTCAACTATCTCCACTTAAAAAATCACGTCAATTCGTCGCTCCGTTTTGCCGTGAAAGAAAGACATACATACAGACAGACACACTTTCCCATTTATAATATTAGTATGGATTCCGATAAACCAAAAGGAAATCTACACCGAAAGTTTCAAAATGAGTAAAAACGTTAAACAGTTGTAAAATAATCATACCATTTCACAATTCGACGTTTTCACTTAGAACGACTTTTAATCTACCAGTAAACTCAAGTACGTTATATTGTAAGCAATGTGTTACGGTTCCCAATCTTTCGACAGTTAACAATCCCACTTAATAAATTATAATATAATCTAACGGTATTTACAATTCTACGCACGTATCGAACTCGCGGCGAGTTCGCTGCGCACGCGCATCGCCTTCAACAGTTTCAACTCGCTAGTGTGATAGGGCCCTAGGTAGTTGTACTATACCACCTTATAGATTTTTGGCTCGCCCAATGGTTGACTGGTAGAGAATGCCACACGGCATTAAGTCCCCATTTGTACTTTCTTTGTGCAATAAAGATTAAATAAATAAATATAACTGGTATCCTCATCGCGGCGTCTCCGAGCAGCTTGCGCACGTATCGAACTCGCTTTTTTTTTCTAAATGACTAGTTACGATGATGGCCAGGCCGGTCTTGTCATCATCACCGGACTGTTGGGGGAGCGGAAGGCTCTCACCCCTATATCGAACTCGCGGCGAGCTCACTGCGCACGCGCCTCGCTGAAAGCGACGCTCGCTCGCAACTCGCTAGTGTGACAGGGCCCTAGATAGCTGTACTATACCTGGTAGAATATCCTCATCTTGACGGCGGCGGTGGCGGGCGGCGCGTCGCCGAGCAGCTTGCGCAGCGCGTACTCGAGCACGTGCGCCACGTGCGCGCGCCGCATCTGCGCCGCCAGCGCGCGGTGCGAGTCGCACGCCTCCGCGCTGGCGAACGACAGCTGGCACGTGGACGGGGACGAGCCTGCCACGACACCGAAACAAGCAGCCATTAGGTCATGGCACACTATACGACATAGCAACACGCCGGCAGCGCTTAGATTATATTATGATACTATACGCGGAATTATATCCGTGCTTCGGAAGGCACGTTAAGCTGTTGGTCCCGGGTGCTATCTTTACCAACTCAGATAGCAGTCGTCACATCATATCAGAGATTATGATAACTCTGACGCCCAACTGGGAATGGGTATAGCTTACCCTAAGTGTTGCGGAGGTCTGATGGCAGTCGCTCTGTGTAAAAGCTTAGCCCTCGCCAAATCTCTCAGTTTGGGAAGCCGACCCTGAGACAATCGGGAAAAAGGCTAGGATGATGATGATGACTATACGCGGATAGATTTTTATTTATGAGCTATTATGGTTCAGTATCGAAAGTTTATTATTTGTAACGAACAATACTATCTAATCTGGGGAGAAGAGAGAGAGCTATTTTATAATATACTGACCCGTAGCGACGTAGCATACAAATGCGGCAACAGTATTCTCGTAGTTCCATCTTCTTGTGATGGCCACCTTATAGTCACCGACGCTGCAGCCCGTCTCTTCATCTAAACGGAGAATAGAGTACATTTTAACTTAACCTTAATGATCTATCTCAATATTTTCGTGAAAACAAGTTTAGAGAATTGTCAAGTCATTAATGGTCCTTCGAGCTGGATACACCTTCTCTCCTCTCGTCCGTAAGCTGCATGTGCATTGCATTCCGATTTGAGGAACGAAACCGTGCTTTCAGGCACAGTGGTCAGTGGGGTCGTACATCGTAAGGTGCGGCGCAACGCTACCGCTTTGTAGAGGCTTGTGTCGAGCTCTCATAGAGAATCTTCTTCGGGTTGGGTGGTTATTCTCCACTACATAGGTAGAGATAGCGATGAGATGATGTCTGTCAGAAACCCATTGTCTTAGCGGCCAGTAATAGCTGTCCGCGCCGGCTCGATTTAAGAGCGAAAACGATTAATCGCTCGCCCCTCTGGTAGAAAATCACCTTTATTAGGTGTTCCGTACGTGGTGTATTGCGTCATTATCTTATAAATTGCTGAATCATACATAATGCATTTAAAGTACAATTATTTAAGAAGCTACTTATTAAAAAAATGTATTAATCAGTAAATGACTTCTCAAATGTTAAATTTTGACATGACATTATACCTATTTGATTTTAAATTCTGGCATTGTATGTAAATTGCCTTTTAAAAAACTTAGTATTATATGAACCAGAATATTACTAACCCTAATTTTTACACGCCATATATTGGCAAAACATGTTGACACCTAAAACTAAAATTGACATCTGAAAATATATTCATGCAAATGTAATATGTACACAAATGTTTTGGTAAATAAATGTATGTTTATTGGAGATGTCCCGACTAGTCGGTAAAGCAGACTATCCGGTCACTATTGTAGTCGCCGATTAGTCGGTGACTAATCGGCAAAGAGCGCCGACTATCCGGCTTTTTACGTTGTATGAATTTCTCAATAATATGCATACGGGGGAACTACATGAAATAAAAACCTTGATTAAATTTTAATTGTACTGGTTCACTTCAATGAATAATATTATCTTTAATTATGCACAAAAAAAATATATTTTTTACACTAAAGCAAAAATGAAGGAACAATGCGAAGTAAACAAAACATGTTCCGACACCCTCGCAGGCGGCGTATACGATTGCGCGATAATAAGCCGTAAACGAAGCGTTACGGAAATCCTCGAAACCGTAATCGGCTTAGCCGACTAAGTAGTCGGTCTTATTACAACCGACTAATCGGCTAGTCGGCGAAAGTCATAATCGGCACATCTCTAATCTTTATCTTTAAGAAATGAATGAACGGTGTCGGAGTGCTTTTATCACACGCGTGACATGTGTAGTCGAGCCGTACGTACAGTCGAACCTGTTGTTGTCGGTGTGCGCCCACGCGTGCCACTCCACGGCGGCGTCCCGCGGCAGCCGCGACACCACCGCGCACTGCACGATGGCGCCGGCCGTGCGCCGCTCTAGTTGCCGCCGAGCCTCGCCCACGGCTCGGCCCCAGCCCGCGCTCACGTAGCACACGCTCTGCGGTAACAGATGCGTTTTAGAGATCGTCTAATCTTTTAATTAACAGCATTTTTTAGCAAAAATAACCTACTTCGATGTTACAATGGGACCAAACCAACAAGGAAGTACAATCTTCGAACATAAAAAGAAAATTTCAAATAGGTTCACAATGAGTAGTGGAGCGCGTCATTTTAGTTTAGACAATCTTTACCTAGTTTTGTTAATTCTGAATGTGTAACCATGATCCAAATTTGTCTGGTTCCCCTTTCTGAGGGTTACGAAGGTCAGATGGCAATCGCGTCAATGTAATAACCAGACTCGCTAAATCTAGAATCATGGTCAAAGCTGACCCTGGGCCTAAAGGCACAAACCGGGACAACGCTAAGAGGATGATGAATCTCTACCTAGTTTTGGTCCAAGTCCAAAACTAGCCAAAACCGTTGAAATATCACTACACGGTTAAAAAAGTTTTTTATTCCAAGAAACATACATTTGTTTAAATTGGGCACTGAATCCCACACTAGCATTCCCTGTGTTGTGTAAAACGAAGTCGCTTTTGTTTTCTGTCTGTCCCTAAAAATGCTTATGTCTTTAAAACTTCGCAACGGATTTTGATGCGCTTTTTTTAATAGATAGAAGGATTCAAGAGGAAGGTTTACGTGTTTTATGTGTATATAGTAGGCATAGCACCCGTGCCGCTAGTATATATCACATGATGACTGAGCTGAGGGTATCTCCCAGAAAGCCACACAGCGCCGTCTAACCTCAAACTAAGCCGAAGCTTGTACTATGGGTGCTAGACAACTGATAAACTTACTTAGATACTTGCCGTTGCTTATTTGCTTACTTTTTTTTGTAAATAATGTTTTTTTGTACATATTATACAAAGAAAACACCCAGACCAATACAAACAGACATGTACATTAACACAAATGTTTGTACTGTGCGGGGATCGAACCCACGATCCTTGGCTCAGAAGGCAGAGGTCACTACCAAATGAGCAGGGTCGCCATGCAATGTAGCGAGTTCGGGCTAATTAATAGACTGACTGCGATCAATAATAATGTCTTTTATTAGGCATTACACATCTTTACATATGAGGAGAGATGCGTGTGTGCACTCGTATGTCGTACACACACTACACATCGAGCCAGTCTATAAAATAATATAGGTAATAACTGTACCTGCACGACGCTGCGAATGTGCGCGCGCGGGTGCGCGGCGCGTATGACGCGCGTGAGGTGTCGCAGCGCCAGCGCGCACTGTCTCCTCGCGCCGCCCGCCAGCAGCCGCATGCTGCCCGGCACCAGCGCGATCTGACCGCACGTGCCGATCACCTCGCCCACCTGACGACATACCGTACAACACCCCTCAATATACACATACAATAAATAAATAAACCAAGACACGCCACGCTGGGCCACACAGCGCCACCTAGCCCCAAACTAAGCCGAAGCTTGTACTTTGGGTACTAGACAACTGATAAACTTACTTATAATAATAATAATAATAAATCTTTATTAATAAACTTATTTCCTGAACCCATTTTACAATGACGCACTGAAACCTGTGGTAGTATAAACTGTGCTACAGGCCTCAGTCCACCCCATTACAATATATCCATATCAATAAGTTTACAGACAAATATAAAATTTAATTAACAAAATTTAAAATAAATTAAGTTGAATGAAATTAATTAGAAATAAAATTGACTTGAATTTAATTGAAAAATAAATTATACTAGTCTAATGTTTTATATGAATTGTGTGTGTGTCTGCGTTTGTGTGTACGTGTGTGTGTATGTGTCATGTTAGCCTGTCAAAAAGTGTCTCCGTGCTATCGTAATCTAACTCCTCTAGTTTTTTACGTAGCATTACTTTGAACACGTTATTGCTGTACCCCATGACATTTTTAATATCCTCCTTATTTAATTTATTGTATAACATGGGAGCACAAAAATGGTAACTCTTTCTCCCATACATCGTGTTGAATTACTACTTAAACTTAGATATATATTTTTTTTTGATGTCATGTTAGCCTGTCAAAAAGTGTCTCCGTGCTATCGTAATCTAACTCCTCTAGTTTTTTACGTAGCATTACTTTGAACACGTTATTGCTGTACCCCATGACATTTTTAATATCCTCCTTATTTAATTTATTGTATAACATGGGAGCACAAAAATGGTAACTCTTTCTCCCATACATCGTGTTGAATTACTACTTAAACTTAGATATATATTTTTTTTTGATTATACATAGAAAACACCCAGACCAATACAAACAGACATGTTCATGAACACAAATGTTTGTACTGTGCGGGAATCGAACCCACGACCCTTGACTCAGAGGGCAGAGGTCACTACCAAATGAGCCATCGAGTCAGTCAAAATAAGGTACCTTAACCTTCATTATCTACCTGTCGCAGTCCAAACCTGAACCTGATAACTGACAACCTGTTTAGGTGACACTTCATTTTTTATTTTTTTATTTTATTTTATTTTATTTCATAGACTTTATGAACATATATTTTTTTCATATATTTTTTTAGTTCATAGACTTTATGAACATGTATGGATGCGATACCGCTCCCCAAACCCTAGTCACATGCTGCCTGGCACCAGCGCGATCTGACCGCACGTGCCGATCATCTTGCCCACCTGACGAGAAAGAGCCTACACACCCTCAATATCCACATTCAATAAGGTACCTTAACCTTCATAATCAGCCTCTCGCTCGCAGTCCAAAGCTGAAACCTTGATGTAGCCGGCCTGGGAGTCCAATGCTGGACACATAGACCTCTCCAAAGAAGACCTTTCAAAATGATAAGCGTATTGTTGACGCTCTACTCGGCGTTCGGATCATTAGAAGTATGTACGTACGTAGTAAATTTTCCTAAATATTGAAAATGATTTAGTATAATGGTACAATACCTTAATAGCTTGACTATAAGGTCCAATATTCGCCGGAGCCCAATGCGATATTCCCTGTACGTGCATCGTTATCCTCTCTTTAGGTTGGCAGCCGTCATTTTCTTGGCAATCCTGAATCGGCTTATGTGCAACCTGAAGACAAATGATCACGTTCGTAAACAATAGAAAATGCATGTCAATAACAAAGGGTGAATAATATTCGACTTCATATCCGTCTGCCGGCTAAAAGCACAACTATTTAGTCTAATCTTTTTATATAATTTAGCTATATGGCAAAGGAATATACTTCAGAATTTACCTATTGCGCTCTGTACCTAATCTCCGGTCAGCGCTCCCGATGACAATGTCGACACGGGCTTAAAGTACTAGTAAAGTGGTCAGTGGCATTTGCCCAGGGCGCTGATAGTTGTAAAACCGGCACCGTTGTATACGTTTGCCAGAGCCTCGTTTGTTGTTCAGCAGGATGCACCACGGGCAGGTGAGGATGGCTTGGAGCGAAAAGGTGATAGGTCGCTCCCTTACATCCCCCGTGGCGGACCACCGTATAGGGTTTAGTGGATGTCCTCCTGTAGGTTGAAGGGGACCTTAAAGACTGTTGGCACCAAAAGGTCTAACTCACAGCGTCCAGTATGAGGCCGACGTCGTCCGGCAGCGGCACCTCGACGCAGACGCGCGTGGGCGGGTTGGCGAAGTCGAAGTGCCGCTTGTAGACGTCTGTAACGACTGCTGGCACTGCCACACTAAGGGATCCAACTCACGGCGTCCAGTATGAGGCCGACGTCGTCCGGCAGCGGCACCTCGACGCAGACGCGCGTGGGCGGGTTGGCGAAGTCGAAGTGCCGCTCGTAGACGCGGTTGAGCCACGTGACCTGCGCGGTTTATAGCGACTGTTGGCACTGCCACAGTAAGGGATCCAACTCACGGCGTCCAGTATGAGGCCGACGTCGTCCGGCAGCGGCACCTCGACGCAGACGCGCGTGGGCGGGTTGGCGAAGTCGAAGTGCCGCTCGTAGACGCGGTTGAGCCACGTGACCTGCGCGGTTTATAGCGACTGTTGGCACTGCCACAGTAAGGGATCCAACTCACGGCGTCCAGTATGAGGCCGACGTCGTCCGGCAGCGGCACCTCGACGCAGACGCGCGTGGGCGGGTTGGCGAAGTCGAAGTGCCGCTCGTAGACGCGGTTGAGCCACGTGACCTGCGCGGTTTATAGCGACTGTTGGCACTGCCACAGTAAGGGATCCAACTCACGGCGTCCAGTATGAGGCCGACGTCGTCCGGCAGCGGCACCTCGACGCAGACGCGCGTGGGCGGGTTGGCGAAGTCGAAGTGCCGCTCGTAGACGCGGTTGAGCCACGTGACCTGCGCGGTTTATAGCGACTGTTGGCACTGCCACAGTAAGGGATCCAACTCACGGCGTCCAGTATGAGGCCGACGTCGTCCGGCAGCGGCACCTCGACGCAGACGCGCGTGGGCGGGTTGGCGAAGTCGAAGTGCCGCTCGTAGACGCGGTTGAGCCACGTGACCTGCGCGGTTTATAGCGACTGTTGGCACTGCCACAGTAAGGGATCCAACTCACGGCGTCCAGTATGAGGCCGACGTCGTCCGGCAGCGGCACCTCGACGCAGACGCGCGTGGGCGGGTTGGCGAAGTCGAAGTGCCGCTCGTAGACGCGGTTGAGCGCCGCGTACTGGTCCATGTCGCGCATGTATATGTTCACTGAGCTCACGTCGGGTAGCCCCATGTCCTCTGACTGGAGCAGGCCTGCGGGCGACGGGAGGGGGAAATAAACGGCATTTGTTGGGTGGCGAAGATGTACTGAAGCTTGTAAACGCACAAAACAGCGGTATGGTCAGTCTTTAAAAATGTAGTCATAGCCACCCAGTAAGGGTCAAGTGCGAGACGCTACTCTGTCTCGCACTCGAACGTTACTGGGTGGTAGTACTAAGGTTGTGGGTCCACGCACCAATAACATGGCTTGAAATCCCTGGCATGGATTTTGATTGGTGCAAAATCCATCCATCCACGCTTTGCTCAGTTCTCTCAGTGGAAGCATGTTCTGACTCTCTGAACAATTCCCTTAGTAAGTAAGACACCTACAGGCTCAGATGACAGAGTGATCCTATTCTAAATTCGGAAATCACACGGACATATTTCATTAAGGACATGTTCCATTAAGTTCAAATCAAGTAAAAATCTTAAAAAGAATAAAAATAGTTTCATCACTTACATAGTTTAAAATAAAGTCGCTTTTGTTTTCTGTGTGTCGCTATCTATTTAAAACTACGCTGCAGATTTTAATGCGATGTTTTTTAATAGAAAGAGGGATTCAAGAGCAAGGTTTATATGCATATAGTATTGCACCCGGGCGAAGCCGGGGCGGGTCGCTTTTATATAGTTTATAATAAGAAAAAATATCCGCAACTTAATTAGGCCCTAGCAACAACAAGCGATAAAAGTTAGTCTACGTTTATCGCAAGCCAGTCTGTAATCGGTCGATCGGAAAAGCTTCATTGATAAGACGGATTACTGCAAAAAAAATGTCTCGTATCGACAAGAATGGCGACTGACTCAAAGACCTATTTATGAGATAAGTACTACGATAGGTTAGTAAAACAAGATTACATTATATTGACCCGATCCTTAAATAAATAATTGAGCACTTGTGATATTAAAATCAGAACAATTAAGGCACAAGGAATATACTACAATTTACATAATTAGAATTTTGACCACATTAGCCCCAGAACCGATAACCGTTGGGGTAAACGAGTTCTGGAGTGGAGACCGCGTCTCGGCAAACGTAGTGTAGGACGCCCTCAGGCCAGGTGGAGCGACGATTTGCGCGGGACGGCTGGCAAAAGCTGGATGCGTGAAGTTCGGGATCGATCAAAGTGGCGAACATTGGGAGAGGCCTATGTCCAGCAGTGGACTGATAAAGGCTGACCAACACAAATGTACATCACATTTATGTTTGTCTCAAATCATGACTCTCGGTTTAGAAGCAAGGCTAGCCATCAATACCAACAGCCCTTTCCTTTACAATACTTTGGAAACTTTTTCGAAGCGGAAGGTCGAAGCTTTGTCACTGCCAAATCGTTTAGGTTAGAAAGAGACAAAGTATACTTAGTTACCGAATTCGAATCTATTACTGAAGTGTCGCAATGATGACACCTATTAGAATCATTACTTAACGCTGTACATTTAATATGATGACAAACAAACAAATTACTTCTGGATAGCATACAACAGGGCGAAGGTCAACAGCGTAATATGGATAGATAATGTGAAATCTACTACAATCACTGTACCAACTATACCAGCCAATATATTATGTACTAGCTGTGCCCGCGGTTTTGCCCGCGTTCATGTAGGTGTGTCACAAAAGTGTTTCTTCATCCCTTTTTTCGCAATAAAAGGTAGCCTATACGTTTCTCAGGGTCTAAAGATTGTCTGTGCTAAATTTCATCAAAATCGGTTGTGAGGTTTAAGCGGGAAAGCGTAACAGACAGACAGAGTTACTTTCATAATATTAGTAAGGACTAGCGACCCGCCCTCGGTTCGCCTCGGGTATTTAGGATTATTGCGATGTAACTATAATAGATATACATATTCTATCGCGACATATTTATACATAATTATATGTTATTCAAAGTCGTAGTACCTACGTTATGTTATTCTATAATATATAAATATATATGTTATTCTATAATATATAATAAATAATAAATTAATAGTAGGTAATTGCAGTACACGCGATGTAAGGTATTTTTAGGTAATTGACGTTTTAGTAAACAAACCTATTTTTTAAAACTGCAACTATAATAATATTAATAATATAGCCTATGTTTATCGAGGAGATATATATATAGCTTTCCAACGCTGAAAGGTTTTGTAAATCCACCAAATCGTTTCGGAGTACATTCGATTCAACAGACTATCAAATCTTTCCTTTATAAATTAATACCTACCTATAGATATATACGTAAAATCATTTAAATACAACAAAATGGCCGCTGTTCCACCGTCGCAAAGACCCGAATGGTCAATTGACATGCTAATTTTATTCGTTGAATTGTTCACACTTGCTTGGGAACTAATGACTATGTTGAAATGAATATTTCTGTCGTCACGACATTTAGTGTTCGTAAATATAAACGATAGAAGCTTGTGCTAGCGGCGTTACTTTGTTTGACTGTTGTTACCGATATAACTAGAATATCATAAAATAACACACAGCATTATACCTATTTAGTAGTTGTAACATTCTATCTATATAAATAAAAATGGACCTTTGAAATGTCCATTGCTCCATGAACGTCTGACCAACAGACTCATTAGCCCATTAACTTTTCGCCCAAAAGACTGCCAAGCTTGAGAGGTTTAAGCGGAAAAGAGTAACAGACAGACAGAGTTACTTTCGCATTTATAATATGAATATAGTAGGGTTAAAGTATTTTGGTATTATTATCATGAGTAAAGGTGGTCACAGAGGTGGACACAGATCGTCTCCGCTCCGCCTCAGTGGGACCGCAGCCTAAGCCGTCGATCACACGGCGAGAAAGTGATTAGTAACCTAATTAACTTTATCGCACGTGACAAAGGTCACACAAAAATAATGATTTAAGCCAAACAATAGTTGACGCCACGATTTATCGTTTTAATCACACAGCAAGAGTACCGGGACTGCATTGTGAATGATAGTTTTTCTCTTTACGGTTCAGTAAAGCGATGGCTGGTACATGCGATGTTTGTTTATTTGCATGTGCCTTCTATGGGGACTGGTCCATTGATCAATAAATTACTCGTTAAAATTTATGTATACAGGCCAAGACTAAATGAAGTCATCATTAATATTTAAATCAGACATCTTTCTTCTAACAGCATCTGCGTTAAGCCTTGCTAGTTTGCAATAGCGAAATTAAGCTATAATCACTTTTACAAAATTAAATTGTATCGTAAATGATATAAAATTTCATCATCATCATCGTCAGCCTATTGCTGTCCACTGCTGGACATAGGCCTCTCCAGTTGTTCGCCACTTGGGCGAATAACTGGAGGATATACCCATAATCGCCACGCTGGGCAGGCGGGTTGGTGATCGCAGGCCATAGCGTCTCACTGCGGTGACGCTGCTGCCCGTCATCAAATAAACGTTTTCATCAAATAAATGTAAGGGATGTAAGGGAGCGACCTATCACCTTTTCGCTCCAAGCCATCCTCACCTGCCCGTGGTGCATCCTGCCGAACAACAAACGAGGCTCTGGCAAACCGACTGGTGGCGGTAAAACCATCACGATAGAAGGCGTAGCTAAATACCACAGGCCGATGACGGGCAGCAGCGTCACCGGAGCAAGAAGCTACGCGCTGAGATCGCCAACCCGCCTGCCCAGCGTGGCGATTATGGGTATATCCTCCAGAAATTTGCCCTAGGTGGCGAACAACTGGAGAGGCCTATGTCCAGCAGTGGACTGCAATAGGCTGATGATGATGATCAAATAAAAGTTAGTTAAAGCTTTCGATTTATACGTCCTTTGTGTAAACCCCGTACTTCGTTTACTGTTCTCAAGCAGCTACACTAACAAAATAAAGCTCTAACAAGTTTACCTACTAATGAGTTTCTTCATCGCGTCCTCAGTCGCATCGGCCGTGTCGGCGGCCTCGCCCGCGACGCCGCCCACGAAGTACCAGCCGTGCGCGTTGCCGTGGATGCTGCGGTGGTCGGCCACCGGCAGCCGCTCGCACTGCTGGTGCTCCTCGTAGCTGTAGCCGTCCTCCGTGCTGTCCAGGCTCTCGTTCTGGCTGTCCGACGCGTCTAGACTGGTCGACACCTGGATTGGAGCGGAGGGTCAAGGTGCGTTTTGCTATAAGCGCGAGGCTAACTCATCATCAGCCTATTACAGTCCACTGCTGGACATAGGCCTCTCCAGTTGTTCGCCACTTAGAGCAAACATCTGGAGGATATACCCATAATCGCCACGCTGGGCAGGCGGGTTGGCGATCGCAGGGCGTAGCTTCTTGCTCCGGTGACGCTGCTGCCCGTCACCGGTCTTTAGTATTTAGCTACGCCTTCAATTGTGATGGTTATACCGCCACCAGTCGGTTGCCAGCGCCTCGTTTGTTATTCGGCAGGATGCACCAAGGGCAGGTGAGGTTGGCTTGGAGCGAAAAGATGATAGGCCGCTCCCGTACATCCCTCTGAGGGTAGCTCAAATCGACCAATGACATTGCTTACATCACACGTCATCTCCACTGCGCTTCAGTGGAACAATATCATTGGTTTCTTGGGGAATGCATTCAGCCCGTATGTAAATTTATGGCCCCGCGTTTTAGGGAGGTTTCAGACATAAAATATTTGTTAAAGATTTATAGAGATATATAAAGTAACAGTCTGGGGCTTTGACTGGCTCGGTGGCTCAATTGGTACTGACCCCTGCCTTCTGAACCAAGGGTCGTGGGTTCGATTCCCACCCGGGACAAACATTCGTGTGATGAATACTTGTGTTTGTTCCGTGTCTGTTGTATTTAAGTGTTTATTTGTGGTACCTTCGTTGTTCTGATACCCATAACACAAGTGCTTAAGCTACTTACTTTGGGATTAGAGCAATGTATGTGATGTTGTCTGATATTTATTTTGGAGCGAAAAAATGTAGATATTTCTGACTTTCCCAAACTACTCAATACTTGCATTCTATTCTATACCTCTGACAAACTCCGAGCTTAGACTTTTGATTTTACGACATATAAAGGAAAATTTAAGAAAAAATCTAATTATCTCGAGTTAAATATCTTCATATGTTGTCGTTGTGGCTAACATGATGCTAATATCATCAAATCCAGTCGATACTATTGAACCAAATTCCCTAAGGAATTTTTTGATAACATGTTGCACAAAAAGCTTGCACTAACCTCAGAGTTTTCCTTATTATAAGTGAGCAAAGGGTTCAATTCGTTCTGTTTCTTCTTCTCCTCCTTCTCCAGCTTCTCTATGGACTCCAGCTCCGTCTCGCTCAGCTCAATGTCGCTTATGTCGCTGAACACAGTGTCGCTCAGATCGCTCACGAAGTCCAGCGCGCTCTTGACTGTGGGGGGGTAGCTTGAAGTCTTCTATGTTGTCCTTCGCTTCTAGATGCAGCTTGAGGTTCAAGTAGCCGACCGGCGCGACTGGGTCGTCCGTGTGTATGACTAGCTCTTTATCATCACTGTGGTGGGGAATTAATGTTTGGTGTTAATAGGGAATATGCATGACTTTTTTTATGGATTTATTGACATCTTTTATCTTCTCGTTTGTTGCTCGGCAGGATGTACCACGGGCAGATGATGTTGGCTTGAAGCGAAAAGATGATAGGCCGCTTACATTCCTTAAGAAAATCATCATCATCAGCCCACATCAGTCCACTGCTGGACATAGGCCTCTCCCAATGCTCGCCACTTCGATCGGTCCCGGGCCTCTCGCATCCAGCACTTGCCAGCGGTCCTGCGCAAATCGTCACTCCACCTGGCCTGAGGGCGTCCTACACTACGTTTGCCGACACGCGGTCTCCACTCCAGAACTCGTTTACCCCAGCGGTTATCGGTTCTGCGGCTGATGTGGCCAGCCCACTGCCACTTCAGCTTACTGATCCGGTGAGCTATGTCGGTAACTTTGGTTCTCTGCCGGATCACCTCATTTCGGATCCGATCTCGCAGAGAGACGCCGAGCATAGCCCTTTCCATAGCTCGCTGAGCGACCTTAAGAAAAATAGTTGTTCAAAACCTTACATGACTAGTCGTTTCTTGAAGAGAGGGCAGTCGAGCGTGAAGGTCTCGTACTCGCCGCCCTCCCCGCAGACGTTCAGCCCGTACTTCTCCTGCATGAGCAGCAGGTGCGGTTGGATGTCGCGGATCGACATGCCCAGGTGCACCCGAGGGTCTAGACCTAGAGCTGCCACCTACGGACAATGTTACCGTATTAACCCAAGACATGCCACGCTGGGCCACACAGCGCCACCTAGCCCCAAACTAAGCCGAAGCTTGTACTATGGGTACTATACAACTGATAAACTTAATTAGATACATACTTTCTTTTTTGTAAATAAATACATATTATACATAGAAAACACCCAGACCAATACAAAACAGACATGTTCATGAACACAAATGTTTGTACTGTGCGGGAATCGAACCCACGACCCCTGGCTCAGAGGGCAGAGGTCACTACCAAATGAACCACCGAGCCTGTCAAAATTAGTTGCGTGCAATCTTTTGAATGGAAAAGTGTAAGAGAGTTATGGCGTAGTGAATCTTCGCGCGAATTGAGCTGGCTCCACCCTATAGAATACCACAGCCAAATGACCTCCGGGTCGTGTTTCTGCCGGTTGGATGGATAAAATGATAAATCCATAAACGAAGTCATAATTTGTAGTTATTTTATTAATGTTTTAATTTCTCTTGTTATAGTTTGCTTTTTAAAGTATTTACAAATTTTATATGTGTTCACAATGCCTTGAAAAGGTTAATTTGTAACAGACCAATACCATCTCTATGTACCACACAATTTATTGCTGTACCTACTTTTGTTACAAATTAGAGTTAATAAATGAATATGAATATTCGTTTGAAATGGAAATTTTGGAAAACCATTGTGTGTCTGGAGTTTTATAGTTTTTTAATTGTTAAATACTTTTACTAATGAATGTGGACGAAGCAAAAGTAGTGTGCCAGGACCGTAGCAAATGGAAGGACGTGGTATCTGCTAACCCCTCTGGGAGAAAGGCGTGAAGTTATGTATGTACTTT
Source organism: Conogethes punctiferalis (assembly GCA_031163375.1). Lineage (NCBI taxonomy): Eukaryota > Metazoa > Arthropoda > Insecta > Lepidoptera > Crambidae > Conogethes > Conogethes punctiferalis. Next base: position 15,215,592 of record CM062088.1, on the reverse strand, counting down.
TACTAAATTTGCAGCAAATCATATGAGAAAATGGAATTAATAGCATACTCAGGTCTTTTCTTTACATTATTGTCTGGAGATTTAATGAGGCTTTTAATGATTGTAACCACTTCTTGCTATTTGAGGACATACCTACTTTTCCATTCCATACATTCCCCAAATCGGTGCATAGTTTGGAACGATATACTATACCTTTATTATAATAGCTTCAACTCGACTAGTTATCATTTCCTGCAACAATTCCTTCTGGTTTCTCCTCCATAGATACGCTAACGACACCAAACCTAGCCTACGACATCTGAAAAACAAATAGTACTAAGTATTTTTATGTTTACACGTACGTAAAGGCCAAAATACGTTAGGACTGTCGCGCGGTTTCATATAAAAACGCATCGCTCGTTGCATATGCTTTTGTTTAGACGACGGGACGTCCGTGTAACGTAGTAGGTAATCTGTTTTAAGGCCGCGTCCTGGTCGCCAGCGGTCAGAGATGGGGATGCGGGCGACGGGCGCGCGTTTTGATCGAGTTCATAAATTTGTGTGAACCTGTTCTCCACGACAGCGTCGCGGACGGTGCGAGCGACCACGACGCTGCCTTCAAGGTAGGCCACATCGCCGGGTGGCGGGCGAAGCGGACGACATCGCGACATCGTTTCACCTCTTTTCATAGGGTGCTTACATAAAGATACAGGTTTCCGGTCGGTACCGACCTGCACAGATTTGTCTGTACCGGAAACCCGTTTCTTTATGTAAGCACCCATACTTGGGTTCACCCGCCAACGCGTCCTCTCTTCAATTGCGGTACCCTTTCAGGGTCTATAATGATCCAACTTACCTATAACATCTTGTAATATTTATGTACCTACATTATAGATGCAATAAATGATTGAGTATTGAGTAACTAACGAGCGAAGCCCACTCCGTCCGTCATCTCCATCCGTAACTGACAACATGTGCGTATGTCAAATCCGGGTGCATATTTTTGCATCGACAAGTATTTCGTATTATCGATAGTCCAGTAATCTGCGCATGCGCATCTCTGTTACAAAAATGTTTAATGGCACCGAATGCCAAGAGCCTTTGCATTTACTATAGTGGAGTAACAGCCTAAACTAAGATATGTATCATAGCAGGTACTATAATTATTTAACTACTGTATCTCTAGTTTGTGTGACAAATAAATAATGGCTTTTATTATTATTGATCATGACATGAGCAATAAATGAGTCATGACAGTAATAACAATACAAATAATGCAATACATAATTAAGATAACAAATCAATGAGAATACCTTTTAGGTAGCTATAAATGTAGTTAAATGAAGTAACGCATTTTGGGAATCAGGCCTCTGTTATGTTATTTAGCTATTACAAGTACATACCAAGTCTTATATAACCTTTATCTGTAATCACAGATCAGCATTATTGACATACAAATAAAAATAGACCATTGCTTTATTCATAAATCTTTCTGGCTCTTTACGAGGACGAAAACGTTGGCTTCTTAGTGTTAAAACATTACTATACATATTTTATGCTTTATCTTCCTATATTCTTTACCATAAAGAGTCTATAGTCGGTGTAGAGTTATATTATTACATAATATAGAACTAAGAAAAATACAGCATACAAAAATAAGAAAACACTTACACATTTTCAACTCTAATTCTTTGGTAATCTGACAAGATGGCGCCAACAGCAACTGCTTCTATATCTAAGTCATCCTAAAACATAACAATGTTGTTAATGATTATAAAAACACATGCTAGAGTTAAGTCTTAAAAAAACTGTCTGTAAACACTATTTCCTAAGTACTGGATGGATTAAAATGAAACCTTTTTTGTTTTTATCTAATTATAAAGCCTGGACTTTACTTTTGGAAAATTTGAAAACTGGAACACTTGATACAGAAACCCAATAGACCAGCTAAACTATCAATAAATTTGAATATGGTGCCTTAGTGAAAATCTCTACCTGATAACAATTTTCTGTTGTCATATTATAAACCAAACATTTGGATCTAAACATCTTATGTAATTATCAGAAAGTACACACAAACATAGTAGCAGGCACCATCTAGTTTACGATAAACACTAACAGTTTCCCTGAAGGGAAAAGAATACATATTTGTCATATAGATAGCACACTGGTTCCGGGCAATCTTCGCACTTGTACAGTGTAGGTAAATACATTACTAAGTGTGTACAATGTCAATGAAACTCCTCTTCAATGTCACAACGCCTGACAGTTTACATCAGTCTGTCTTGTGTGTTCTACAATATCATTTTAATGGTAACACATCATACGAATTTAAATATACTTCATCAACAATGCTAAGATATAGAACCTAATTATGTAACATTTACAACAATAGATAAATGCTATTATTTGACAAAGGATGTGGCTATTAAGCCTTTGACAAATATTTGGGTATTGAATTTTACTAAGATAATTCTGCAGTTCTATAAAATAAGATTTTAAAAGGATAATTAGACTTTATATACAGATTCTTTAATAACAGGCACATGAATGCTTTTAAGACATGACTTTTGGTGGTATTATAATAATATTTTTGCCTTATAATAATACTGCATTCAATAATTATTACAATTTATTTATTAGCTATGGACAGGAAGTAAGTATGTTAATAAAATGTAAGTTTTTATTAATTTGGTACAATTGCATAACATTTCTTTGAAGAACATGAGGTCACAAAAAGGTCAAAATTATGTGAGCAAAGTCAAGAAACTCACCTTTATTCTGGCCAGAAGTCGATAAAGGTCCTCAACCTCATCATTCTCTGTGGGCTTGTAATTCCTCCCCTGGTCCACGGCAACTCCAGATATCATTTCCCGATAGAGAGGGAGTCCCATCGCCTCGGCGTACAGCTCGATGCCTTGGTGGCCCACTGTCTGGTACATATAGCTGTCCAGCTCATCTACAATTAGGATTTTAAAATAGATGGTGTAAAACAGCTATAAAAAGATAGGCAGGATCTGAACAGCAAGCCTACAATTTAATGTCAAAGTCTCATGGAAAAATATTTTTTTATTATGTATTAAATAAATAAATATCATATTTAACAAATCTAATAATATAATATTTTTTAATACTGTGGACAAAAAGAAGAAATTGACAACATATTTTCAGCATTATCCAAAGAAATAACTTAATATTATGCTAAATAAAATTAAACATGGTTCAGCTTTCTTGTCTAGAAAATGCCAGTCGAAATTGAATATTAATAAAAAATAACATATCCAAGGGGTATCTTAGATACACTAACTTATTTACTTTTCAGCTATCACAACAGAAAGTAAATCATTCAATACCGTCTTTATAATCCGTCAGGGCATATTTGGCCACGCCAAAATGTGCTCTCCCGCGTGAAATCTAAGCGTCTAATTTGGGTGATAGGGCAATAGTAACCTTTCAGCCTCGGTTGGAGGTTGGCCAGCGCGACGATCGAGTGGCCGGCTCCGACGCACTGCATCATGTTGTAGCAGCTGTCCTTGCCGCCGCTGACCAACGCCACCGTCCTCATCTTGCCAGCGGAACAGTTACACTCACCAAAACACAATATTAGTTACATAACAACCAAAATAGACCCTAAAAAGCGAAAAAGTAGCAAAAAAATAGTCACAACGCGGTTTCGATCACGGCAGTGGCATGTCTAATAAAAAGCCTATCTTGTCTCCTCGACACTATCGCGTCTTCACTACGCTTACAATATTGTTGTAATGAAGCATAATCGTTATCTATTTTGATAACATTCTTCAAACGAGAGAAAAATACGTTCCCAAAAATACGGAGCAACAGCAGCTGTCAAATCGACAGTGTCTATATAACAACAAGAAGTTACGTCAATGTCAGCCACGTAAAATGACAGCTAGTTCTAGCCAATAGTACGTCTTCATTGCGTTGATCTCGTTGGATGTTTCCATGGATGTTTCATAAAAGCACAAACCGGAACAGGGTGTGCAAGTCGTCGTAGGAACTTTTTCTGATACTCACATTGAATTCAATGATTTGTAAATAATGACAAAATTAAGATGAAAATGGATGTAAATCTTTTTTTCAAATATTCTTTGAAGTTCAAGGATGGTTATTACGTTGAAAAAATTCATATAATTGCCGGAAAACCCTAAAAACAGCCCTTTTCTTTTTGAACGGGAATCCGCGGGTAACACTGCGGGGCGCAGCTAGTATAGATTAAAGGGGCAGCGCAGACGACAGACTTTTTGTGCGATAGAGTCTGCGTCTGAGACACGCGGATATTTCACAGACTCAACGCACATCTTCGATCATTCTGTCGGCAGAGCTGTAGGGACCTAGATGTTCTTTTTAAATGTCTCAGATGCAGACTCTATCGCACAAAAAGTCTGTCGTCTGCGCAGCCCCTATGAGTTCAACATCGTTGTTAGACCGACAAGGATGTTTTGGCCATGGAAGTATGTACTACGTACATTTTACGCATAATTACATATTCTGCCACGTGCCAATACATCCTTTTAATAAGTACTCCCGAGTTTCAGAACCTATGATCTCCGCTGACTACCACGAAATTTCAAAACTTGTTAACAAGTTTGGGCAATGGATGTCATTACTTATCTAATTGGAATAGTCGATGTCAATTACGACTCGGAATATTTAAAGATGGTTCATTCGGAATAAGGGGCTGCGCAGACAACAGACTTTTTGTGTGATAGAGTCTACGTCTGAGACATTTAAAAAGAGCGTCAAGGTCCCTACAGCTCTGCCGACAGAATGTTCGAAGATGTGCGTTGAGTCTGTCTGCATATTATTGCATCACAGACTAAAAAGTGCGTCACGGATAGTCTGTCGTCTGCGCTGCCCCTAATAGTAAAACTTAGACATACAATTTAGACTAGTAAAAGTAAAAATCCGACCCTGCATAATCGTTGCTTCGATACGGGGAGTATAGGCTGGGGATGGCTAAAGGTATGATGACTATGAGAGAGGCTACTTAATGATGATAATGATGATGGTGTCTAAAAATTATACTCAAAAATTGCAATTCATATTCCAGTGAGGTCCAAATATATTAATAAACGGGTTAGTGTAGGTACGATTTTTTATCCTTTCTGTACCCTATATAGTATAAAATATATTTATTTTTAGTAGACACTACAGTGATGTAGGTTTTGTACCTATGTCTTACAGCCTACATTATAGGGAATATGCATGACTTTTTTTTATGGATTTATTGAGATATTTTGTCTTCCAGATACATAAATATCGAAGAATTTTTAAACTATCTTTTCTATTAAGCGAGTTATAAAGCGTTAAAGTTATTGATTAGACAGAGAGATCCGATGCGGTAGTTGACGTCACGTACCGTAAGCGCCGTACTAACTCCATAGAAAAATCTGTTTCGCGAGAGAGAGACGGATATATTCACTTTCAATGACTGTATCTCGCCCATTTTTCAACCAATTTTGATTTTGTTTTCACTGTTCGTAGTAGATTTAGATCTATTTTACGATAAATTAGTAAATACCTGAAACTATTTTTCATGCATATTCCCTATTGATGATTAAACGAACTTACCAAGTGAAGTTAGATTTTGCCACGACGATAAATAAAAATACATAACAAATAGGAATAAAATGAAAATAACTATACAAATGAAATAAGTAAGTATGCGGAATCCTCTAGTCATTTGGGTCTTACGCTTTGATTATTCGTACTCGACTCGTACATTGAACAGCGTCATCTGTTATTTAAAAAAATAACTTTTGAAGTACAGTAGATTATAATAATTATGAGATTAATTGTCTAATAATAAAAGGTTCTTACATATTTGACTGCATATTGCCATGTTATTAATTTTATAAATAATGTAAAAAGCCCATGCTTATAGTCAGGCTATTGGGGATTTTTGTCTAAGGAGGAAAAAGTGTAACATTATGTTGATCGCGTCGCATCAACGACGTCTGTACTTAAAATGTTGCCATTGTAAAATATCAATCAAATTTTATTTTAATTACAAAAGTTACGAAAAGTACTAAGAAATTTTTTGGAACGAAAATTGAATGAATAAATTCGAATTGAATAATAAATTTTATTTTAAACCTGATAAAAATAATAATTTGAAAATATATTTCTGTAAAGTGAATGCCCATGTACAGACGTTTTGAAGTGACCCGTTGCATACAATGGCTGGTTTGTCAGATTATTGATGCGGTGGTTTGAATCACGTTTGAAATTTAGTGCGAAGCTTCGCATTTCCTTGTGATTTTATTATTTTAGCGCAATATTTTTTAAATGAATTTGTGTGTTGTGTGAAATTTAAGTTAGCAAAGTGCTACATAGTGTGTAATCATGGTTTTGGCTGAGAGAAGTAATGATGTTCGAAACGGGAAGCGGTCGAGGGGGCCAAGCCCCAATGGCCATGGAAGTCCAGATTCCAGTTCAGAAGACGAGAACGGTATGTCAAGTGTTGAATTTGTACATGCTTACAGTGGGAAAGTAGATTTAATTTAGTAACATTTAGCTCGTCTCGATGAGTACGAATGGGATGCGTCAACTCTGTCCAGTTGCTTCGTAACAGTTGGGGAATCCTAAATGCTTTCATTGACTAATATCTTTAAGCTGTGTGGTATATACTCATGACGGCCATCTGACATGCTTTAATTTTTGTGCTTTTCATCATCCGCCTTCATGCTGCGTTCATCTCATCACTACCAATATAACTCGCCACCAAGCAGTAGTACCCTTTGCAGCCGAGAAGATAAGGGTGGGTAGGGACTATCAGGCGGTTTGCCCCGAGTTGGAGCCTGTGGAGGCGCGGAAGCCGGAGCTGATATCCGACCGGGCCCTGCTGGTGTGGTCACCTACTGCTGACATATCTGACATCAAATGTAAGTAACATGACCATTGGGTATTTAGGCCTTTTTGGGAAAAACATTGAATTTCATAGTTTGAATTAGTTACACATTCAAGTTTTTAAGGAAATGGAGCAGTAAAGTTTTCGGTGAGAAACTTAAATTACCACATGATCAAACAAAACAGGAAGATATTTTTTCGAATTTATTTAGTAATTTTTTATTTGTTTACAAGCTATGCAACATACATTTAGGCTGTAACTTCCACTAACATGTGTGAAAAGCATGTCTTCACCATTCTGTTGTCAACTATGTTTTTCCTGAGAAGGCTTTTTGTAATTTTATTCAAAATTAGAACATCCCGTTACATTTCATACTTGTTTTAGTGGACGAATATATAACAACAGCTAAAGAAAAATATGGTTACAATGGTGAACAGGCGCTTGGTATGTTGTTCTGGCACAAACATGACTTAAACCGGGCATCTATGGACTTGGCCAACTTCACACCATTCCCTGACGAGTGGACGGTGGAAGACAAGGTGCTGTTTGAACAAGCCTTCCAGTTTCACGGCAAAAGCTTTCATAGAATACGACAAATGGTGAGTGGTTACGTTAGTTACGTAGTCTTAACATCTTGTGCATCTCTATAGGTTTTGGCTATGTTATTTACATGCTTATTATTTATTCAAACTTTTTTGTCATTCTGTCACTCAGTCATTAGCTATTTACGGTCGCTCAAGACAATGAAACTGGTAGGAATGTCTTCACTATGTACTATGCACAAAAAAGCAATATAATTTTATATTCCCAAAAATACCTACACTGACCACAGCTTACAGTGGGACCATCCTCCTTTATTTCGAATCATCACTTTATCCATTTGATGATTTTCTTTATTTTGATTTACTTGATTCTCAAATTCCATATTGACTGAAACAATTTGTTAGGTAAACTTTTGAATTAATTGACCCTATTCAGAAAAGTATAAAAACAAATGACTTATTTAACCAACTCCTTTGTTGTAGTGAATAGCATAATTGACATAATCTCAGGGGGCATGCCCTAATACAAGACCAACTTCTTCTGTTTTCCTTGATTTTTATTGCCATGGTGAATAAATTAAAATAATCTTCACGGACTACAGATTATTATTAAGTGATCTATGTATAGTTATTGATAGCATTTGGAATGATTATCTACTTATCTACTAGAATGTGAATCAAAACTTGTCTGAAGCTAAAAGATTGTCTGAATCTAAATTGTGAATTAAAGTGTGTGTTGAAATTTGCAAGGTTAAGCAATAGATGATCGTAATAATGAATTGTCCCATGTCTGAGGCCCTTTAAACTTAATAATTATGTTAAAATCTATCTCTGGTCTAAATTTTAACTTATAATTTATCTCATCTCGACAGTTGCCTGACAAGTCAATAGCATCTTTAGTTAAATACTACTACTCATGGAAAAAGACGAGGACTCGCACGTCTACGATGGACGTGGTCACAGATGGACGCAACGCCACCAGCTCCGGCACGGGCAAGTCTGCAGGGTCCGAGCCAGGTGGCTCCGATAAGGAGTCTGATAATGACGAGAAGGTATGTACTTTTCTGATTGTATACTTGTCTTGCTACCATTGTATTTTGTCTAACTGAAAATGGGTGCAAAAGCTTATTGAAGCCGTAAGCTATGTAATTGAGCCATTACAATGACTTCTTTTGGGCGTAAAAAGTATTTCTTTGTCTTTGACTTCAAACATACGCCCATTATTTTGTATATACGCGAATGTGTGTCTACAGCCAGCTAATATAAGCTAATTTAGCTTAGCTTGTGTAGTTAAACCACTTCTTCATACACTTAGTTTGTAGTGGACCCACCCATGAAAAAGTGGTTCTGTGTGAGCTAAGTTAAGTTAGTTTTAGCTGGCGGTGGATGCCGCTTTACATAAGCTATTTCTTAGATCCTAGAAACAAAACATACATTTTAGCAATTATTCATTACAAGTATGATTTAATGATTCGGCTTCATTAAACTTTTTGTTCCATAAAGTATTTTGCTTATTTTGTTTCATTGTGTGCAGTCCCACATTAGAACATAAGAACAATATAATGTAAACTTGTACTTGATGATACTGTATCTGGATTGTCCAATTACAAATATTTGATAGTACTTCATTGACACATGTGGCACGGTTGGTAAATAGAAATGCAGAGGTTCAAAATGGAGTAATAAATTTTTCACTTCCCATAATAGTAACAAAACTCTCCCTTTATATTTTGCCCATTTATTCTAAGTTGCTCTGCATATAGAGAGAGTCTAAATTCAAAACACAGGATATACAAGGTTTTAATATTAGGTAAGTTTGGTAGAAAAAGGGGTGGTTGCAATGTAGGATATACCTTTGCTAACTGCAGATAAATCCACTGTTTCATTAGGATAACTCTTGAATCTCTTCTGTGTCCATTGTGTCGTAAGAGAGGATTGGTCTTAGTAATTTAAATCCATTGTAAGGGGAGTAACCCCCAAACAGCTGGGCGCTTTGATCTATCTGTGAGTTATGGATATGTATTGGCTATGGCAGAAGTGGACTTTCCACCGGGGTATTGTCCGCGGCGGGAAGCCCCCCGACGCCGGCGCGGTGTCGCTTCGCGCCGGCTCCCAGGAAGGCAAGGTGCGTGCACACCCACCACCTTTACTTGATGTCACCATGGAATCTCGATGTACAGTGTCTTCTTCACTCTCTCACTATCTATTCGATTGGTGTGTTGTCATTCATAATCGATGTTTATCAATAGGGTATTTTCCTGTCGTACCGCTTATGTGCAATTTAATTTAATCCGCTGTGTGATAAAACCAGTCACGACCAGTTGTAGTGGCGGTAAATAAATGCATTATATTAATCGGTCACAGCTTTGTTCCCTTGGTGGATTCCCGCCTTCATATAAATTCATCTTATTGGCAGGACATGTTCTAATTTTTGTTTAGCACTGCAGCACATATATTTACTTTTAATTTAAAAAATAAACTACTATTTATTAATGAAGAAACAGATCTTCCTTTTTTGTAAATTAAATAAAGCAAAATACCCTATTATTGTCCTTCATTGCCTGTCGCAGACTCCAAACTCCTGTATTTATCTGTCTCATGATTGTTGCACCCCATGACATGTTCGTCTGTATCATGCAATTTTTATTTTGTGGAGGTACATGCTTTCTATTCTTTATGTTGTTTATTTAAGTCAGTTTTCAGTTACCAATGAAGAAAATTTACCATATTTAATTTGGTTCCGTGTTTACGCATTCATTATTAAAAAAAAATTTCAAATAGTTGCTCATTTATTCAGTTGTTGTCATATTCAAACGATTTGCTGCTTGTTGGCGTTGCTTTATGTTTTTTTAGTTTGACTGCTCTGCATTTTTATCTACAAACTAAGGCTGCTAAACTCATGACATTACATATACACAATCATTATCAAATGACTTGACTGATGGTCTCCTATTTCATTAACATAATGCCCATAATTGCTTATTTATAAATTAACCTTCATTACCATAATGTGCAGAATAATTGTTATAGAAATTGGAGAATTCGAAACAACACACTTGGATTTTAATAATAACGTACATGTTGCACTATAAGTATACTAACTCTATGTTATTATAACAATCCTTAGTAATCCCGCTGTCCCAATCCCGCTTTAACCCCTGTTCGTTCCCGCATGCTTCCTTTAATAGCCCCAGTTAGAAAGAAATTTCACTAGTGAGTATGTGTGCAGAATATGATTAATATTCTAATGGGTTTTTTAAAAGAAGTGTGTGAGGAGTCATTGTGGTCCGTCCTTGGATGGTAAATGTTTTAGGTGTGTCGTAGGAATGAGCGATATTAGTAAAATATCGATATTGAAATCGATTGGAAAGAAGTTAGGTTATTAACTAAAATTCCTTTAGTTTTCTGTCAACTCTCTGCATATAGCACTGATCGAACGAGTTTCGATATGTCGAGAATAACCCGCTATCATGTTAAAAAATATTGGCGATATTTCGAAGTTGCAATTATCGATATTTCAGAGATTAATATCGCTGTTTAAAAGTATCGATATTTCAGAGATTAATATCGCTATTTCAACGATATCGATAAATATCGCGCATCCCTAGTGTGTCGGTTGTAGTCAGGCAGTAAAGTGTTGTTGGGTGTTAGGGCGAGGGCGGCGGCGAGGGCGCGGGCAAGTGGTGCTCGGTGTGCGGCATTCTGTGCACACACACCACCGCGCACAACTCGCACAGGCTGTGCCAGGCATGCCTCGTGCACGCCAGGTCGGTAACGATCACATTATCAACTAATACTCATAATTATTTGCTCAGATTTGCAATCACTTGCATGTTTTGTAAAGTAAATATTTTTAATAGAGCCACTTAGCCGATTTGTCGCCGGGGTTGCCATCTTTTCGGGTCGGTCGGATACGTTTTTTTTTTCGTTTGAAGGCGGTCCGGCGGTTTTTCTAACGTTTCAAGTCTTAGATTCCGTCTCACTAAAGGTAGCTGTACACATAAGCGGACCGGCATAATTACCGATGTAAAAGTAAGTACATAGATTAATTTTCGTAAAAAGGCCGCGCGGCTTTCTCTAGGCGGTGAGTATCAGGGTTGGGTGGTCATAGGCAAAGTCGGGCGGTAAAACCGAATAGTTATAATGTATCTGAATGATCGGGATTAACAATCCGGTCGCTTTATAAAAATAGAGTGAGTTGCTAGGAGTCTGCTTTTTCGTTCCGCAAGTATTGCCGGAATAGCTTGTTCGGCTATCGCCAAATACTGCCGGCCCACTTAGGACCGCCATAGAAGGACTGCGCGAGCAGTTCACGGACTTTTAGTCATAGTCTAACAGCTTGAAATTGCTATCGATATCCGCTGCCAACTATCCAGAGCGGTCGCAACTGCTCCAGCAGTTCTCTGTACATATTTGTACAAGATTTACTATTTCAGTTGGCATCAGTCCGTCCTGATTAGTGTTGCCGAACTATCTATAATTTAACAATTGATCGTTTTCACCTGAATAAGACGACCCTATCGACAGTATACATAGTTCAGAACCAAATAATACTACGAGTATGACATGAAAACAATACTATTTATATTTTTATTCTATTTATTATTTGACACTATCAATTGTTTTAGACTACCGATAGATTTTTATTTATGAGCTATCGATACTTTCAATAATTTGTGATGAACAACATTGTCGATGATATTGCTTAGTTCTGAACTACCTGTACTATCGACAGGCTATCGATCATATTGACATGACGTCAACTTTCTCCCAGAAGCTGTCCGTGTATATCGGTTCATATGTGTGCAGCTACCAAAATCAGACGTAGCGTGGTCGTAGTCAGGTGTAGTGCGCTCAGATGGCAGCCCCGGCCCTTGAGTACAACTCGTTTGAACTTGGCGGTACTGTGACAGACGCACGGGCTCGATGCGGCCGCTGTGCGGCCCGTCGGGGCGGCGCGGGCCCGGCTCGAAACAGCAGCGGTACAAGCACCGGCTGCCGCGCGGCATTTACATCAATCACGACGATCTGGTCGCCATGGCCACCGGCCCGCAGCCCGGCGAGCCGCCCGCGCCCGGCCTAGTCAATCAGGGCGAGGCGATGCTTAAAGCGATGGACAGGGAAATTATATCGCTCAAGAGACAAGTAAGACCGCCCAGGCATATTAGGTCAAGGGGTCAACCGAGGAATTCATGATAATTAGCTGTTAATTGGTGCAAACCTGCGCAGTCTCCGCGCTTTACCCCAAATACGGTTGATCTTATGAAAAAAAAGTTCGAACAAAATTTGTAAAGAACTTTATATTCTACAACTTTCGCTTTAGGTGCAAATTTCATTTATGCTATAGAAAGCGAGATATTTCCGAAAAATCGATATTTATTATGACGACGTTAGCATTTATAACTTTTAAATACAACAAAATAAAGGTTTATACCATATCACAGCTGATTATCTTTCATTCCGAGGTGGAACCCCTAATATGACTGGGCTAAGAGGCGACCCGCCACAGACTGCTAGTAGTAGCGATGCGTGACGCATTCTCACCCTACGTCGCACGGGCGCTCGCGCACTGGCGCTTACCGATACTATCGAGCATGGAAATATATCATAATAGAACGGCGTTTGTTATATTGTAAGGTCTCGGAGAAGTCCTGGAATTGTGTGACGTGGATTAAAAACATGTAAGATTTATTTATTGGAAACGCTTAATTTGAAAAGAGAAACTGGTGATAATTTTGACAATTTGTACCTCTAGTTTTTTTTAGAGTCTACAATGAAGATTAAGCGTTCGGGTAAACACTGTCAAAACGTGTATTAGATGTGAACCGCTCTGATGTGATCAAATTATGACATGCCTGAACTGATGTTACAAAATAACGCAAGATACGCACACCAAGCCGTTCTATCATAATACATTTCTGTGGTACGCACACCAAGCCGTTCTATCTTAATACATTTCTCTTGTACCGAGCATGGATGTGACTGTGTGATGTAATGTGAGAATGTGATAACAAATAGCTGTCATAGCATAGATAACGTAGTTGCTAAATAATACTGCAATAATTTATTAGGCGGTAATCGTTAATATTCTGCACACATAGAACTAGTTGACTAGTTTTCAACGAGTATTATTTATTTAAATTTATCGCTTGCTCAGTCATGGTATTTATTTACATTGCCTACGCGATTGTTTTATAAGAGGACATTGCATACTTGTTTCTTTGGATAATCCAGATATGCACAAATTGTTGATAGTTTTCATTTTGAGAGACATGACTGCAGACATGTATTTTTTTTTTGAGTTTTAATTAGTGTGGTTTAAGGTACGCGTCTATTGCGCGCATCGTACGCACGGCACGAAGGATTAAACGGATTTGATGACGAGTGGCGTCCAATGTATACGGGTTTTTGCTTTTTATTTAAGTTTCTGTTCTTCCGTCTGAGTGGACTATTGCGGTCAGGAGATGGAGATTGGTAACGAGTGTTATTTTTCGTTGCTTGTTCATGAAATATAGAAGCGACTGAAATTCGGAAATATCATTTGTCACAATTTTCATTAAACCAAACATATTGATTGAGTGGTTTTGTTTATTGCTCTAACATTTTGATCTCGGAGAATGTGTTTGACTTTGCGGGTATTATAGCAGTGTGCTATGTGAAATCATACCCTTCCTGGCTGAATTTAGTCCAAAGCAGCCTATCTCCAGAGACTACAACAAATCAAAAAAAGGTCGTTCTTTCGCTCGGCTGGGTCACATGACCCAGCCAACACCACATGGTGTTGTGACTAAAACAAACAACTCCAGAATCCGTCCATCGAACGATCGTTTTCCATAGTAGTGGAACCACAGGAGCAGGAAATACAAACATAATAAAATAGAAATCATACAAAGCAAACAAAAATCCGTTGAGTGCGGTGCGTGCGATGCGTCTTAAATACTGGGACGTGAACTTACCTAGTGTAACGAATGGTTCTCTAGGTACAACAACACAAGCAGCAGCTCAGTGCTATGAAGAGGAAGGTGGGGGACGCGGGCGTGGAAGACCTGAGGCCCGGCGAGCCGCCCGCGAAGATCAACTCGCGGTGGACTAACGACGAGCTACTCATGGCTGTCACGGCGGTCAGGAAGTATGGTGAGTGATTTGAAGCTGTTTGTGTTGTAAACTGGCTAAATCCTATTTGGTTCTTAGGACAGTAAGGCTAGTCCGTTATCTCATTAGCAGAGAAACCCTGACCCAGAGGAGAGGACCCTGTCTCTAAAAGTCCGTACAATAATAAGTGATTGCATATTATTCTTTTAAAAGTGGCTAACCGCCTACGTGCCTACGTACATACATCGATCTTCTATCACTCGGGACCGCCATTTACTACTTTGATAGAGATAGAGAAAGAGGAGAGAGAGAGAGATAGAAGAGAGAGAGATAGAAGAGAGAGAGAGATAGAAGAGAGAGGGAGAAGAGAGAGAGATAGAAGAGAGAGAGATAGAAGAGAGAGATAGAAGAGAGTTATAGAAGAGAGATAGAAGAGAGAGAGATAGAAGAGAGTTATAGAAGAGAGATAGAAGAGAGAGAGAGATAGAAGAGAGAGAGAGATAGAAGAGAGAGAGAGAGATAGAAGAGAGAGAGATAAAAAGTGAGAGAGAGAGTTAGAGAAATAGAAAGAGAGAGAGAGTTAAAAGTTAGATAGAGTTAGAAATATAGTTAGAGAGATAGAGTTAGGAGTATAGTTAGAAAGAGTTAGAAATATAGTTAGAGAGATAGAGTTAGGAGTATAGTTAGAAAGATAGTTAGAGAGAGAGAGAGAAAGACAGATAGAGAAAGAGTGAGAACAGAGAGAGAGAGAGCGCACAATTTTTTTTATCTCGCACAGGAGAATATAAAGGATAGAAGCTAAGAACGTGAGATTTCATGTTGTCTCTTGTACTATTTATAATTGTCATCTTGTGAACTTTTTTTTTCATGTTGCTTATACCGTTACAGGCAAAGACTTCCAAGCGATCGCGGAGACGCTGGGCACGAAGACCGAGGCGCACGTGCGGTCGTTCTTCATCTCGTACCGCCGCCGGTACAACCTGGACGCCGTCGTGCGCGAGCACGAGGCCGACCAGGGCAACGCGGTGCACATACAGGCCGGTGAGTTTTTTTAAATTTTTTGTAGCTCGACAGACTGACCTCGGGACTGAGCGTGCTTCTTGATTGCACGCACACCCATTGGTCTGATGTGTCACAGATCCCGTAATCGCATTGCAACACTCGCGTGGCGCGCACTGGTGACGTGCACTCCGTCGATAGGGATCACAGCGGAATTGGATGAAATATAGTTTTAAATAAGGTCAAAATACAAAATTGATAATTTGGTAAAACTGTATGTAGCGAAAGAGAAGCCCTAGTCGCTGTGACAACGGGCAAGTAGCTGGTCAGTCACATGTCAGTTGCCACAGGCCGGCCCAACCCTGACCCCCCCCTACGAGCTCCGAAAACCCTACTCACCGGCAGAAATACTACCCGGAGGTCATTTTGCTGCGGTATTCTATAGGGTGGAGGGTTTGTCCCCGGACGGGCGGGTCAAATCGATGAAGATTACTCATCATCAGCCGGCAAACATCCAACGCTGGACATAGGCCTCCCCCAATGACAATTGGTCACCGCGTGTGGCAGACGAGTTGGTGACGCAGTAGGTTTTATTTGTACCCAGGTAAACGCTGTGTCCAGTTTCCTGATATTCCCTTAGTCGTCTTCTACGACTCTACTACTTACGGGACGATTTGGGGTGTTCTTATTCTAAATTAGGAAACCACATGTTCATAAAGTTATTTATTGTGTAAATGAATACAAAAGGCGATGTTAGCAGCATCAACTACCAGTTAATTTTTAAATTGTGTAGAAAGAATATTGGAGAACGTTTTTTCCTTTCGAAGGTACCACAAGCACGGACGTTGCGGAGAACGCAGCGGACAGCACGCCCACCAACAACGGCACCTCTTCACCGCAGACCACCGCCAAGGACGAGAAGGTATTCTAATAATCATCATCATCAGAAATCTACTACTGGGCATAACCTCCCTCAAGGACAATTGTCATTTGGGGGGATTTGCCTTTGGGCCTTATCATACTAGCGATTTGGGAGCTGGCGCGCGGCGAATGCGTTACGAACACGGTGCGGCTGCGCAGCGAATGCGTCGCGGACGGGTGGCAGATTCGCAACGTTTTCATCGCGTATGTGTAGCGGGTTAACGACGTTTAACACAGTCAGTAACAAAATGATTCCGAAGAGGAAACTCTGCTATTAGCTTTGTTACGTCGAAGACCGCGGAGAAGAAAGAGAAAACATCGACGGTTTTGGGAGGATCCATTATTAATTAATCGAATGCAAGAGAGCGATTACTATGTGTTGTTTTATTTAAGAAAAACTAGTAATTTTCAGAAAATACGGAGTCGCGGACGTCAATTAGCGTTCCGTTCTAGCTATATTCCGAGTTGTCAGTGTCAAAGATCATCGTAAAGGGTCCCGATATACGGTGCGATTTATTGTTACAATCAATCGTTAGATTGATAATCAGTTAATAGATCGTTTCTTCCGACTTACACTTTCGTTCCCCGCATATAATATCGATTCGTAGGTCCTGAACGACACGGATCGTACACCTTTGTTCCCAACGAGTCACACTGTAACCTGTAACGCTGTGACTCGGGAGAACTTTGTAAAATGATTCCCAACCAGTCACACCTGTTTAAATATTTATCCCTTTTTTATAGGCAAATAAAATAAAACCAACAGACGCACTAACTATTGTTAACTTGCCGCTGTCATACAAACAGTAATCAATATACCCCCAGAACAGAAAATATACCTAAGAGTAGATCGGTCTAACAATGAACAGTGTGACTGGTTGGGAATCATTTTACAAAGTTCTCCCAAAGAGTCACAGTGTTATAGTGTGACTCGTTAGGAACAAAGCATCGTACAGAGCGATGGTGTAGTATTTGGGGTCGTTAAAACCAGCGTTAATTCGGTATCGTTTCTCACAGACGGAGGTTGACAGTGAGGGCGTGCCCATCGGCGCGCCGGGCGAGCAGGGCGGCCCGCCCACCACGCCGCCCAAGCACAAGCACGCCGCCAAGTGATCCGCGCACACCGCGCCCCGCCCACGCCCACGCCCACGCCCACGCCCACACAGCGCGCGCAAGGTACACTGCTGCTAGGACTGCACTACTGCCCGCACTTACAATACTCGCCTAAGGCCTCAGGCCTGCCCGCTGTGGACTTAGGCCTGGAGCCTCGGAGGAATGGGGAGACCTGCATACATACATACCACCCACCCACGCGCTGCCTGCGGCGAGGTACACTGCTACTAAGGACTTCACTACTGCCCGCACGTACGAGGCCTTAGGCCTCAGGCCTCGGGCCTGCCCGCTGTGGACTTTGGCCTGGAGCCTCGGAGGAACGGGGAGACCTGCATACATACGTACCACTCACCCACTCGCTGCCTGCGGTGAGGTACAACCAAGGACGTCACTATTGAAGAGACATACCTGGAGGTTTAGAAGGAATGAACCACCCGTACACCGGATTTCCCTCCATGTGGAACGATTTCATTGCATCGAGGATAGCATTCCTCCACCACTACCAATCGTTCAAAACGACCTCAATTAGGAATAACTCGCCTCTTTCAAAATCCCCGTTCCGTGTTATCGTACCGTACCTCTTGCGATTGTAGTCGATAGCCTAGCAGAAGTAGATCCAATAAGTTCTCGAATCCATGTAATACACCTATGTATTTGAGCATCTACTTCTGCTTACGCCAGGCCCCTCGCTTACTTAGCGGTCATGTAACGGCAATGTATGTTTCGCTGCGGTTAATAGGAATCAATGATAGTTTTATCGACAGGATGCATGATTCTTACCGATGTGCGTAGTTTTCCTTGTAGCGTTTTAATAACAACTTCGAGGAACAAAGATGCATGTCTTCAATTCTTATTTCGATGATATTGTGGTGATAAAATTATGAAATGACTTTTTTGTATCATTAAAAAGTGTAACTATTTGCTGGCACATGGACTTCTACAGTATGGGATCCTCTAAATGCAGCGTGAAAAATCAACTTGCAGACCAATATGGAGGTGTCAATAGGGAATACGCGAGACTTTTTTTCTATGGTTTTATTGTCTTTTATTGTCCAGATACACAACAAAAAAAAAAATTCCTAGATACAACTTATAAAGCTTTTAAGTTATTTACGGAGAGATCCGATGTGATCCATGTCTCACATACCCGCCATACCACTCCATAGAAAAATCTCGTTTTTGTAAGAGGTAAAAGACTGTATTTAGTTTTTCAGTATGAGAAAATTTCAAAGTAAAATTTCTGCTCCATGGTCACGGCAACTTGCGCTCCCTTTTTAGCATTCCATAAAGCGAAACGAAGTCCTTGTGTACTAATAAAATATCCTCATTTTACTACCACTAGCTAGGAATTGTGCATCTTGTCCAGAACTGCAATCCCTGTACTAAATTTCGTCCTTGGTGCTGGTTCTCTCCTATTGTAATGCGTTACAGACATCGATCCAAATGTGTAGTCATGTCATCCACTGAGAATAGCATGTATGTGTAACTACCGTGCTACCCTTGTCGGCAAATAACAGATACCTCTTTTTCAAACTAGGTATTTTTAATAACTTAATAATGTATACGAGGAAGTTATTTTGAAAAAAAAAAACGTCTTTTAAGCCACATGGAATCTTAATTATTGCAACAAATAAACTATATTCTTTTATTTAACTTACATTGCAATTATTTAGCATCACTTCTACATCTTCTCTCCTGTCATTACATTAATGAAAAACCAATTGTAGAAACCACCTCTTCACTGTATATTGGCATACATTTAGTTTGACAATGAGGTATATCTTATGTCTTCATTAACTGCTATGATAAGCTTCCCGGGACACTGGAGAACTAGTGAACATTGTGGGATTGAACAGACCAGCAATGATGCTTTGGCATATGGGTGACATTGACATGAGGGCGTTAGTGTGAAACAAAAATGTCAAAAATCAACATCAAAAGTGATATTTCGTATGAGAGTAGCTTTTGTTCCGAATTCGGCCACGTGCCAAAATATCCTTGTCGGTGTATGCCTGTATCACCTATTTATCACAATCCTATGACGTGAATAGTCAAAGCTTGTAAATGTTTCACATAACCCACAAATTCTTTTTTGTGCACAAATGGAAACTACCGTTTTATATTGTTATCTTTATTATATGATGTAGATTTAAATTAAGTTTCCGATAAATGACGTGACCTATTCAATAATCTGATTTTATTGTCGAAAGTATATATTTTAGTACGAAATTAGTTATTGATATCGACTGGCCATTAGTAAACAATCGCAATAATATAATTAGTAATTAATGTCTCAAATAAAAATATAATTATGGTGCAAGTAATTTTATATCAGGCAGCGATTGGTGTGCGTGAAAGAACGATGAATCGTAGTAGAGATCGTCCAAGCTAAAATGACGCGCCGCTAATGCTAGGTTTACACGCGTGCCACGCAGCCCGGGAAGCAACCTGGCAAGCAGCTCGGCGAGTAGCCCTGCCCTACACACTGCGCACGCACGTGCACATTCAAACAGACGAACAGCCCGTTCTCATGCTTGTGCCCGTTGAATGTCGTATTAAACGCGAGCGTGTAAACGCGACATAATGACGCGCGTAAATGCCCACATGTAAATTTAAAGCATGAAAGCAATACACGTAAATAATTGGTCGTTCAGTTGATAGGTAAATTCACTATAGGAACAACGCCATTCTCGGATTTGTTGTCCAACTAGTTTAGTTGATCGTGGACTCGTGAGAGGAAAAGTCGTCTTGTTCATAGAATGTGACGGCGCTGCTCCATAGAGCGAGCGTTGTCGGATTCGTCATCCGACTAGTCGGCCGTATGTACACATACAAATCATAGTTCATCAAGTAATCGGCGCGTCCACACAGATCAAGTGCTGGTGTTAATATTTGCACTCACACATCTAAAAAAAATTATTAAGGAGTGGGGCGCGTTGTTTTAGTTTAGAAAATCTCTTCAAAAGCGTGGTTGTCATGTGTGATTTGAGATGTAATAACAGTATACGCTTTAGGGAAACATCATATTATGAGCTAATTGTATATAGTATAGTGGTACAGTGAAGTGCATGTGTCCCGTACTTCGGGAGTCCGCTCGCTGCCCCGGCTCGGGCTCAGATCTCTCGATAAATATTCGGCGTTGTGTGATAGTCTCGTAATATAGGACATTGAAATATAATATTCACTTGCCTTAAGTAATTTTACTTATCGTATACTCGCATGCGAAACTATGACTAATTAATGTTCAGATACCTAGATGTATTCGATATATTCCAGAATACGCGGTGTTTTACAAATAGTTTTGTATCGTACCGGTGTAAGAGAGCTATGTAGTTAAGAGTTTCGTGTAGACATGTTCTTATTTATCGATAAGCATACTATCAATCTTTTATGTCCATTTCTAGTTTTATCGTTGGTACTGACAATGAATTAGACGTGTAGGCATATTTTTATTCGACGATACTCGGCGAAGGTCGCATTTATCATAGTCTCAAAGTTTATGAAATTCTATAGTTAGATGTGGGTGTAGAGTAGCAACTACATAGACGGTTTGCTTGCCACATCCATTGTGAATAAACTCGTGTACTAAATATTAATTTTTCTAATTAATAGAGCAGAAAGTATAGTTAAATAATGAATATTATGATATGGACGATATTTTTATACACTAAAAAGACATCTCACTCAAAACTGAGGATAGTGTGTTCGCTTTTATATTTCATGCATTATTTCTTAAGTATTAACTATTTACTGTCATACAATTTTGTAGTAATTAGTTTTCGTTTCGTTTAGTGTAAAGGATTTTTAATATCGAATCATAAATAGCATAATTTTCTACTAGTTTTAATGCGATGTACATCACTAATGAGATGAGTTGGCTGTCGTGTTGGACGAAAAGTGGTTACCGTCATACATTTTGTGTTAATTTAATATAAGAATAGTTTGGATAGTTTCTTTTCACTCTTGAGTGCTGACTTACTAGATTTTTGTAAATAACCTGCTAGCATAATTTTGATTTAGTCAGTATTTGAGTTAGTTACTCTTTGTCGTCTGGTTCGATTTAAAACAGAATTATCTTTAAATGGGACAAAGTACCCAACGACATTATCTTCCGATTTACACGCTGTTGGTCCCATTCGCAGTTCGTCCCACGTTCGTCCTTTCTCATTCGTTGTAAGCCCCAATAATAGAATAACGAATGGGAAAGTATTTAGCAACTTTAAACCGAGAATCTGGACGAACTGGGAATGGGCCGAACTGCGAATGTGGGACGAACTGAGCTGACGTATTAGGGTTAACCCTATCTCCATTTTGTCGAATGCATTTCAAACATTAGTTCAATGATATGATGCTTGACTTGTTTCGGCCGTTTTTGCGACTAAAATAGAACAGTAAATTAATAAAACAAGACTGCCAAATCATATTTTTAAAAGGGGAACAATATCTTTGAAATGATCATGGAATCAATGTTCGTCTTTTGTAGTAAAATCGGCCTAAGCAAAGTTAGTGCTAGTTTTAAACTGGGGATTATTTTCACAATATAATCAATATCCGCCTAAAATTGACGTAAGCAATATTTTAATTTCCTGTTTATGTTGAAATAGTTGTAACAGTGACTTGAACAAAAATTACATAAGTATTCACTTGAAATTTTTGTTTACTTTATTCTAAGTTATTGGGTCGTGGGTCTTATTATTATAATCCTAAGTAATGAATTGTATGTTTAAGTTGTAGCACAAGGATAATGGATTATACATCGGTATAATTCTTTGTCATACTTTAAGCTTAATTTCGCTTATGCTTCAAAATCTATAGCAATATCCTGCTGATACTGTATTAATCAGTCATAGTGAAATTTTATTGTATTTATGTTGTTTTATACTACGCATGCAGTAGACACTGTTTGGAGTATGTCTTTTTAAGGGAAAGACACGGGTTTGTACCCAAGGAAATTAATTTTCCGGCAGGTTACTCGAATTATCCGGGCACATGAATAGTAAATAAAGGTAGTAATTTGTTTTATACATACATACTTGTTCAAATTAGGCCACAAAGTAATGTAAATATATGCCTGGATTCACCAACGATGTTACATTATGTACATCTGACTGGTATTTGGAGAAATCACGTTGTTTTAGTATTTTATCTGATGTCCATCTTGAGTAGGGTGCGATACTTGCGATGATGACTTAAGCTATGTTCATTGATTTTTATCGCTAGATCCAAATTATTATTCTAGATTCTTCCAAAAGCAAATCATTTTTAGTAAAGACAACAGCATCCATACACCCATGAAGCGACAGATATTTGATACATAGGAGTCTAGGACCTAATAGGTATTAGATTGAGTTCATATTATGGTACCGTGCGGTCATATGAACTTAGCCTTAGAGTCTACTTGCATTCTTTTATTATTTATATATTTCATAACACAATATAAATTGCTTATTAAGCTTTCTGTACTGAGCTATTTTTCCCATAGGCACTTTATAAAAGTGATAAAACGTGATTCCTTCATACGATCGGTACCGACTTACATAGTATATTTATTCCTGTGGCATAGAACTAATCACTCCCAAAGAGAATCCACAATGAAGTCATCTTATTTATTGATGCTAATTAGACCTAGTAGGAATATTGTTACAGAATTAAATTATTTTCTATTAGATTATGTTGTGTTCTGTATATTAAGGATAATGATCAGTTAATGAAGTTTTTTTTAATGATTAAGTGAAGCTCAAGCAGTACCTACCTATATTGTTAACGCCGTAGAGCTTGGCACTGTGACGATTTCAACCGACATTCTGGGAGTTTTGATTTTAAGAATAATAATAAAGATAAGGATGTATAATAATGGGTATTTTATTTGGAACTAAAACACTGTCCCTTATTTTAGCTTGTGTAGTTCTTACATATTGAAAACTGAGAAGATTACATCATCCCAGCAGGAACTATTCTATTTCTACTATTGTAAATATAATAATAAAACGAAAATGTGATAGATTGGCTTTAGATTTGGTTAAATTGGGCCTAACCAAATATAAAGCAAAACCATTGGGTCTAACCAAATTTGAGCAAAACTATTGATGTTATAAAATAAAAGCAAATATAAAATTCTCGTAAAAGACTATATAACTGGCTATAACTTGGACGTTCAGTCTTTTGATTTCTTGGCTTTTGTGCACAGCTTTTGTGTTACCAAGGTAGGTAACAACACATTTCAAGATGGTATCTTTGAAAAAGTTTATATGTCATATTCTATCAAAAATTCTTTATTTTGGCATAAGTCAGTACTGCTAAAGTGTCAATCCTGAGCTGAATATTAGATTCATATTCAGTTTTGATTCCAGTTTGATCTTTTTGTGATAATCAAGTATGGTGTCCCGTATATTTCGGCCGCCAGCCCTGGGCCGACTCCGCCTGGCCAGCATAGAAGACGCGCCCGCTATCTACGAGCTGGTCTCCGAGCCTATGGAGAAGAACTTTCGTGTGCACGGCACTTCAGATATCGTGTACTTGATGTAAGAATTTGTTTGCTAGCTACTATATGCAACTCCATACATTTAGCTGCCGATATATAGGTAACTATAGTTCATTCGCGTTGTCAGTGACCTGTCAGTCACTATTTTCTTAACGCGAATGAACTATAGCTGTGCTCGCGACTTCGTCCGCGTGGAATAGTTATTTTTTCCCCGGTTTTTTTTTACATTTTCCATTATTTCTTTGCTCCTAATAGTTGCAACGTGATGTTATATAGCCTAAAGCCTTCCTCAAGAAATGGTCTATTCAACACAAAAAGAATTTTTCAATTCAGACCAGTAGTTCCTGAGATTAGCGCGTTCAAACAAACAAACAAACTCTTCAGCTTTATAATATTATAGTTAAGATTGTGGTTGGTTATATATTGGTAAACCTATTGTCATGTACCTGTGCATTCAATACAATTAATAAATATTTAGCGTGCCTGTATACCTACATAATATACCTATAAAGTCAAGTACGAAGTGCCGTCTAAAGACTAGGAGGTAGGTAGGTTATTCTGTCATAAAATTATTTACTAGCAGCCCTGGATTCTGCAAGCGGTAATACACCCCCGTGCTTCGGTAAGCGAGTAACACATGGTCCTGCGCCTAATGATCGCTCTGGTTCTGTCTAACTGTCGTCGCATCAGATTATGAGAGTGAAGGAACAGAATGCAGGTGTACCTACTGCATTGTATAGTTTGACATGTAGTAAAAATACGTTTGGGGGAAATTAACAAAACTCAATAAAAGCTGTCAAGATAAGGAACCCTTCTTTGTATGGACGCCAGTAACAACGTGCGCTTCGTTACAGGGAGAAGAAAACTGACTACCATTTTTCTTACCTACAAGGCGTAGGTACACAATAACGTTTTGATCAATCTCTTGACTTATCTTAAAACTTTTCTGATATTGTTTCAGAGAAAATTGTATAGTATCAATATGCCAGTTAGATATAAACGACACTTTGGTGGGGTTTATAGCGGCGAAAGACTACCCGCTCCTGCCCTCGGTGCACCCAAGAGCGTGGGAAGAGTACATTTGGACTAAATACAAGTAATGTTTATCATACTTTTATTTTGCGTACCGCAATATATCTATAGATATATTGATTTACAGAGTTTATTATGGACGTAGCTCCAGGCGGAGTCATAGGATAACGTCGGCACGATCGTGATTCCTATGGAGGCAGTCTGTCGCGATCCACTGCTGGACGTAGGAATTTAATGATGCAGATTTTGACTGCCTTATCGTGTATTTCCCGAAATTTTGTATCTGTGCGCCCAACGGCTACAGCGGTATTTAAGAAAAACGGTTATGCTGCAAACTGAACAGCAAGCTGCACTGATAGCTAAATAGAAGGAAACACCTACTTAATGAATATTTTGTAAAAGTGCGTGCACACAAAAAGGCAGATCAGGTACAACTCAACATGACAATTTGTAGAAAAGTAAAGTAATTTATAGAATTTATAAAAAGGCTACATCTTAGCCAGTCACCGACATACCAGCAAAATATTGCGCAAATCGTGACTCCATCTGGCCTGAGTCATCACTGTCAAGTGTGTTCCAGGTCTATAGAGCTGAACTCTCGCAACACGCTGTTCCTGCACCTGATGTGCTGGAACCCGGTGTACGCGCGCGAGCTGGTGGACAACATGCTCAAGTCGATGTTCATGCACGACCCGCATCTGCATCACGTGGCTATGCTGAAGCCGCTCACGGCTTACCCGCGTGCGTTCTACCCTACCCTACTCTATCCCTAGAACAAGAAATTATCTTTGTAGGCTCTCAGGTCGCGTCTGGGACGCCACCGCCCAAACCGGGTGGCGCGGGCGTCACGCGTGGTTTACGTGTTCGCTCGCACTGCTGTTGCTGTCGAGAATAGCTTAACACAAATCTATGTACTTGATTAAGAGGCGCGTGCAGTCGTCCGCATCGCCCGCTCTGGCCGCTGGCGTCCGGGACGTGGAGCGCTTCGCCTCCTGTGTCGCGGTAAAAACGCTGGTTCATAAATGCCTCAATTCTTTCGCTGTACCTACGAGTATGTTTGTTTGTTCGGTGGCTCTATACGAGTAGGTACCTACCTACGGACTAAAAAAGAAGATGCTATGGTAAGTGGCTGAAGTCGACCCTAACGCAAGGGACGCCTCAGTTTTAACGTCAGTTTTTGACATTTTCGACAAGACTGCACCTATTCGTTCTACAGCAGACATGACTAGACTAGCCTATGCCACTTTTGCGTACCTACTAATTCTTCGGGCTATGTCGATAACTTTCGTCCTCTAACCGTTAACCTCTGTCCTCTGACGTAATAGGTAAGTATGCTCATTCTGTACCTTCTCTTTTAACGCATGCAATTATGGCCTTTTTCATAGCGTATTGGCCTATAGTTTGGTTGGGGTCATAATCAGTATGAAGATCAGCCGATACCAAATCGTTGCAGTGTGCGGACTTGCATACATCTTCATACTGATTATGAGCCCGACCAAACTATCGGCCGATAGAAAGTAGGTCTGCGCGGTCTCTAAACTTGTGGATTAGTCTTCCCGTAAGCTTCCAGCTTAAACCGACACGCTACCTTCTCCGTGCTTGTTCCCCAGTGCTGGTAGCAGGCCAGTCCCGGTCGGAGGGCTCGTTCAGGCGCGTGTCGGTGATGGAGCGCGGCATGCCCGGGGACATGCTGCCCGGGCTGTGCATCGCCGACCGCACCGAGGTCAGCCCGCGGTTGAGGATTAGGAGAGCTGTGTTCGTTTGTTATTTTTTTTATTTTATTAAGGCATTCAGTTCAGCACATTTTCTTTTGTGTTTCTTTTTTTTATATTAGCTCGACATAATGGCTTCCCTACGCCTGATGGAAAGCCAAAGAGAAGCCTAAGTCGCTGTGACAACTGGCAAGTAACTGGTTAGTTACTTGTCAGTTGCCACTGCCATGCCGGCCCAACCCTAACCCCCCCACGAGCTCCGGAGACCCTACTCACCAGCAGAAACACGAACCGGAGGTCATTTGGCTGCGGTATTCTATAGGGTGGAGGTCCTTCCCCGGACGGGCAGCTCAATACGAGCGAAGATTCGCTATGCCCTACCTCTCTTTCTTTTGTATTGTTGTTGTTCGAATTCATACTGGCATGGCAAGATTTTAAAGTAAACACCTGCACTGACAATGATCAACTGCAATGACAATTGTCATTTGGGGGATTTGCCTTAGTCACCACGCTTGGCTGGTGGCTGCAGTAAGTTTTATTTGTATCCAGGTAAATGCTGCTGCCCGTTTCCTGATATAATATTCCCTTAGCTGTTAGCTGACACTTACGGGAAGTGATACCCCATCCTCATATTCTAAATCCGGAAACCACACGTACAACTGTTGAGTCAAGTTGAAGATTCTATAGTAGCGTGGTTATTGACAGAGAAGAGGACAACGACGACATAGTCCCGATCATCGAGCGGCACTCGCCGCGCCTGCGCCAGATGTACGGCGAGTTCTACGTCAGCGAGCTCATCTCCAGGCATCCGGAGTCTGAACGGGTCCTCTTGGTTTGCGAGGTAAGGTTGCTTTGAAGATCACACCTCAGAGGGTACCTACTGCCGGATTTACGGCGAGTGCTACGTCAACGAGCTCATCTCGCGGCATCCGGAGTCCGAGCGGGTGCTCTTGGTTTGCGAGGTGAGGTTGCTTTGAAGATCACACCTCAGAGGGTACCTACTGCCAAATTTACGGCGAGTTCTACGTCAGCGAGCTCATCTCGCGGCATCCGGAGTCTGAACGGGTCCTCTTGGTTTGCGAGGCAAGTTCGAGCGTCGAAGCATCGAAGATAACACCTCGGAGGGTCAGGGAAAACTGAAAATGAGTGCTGCTGGGGACGCGATCCTGCGACAACATCTGCTGAACACCTTTTGTTAATCTGTACGACTCAGGGTTGTAGCTAGCATCGATTCTGAGATAGGGCACCATTGGTCACAGGTAGGATGGTATCATATGTACCGATCATAATTGATCTGATGTCTAAGCACGGGCTTCTAAATCAATCACCATGTATGAGACTGACTTTCTAATATAAAATCCTCAATAATAAAAAACAAGTGAACAAGTGAAGTTGGGGGCCCTTAGTACGAGCTCCGTGTGTCCTTATGGTAAAAACGGTACTGCTGAAACTTCATGTAGGTACCAGCATTCCAGATACAATAGAAAATCTTACTTGTAAAGATCTAATCTGGAAATTCACTGTTTAGTGGAGCGCCATAAGGCATAAAAAAATTAAAATCCGGAATGAATCTTAGAAATTTATATGAAGAACGAATCTTCATGGTCCTAGATTTTCGAAGTATAAATCTTCGGCGCTCCAGTTGTTTTAAACTGATCCCAAAAGAAGTAGTATTATCTACTAGAAGTAATATCTATTTGAAATACCTTCCGGACAGCACAAGGAGCTAGCAGTGGGCGTGATGTGCCTCAATACGCAGATCAACTACGAAGCGTTGGAGGAGAGCTTTGAGCTGTCCGCGTTCGGCGGCCTCCGGCATTTGGACGCGGCCGTTAAACCCAAGAGGAGTAAGGAGGCGGACTCTATGGTCAGGTGATGGCTGTCGTCAGTAGCGGCGTTAGGGTATTGAGCGGTTGGAAGACTGCTCAGACAGGACGCCCGGTATATTGGGCCGACGCGATAGATCGAGAAATACTCGAGTATCTAGTTGTAGACGCGGGTTTGCCATTTTACAAAGAGATGACGGTCTTAGCAACTGAGTAGTGTGATTCCCGACTAGGTCCTGACGTCATCACTTCCACATCGTTAGTAGGCGAGAACTATTAGTCTTCTTGTAGCTGTTCGGACATGCTCACAGCTATGTTTGAAATTAGTTTGTTAGCAATGCGCCAAAATGTAGATTGATCTCGTGCTTCTTGTACAGCTAAAGTAATAATAGCTAAACTATACTATTATGTAAAAGTATATGAAAAGACCAGACTTGGTATGATTTACCAAGTCTAGCTGTTATCAGGGGCGTTGAGGCTCCTATTGCAGCCCCAATTGTACCTAATTATGTACTCAGGTTTTTTCTCCAAAATTACTACGATGACAGCAATGGCGGCCTTGTCATCTGGACTGCGGGGAGCGAAAGGCTTACCCCTAAAGGACTTAGGTAGACACTTAACCTACCCTTTCTTTTAACAGCGTTTCAGCTGCAGCCGTCACTAATGATATTATGCAGCAATCTTTTCATCAAATAGACGTCGATGGGCGATCTAAGGAGATGAAGTCTAGGGTAAGTTTCATTGAATGATTAGTTGAATGTAAAATTGACTGTGGTTCTTGATAAATTACAAGATTCAATTTTGTGTTTAGTTGCGAGCATTGGGAGAGGCCTATGTCTAGCAGTGGACTGATGTGGGCTGATGATGATAATGATGATGAATTTCCGAGTGAATCCATTTTTGTTGTTGTTGCGCGTTCCTATAAAAATGTCGTTTTTTTTATTGTACCTGAGCATTACCTGATATTTCTTTAGTGGTCTAAATCCGGAAACCTCATGAGGTTCCCGTCTGACGTCTGACTGTCCCTGGACAGTTGTCCTTTATAATATGTTTCCTAAATATTCATTTATGGAATACTTAGTAAACTCTGCCGTACATACTACCTACATAAAAAAATACCTACTTCTTTTGTACTCAGCAACCTGTAGTGTATCTATGCTCTAGCGAAACCATCACCCGTCATCCAGGTGACCTGGCTGTTCAACGAGGACGACTTCAAAGAGGTCCGGTCGGAGAGCCGCGCGGGCACGCCGCCGGGCACCACCGCCGCCATCCTGGACGTGCTCAACCTGCTCGAGGACGAGGACGAGGAGGAGCTGGAGTTCGACATCGTGAATATAGACACGGAGCTGCTGCGGATACACAAGATGACGGAGACGCTGGATAAGGGGTGCGTTGGACCTGTAGGACCTCAAGCTCGGTCACTCCAGCAGCGTGTGCCGCCTGCACGTGCTCGACCTGCTGGAGGACGAGGACGAGGAGGAGCTGGAGTTCGACATCGTGAACATAGACACGGAGCTGCTGCGGATACACAAGATGACGGAGAGGCTGGATAAGGGGTGCGTTGGACCTGTAGGACCTCAAGCTCGGGCACTCCAGCAGCGTGTGCCGCCTGGACGTGCTCAACCTGCTCGAGGACGAGGACGAGGAGGAGCAGGAGTTCGACATCGTGAATATAGACACGGAGCTGCTGCGGATACACAAGATGACGGAGACGCTGGATAAGGGGTGTGTTAGACCTGTAGGACATTAAAGCTCGGGCACTCCAGCAGCGTGTGCCGCCTGGACGTGCTCGACCTGCTGGAGGACGAGGACGAGGAGGAGCTGGAGTTCGACATCGTGAATATAGACACGGAGCTGCTGCGGATACACAAGATGACGGAGACGCTGGATAAGGGGTGTGTTAGACCTGTAGGACATTAAAGCTCGGGCACTCCAGCAGCGTGTGCCGCCTGGACGTGCTCGACCTGCTGGAGGACGAGGACGAGGAGGAGCTGGAGTTCGACATCGTGAATATAGACACGGAGCTGCTGCGGATACACAAGATGACGGAGACGCTGGATAAGGGGTCAGTGATACATTTTGGTGTATAGATTAATGTATACCATACAGTATCGTGAATGTCGACACGGAGCTGCTGTGGGTGACGAGATAAGGGGTCAGTCAGCCATTTTGTTTGTTTTTCTCCTGGATTAGAGAGGACTGCCACGGTGGTCTAGTAGTTTCCTCCAAAATTTACGTTACTAACAGATTTTATAAAAGTTTGACAATAAAACCGCATTCTGTTCGATAGTAAAAATACGATAATATGTAATGTAGTCAGTGGTGACATATTAACTCCTACAGGACATAGGAGGAAGTCAAAAGCGACACAGGTTTCTTAATGATTTTTTTGTCAGGTGAAATCAAATCTATTGACTGGCCTAAAAGCCTTGAATATCTTCCGATGACCCATTTTCTACTTTTCAGACTAGCGGACAGCATCATGAAACCCCTCGACGATACTTCAAAGTTAATTCTCAACGCAGAAGAAAAGTCATCCAAGAAATCTAAATTTATAAGTTAGTTTCTATGCTCACTTATTTTTTAACTATTGTTAGATATATAATACATAGGAAGTGATCTGTTTGTGCATTACGGACACGCTAGGCGTGTTTGTTATTATCAAATGCATTCATTTGTTTGTACAGTGCAAACGTCGTCACACGCGTTTCGAGTGCCCGATCCTGATCCCATCCGCTACTCCGGTACAGCCAACGCCTTCCTGTTAGAGCTGTTTGCAATGCACCCGGACTACGACGAGAGGTGAATGAATCTCTATCTCAACAACATTAGCTGGGTTCTTTTATTTATGCGTCGAAACCTTTTGCCATGTTCCCCGATTGATATAATGTCAGATTTCCAGAGCGGGGCATCGGTTTTTGCCGGGTGAGCGCGATCCTTCGTCGTCGAACATCAGGCGCGTTGGAGTCAAGCAATAAAAATATTTAAAAAAATATGGCAGAGACTAACGGGCCAGGGGTCCACCTGATAATAAGCGAACACATCTGGCCATATTATAATATGGTCACTGTGATACCAGGAGAGCCATGGATGCTTTGCCGGCTCTTGAGAAATTTGTAGGTTCGTTTCTTGAGCTGATAAGACACACTTTACCAGTAATAGCTCTACTTTTACAACATTGTTTTGTGCAAGTTTTTTTACCATATTATAGCTTAGGTTGATACACAGAATTCGTGTATACTAGATACGGCTTCGACATGCTGGAGGCTGCGTACGAACTGTTCCCCGACAGAGATTACTGCGTCATGTGCCTGCCCTCCAACCATCCCTCCTTCCCACTACTTGAACATTTCACGGTAATTAATCTTCACCTATACATAAACGCCTTCAAAGAATCCAGTACCTACCCTATACTACTATTCTAGTAATATCCAAGTCGGTATGTTTTTTTCTAACCTAAATGATTTGACAGTGACACAGCTTTTCGTTTCCGAATCCGGTTCCGTTTTTGACAATTTAATGAAAAGAATAGAGGGGTACCTACGCGTCAATATAGCACAGGTCAAAGCTTTCTTCTAGACGTATTATTAAAAGAAACTTCTTTTGAAGTCACTTGGCACAATGTCTAGAAATAATAGTAGAAATATAGTTTTACATTTTTTAAATATCATATTTGCAAAAATTGATCTTCACAATACACGACGACAAAGCACGTCGTTTCAGAATATAATTTTAATTTCAGCTGGTAACCCCATACGGATCGCGGATGAGGTTTATCAATGAAACACTGTACGTGGCTCATGTCAACTCTGTTAGAGGGTAAGTACCAAAAGGGCTCCTTGTATGAACCTACAGTCAATAGCGTAAATAATACGTATTGGGGGGCACTAGTGCCCCCGCCAAGTCGAGCGCGAAGCAAACACTGCCGTACCATCATTTACCCGCAACCATTTCGCCGCATTTTCAGGCCCCTATTTGAGAACCTCTGGATAAGACACGAACGCTGAAATTTTCGTTATACACTTTACTACTTAGGTAACTTGATAATAAATACATTGGTCGAACCTTGCACAGATTCCTTCTCGATGTCACAAAGCAATCCTTGCAGGATCGTGTCGGTCCGTCCAGGAGAGGCGAGCGACCTGGGCGATATCAGCGACGTGCTAGAGCACTCGCCTCGCGCCTGCGCCATCGCGGAGCTTTTCGAGGCCGCTCTGCACTCGCGCACGCTCAGCCCCTTCGTGCTGCTGAGCCAGAAGCAACCCATTGGGATGGTCATACTGGGGTGAGCCGAGACTGTAGAGTAGTATAGCACCTTGCAGGCACGCAGGCTAACAACAGTCAATCAGATTGACCAAGGCTCTATCCCAGTTCAGATTAAATCTATTCTGTTATGCCAGTGGCGTAAGTATTATAGGCCAGGTGGAGTAACGATTTGCGCAAGATGGCTGGCAAGTGCTGGATGCGAGAAGCCTGCAGTGGACTGCGAAGGGGTGATGATGATGATGTAAGTATAAGGTAGTTAACTGGCAAAATGTCACGGCCTCCGACCTCCGAAGGCTGTGACTTCCAAGAGGCCTGAGCTCAGTCATAGCCTGGCTATGTTTACGGGTAGGGCTGTCTTCAAAGAATTTGCTACGGATGATATAGATAGATAGAACAACCCTAGTCGGTTAAACTTTATCAGTCAATTGAAAACATGAGAGTTCTTCATACTCCCATAAGCCTCTCTTGCCATACTATAATTTACAAAAATATTTATTGTTTCCTAGACCTATCGTAGAAGATGGTGCTGCAGTCAGGACACAATACAACCTAGAACCAGAGCCACGGCGCCCGTGCACTGATGGTAATGTGAGTTAAAGTTGATGTGTAGTAAGTAGTGCCACCATTATTATACTTTTATTTGTCATTACGTAATTCCTTTAAAGAAAACCTTAATAAATTAATCTCTCATTTTTAAACATTTTTCATTTGACATTTTTCAATGGTTTTGACAGAAGTTTTAATGTCAGTTGAAACTTATATGGGTCATCTTTGAAATGATTTATGATGCTACTTCATAGATTAGCAGGTGATTAATGTTCTTGGCGCAAACATTTGTATATTAATTATCAGGTTCTGGCAGGTGTGATGTCTCCGGCTCTAGAACCTCACGGGCGGTGGTTCATGAGGGACATCCTCCGGCAGTCGCACTACACCACACTCTTCTGGATCTGTCGGCTATTTGCCAAGGGCGATGTGGTAAGTAATTTCGTATTTCTGACTGACTGAAAAGCCCTATTAGGGTCAGTTTACACCGAGACGATATGCGACGATGCGCGCACATTTTAATAGACTGACAAGCTATTAAAATGTGCGCGCAAAAAAAAATAAACTTCACTAGCAGCTCGTCCCGGCTTCGCACAGGAATCTCATTTTTCTACACCTTCGGTTACATTGTTCAAATTTTACCAAGGATCCCTAATTTTTTTCTTAAATTTAATGTAGCCTATGTCAATTTGGAAGAATGTAGCATTCTATTGGTGAAAGAATTTTTCAAATCGGCCCAGTACTTTTTGAGCCTATTCATTACAAACATACAATTTTGATCGTATATATATATATTATTTGTTTATTTATTTATTTGTTTATTTATTTATTTGTTTATTTATTTATTTGTTTATTTATTTATTTGTTTATTTATTTATTCGTTTATTTATTTATTTGTTTAACCTATTATTTATTTCTTTGTTGTTGTTTTTATATATTTATTTATATTGTTAACGTATTTGTTGTTGTGAGTTGCCAGTAAGTAGTAATGAGTAATGATGGTAAAACATAAATGTAGGTATATGGACACGCATGGGAGTCGTTCTTATAGAGCACAACTAGTGCAAGTTGCTAATTGCTTTTATTAAGTCTGGTCTTTGAATCTGTTTTTTTTTCTACTACATTTCAATGAATTCTTCTTGTGGATAACATTTTTGGCCTAAACCATACTGTTCTTATCTTTTGTTTTATGTACATGTTATATTTAAGGCTGTTGTTGTTCCGAAATAAATAAATAAATAAAAATAATACAAAAATAGGTACAAATCTTTCCTCTATAAAATATTAGTGTAGATTTACCATACGAAAAGATACACATTTCATTGTGAGTATTCAGAATACGAGACGATTTTATTTTATGACATTTCACATATTATAATTAATTCTAAGATAATAGTGTCTATAGAGTCCCGGTCGCAACCTCATGTCCCTGGCGGGGCACATGATGCCCGTGCGCCCGCGCTGCTCCGTGCCCAACATCAGCGGGAACAAGGATTTAGACAGGATTTTCCAGGATCTGTAAGTGTACATTATATAGGTATAGAATGATGTTGGTATTATTGAGATTCTTTTAAAAGAAGGCAACCGATGATTTGGTCAATTCATCTGAAATGACTTAATTGTTGAACCTTAAAATCATGGTAGCCACTTTTTAATATAGCATGATATCTAATCGGACCGCCTTGACGACAATCGTACTCGTAAATCTACCATGCGTTGAGTAATTCAAACACTATGTACATAAGTACAGAAAACGTGTATGTAAAAGGTCCACGGAGAATCCGGTGATAGTGAAACATTACTTCTTTTATTGTGCCTGAGAAACTTATTTTGTTTTGGGTATAAATGAAACTCAAGACTTAGAATGTGGCCCACACAGCGCCATTTTGACCTAAACTTACCGGCGTAAGCGATGTTGCACTCATCGAATGAGCGCGCTCGCCCAGCAGAGATCGTTCCACTTTCGCTTTGAACATCGGAATATTTAGGGTGTACTGCATTTGTGGTCAGTGCGACGCCGTTCGCGCTGTGGGCGCTGGAGCGCGCGCTGACGTGGCTGCCCAAGGTGTTCGTCAACAACAGCATCGTGGTGGTCGGCGCCAGCCGCACGGGCCTCTCTTTCTTGGAGACCTTGATTATGGGGTTAGTGAACTTATCTCTATGATAATATGATGACCACCTGGAAACAATTACGTCCAAAACTGTTAGTTTTCAACTTTCATTTTAAGTCCGGAACGACCTGTCGATTACTACGACATATTCTTCTTTGAACGTGGTTTAAAGAAAGCTCTTTCTTCACGCTAGGCAGCGGCATGGCTGTGCCCTCGGTATGGCTGTGCCCTCGGCATGGCAGTGCTCTCGGCATGGCTATGCCCTCGGCATGGCAGTGCTCTCGGCATGGCTGTGCCCTCGGCATTGCTGATATCCATGGGCGGCGGTTGCCGTTTACACAGCTGCAGCGGGCACAGCACTGTTGCCATACTGTGGGCATAGTTTTACCATTCAGTCCGCATTTTCAACATTGACTCCCTCTTCACTGAAGACGAATGAACGGCTTCCAAATTCCTAAATATTGGCCTAGGAACCTTCTTAACATAGAAAGCTGTTGGGAATAATAGGCATCAGTTACTCCCACGTTCTCCAGGCCAGCATCCCAGTACCTGACCTTCAGCAACATAACGCTGGTGTCTGAGCACGGCCTGCCGACCGTCGTGGAGTGCCTGAAGGCGGCGGAGACGTGCGTGCCGCGCGAGGGCCGCTACACCGACCGCTATCTGAAGAGCGTGCCCTTCTACTTCTATGTGGACGTCATGTCAGCTGTTATGCGGAATATAGACAGGTTTGTGATATATGCTGTTGATACCTTTCTGATTCAATATCCATCACCATCAACCTGCAAGCATCTGCTGTTGGATCCAGGCTCAATACCAATTCATTAAGTTTTATTTGTACTTAAATAAACGCTGCTCCCCGTTTCCTAATATTCCCTTAGTCTTCTACGACACCCGCGGGATGAGGTGGGTAGTCCTATTCAATCCATATAGGTTATTTAGAAATTAAGCTAGCCGTTTCGGGTTATGAATATTTGCCACCTCACTCCGTTGTTGGAGTGATCCCACTCCGTCGTATTGTATTGTGTTATAATAGAGTGATAGAGCTGAATGGCAGTGTTGTGTTGGCAAGTATTCGAGAAACAAAACGTCTACCTTCATTTCTACATTATCTAACATATTATTATCTCTAAGAATGTTTCTAGAAAAATGAAGTGCATCCATCTAAAAGGTGGTGGTGTAAAATTCTACGATGAGCTGGTGCTGACTTGCGGGCAGCAGTTCCAGCACCCGGACTACCTACGGGACTCACTGGATCTGGTCAAGGAAGTTGAGTTAGTGTTGAGTTAGTCTTTTGCATATCGTTATGCCGCGGCTACACATTGGATTCAACTTTGCGTCCAATCACTGTCCAATACCCAATACTAACGCGGACAATGTCTTCTTTGTGTTAAAGTACCGATACACACATTGGTGCGTTGGGCGCAAAACGTTACATTGGTGCAAATGTCTCCAATGTGTGGCCCCGGCATTAAATTAGCCTTATTAGGTACGTGATTTAGGGACCTTCAAATAGCGAGCTTACAAAAACTTCAAGGGCCGGCAACGCACCTGTGACTCGGTGTTACGGTGTCTATTGGCTGTAGTGATCACTTACCATCGGGTGACCTTTAGGCCCTTTTGCCACCTCTGTCATAAAAAAAAATTTTTTGATCCAGTTGGTCCCACACAGTGGAATGCGAATTTGAATTCGCAGTGGAATCTGCCCCACTAAATCGATTTATTGCTTATTAGGTGTATCCTGCCCCACTAAAGTCGTACTTTGGAGTATAGATGGAGTTACTCATATTGTAATATTAATTTACGTCGATTTATATTACTTTTAGAGGGCGCCACTGCCGTCACGTACATATTAGCTCCGTGTATTTCTTCGATTAAAAATATAAAAAGTGTTTATTTAAACCTAATATTGTGATAAAACAACTAATAAAAACTTGGTTTCTAACTGTGGATGTTATCAAATCAAAAACTTCAGTGCATTAAATGATAAGAACAATCAAGAGAAAAAGACTCATCTAGTGAAAACTAATAAGAAAAAAACATTATTAAGTGTATAAATCTAAAATAGATAGAACTGAACATTTTTTACAAACTCCGTGTGAACATTTTAAATAGAAAAAGTGCATAAACAAAGTGAGTGACTCAGTGACTACTACGACTTAGTGCAAAAATTCCATTGACGTGAATCATAATAACCGTCTTTGGCATATTTGAAAAATTTAGAGAATCATATATGACACTTTTTCGTCGGACTTCTACAAGTGATTCGTAGCCTTGTGTCTACAACACTGGGCCGCATGTTACGGAGTTCCTGGTTCAAACCCCGACAGCTTAGACTTTTTATATTTTTTTTTTTTTGTGTTTTTATTTGTTTGTCAACTATAACTGAAGATGTCGAACACTGCAAATAACAATGGGATAAATAATAGCAGCAATAGTGGAAGAAAAATAGTATCTTTAGTAAAATGTTATAGATGCAAGAACCAAGTAGAAGTAAAAAGTACAACACAATGTTCCTTGTGTAAAAATCGATACGAATTCGACTGCGCGGGATTATCCGAGAAATTATATCGCTTAATGGAACCTGAGGGCAGAAAGAGGTGGAAGTGTAAAATATGTATACAAAAACTGCGTAATAAACCCATCGATGAACCATCTAATATAACAATGAGGAGGAAGCCCCCATCACCAATACCAACTTCTACATCGGATGCTGTACTACCCTCACCAAACAGATCATCATCCCAAGTGAATGACTCTCATGTCATTACCCCACAACATACCCTTGATAACTCCCAAGAATCGTTGGAGTCGCCTGAATATCTATCCAGAAGTGTGGACTTGGGCTTAACTGACTCAGTAACAGTGCGAGAAATGCAGGAAACCATAGACAGATTGACCACACAACTTGCGAGCTTACAAAATGAATTTGATGACACTAGTTTAGAAAATAATTATCTACAAAAGACTATTAAACAACTGACCATAGAAAATAATACCCTGAAATCACTTTGTCAATCAACGCCGGAACATATAAACGTTAGACACAGCTGTAAAAAGAAAAATAAACAGGCAATGCGATACCCTGGATCACCATCTGCGTACATGATTCCAAAGTTTTCCCTGACATCAAATAGTGACTCTGATCATACCGTTATCTCAACTCTTCATAAACGAATAACCGACTTGGAACAAAAACTAAAAAGTGCAGAGAATGAAATTCTGGGCTTGAACAAACAAATTAACCTCCTCGAGACACAAGTGTATTCACCTACGCCTACCTTAAAAGCGACTGACAAAGAAGAGGAGTCTTCTGGTAGCAGGATACTTATATTTGGTACACAACAATGCGTCAACCTTTCGTCTGCACTATTGCACTCAAGGGCTAAAACATATTATACTCACTACTCTGTGCTAGCGGAAACTAAACCTTACGCCTCGAGCATAGAAGTATTAAGAAATTGTGGAGATATGCATTTAAACAAAACCGATAAACTTGTAATAGGTGTCGGAGAAAATGACTATGACATTGAAATACTTACGTCTCAACTACGAATGCTTATCATAAATTACCCAAATAACGAGATTTTTATACTAAATGTGTTTAATGGCAATTATCTCGATGTAACCTGTATTAATAATTCAATTGAACAATTATGTAAACAATATAACAACTGCCATTTTGTAAAATGTGATGGTTCTAAGCTAATTGACATGTGCAAGTCTATTAATTTTACAATTGATTACATGGACTACAAGGATAAATATTTAAATGTAAAGTCATTGAAAAAACTCTTATCCAGCAATAATGCAAAGCCTAAACTTAGCACCATAGGACTCAATAAGAGAGGAACAATCCCATATTATTTTGGTTTTCCAACCAAAAGGTCATGCATCTCTGGCGGCACCCTCGCGAATGGCTCTGACGGTAACATAGTAAAGGGGAAAAAGGGGACTATACCCCATTACTTCCCATTGATTGATAAGCCTTACTTATTTCGATCGCAACCCTCAAAGCTTTAAAATACTGCACCAAAACATTGCTAGCATCCTCGCAAAGCAATCACTTTTAGAAGTCACGCTTTTAGAATTGCGTAATAACGGAAATGAACCTGACATAGTATGCCTAACGGAAACCTTTCTTAAATCGGGATATGATAGTTATGTGAATATAAATAACTACCAAATGGCAGCCACCTTCTGTTGGGACAAAAGTAGGGGCGGATCATGCATACTAGCGAAGAATAGCATAAAGTTCAAGGAATTGACTTTTCTCAATACACACGCTACTCAAAAAACTTTTGAAATTTGTGGGATCGAAATATCTGACTATAATCTAGTAATAATTACGATCTATAGAACGCCATCATCTGACCCTAACGTATTCATAGATAAATTAAACACCATCCTACATCAAATTAATAAAAAATATAAGCCAAACACTAAAGTGATTATCGCGGGAGATTTTAATATTAATACACTGAAACCGGGCAATATCACAAATTATTTAAATGACTTGTGTAATAATTACAATATGAAAATACACATCGACTCTCCTACACGTAAAGACTCGTGTATTGACCATATTTTAAGCAACATTGACAATGCTATTGCGAGCGTAATTCCTCTGTACCTTTCCGATCATGATACCGCTCAATTATTAAGTTTTCCTCTTCGTCGACGATCAGATAAACCTGAATTTAATTGGGAATACAAAAAAGATTATTCTCAAACCAATATAACCAAATTTAGGGAATGCTTGGATAGCCTATCCTGGTCGGAAATATATAAAGAAACTGATATGGATACAGCTTTTAACTATTTCCATGAAACGTTTTGCATGTTTTATAACCTGTGCTTTCCGAAGCTTAAAATCAACTTACGCAATAAGCATAAAAATATATCAAACTGGATAAGTCAGGGTTTAAAAACTAGTTGCAATACAAAGCGTTTTCTTCGCTATAAGTATTACAAAAATAAGACGAATACAAACAAATATCGTTACATAAAATATTCTGCAATGTTAAAGAAATGTATATACAGGGCTAAAAAAATATCAAACATAAAATTCATAAATAGAAGTAAGAATAAATGTAAAGCAACATGGCGCGTTATTAAAAACGAAATAAATAAATTGGAATGCCCCACATGTATCAGTTCCTTAACAATTGAAAACCAACATGTAACTAACCCGAGAGACATAGCCAATGCTTTTAATAACTATTTCATAGACATTTGTAATATAAATAACCATGTTCAACAATTGACTAAACCTTCTACTAGAAATAAAACTATAGCAAACTCAATGTTTCTCAAGCCGATGACAGAAGAAGAAGTAAAGAAAGAAATAATGTCTTTAAATAATACGGCTTCGGAAGGATATGATGGTATAGGTACAAAGGTAATAAAATCTTGTATAACGGAGATCCTCAAGGTAGTAACACATCTCGTAAACCTATCATTCTCAACAGGTACCTTTCCAACATCATTGAAATTATCTATAGTTAAGCCTTTGCATAAAAAGAATGATAAGACAGATATCAATAACTACCGTCCAATAACCTTAATACCAATATTTTCGAAAATTTTTGAAAAGTGCATGTACAAAAGGCTTATGGAATTTTGTAATAGATTTAACATAATAGAATGTGAACAATATGGATTTCAAAAAGAAAAATCTACGACATCCGCTATCTTTGCAGTTATTAATAATATATTGACTAATTTAAATAAAAAATACTTGACCACAGGCCTATTTTTTGACCTAAGTAAAGCATTTGATTATGTTTCACATGCGCTGTTACAAAAGAAACTAGAAACCATGGGTATCAGAGGTATAGTTTTGAAATGGATTACTTCTTACCTCTCTAATCGTCAACAATGTGTATCTCTTGATAATGTGGAAAATAAAGAGAGAGTAACTATCTCTTCAGACTACCGAAAAAACGGAAATGGTGTCCCCCAGGGCAGTATATTGGGACCTGTTTTATTCCTCCTATATGTGAACGACATTGTATCCGTATCAAATCATAAATATATATTATATGCCGATGACATCTCTATAATTGTGACCACTGATAAATTAGCAAATGACTCAATTAATATTCACGAAAATGACATTAATAATACAATTGACAAAATAATTAAATGGCTTGACGATAATAATTTAAAAATTAATCTTGATAAATCAGTATATATGCAATTCAATAAATCGAAACATAAACAGTACAATTTCAAATTAGATATAAAAAAAATACACGCAGTGGCAAATATAAAATTCTTAGGAGTTATCATTGACGAAAACCTAGATTGGAAATTACATGTTAAATATGTTTGTGATCGAATCAACAAGTTTTCATATGCTTTAAGTCAAGTAAAAAAGGTAACTAACATTAAGACTGCAATTACTTCATATTATGCATATGTAGAATCCGTACTGAGATATGGGCTAGTCATATGGGGCAACTGTACAGAGTTTAACAGGATGTTTGTTGCTCAAAAAAGGTGCGTTAGAGCAATTTGTGGAATACCGCCAGATGAATCATGTAAACCGTTATTCAAGAAGCTTGGTCTTCTACCCTTACCATCACTTTACATTCTGGAGGTTGGTAAGTTTGTTTACAGAAACCTGACTTTATTTAGGAAAGCTAGTGATGTTATAAATAGTAGACAACGTAGAAATCCACACGAGCTAGCTCTTAGTGATATACCTAAATCAGCCAAATATGGAAAAAGTTGTTTATGTATGTGTGTAAGAATTTATAATAAGATACCAAATGAATTGAAAGAGCTTAATAATTATGTATTGTTTAAAAACAAACTTCAAAAATGGCTAAGATCATACAATTTCTACAGCATAAAGGAATTTATTGAGAGACGTTTATAATAAATAATAACATTGAATTTCATGACATTCTCTCGGCCATATTGACATTAATTTTATTTTATAACTGACATCTAACTTTAATATTATTGTATTGGTAATAGTAGTAATTTGACATGTAATTATTATATTAGAACAATTTTATTTTTGCATGCTATTTTTTAAATAGTGAAACATGAGCTCATTATAAAATTGTATCATCTGTTACTACCATGTTTGAGGCAAATAAAGACATTATTATTATTATTATTATTTTACTTGACAAGAACTCCTGTTAACAGAAAAGGCAAGCCGTGCGACCGCATCCTGATGGACAACCCGGAGTACCAGCCGGACCGCGTGCCCGCGCCGCCCGACATGCCCGACAACCTCATGCTCATCAACTCGCTGTTCGAGGCCAACTCCGCCATGAAGAAGCTGATGAGGATGATTAGCGATGCTAGTAACTATACTACAATGCATTATTGGCAAAATTGTTTGAGGTTTAAGACGTAAAAGAGGGTCTTCTAAATAAATAATGGAACAGCTAGGTATATACACACAGCATAACAATAATAAACACGTGCTTTACAAAGTAGACCACAATAAAAACCAAAACGAGACAAGAGACAGTAAGACCAAAATAAAAGGCCTCACTTAGAATTTAAGCCGTGGCCAAGTGGAAGCCACGTCGTTGATTTTCAGTGAGTCCGTCTCAAAAATACATCTATGCGCTTATAGCAGGATTCATAGCTAACACTCACAAAACACAAACACACACAACAACTCACAAAACACAAAAGTCGAATAAGGCCCTAGACTGATTTTTCATACAATGACACAGCAAAGTAGCTGTCCACCGCCTGATGGAAAGCGAAAAAAAAGTCGCAAATAACAGGTAATGGATTACAGACCGAGAAGGATATTTCATGGCACGTGGCGGAACTAACGCCCGCCCTCATAAAAAATGTCAGTTTTGACATGATGCTGACGCCCTCATGTCAACGTCATCCAGATGCCAACACATCCTTATTGGTCCGTAGTAGGTAACTGTCATTCATCAGTTGTCACCGCCACCTGCCTAAGATACTGGTCTGAAAGTGATCTGGAAACGCGACAGAAGTCACTGGACGCCTTTTGCAGAAGATAGTCGGCAAGCACTGAGCGTGGACACGCCGGTGGTGGTGTACGGCGAGTGCGTGGAGGCGTACAACTGCCTGGCGGCGCTGCTCGAGCTGGGACTGGACGCGAGCGCGCTGGCCTTCGTCGAGCCCTTCCCGCCCGACGACGCCGCCGCGCTCAGGGTCAACTGCTTCAACGACGAGACGGTAAGGCTGCCCCTCACTGGTAGTAGACCATTATAAGACGTGTACAATGGCCATTATGAGCAGGTATACGTAATAGGTTCTGCCTGGCGGCGCTGGACGAGCTGAGGCTGGACGCGATTGCTCTGGCCTTCGTCCTCGACGATTCCCGCCCGACGACGCGGTTGCGTCAACTGCTTCAACGACGAGACGGTAAGACTCCCCCTCAAAGGAACTAGACGGCCATGAGATGTGTACTGTGGCTACTCGTATTATGGGCAGGTGTCGTACTTACACGTAGTAGGTACTGACTCGCGGCGCTGCTCGAGCTGGGACTGGACGCGAGCGCGTTGGCTTTCTTTGAGCTCTTCCCGCCCGATGACATCGTCGCGCTCAGGGTCAACTGCTTCAACGATGAGACTGTAAGACTCCCCCTTACTGAACCGGAACAAGACCACTATCAGATGTGTACCCGGGCCATTGTGTTCCAGCCCGACGTCGCCGCTGCAGGGTCAACTGCTTCAACGATGAGACGGTACCACTGCCCCTAAATGGAAATAGATGTCTATAAGATGTGACTCTTTCAGTCGTTCTCTCATTACTAAGTATCGTGATCACTCGTCGATTTCGTAGCTCTTATCAAGTGTCTCCACTTGTGT
The DNA here is from genome assembly GCA_031163375.1 of Conogethes punctiferalis. Lineage (NCBI taxonomy): Eukaryota > Metazoa > Arthropoda > Insecta > Lepidoptera > Crambidae > Conogethes > Conogethes punctiferalis. Next base: position 15,171,273 of record CM062088.1, on the reverse strand, counting down.
CTATTCGAAGTGGCCCCCACTCACTGCCTGATGAATTTGGCTAGGGTTAGGGCTTCCTTTAAATTTGGACCATCTGGTTGGTGACCTCTATTTCCTTCCACGCCACCACACCATAAACCAACTTTCCAAGACTCTTGTCACCAGTTCTGATTACATGACCAAAATATGATTAGAGCTGTTGCCGACAGACAGTGGAAAAACAAGTCTTGAATCCAAGATTGTGCAAGACACATTTGTGCATTTGGCGACAAGCGTGTTCAGAAAAGTACGAAGAAGCTGGAAGCTTTGGTTTTGCTCCCTGGTGAAGCTGAAGATGAAGGTGCTAATGGCTTGCGTGGTTCCCAAGATTGCACCACGTTTCATTGACCGGCTCGATGGCTCATTTGGTAGTGACCTCTGCCTTCTGGTCCTGGGTTCGAATCCCGCACAGTACAAACATTTGTGTTCATGAACATGTCTGTTTGTATTGGTCTGGGTGTTTTCTATGTATAATAGGTATTTATTTACAAAAAAAAAGTATCTAAGCATGTTTATCAGTTGTCTAGTACCCATAGTACAAGCTTCGGCTTAGTTTGGGGCTAGGTGGCGATAAGTGGCCCAGCGTGGCATAGCTTGGGTTATTGTCGAATGTGACGTTTGTAGGTAGACGAGCGTGTCCAGAAGAGCATAGAGAAGCTGGGTATTCGCGTGCTTCGCTGCTGCTCGCTGTCGGGCTGGCGCGAGGTCAACGCCCACATCGACTGCATCCATCTCATGGCGCCTCTACACGCCATCCGACTTCCTTGCTTCGCTCTCTTCTACTATGGGATTAAGGCCATCGATATTCACGCTTTTAGAGGTAATATTTGAAGTTTATCGATAGGGAGGGGTGGAATATTTGGAATGGAGTAGAATAGAAACCGTTTATTTGGTACATTATGACAATCAAACACAAAATTACTAATGCAATCGTATTCTAGTCCTTTAAAAACAATTCATTTGTAATAATTGCTCCTTTATCTATCTTTTTTTGGATTTATTTATGGCTACATAGCCATATAATAGGTCTTATATATTATGGATTTCACTTGACTGTTTTCTTGGAATTTTCAGCAATAAACGAAAGCGGCCTAGTATACGACGGAGGTCTCATAGTGGGCCCGTCGTTCGAGACAAACGACCCGCACATATACGGCGCGGGGCCTTGCACGCGCTACTCGCGAAGGCTGTACGCGGCGCGCAAGCAGCACACCTACTACCGCTCTGAGGACATCGGCGAGGCGGTGAGACTGTACTGGCTTCAGTAGACCAGCGACCCGCACATATATATACGGTGCGGGGCCTTGCACGCGCTACTCGCAAGCAGCACACCTACTACCGCTCCGAGGACATCGGCGAGGCGGTGAGACTGTACTGGCCTCAGCAGACCAGCGACGCGCACATATACGGCGCGGGACCATGCACGCGCTACTCGCAAGCAGCACACTTACTACCGCTCCGAGGACATCGGCGAGGCGGTGAGACTGTACTGGCCTCAGTAGCGCGGGGCCTTGCACGCGCTGCTCTAGTCTTTACGCGCTAGTGTGTGTGTAGTCACGAACATAGCGCCCAGTGAACTGAACGCTCAATCGCTACTTCTAACTTCAAAATTTATATTAGCGCATAGTCGAAGCGCATCGAAGCGTCTACACGAAACTGAAAATAACAGATTGAACCTTCCACTTAACTCCACTCCATTACCAACGTATCGCATCCATTACTTCTGAGATTTTAAAAAGACCAACCCGCATTGGTGCGCTTCTTTTTGAATACGATTCGATGCGCTTCGACTCTGCGCTAGTATCATATAGATTGACCCTTAGTATCCAAAATTGTTTCATGATTCCACATAGGTGCTTTAATATACTTATAACGTCATAAAAATAATTATAATTATTAAACTACGATAGTAAACTCTTGCTTTTCTTTTAATTTGAAGCTCGCGAGAATATTTCTTCGTAAGATGGATCCTTTTGTGATGTGCGACCCCACCGCTGATGAGCCCACGACGCCCGACTTCCTTCCAAGATATAGTTCTAGTCTACTGGGGTAAGTAAAGAATAACCTATATTATAGAAACAAAACATCTCCATATTTTTTAAAATTTTTGTATTTTTTCTTCCTTTTCAGTTTCAAAGGTTCTCACGCAAGCATATACGAAACCGCAACGAAAATAAATCTGGGTGTGTCAAGAAGGTAGGAAGGATTTGTCTTTTTTGATACTTTAAATTTCATAATATAATCAAACTTGTTTAAACATTTAGTTCTACTTAAAAAAAGAGATGGCGTTGTTCCATTTGAATCCACGCAAGCGTCCAGTTGCAAATGAGCCAAGTGATCTTTAGGTTCGCTTTTCGAGCAAAGAAGCAAACAATTGGAGAGGTCTGTGTCCAGCAGTGGATTGCAAGAGGCTGATGATGATGACGACGTAGCAAATAAACTTGTGTACCGCGTGTCAGGTGGCAGCCAGTGAACAAGTTCGAGTCGCCGGTGGTGCAGTTCTCGACGCTGCCCGGCCCGCTGTACTACATGATAGTCCACCGGCCCGGGCCCAAGATACCCATGGAGGTGCAGCTGTGTTTGCCACACCAGGTACACACATATTGGATACTAGTTTTAGCCAATTCTTTCCGTGGATGCCCTTAGCCGCAAACTGGACGCGGTTGTACAGGCGGCTCGCGCGTTTTTCTTTTTCCCGCACTAAATCGCGCCGCAGTCGCGTCAGTGTCGACTGAGAAGGCCCCGACTGAATGAATGAAATTTCAACAAGCCCTTACTTGTTGAGATTTCCCAACAGCTACCACCTGCCTGACTGGCCAACTTTTAAGTAAATGTCCGTGTTTAATCTGTTACTGGTATATTGCTCTAGCTTAAATCCAATATGTACGTACATATTGTTTTATGCATTGATTTAATTAATGATGTACTCGTAGAACACAAACGTATATTGAAAAACAAACACAAATTAACGTAGTGATCTCCTAAATACGTGAGCTACCAGTACTTCAAAATTTCACAAAACTACCTACTTTTGTGTACATTTTCCGTTGATGTTAAATTAGGTGTCCTAAATAGAGGCTTTTTAACTGAACGTATTTTGTTGATAATATTTTACATTATCCTGTGGTCATAAAATATGCGATGTAGCTCAAAACTGTATTCAGGGCCACACATTGACGACGGACAAGCGTGGCAATTACTTCAGACTGCAGCTGAATGCGCTACACTGTGTTGAAGCAGTTACATGTTTATCACGGAAGACTTTCTCGCCGATGCTCCTCGGGCAACTGTACGGCAAGCACGAGGCCTTCTTCAACAAACTTCTCGCACGATACAAGGTATTTATTCCTATTAAATACTCATTTGCCCTGCTGCTTGTAACTCAGGTTATCCTCACAGGCAGTTTCATCTGTTTCCGTGTGTTTTTGTTCATGCTTCGAGGAAATGGTAGGTATTGTAATCAGAAGCGTAGCGTGCCTTGGCGGGGCCCCGTATAAAAAAAAACTTGGGGACCCTTAGGAAAGGTAAAAAGAAAATTGCGACTTTTGTGAAATAATAAAAAAATTACGTGGGAGTCCCCCGTGGTCCGGGGGCCCCGTATAATTGATACGGCAGATACGGCGGTAGCTACGCCTCTGATTGTAATCCCCTGCATTACAATCAGAGGCGTATATTGAAATTGGTTCTAGTTAATAGGTTTATTGAGTATTTTCACACATAGATGGAATAAGGAAAGGGAATAATCATGTTATCTGTTGTGTTTAGCTAAATAAAGCGGAGAGAGAAGTAGGGCATAGCTAATCTTAGCTTAATTATGCCGCCCGCCCGGGGAAGTAATCGCACCTTATAGAATACCGCAGCTAAATGACCTCCGGGTCGTGTTTTTGCAGGTGAGTAAGGTTTCCAGAGCTTGTTAGGCAAGTGCAGCATCTGCAACCGGGGGACCAGCTGTTCTCTTTGGCTGCGGATACACCCTAATAAAGGGTCGGCAACACGCGTGTGATACCTTTAGTGTTGTAGGTTGATAGGCTGCGGTAACCGCTTAACATCAGGCGGGCCGTAAACTTGTTTGCCACCTTAGTGGTATAAAAAAAAAAGAAATGGTCGCTATCTATGTGACCTCTCGTGATATAGTGCTGTATCCACTGTGTGAACACCACCCGAAAGTGTCGTAATTTTGTAGCTGGGCGAAATCGAGGACTTGTACGAGTTCTTCACGCAGCCGTGGATGGCGGCGCTCTACCAGGAGACCTTCAGCGACTTGCTGCGCGATATCAACGACCAGGATGTGGGCACAGTGAGTCCAAAGACGGCTGCTATTGTTTCGAAGTCAGAGTCTTTTTAGAATCCCTTCGGATCTTCGGCGTCTGCAACGGGGATGCAGACGCCGTTATGCGGTGTCAAATCCCTCGGTGACCCATCATCGTTTAGGGGAGACTTGATCCTCAAGAAAAGACGCGGATGCAGATCCCACGGTAAGACTTTTAGATAATAAGTAGACGGTAGAGATTTGATGTTAGTTGTCTATTGCAGCCCAATCACTTAGTCCTCTTTTTTTCTCATTCCATTCGGCGTGGAAAAGCAACTACGAGTATATAAAACAACGTTGTCAATAAATTAGAAGACGTGTGCAATAAATACCTACCTAATTCCCAATAAACAAATTAGCTATACATTAAGAGATGGCGCTGTACCTATGTAGGTACTTTAAATCACGGAATCATGTTAATTCTCGTCCCTATAGTCTTGATATGGTAATACATATTTACACAAGTTTCTTTCCTTGTTTGATGAAATTTTGTTTGATGCATGAACTAATTGTGGATATTGCTTTATTTTGTAAGGTGTACGATGTGGTCAAGTCGCAGTACTCCGTGCCGAGCGGCTCCTCGAGCGACAGCAACTGCACTTCGGAGGCGAGCTGCATCATGGGATATAAGGTAAAGGCTAAGGGTAGATAATGCTTAGGGTGCGCCCGGCAGTATGGGGTGAAAGAATACTTCCGAGGAATCCTTGCTTGTCGTAAGAGGTGTCTGAAAGGTCCGAGATTTTAAGCAGTATTTAATTATTAACATAAAAGACACTTTCAACTTGGGCGTTCAATTTTTTTAATCTTAACTTTTTTAATATTATAAAGCTGAAGAGTTTGTTTGTTTGAACGCGCTAATCTCAGAAACTACTGGTCCGAATTGAAAAATTATTTTTGTGTTGAATAGACCATTTATCGAGGGAGGCTTTAGGCTATTATTATTATTTATTATTAGGAGCGAAGAAATAATGGAAAATGTAAAAAAACGGGGAAAAAATAACTATTCCACGCGGACGAAGTCGCGACCACAGCTAGTTTTCCATAAAAATATAACATGTACCCTAATTCAATAGTTGCCATATAAGTTGATTTAAGCTACGCCAAATTATGATCCAATTTGATAGAAGTAGAACGAGCACAACGAACTGTCCTAAAGGTAATGCTCCGCAAACCCCGTCGATTCAGCACTGACTTACTATATCAACAATGCAAAGTTCTGAACGTCAGGCAATTATTCATTTCCAGTGCTGTAGTTTACACTCATAAGAACACCATTAAATCAAAAGACTATGACAAGCTACTCAGATTACGCATATACAAAGTTCCCATTCCCGCACTAAACAGCACTTTCGCAAAACGCCATCCTTATTTTGCACTTCCACGTTTATACAACACAGTTACTCGTATAGTCGATATCAAAGAATGTTCCCCGCGCGAAGCAAAACACAAAATCGAATCCTGGTTATTGGAATTAAATTATGTTGAAACAGAAGGCCTCCTATGTTAACACACGCACACACATGCACACACATACACACACACACATCCACGCTTTTACACATGCACACACAAACACACACAGAGACACACACACACACACACACACACAGACACACACACACACAGACACACACACACACACACAGTTACATTCCTACATCTTATCCTTTTATTTGTGATTGAAATAACCCCAAAACCGAACCGCGTCCATGATAATTATAATTGGTAATTGTAAATGGTTACTGCGACACAAGCATTGTGCTTAGTGCAGAGCCGCTAGATATAAGTTCACCAGATTGTAAAATGGAAATAAAGTTTATTATTATTTATTATTTATTATTATTATTATTTGGGAAAAATATTGCCTACTTCTTGAACCAACAACGATTGCTTAAATATTGTTAAATTATTATGTTCATATTATCAATTTTGTAGACATAACTAAGAAGGTACAACGCTAACGCCGTAAATTATGTTACAATGCCATCTGCAGTTTTTCGGTAGAACCAGTAAACGCTTATCATAATTATTTCTTGACGACTACCCACAACATGTGAAATAGCTTTTCCTTGTATCTACTCTGCGCACTCTTGCCTCCACACAATGCGTTACAAGAATCTGTCGCTAGATGGCGTTAGTTGTGTCTGTTGTCTTTTGCATATCGTCTGATTCACTTCCTTTAGGATATCTTAAACTGTAGGTATTTGCATTGACTGTAATTTCTTTCACTCTTACATACATATCTTGATGACCTGAAGTTTGGTTTCTTGTTCATAACGTTAACTTAGTAAGAGAAGATTCTCCTTCTATTGGTACCATTTAAGTAGGTACGGCCCGCTCCATTTCAATCAGATTAGCCCGTATTTGACAATACAGGGGTTTTGAAATAATGCTTCGATTTATTTCAGGATGCGAAGAATCTCGGAACGTTCCGTTCTGTGATTGACAAGTTCGTGGCGAGGACTAGCAGCGCTCAAATCGTTAGTAACTTTAAGTTTCGTTGCCAGTGTATGACGTGTCTCCTGATTTCCTCCTTCCTGTGAGATGAGATCCTTTAAACGGGACGTAAAGAAGCATTTTAGGGGCCTGCATAGCAGTGGCATTTGACAGGTAACTGGTTAAGAGCGTGCTGCCACTTTGGGGTCCTCTTTCGCTTTCCATCAAGCATAGATAAGCCATAATAGGTTAATTTTTATTTATGTGTTATTTTTGTTGCAGGTAAACATGAAGACAGCGACTGACATTCCATCGGTAAGTTTGCTCTTGAATCTTGATGTCGATGTTCGGAACCTATGTTTAATTAGATTAATCACAGGTTTGCCAATTCGTTTCGTCCGTTGCAAACCTGTCTACCGGCGGAGAATTATTTCGAGGTCCATGACAAATTTATTGGATTTTTACTATATGTGTTATAATAACTGAATAATGTATATGTAGGTATGTTTAAAAATACGGAACTAATCCTATAAATATAACTTCATTTCCGTGCTTAGGATCCCCAAGATGCAGGGTTTCCTAGTGTAGGGCCCATTATTGAATTCTTAGTTTTATCATGTATTTAAATGTGTATAATGTTGGTTAGTTTGGATTCTCCTCTGGCCCCTTTACGACTGGTGGCCCGTGGCATTTTACCGCCATGCCCTGTAGATACGTTACTGCTGGCTACCATCAAGTCGGGGACTCTAGTGGTGGTGTGGTGCGCAGGAGTGCGGGCAGAGCGCGGTGGTGCGTAGCGAGGCGGCGCTGTTCTGGCGCGCGGTGGGCGGCGAGCGCGTGGTGCGCGCGCACGTGGCGCGGTACCTGGCGCGCAACAGCGTCACCAACCCGCACTACGCGCGCCCTATAGCTGATCCTGCCGACGACTAGCCGCAGCGACACAGCACACACTACAGCGACATAAGCACACGCCACAGCGACACAGCGTCACCAACCCGCACTACGCGCGCCCTATAGCCGATCCTGCCGACGACTAGCCGCAGCGACACAAGCACACGCCACAGCGACACAGCGTCACCAACCCGCACTACGCGCGCCCTATAGCCGATCCTGCCGACGACTAGCCGCCGCGACACAAGCACACGCCACAGCGACACAGCGTCACCAACGCGTCATTTGTGCCATTATGTTCGTAGACTTCTTAGTTATATTGTAACTTGAAAGACAATTATGGATATACTTACTTATTATAATACTATTTATCACGCAATCGTATTTTATTTTAAATTATTAATCTACTTTCAAAACTACTGTTACCGTATATACCTTCCCAGTTAAAGCTCATTATACTGTTGGTATATAAATAATCCATCTCGTAAATCTACTTAGCAAGTAATGATGCTATCATGAAATTTTATAAATGTATGCCACAACGCTGCGAGTCTATTTTCGGACAACTTCAATTAAATAACATGGTTATAAATAGGAACTTGTAGAGTAAATTAAATTTATTTATATGAAACCAGCGCCGCGGAGACTACAAGTGCCCTTAATGAAACAGGTGTTATGTTTAAATCTATTTGCTATTTATTTACATTCATGCTGCGGTTTGAATAAACTGTTGAGATATATTAATATATTTTTGATTTTAATTCAGGTCAAGCGATGCAATCTCGGTCTTCCAAATATATAATTTGATCTTGAATAATTTCTTGTTTACCCAACGTTGGTTTAATAGTCGTGTCTCTATGTTTACGGTTAGCTATTCAGACGGTATCGCGAACTGGTGCAGTAGGTATGTGAGCTGCACGGCAGTTTTCATTTATTTCCTCTAATCCCTCAAAAAATCCAGCATGCGGAGACACTTTTAGGGGCAGCGCAGACAGACTGTCCGTGACGCACATTTTTGCAATTATATGCAGTAACGCAAAAATCTGTCACGGATATTTCACTGACACGCACACGACGCACATCATCGATCATTCTGTCGGCAGACCTAGACCCTCTTTTTAAATGTCTCAGACGCAGAAAAAGTCTGTCGTCTGTGCAGCCCCTTATAAGTACTGGATTTTGATCTTGAAAATTTCTTGTGATATTTACCTTTGGCGAGTATTGGGAGAGGCCTATGTCCAGCAGTGGACTGATGTGGGCTGATGATGATGATGATGATGATGATGATTTACCTTTGAGGAATTCGTGCAGAAGCCATACGCTATGAGAATATCATTGGCTTACCCTTACAGAGCCTAGAAACGCATTGTCGCTGGCATCACCTGATACTGATTTTATAGACATAATTAATTTTAATTAAGCTTATGATGATGATTAATCTGTTGCTATGGAGAGGATATGATGGAACAGGTATGGGCATACAGGCTTGTAGTATAGTATTATAAATAATGAAATAATAAAATCATAATTTTACATTTTAGACAATTTATTTCATTTTACACATGTTCATTATTTAGACAAGTTTCCTTATGTTATATTTACATTGAATGCACAGTATGGCCACCGATAGAACGAACAAATATACCGAAACGGTCTTATTAACTGTTTTTTTACAAATACCAAAATAATTTGGTTATAAATACGTGTCTACTATGAATTTAACTGTATTAAATGTATGAGATTAGAAATGACTAGCGACTTTGGCTTAGTAACTGTTAAAATGTTAAAAATGGCCTCTTAACGTTAAATTTGACTAATCGATAGAATTAACGTTACGATATCGTTGAGCTGTTAACACCTTAAAAAATTATATTATCATGCAAAACGTATTATATTTACATAGTCTGTTTTGCGAAGAATTTGACGGGTCAGATATTTGATAGCTTTATTTCGTCATTCTCAAAATAAATCTCTATATCAATAGTTAACAAAAATATATTAATATCATCAAGTACTCGTACCCGTATAGTGTCAACTCTGGGTGATGGTTTCTGGATAAATAACGGTTGATAAACAAGGAGTCTCCTTTTAGTAGGTAATCCAGAACACCAGTTTCTAAATCTCTGCGTTAAAGTTTATTAAAAAACCAAATTAAAATATTTACACTAGAAGCGAATCTAAATCGATATGTTTCTAATAAATTAACCACAAATCGATAGACTGTCGGCTATCAAATCTCTGAACCCACTTAACATTAATCTCAATCAATACAACAATCAAGAAAATACATTACTTATCAAGTTATCACTTAATCGATTTAAAATGGCTGCACAATATGACTAGCATACACAATTTACGCATATCGAGAAACGGGTGGCTCTTGTGGGAAGTAAATTACTATTTATATGTCGTGGATGCTCGGCGCGTCTCATAAAGAGTTTATGCATACGGCGTTTCTTTCGCCATCGATGATGCGTTTTATAATTGTGCTCTTACGGCGCTGTACACTGTACATGGCACAAAAACAGGTTGTTGCGTTCTTATAGATTTTAATTCGTAAGTGTTTTATTTGGCACGCATTCCAACATCATCCTTAGAAGGATTTGGTACCACAACCCCGGCTTTCACAGCGTATGATATTATGGTCTAAGATTTGAGTAGAAAAAAAAATGCCGAATTGATATAGCATGTCTGTATTGTCGGGTCAGCACGTTATAAACACGAGTTTGCGACATTTCAAAGTTGTGCAGTACACGTAAGTGTACATGGTTATTATGCATGAATTTAAAGTTGACGAAATGGAACGCAATATGCATAGACTTTTACTCCTGCAGTGCAACTCTCGATGCGAAGTACTTGGCTGCGCTAACTTAGAGGGACCAGCTGATTTGTGTGCTCAGGTTTTGTGCATTCCTCACTAATAGCTGTCGAGCTCTTAAATATCTATTTGCATGGAGAAAACAAGGTCGCGACTAAATTGCCAGCAGCTCTGTCTGGGAAATTGTGGTAAGTATTTGATATAGAAATATGTAGAGGTCATTGCCAACCTTCATTGGAGTCTATTGGAGAGGCACCCTAAGAAGATCTGTGTAAAAAATAATAAGGGTCACAGACATCTTCATTAAGTAGCGTAGCCAAGCACTTGAGCAAAGCGTGACCATGCACACCGCAGTGGAACAGCACCTTTGTTTTGGCAAATTAATATACCTAGAGCTTTCAATGTAAATGCATGTTTTAACACAATCAAGGTTGTCTGAAGCTGACAAAAATGGACCAATGATATTGATCTATTGAAGTCATAATATCATTGGTATTATTCATTAGGTCAATTTTTGTCAGCCTAAATCAGCAGCTTCGCTTGTGTCGAAACGCACCCTAAAATTCATTATGCTTATGTTGTTGACACATTTCTGTCTATGCGCTTGGGTACAAAGAGAAAAGTACAGGATGGAGAAAGTATGCGAAAACATATAAGTTCGTTTTTATTAATACAAGTTTTCGAGAACTTAGATTATTGGGCGTAATTAGATATCTATGTCATCTTAAATATCAGTGACGTCATATTTATCTCGACATTTAAGAATTGAACTAGAAAGTCCCCACATAAATTGTCATATTTATGTTAACAGTTAGGTGAATGCAATTACATTTTGATTATATTACATTTACAAATTGCACCATTTCCAACCTGTAACACCATAATTGTAATCTAAAGATTCAATCAAAATCTTTAATTCGACAAGGTGACATTTACCTATCACATATTCCCATTCATTTGTACAACAATGTAAAATAGATTCGTAAATATAATTAACAAATAGCTTTATTTACTAACATTGTGAATAAGAATCTCTCTATTGGAATGGTTTGGTTGTATTGGATTGGACTTCGAGGATATAATGCATTGGAAGCATATTATTACAGATGTAGTTTTAGCACAAATTGTGCCAAAATGTTTCCTAAGATATTGTTAAAAGGTTGACACACTTTTACACTGCTTTTGTATGTAACTTTTTATTATTAGGAATTTGGTTTGCTGTGTAACTTTGTCACGTGAATCATTATCTTTAATTCGTTTTTATTATTGCCGTGTTAATTTTATTTTCTTTGATGTTTTTATTAACCTATTTTAAAGAACATAATAAAGAATTTTTCTTAAAGCAATTCCAATTTACAACTTTCTCTCTCTCAAGTTAATTACATCTTACAAACGCACAAAAAATTAGTTGGCACATATGAAAAGGGAGGATATATTTTGGGGCTGTTTTCAAATAAGTTTAGAAAAAGAATTGAATAAAATCTACACAGTTTCCTTGGCCACATGTGTCTAATCGTTCCTACGATTAGACATTTCCCTAACCACTTACACTAAACAGACACGTGTCTTCGCAGCAGCTGCGATTGTCTCACACACAGTCAACGGTAGGTAATCCGACATGTAGACGCTCCCTATATTCTCTTTTGTTTATTCTTTTATATAGTGATTTATCGCCGCCACTAGATGGTGTTATTATACTATTGATGTTTTCTATTTCTTGGCTTTCTTTGTCCTGGAATATTACCCAGTGTCATATATATGTTATGGACCAAGTGATTAATGCGGGCATTATTTATAATGCTAGGGCATTATGAATAATGTCAAACTCTCTTGGGCAAAATGATAATTACTATCTAAACTTCATTATTTATCACATTGCCGGTCATTATTGTATTGCTACTTGACAATTGGTCAATTTGATAACAACGCAAAATTTTACGAGTTGCGGGAATGGAAAGACGCGTCTAATATATTATTTGTTTAGATTTGCATTGTAAGCTAATATGGACGAAATAAATCTGTTATTTGCTGCACGATAGTATACATTATAGTTTCAATTGTATGTCCTGTTAACTGACAGACCCAATACTCATTTGGCAGTGACCTCTGCCTTCTAAGCCAAAGGTTGTGGGTTCAATCCCCGCACAGTACAAACATCTGTGTGCATGAACTTTATTTACAAAATAAAGTATGTAAGTTTATCAGTTGTCTAGTGTCCATAGTACAAGTTTCGGCTTAGTTTGGACACAGGTTAATAAATAGTTATTTGGACTAGATGTCGATGTGAGGACCAGCGTGGCATACTTTTATTCTTTATTCTTAAACTACTCTACGTGTAACCGCTATGTACCTGATCGTATATCTGTAATATCTTAATCATTGGCTGAAACCAACGTTTACAATAGGGTTGTTTCCAGGGTCAAAATAATTATATTACATTTAGTCCGTATTTTAGATTATAAAAATTATAATTTGACTTTTACTAAGCTTATTTTGCTGAAAACTACTAAAAACGAATTATGTAGGTATGCCAAATAAAGGGTAGCAATGTTTTCTAATAATATAACGAGTCTGTTTGTTTAACATTTAGTTGACTTAAAGTTAAATAGCAATATTATACAAGAAATTGTTATTAAAATATGTTTTATTACTTTGCCTAAAAGGTGATAGACAAAATATATAATGCCCGGTCAATTTGAATATTTGAACAAGTACTATCAAATTGCCCTATCTTATTGGGCGTTTATCATAATGCCCGGGCATTATAAATAATGCCCAATTTATCACTTGGTCCATAACATATATACTTTCGGGTAGCATCGTGGTATCATCGACATTGTGAGCCCGCTTGAAGTGTTGATGTTACACAGCTGAGATGAGCAGTATCGATTAGGCCCGATGTAACACAAAAAGTGCGTTCAGTTAGATATGAAGTCCTCATATGCGGTGAGAAACGGCTAGCTTCAGGCTCGGGAAAAGAATCTTGCATCGACCTGTGTCAGGTATCCAGCTTGACGCAGTACCTATTGGTTACAAATGGAGTTTATTACAGTTTTTTTTTGTTACTCGCTGCGAAATGGGGCACGGTTAGGATACGAAATGGGGCACGGTTATGGTAGCGCAAAATCGGTCTTATCTCTTATCTTGTATCTGTAGGTAATCTTTGCACCATCTTGTGTCAGTATCTAGCGTGACACAGTATTTATAACAACTGGGAGTACAACACACAAACGCGCAGATCTTCTCTTGCACCGGCCTGTGTCAACATTCTGTGTGACGCCGTATTGTTTAGAATCGGAGTATACCTACACATATACGTACAGTTTAGTGTGGCGTCGTTCCAAGGGTACAAAATAGGGTTCTGAAGTAGCATGTAGTCTTGATTACAACTGCTGCTATGCACAAGCGCGCAGTGTATCTCTTGCACCGGCCTGTGTCATCCTGCGTATCGCTGTATTGCTTACAATCCGAGTATAGTTCACGTGTGCGTACAGTTTGGTGTGTGCGAGGGCGTGGGCGGGCTCTAGGGCGGCGCGTAGTCGTGCGCCGGCGCCGGCGAGTAGTCGGCGCCGTGCAGTATCGATTAGGTCTGGTACTGCAGCATGGGCGCCGCCGCCAGATTGGCGTGGTGCCCGCTGTTCATCCGCAGCGCTGACAGCGACTTGTTGTACCATTCGTCTTCAGCGCTCATGCCTGCGGAAGGAAAGCCGGTTAGTAAAATGATGACGTTGTCTTGATTTCCTCCTACGATGACGTCTGTCGAGCGTGCATAGCGTGCGAGCGTGCATGCACTGGTTCTATGAGACTGCAATGCTTACGACATCATAACAATGTAGTACATGATATCGGTACGCTTAACCAAGATAGGCTCAGCGTAGGAGACAATCAAACGTAACGGTTAACTAATACATTGCGATTGCGAAGATATTTTATAAGGAACAACGAGGCGTAGCGCGTCGCGTGTCGCGGTTTGTCACGAAAAACGCTGTTCCTTAAACGCCTTCTACTTTGCCGTATGTTTTACGGCGTCAAGCGCCATTTGGACTGCCAGAGTTTAAATATTACAGAAGGTAATTTACGAATCTAAAAGTTATAACAAATTGTAAAGAGGCGTCTCTGTCTCAGTCCCTGTGTTGTTACCTACTCGGAGTGTCGAAGGTACATCTTAAGGTTGAATCATATAAAATCTTTATTTCAATCTTCATAAGATTAGCGATTTATTGGGCTCGATGTATTTGACACCAATTTTATTATTATCTGCTAGCTCAATCCATTCGTCAGCGAATGTACGTATATGTAGTAAAAATCAGCTTTTACTCGCTAGGTGACAGTTCCAAAGTTTTGTTCGCCGAATTAACCGGAGTATCGCGTAGTATTGCCCTGTTTCGGTATTGATTTTCCCTTACAAAACGGCTGATTCTACGAACTGTTCGCAACGTACTCGCCATACATATTACATATACACCGATGACGGAAAATGGGTCGCGTCAGTGCTTCAATTGAATATGGAGCTGCGTTTCAATTTGTGTATGGGGAGATATAGCGACAGGATAGCTGCATGTAGTCTTTAGTTATAGGTTTTATGAGAGTAAATTGTTATGTAGAAGAGTACATTACGTGTACGTAATGAAATTATTTTAAAAGTAAAGTGCAAAAATGTTTTAAGCCACTGAATGTAAAGCTAGGAATACATAAAAGATTACAGTACGTTGATACGCACAGGATAGTCAGTGTGAAAACACGCATAAGATATAGAGCTTTTTTCCCTAAATTCGTCGTATTTCACTGCAATAGTTGTATCTCACTAGTTGAAGTGCTCGAATATTGGCTATATTTGTACAGTTGTAATCTTGGACAGATATTGTCCATAAATGTGTCATTAGGGACTGATTCTTGCATTGCTCTTTTAGCCCCAATACAGAATCTTGGTGCAAATATAGCCAAAGTGTGGTGCCGGTATAACAAACACGAGCAACGCAAATACGCAATACCAATTGTGATGGTTTTAAACATTGTTTGAAATGTCTCAAGATATAAAAGTAAAACGAACATATCACAGAAGATAGACAGACATATGATTCAGACTTATTTACGGTACCAGTCCTGTTCCCTAGTACAAATCTGCTCTCTGCATGACCTAAAGGTTGACTTAGTAGAGAATGCTCCCTGCAATAACTTCGCCGTTTGTACCATTGTTGTACAATAAAGTTTTAATTAATAAATGTATTGAACACTTCATAACTACACGAGTACCTACTTTTAATAAAAAACAATTAGATCAGGTATAACAGTAACAGTACCACTTACGGAGACCATGATTGAATAGTTTAACCAACATCTAAATTGTTCCCAGTATATCCCTCAGTGGAATCACCCTAGGCCGGTCATTATCGACGTGTGTTCTAACATAGTCGTACATCTATGTATACCTATATGTGCTCAGTCACGTGCATTTTGGTATATGCAACACTCGACAATGAGCCTTACTGTGTTGGCATTAGGGCGTTTAAATGTAATTTTGATCCGCCGCTCTAACTATACATACGCACACGCTAAAGCTATACGATACATACGCACCATGAATTTTGTAAACCCGGTCACTGCGACCATCGTCATACGATGGGTAATAGGGTTGGCATCGGTGTAGTTATATGTATATTAAGACAAACATATATTGATAAACTGGCTTATTGTAAAAAGCGTTTGCTTAAATGCCAAGGATCCGCATTTGGTTCTACGTCTGATCAATTTAAGAATTGATCTCGGGGACACCACTCTATCATAGTCATAATCTTTTATCTTCCTAAGTATGTGTTGACCTTTATAACAAAGACCATTATGATACTTGACTGGCTCGTTGGATCAATTGGTAGTGACCTCTGCCTTCTGAGCCAAGGGTCGTGGGTTCAATCCCCACACATTACAAACATTTTCGTGCATGAACAAGTCTGTTTGTATTGGTCTGGGCGTTTTCTATGTATAATATGTATTTATTTACAAAAAAAAATGTATCTAAGTAAGTTTATCAGTTGTCTAGTACAAGCTTCGGCTTAGTTTGGGGCTAGATGGCGCTGTGTGGCCCAGCGTGGCATGTCTTGGGTTATTTATTTATTTACATGTCAGCACTTGTTATATCGGAACCTTCGGGTGGCAGGTAAGACGAACTTGTTCTCAGTTTTACACAATTATCGATAGGTACTTATAGTTTGGATAGAAAAAAGGTAATTGTTGTGTGTCGTGTCAATAATATCAACGCCCAATCTAAAATCTAGGGCAAGCCGTTTTATGATACCTTTTAAAAATACAAACGCACATGTTTACAGGTGCATTGGATCTTCTCAGGAATATTCGTTCATTTTCCCCCAATTTTCATCGCGAAACGTAATATGCAATTTATTATTAATTAAAGAATTTAAGAAAGTGAATATTCACTTCAACCAGCAGTGCTTAAGTAATGATAAATCTTTATTTATTCATGATCCAGAGATAACGAAGTTAAAACCCGCTAATAAAATGGTCTACGAAAATTCGTAGCGTTCGGCGCCCCCGTAGCGTAGCTGCGAGCGAGGCGTAGCGCGGCCCCTATGTAGCCGCAGTCGGTACATAGCCGCGTAGCCACGTAGCCAGGGGGTAGGGAAGCGAATAGTGAGGTACCGAATCGACCCTGCGTTTTCTCAAGATGCAATCTCGCCACAGGAAATAAGATATTTGCCGAGACGCCGCGAGGACGCCCGCCAAAGTAAATGTAGTGGAAATTTTCTTATTAGAATATCTACGCTACGATGCCTTCCATCGCTCGGTCGTTTTTTTCGACGCAGGAATCTGCGCCGGCGGCGTTACACGCTCCGTCGCCTCGGATTTTTACCGAAATTCTTGACGCTTGGAAAAGTTTGCGACGGGTTTGCCGATGCTCATATAGCGCGTCTAACTAGAATAGATTTAATACGATGGAAGTATGAAGCGGGTGATATTCTTCAGAGTGATTTATTACTATTGAATTCCCTTAAGTAACAATATATTTTTAACAGACATACTACATAGTTGCCTACGTCTACAACATATCTATTTTAGAATTATTTACGTTATATCATTATCAACAACTTTCTTAACCCGCGTTAAAGTCATTAAAATGACTGAATGACTAAGTATATCTTATGACTTTTTGGTAGTAGGTTAAAAATGCTACCTATCAATGATAGGTATTATAACCATTCAGATGTTAATGAAGCATATAACTGCCTATATGATACAATACGCATGCTATATGATTTATGCTTTCCTTTTATCACAATCCATGTAAAAACTAGGAAAAATATTCTATCTAATTTCACATTTAATCTACAAATTTCACGTGGAATCAAAATTTGTAGTAAACGAAAAAGGAACATGCTTTGGCGATACAGGAGACTACATAATAATGATAGTATTACACTCAACCAATGCAATTTATCCTGATAATAGAAAATGTGATCTATTAGAGACATAACTTACTTATATATTTACCAGCAACAGCGGTCTGTATACAATATGCTATTAATGCGTAATTTGGAATTCTAAGTTCGATCGAAATCCTTGGCGTAGTTAGATTGATTAACATACTGTAATTAGTATGTAAACTTGGCGCCTACCCACCAGTAATCAGCGTAAGAGGTAAGTTCGCTAACTTAATGCCGTACGCGCCGGAGATTACCAATCCAGCTGAGATATGTGCCAGGTAGTAATTCCACCTGTCAACACACTTGTGTGACATGCAGGTAAGAATACATATATTTAAATTACATGTAAAAAAATATTAAAGCAACATCCTGTGCTAAATTATTGAACCTGACAAATGCTGTAAATAAATTTTCTTCTGTCTGGAATGTGGACAATATTAAAACTGCATCACCTAAACCTTATTATGTAAAATGATTCTTAGTTTATAGGAATGTTATGTAAATATTTTCGATTTCATTTATGTTCGATTTCCGAAATTTATGTAAATTACCATGTGCGTGTGGTGTGAGTGTTCTTTTTTAAATTTCATCCAATCGTTACGAAATTCAGTAATGTTTTAGGAAATAATAAAGTATGAGAAAAGTTTCAAGAGAATTATTCCTCTCATAAGGATTTGGATTATACCTATCTACCTATGTCACATTTGAAAAAAAAAACGAGTGTTTTAAAACTTAATTACAGTACTCAAGCGACAAAGTGTTTTGTTTGAAATCTATTCATATCTCCCCAATAGTATGACTGAAATATATATTTTTATATTAAATCCCTTTCCTTTGTAACCAGATCGGTAATTTTATTAGATACGAGAGGCTTTTCTATTATCTCCACACTAAATGCCAATAAAGCATTGAAGGCCAGCGTTGAGGAATCGTAATTAACTTTTTCTCTTTTCGATATCATCTTGCGGGGCTTAGCGGCAAGTTTTCTCATTATCCTATGGGGTATTTGTATAAAAACGATCGTCCACCGCCCGCCAACTTTATAATTGTCTTGACGCACCTAATAGAAACTTGATGAAAGCTGCCTCGGTGCGGGCGCGCTACCCGCTTTTTGTTCGAACCAACTAAAATGTAAGTTCTTGTTGTGTAGTTTATGAAATATTCATTTTGAGCTAAGTGCTAATTTTGTTTGTGATATGGATGCGGGATTGAAGTGCTGTGATAATGAGTGGAAGGCTATATTTGATTTTGTTATGGTCCCAAGTAATAAAATCGGACTTCATTGTGAAATATCTACAAAAATATGTATTTACATAGTATTTACGTATGAGTAAATATTATGAAGCCAATTTCACAAAAGTACCATTTAATATGCGTACGTTTATCGAACAAACTTCTTACGAAAACAATGCAAAGCAGTACATAATACTTACTAAGCTATTGCAATAGAATATTCTTTATAAGCGTGCGTATTTTCATGCGAAATGGGACAATGTTTTCACTAATAGAACTTATATACCTACTAGTGATAGGAATCAAATAACATCGTCATGGTGTGTTTGGTGAAACATAGTGGTACTTTTAACTTTTTTTTTCGAAAAAATAAGAAAACTAGCTATAGTTCATTCGCGTTCTTCACGCGTCACTATTTTCTTAACGCGAATGAACTATAGTTGCTAAGAAGGAAACTAAAAACATCACTAACACGTCCTCATATTTAACTAGAAATTACATAAACAATACTAAATATATTCACTCGTAAAATGGAACATTGTATGGACCTACGGTGTTCTTTTGGTAATATTGTATTTTACGTAAATGTATTAATGTGTGTAATGTAGTTGTATCTAAAAGTACCTGCGGATCATTACACTTACGGCCGTATTCACAAAAGTTACGATGCGTCGCGCGGACCCACTGTGCCATGCCTGTAGGATTTTGGGCACCTGTGTGCCCCCCCCCCCCCCCCCCCCCTTTGACCCCCAATCACTTAGGTGATTACCTCAGGTGCCTACGGTGGAACACTTCGAACGCACAGGTACCCAAAATCGGCGATTCGACGGTTGTGAATACGGCCGTTAGTCAGTATGTGTCAGTGTTGAGGTATACTCACTCATGGTGTCCTGGCGCATGCCGACGGCGCTCATGTTGGCGCCGTGGCCCATGGAGAAGCCCTGCGGCATGGGGTACGAGCCGCCGCCCATCTGCGACAGCGAGAATATGTCCTTCTGCAGCTCCTCGTAGCTGCCGTGGTGCTGTTACACAAAAATGTACCTTTTAACATACTGTTTAGACTACATATTTGAAGTCTAGTTGTTCTTGTTCTTCTTGTCGAGTAGACACTTAGACAGCAAATCTTAATCTTAACTAATATTATAAAGCTGAAGAGTTTGTTTGTTTGAACGCGCTAATCTCAGAAACTACTGGTCCGAATTGAAAAATTCTTTTTGTGTTGAATAGACCATTTATCGAGGAAGGCTTTAGGCTATATAACATCACGTTGCAACTATTAGGAGCGAAGAAATAATGGAAAATGTAAAAAAAAACTATTCCGCGCGGACGAAGTCGCGAGCAAAGCTAGTCGTCATATATAATGAGACCAAAACTCCGAAACGCGGATCGCTTTATCGTTAGCGTTCAGTAAGTCCTCGAGCGGACATGTATCTGGGCACGCGGGGCACTGGAGTAGGTGGGCCATAGTTTGGTGGGTGCAGCCACACCGTTGCACGAGGTCCGCCCGGGGCGCACTCAAACGCTCCCCGGAAGCCGGGGGTAGGGGTATTTGCCCTCCCCGGACCAGAAGTGCCGGCCGCTTGTCATCTGCGGCTGGCTGAGGCAGGCGGGGATGTGGCCGTATGCTTCGGCGCTACCCGTATCCCTGCCATTTGCTGCCCACTGGCGACACAGGGGGGTTTAGTGGGTATGCCCTCTCATTTTGGGAGGTGTGAGTCCCACACACCATGCCGACTCCCCCCGGAGGCGGCATGAAGGTGCGTAATGCATTCCCCTCTAAAAAAAAAAAAAAAAAGGTGGGCCATAGTTTGGGGGGCGGCACCACACTCGCACCGGTTAGCAGAGGCGTCCACAAAGCCCCACCTACACAGGTTGTCCTTGCTGCGGCCAACCTGTTAAAAGTTCCGCTTAGATTCCAAGAATTCCGGATAAAAGAGAGGGCATAGCGAATCTCTGCTAGAATTGTGCCACCCGTATAGAATACCGCAGCTAAATGACTTTCGGGTCGTGTTTCTGCCGGTGAAAAGGGTTTCTGGAGTTCGTGTGGCGAGTGCTGTATCGACAGTCGGAGGTAAGGATTGGCAACGCGGATGCGATACCCCAGGCGTCCGTAGGCTGTGGTAATCGCTTAACATCAGGCGGAGGCTTATCCGCCACTTTTATGGCTAAAAAAAAGAGTTAAAAGGTTGGATAGCTTATGACGCCTCCGTCAGACCCTCGTCTGGCGTGTTTATTGGTAATCTTTGCCTTTTATCTTAAGGTCGGATGTTGCCCTGCCATTTAGAGGGTGATGTGAAGGTGCATGTTAGGACTTTATATCGCGGCTTAATGCAGAGTGAGGCCCTCTTGGATGTTGCAACAGCCGTGCTGCCGTTTATATTTGTTTGTATTTTAGTGCGAGTGTGCATGTTTTTTTTTCTTTTTTTATACCACTGGGTGGCAAACAAACCTACGGCCTGCCTGATGTTGAGCGGTTACTGCAGCCTATGGACACCTGCGACACCAGGGGTATCACACGCGCGTTGCCAACCCTTTAAAAACCTCTTCATAACCTTTTGTCGCATGTGTTGTGATGTCCAAAAATAATAAACATTTCTTATTTTAACGAGCAGTTTGGTTAAGTGTTAGTCAACGCAGCCGACGAATTGTCGAAATGCAATAAAGTAAGTACCCACTCAAAACATACACGAGAACTAGCAAAGCGTTTACATCTCGCGTGTTTCCACGTGAGTATCTCGTCTCGTCTCGTCGTTAGCGCGGCGCATTCGACCGCAATTTACGCCATTACCATACGCGCTAATCAGCGGCGCTGATTACGCCGTAATGCGATTCGCGGCCGCGCGCTAAATAATGTAAATATCCGATGGCCAGCCCACGGCGACCAATCGGACCGTGTACCTGTGTTTAAACTATGAGTATATAAGCATATTTTATAAGCACAACATGTTAGGTTCCTGTAGGTTTCAGGAGAATTATAGATGGGAACCGCACAGTGTCAATTTCTCCGTAAAATAAAATTGCGTACCTAAATGGGTAGGTACCGTTTTAGGTACGCAATTTTATTTCACTGACTGTAGGTAGAGTAAATAATGCCATTACTATGTAATTAGAAGCCAGGAGCTAACAATTGACATGTCGTGTGACTTGCACGATTTGTTCGTTCTATTACATAGCAATGTAAGAACATAATAATTATAAAAGAGAAGAATAAGCAAAAAATAAATCTCGAAAATGACTATTTTTCTTAGCCAGTTAGATGGTGTACCTATACCTTCCTATTTTACTATTCATGATTTTTGTAACATTGTATGGTAAACCAAAGATGGTAACTGAATTTGGTACCTATGCTTGTTATTATTTGATGGCCTTGATGGTTTAATGGGTAAAATGTTAAGCCTAAAGGTCAGACGGTCCGAAGGTTCTGGTAGCGATTCCCAATTTAAGAAATCAACTATCATAAATTTTCTCATGATCGAGATTCTGGTCGCATACAAGAGAAACCTTTGTTTGAAAACAGGTGTTTGGAGTGAAGTATCTGGCGTGCTTAATTAAAATGTACAGTTAATGATGTCCCGACGCGTATTTATTTTAGTTAAACTTGTTATAATGCAGTGTCCAGAGTGCGGACGGACCTGCTGACCTGACGTAATTGCAATAATATCCGCCGCCGCTATCCCATTACCGAAGTGTTAATGAAACGGTGGCTCATTAATGCCCCGATTTATAATAAAAGCGGGTGAAAAATTAACCGCGCGCCGACACCGCGCCGGCCGGTACAATGGGGTAGTATGCCTTCTTATTGGCGTCGGGTAAACTAGGCGACAATCGGTGATATGTCGTTGACACCTCAAACGGATTGACCTTATACTGAAAAGTGACGCGCTCCAAGAGGTTTCCAAGTTATGGAATGCCCTTCCAGCTCATGTGTTTCCTTCCTCTTACAATCCTGCATTGTAAGAGGAAGACGCGACAGGCGCGGTGGGATTGCCCTAGTGTGTCGACCTAACTTTAGACCTCACGATTACACGTAAGTAATTCACCTAGTCTAGCCTACGATGGAGCGCTTAACCAACGCCCGCTCGTTAACCGAAAGTGCGTGTACATCATGCCGTTGCAGCCGGCAGGTAGGGTTGCCTGCGGTAGGCGCGTCTCACCTGCGGGTAGCGGTTGATGGTGTTGGGGTGCGGGTAGGGCTGGTACCCCCGGTAGCCCTGGATGTTGCGCATCATGCCGTTGCAGCCGGGCAGCACCGCCGGCGCCAACGCTTTCTGCAGCTGCTTCTCCTGCTTGCGGTACTTCGCTCGACGGTTTTGGAACCACACCTGGTTGGCACAACATCAATATGTTAGATACCTTTAAGCCAAGAATGGTATGGATAGATAAGTACCTACATCACTTTATTGGATAAAACAAACAATCAAATCTTTTCTCTTTATATTATTAGTGTAGAAAACATTTATTGCACTAAAATTGCTTGTAAATTTGTATTACAGGCGTTATAATCTATGGTAGTGCAGTCACTTAGTAATGGTATTACAAGTGAATACCTAGTAAGTGCGCTATGCGCAAACTTTAGTTTTTGGGGAGATTTAATCAGAATTTATGTACTTTTACTTGTTTTTCCTACATTTTGTATATCTAAGTACTTATGTGTAATAAAGTTTAACAATTATATCTTTCGGTGAGTATTACTATAGTTTTCTTTATTGCTATAATTTATATTGCCTAAACAGTTAATATACTAGTATTCTCATCTATGTATAGGTAATAGGAATGAATGTGATATAATACACGTGTTGTTCAAGTACATGAATGTCTCGCGCACACACTTGGGACATACCTACATGCATCGTATACATACGTAATATGTAGGTAGCTATGGTAACAATGTACTTGTAACCGTATGTATTCGCTGTGTACCCATAACAACAAACATGCCATCCAAAACGCATTCCACCAAACACCTAATCCGCATGAAAAAAACTAATATCCTCTACCCTCCGTACATAGGGTATGTGAGGGGTGGGTGTATCGCTTATTTATACGCGGCGTGCGTGAGGCGGGAGGGCGAGAGAAAGGGGGAGGCGGAGGGAGGCGCCCTAATCAGCTGTAATCACCATATCAAACGGCGCGGCTCATTCCCGCTGACAACAACGTGATTAGGCACTGCCCCCATCATTGTTTGCACTTTAAAAGCGCACAATATGAAGTATTGGAACTAGGATTGGCTGGTAATTGGGTTAGAGTCCGTTTTGTTGGTCTAAGGGGGATTTATTTTTGTGTACGTCTTTAATTGAGTAATTAGAGCGATTCTTTGGATGGTACTTGAACTGCATAGTCGATCTATCTATTTTATTGTTAACTAGCGACCCGCCCTCACTTTGCTTCGGTATACATACGAGTATAGGTAAACCTTCCTCTTGAAACACTTTTATCTATTAAAAATAATATAACAGCATTTTTTTAAAAAAAAGCGACTTCCATATGGTGAAGTATACCTACCCATTCAAACAAAAAAGATGATGGATGGATGTATGTTACTCCTTCACGCAAAAAGTACTTACTGAATGTTGACTGAAACTTATAGGATAGGAAACTGATAGGTCACACTTCACAATAACGCCGTGTTATGTGTTATTAACATATTGGCTCGTAGGTAAGTCATTGTAAAAAACTGTAATTTTTCTTGCTTCAAGCCCTAGGAGTAATTTTTATTCAAATCGCTTGAATCATTTTAAAGTTTTCTTTTCAAAATAAGTGTGACTGTAAGGTCTAACTCACACTGGCGCAGAGTCGAAGCGGCGGGACGCGTCATTTTTTTCCGCCTAAAGCATATCTTTATTGTTCTACTATTTAAGTACAAATTTGTGCTATGTTAATATGGCAACTTACGACGCGCTTCCACGCTCAGCTGGATTCGAATGGATTCGCGAGTCATGACGCGCCGCGTCGCTTTGACTCTGTGCCAGTGTGAGTTGGGCCTCAGTAAGCCTTTGAATAGGCATTCCATTTCTAAATTAATTAAGTACCTACATTGAGAAATTTCAATTTAATTTAAAATACTTCAAGCAATAGTTTCTTACTATTTTATCTTACTTTATTATCTATCTCTATTATTATATACGGGACCAGCCCTCTTTATTCACAACACTTCGAAAATATAGTCTATGATTTGTCTTTTTCTAAGTTAATGAGTTTGAAAGAGACAAAATATAGAAGTCGAAATCGAATAGGTATATCACCTATTCAAGTTAAGATAACCTATTCAAGTTATCCAAATATACCAAAATATTTATAGCCACATGTGGGTGGGTGGACTATGCCTAGGAATACTAAAATCAACAATAGAATAGTAAATTGGTCGTAAGAGGTTAAGAATACTGAACTGTTAGGTAAATATTATTTAAAAAAAACAACAGCAAAAACCCGTTTTGAAACTAAGATTTCTCTTGTAATAAATAGATAGCGATTGGAGCGCTTCCCGGGACACCCAGGTGCGACACTAATTTAGAAAAGTTTCCTAAATAAAAAGTGGAGCTTTGGGCTGGCGCGGAGGCTTTATGTGAAAATAGGCTTGTTGCCGTAAAAATGGAATCAGTCCGTCTTTTAACTTATTCAAAAATCAAAGACACGTATTTTTTCATTTGTAAATTAGACCAATAATGACAAAGATATAACCCGTTAAAAGCCCTAACGTCACGTCGTGTAGCATTATTTCGCACGGAGTGACGTCAAAGACTCCTAAATTTTAATGGCTTGTATCTTTGTTATATTTTGTTTAAATGAAAAAAGGAAAAATACGTGTCCAATATATTTTTATGATCTAAACTACGGATTACAGATACTGTAATTATTTTGACCCTGGCAAAATTCCTATTCACTAATAATTCCTTTGTCAGGGTCTTAAAGGCTTAATAGAAATGTTGCTATAAATAATAATTAAATTGAATAATAATCATTAAAACAATAGAAAGCTCAAATTGTGTAGGTACACATAAGTATTTACTTCACAACCTACTATTTACGAGTACATTGTAGGTTTGCCGATCATCCGGTGAAGGGCGTTGTTACGAAAAAACTTATTTCCTTGATCATTCCACGTATTACCGGTTTAGATGTTTTGCCCAAATGCGGTTTTGAAATAAATACGTTTGGTAGGATATTTATTATGAATTGTTTGTTAGTTTTCTTTATATCCTCAAAATTTTCAAGATCAAAATGTCGCAACGATTCTTTTATTTATAAAATAGACTATGTTTGTTAATCATATATGAGCCAGTTTTTCATATATAAGTAAGTGAGACGTGTGTTCACCTCAAGTTATTTAGGCTAAATATATGACAAAATGGCTCAATTTCGCTTACTAAGCTAAAAAAAATAAGTAATTAATATCTTGGCCGGCAGTTGACGATTCGGGTGATAGGTGCAAGTAGATTTTGTTCTAAAAGTTATTGATTGGTTCCCTCGAAAATGTTAACTTTACACATACAACATACCAAGAGAGTTCACGTTATTAAAAATTCATTGTTAAAACAAATAATGTCGAATCGAACAAATAATACATATTTAAATTGAAACCGTTTACGGGAATAACTTAAAGAGGGGTAGGTACAACTTAATTCAGTAAGATCCGTCTCGAAGGCTCGTTCGACAAAGCCATCGCCCATTTCCCTACGAGCGCCGAGTTATCCTCGGAAAACGGTCGCCTTTAAACTGAAAAAGCACGGGGATCCGACAAAACATTTTCTTATTTCCAATTGTAGAATTCATTTGAGGGCAGAGACAATGTCGGGGGCGCGCGGGGAGGATGAGCGGCTAACTTCGTTATGGATCCATTTGATGGGATTGCAATGCCTCAGGGGCCGCGCGCCCACCGCCCGCCCCCCGCGCCGCCGCCACTCGTATTTTTATATCGAAATTTCCTCTAGAAGGAGGGAGCCCGACGTCGCCGTCGTCTTTAACGTTTACATTCTTATGTAGCGTCGTCTAAACGTTAATAGCCTCCTACGGCGCTGCACACACGCGGGCCCTCCCACGCGTTTCACAAGCTTTTAACCGTGCTACGTATGTATGTCCCCGTAATGTCGTTTCGTGGAACCTTTCATTTTCTTAGCAGAACTTTGTCACTCATTGCTCTTGAAAGAAAAGAGTAATTGTCTACGATGGAGCGATGATGAATAAAACATTTGCGAGCATGTGCGCGAAAAATAAAATAGCCGAGAGTCTTTATTGTTGGGCGTGACATGTTGCTTGAAATGGATTTTAATGGCGGGATGTATGAGTAAAGGTATCGGGGTTATTCTAATGGAATGTTTTAAGTATTAAATAGGTGAGGTTATGGTATTAGATAATATCACATCCTAAGGAAACAAACAAGCAAACAAACTGTACACAAAACATTTGTTACGTCAGACACTGATATTTCCTAAATAACTGTTTAGCCAATTTTAAAATAATTATTATACCAGTGAGAATCAGATTTTTTTGTAAAGTTTATAACAACGAGCTTTAAATGGCGATTTCGGTGTGCAAGATCGGAAACCTTCTAGTTTGGTTAATTTGTTCAATTTAATGATTTTCCAAATTAGTTTCGGTTTTATTTATAATAATAAATAATACTCCCGCAGGAACTTATATTCGTACTTTAAGACCAGCCTGTTGGTGGGTATCTATTATTGTTTCTGCAATTTAAGATTAACATGTCCCAACTTTCATAATGTTATAGGTACATTCATTTATCCCACATAATATTAGGATAAAAACACTTACAGTAAAATTTATTAAGGAACCCTAAAAACTGTTCAATT
Organism: Conogethes punctiferalis; assembly: GCA_031163375.1. Taxonomy (NCBI): domain Eukaryota; kingdom Metazoa; phylum Arthropoda; class Insecta; order Lepidoptera; family Crambidae; genus Conogethes; species Conogethes punctiferalis. The sequence goes on along the minus strand of CM062088.1, from coordinate 15,143,325 downwards.
CTGCAGCAGCAGATCAAAAAGTAAAATATTTCCAAATAGAATAATTAAAGCGACAAATTAGGTGCGACGGGGACAAATCAATACACAGCCTCCGGGGATTGAGCGTTTTAAAACTGAGATAAAGATCTGTCGCGCGAACATTTTGTATTCATACGGTCGTGGACGACAGATGCCGCTTTAATTCAATCCGCCTCCGGCCTACGCTCCAAATTGTGTTACGCGAGTATTCGCATCATTGATATTTGGACAATTCCGAAGGACGCGCCGATGCCATTGTACCGTGGGGCTGGCGGATTTGTAAGCGGTAGGAAATCGACGGGGACTATGATGTGCCACGTCGTAAAATTACTTACACTCATATGTTCTGTGTCCGCATAATGCCCTTGTGTGGATTAGGCATTAATAATGCAATGTTTCGTTACGCGAATATATTAATAGGCAGCGTTCGATAACGACTGAAATATTTATATTATTGTCTTGGGTTTTTAACGGGGCGTGAAACGGCTCTTATGCAGGCCGTCATAGTGTGATCGATCCGTGTCGCATTAACTAGTCGTGATGCGGATCGCTTATTACTCAAAGTAACCGTTCTGGAAAGGTATGGCAAACCTTTTCACTGTTCTCTTAAGATATTGTAAAATTTTAATGTTTTATTCATACTTTGACTGACACGGGCTGATGATGATGATGATGATTCATACTTGTGAATATGTGCTGCCAAATATACAAGTACAACTAGTACTAATCAGATTTTGCACAAAAATATAATATTTAGTCGGTAGTATTCCTCTTTCATACACCTAAATATTGTTTTGAAAATTTACTTCGATGCAACAAAAAGTCACTAGAATATCTCGTGTTTGTTTATGTTACAATCTATGCCAATAAACAAAAAGGAGTCGACAATTCATTTCAAGTAATTTAATTAAATGTAGGAAAATACTGGAAGGTCTTATATCCTGATCCTCCCATTAAATATTAGCAAAAAAGATAAAAAAGATATATTAGCAAAAAATATAGCTGCGATATAATTTGACTTTGTTAACTAAATTTTATCTCAGTGCCTATTCAGCACCAATATTACATTGGAGTAGGCAAAATCCAAAGAGATGGCAGTGAACATGTGTTTCGAAAATAATCGCTTAGCGGTGGGTGGTCCGTTTCACCCCATATTCCTCTATGCGCCATTGACTTCATTGACAAATCCTTTGTTAAAACGTATTTAGTGCCAATCTAAAACGGGATTTCTTGAATTTACCGATTTTTTGCAGTTATTAGACATTACGAATCTATTTATTTTTGTAAACGATTGTTTTCTTTTAATATTTTGATTATATGGTGAATTTGACCGATTAAAATCTATTTGATTTGGTCGATAAAATATTTTAATATTTTCATCCTTTTCTAAACGAAACCCTTATAGATTCGTCATGTCTGTCCGTCTGTCACAGCCACTTTTTACGGAAGTAGATGTATTCGGTGAACCGCATTAAGATTTTCATACAAAAATAGAAAAAAAGATATACATTTTTGGCTTTCCCCATACTTAGTAGAACTGAAACTTAGAAATTATAATCTACAAAAAATGTCGCGACATACACCTATATCTTCCTATCTGTTATAGTTACGTCGCAATAATCTTGAATGCCCGAAGCGAAGCGAGTGGGGGCGCTAGTTATTTTAATAATTTACATACCTTTACAATAGAGTTACTAACTCTCCTATTAAGCTGTGCTACAACAAAATAACTAACACATGTATAGAAGTTATTAAATGTACTGTTGCAGTTACCTGTATCCTCGCTTCGTTGAGCTTCGTCGTCCTCGCGAGCTCCTCTCGACAGTAAATATCAGGGTAATGCGACTTCGCAAACGCCGCTTCTAATTCTGCTAATTGTTCCTGTGACAAAGAAAAGCTTTGTTTAATAGATTTTCAGGTTAGCTATGTAAATATTTATTCAGATCTACGAGTATTTTAGGGTGCAACCTGTGATCGATAAAAGTAGTGCTTGCCATTTGATTTTGTCATGCACTATTGACATTTTTGGCTTGTAGGAAGATATTTGCACTAATGTGATCTATGATACAAGCGGTGACATGTAGCGGGTGTTGTAGCTGTCACTCTAGCGTGGCAGTGAGATACCCGAGTGAACGTGGTCCTGTGAGGCGGTGACGTCTAGGAGTATTCTAGCTGTCATGTCACTCTGGCGCAGCAGTGCTAATACCTGTATGAAGGTGATCCTTTGCCGATGCCATACTGGCATGGGGAGCATGCAGTTACTTGTAGGAGTGTGTTAGCCGTCACTCTAGGGTGGCAGTGAGCAGCATACCTGTGTGATCGTGGTCCTGTGCTGGCATCGGGCTAGCGTGAGCACGAGTAGTTACGTGTAGGAGTGTTTTTAGTTGTCACTCTAGTGTGGCAGTGACATACCTGTGTGAACGTGGTCCTGTGCCGACGCCGCGCGGGTCTGGGATACGAAGTGGTGACGTCTAGGAGTATTCTAGCTGTCATGTCACTCTGGCGTGGCAGTGACATAGCTGTGTGAAGGTGGTCCTTTGACGACGTCGTGCTGGCATGGGGAGTGTGCAGTTACTTGTGGGAGTGTGTTAGCTGTCACTCTAGGGTCGCAGTGACATACCTGTGTGATCGTGATCCTGTGCTGGCAGCGGGCTAGCGTGAGCACGAGCAGTTACGTGTAGGAGTGTTTGTAGTTGTCACTCTAGTGTGGCAGTGACATACCTGTGTGAACGTGGTCCTGTGCCGACGCCGCGCGGGTCTGGGACACGAAGTGGTGACGTCTAGGAGTATTCTAGCTGTCATGTCACTCTGGCGTGGCAGTGACATAGCTGTGGGAAGGTGGTCCTTTGACGACGCCGTGCTGGCGTGGCGCTGGATGGGGAGCGTGCAGTTACTTGTGGGAGTGTGTTAGCTGTCACTCTAGGGTCGTAGTGACATACCTGTGTGATCGTGGTCCTGTGCTGGCACCGGGCTAGCGTGAGCACGAGCAGTTACGTGTAGGAGTGTTTGTAGTTGTCACTCTAGTATGATAGTGACATTCCTGTGTGAACGTGGTTATGTGGCGATGGCGCCGCGCTGGCATGGGACACGAGGCGATGGTGCTGCTCCCGCCCGGTATATAGCCGGCACTCTACGGTGGCATTGACATACCTGTGTGAACGTGGTCTTGTACGGACGTCACGCTGGTGTGGGGCGCGAGCGGTGATGTGTAGCTCGTTTTGTAGCGCTGCGCAGGCTTGGTGCACGAAGCGATGACATCTAGGAGTATTCTAGCTGTCACTCTGGCGTGGCAGTAACATACATGTGTGAAGATGGTCCTTTTCCAATGCCGTGCTAGCGTGTAGCGCGAGTTGTAGCTATCACTCCAGCGTTGCATTGATATACCTACCTGTGTGAACGTGGTCCTGTGCCGACGCCGCGCTGGCGTGGGACACGAGGCGGTGGTGGGCGTGTGCCCGGCGTGCTGCGGGCCCAGGGACGGTGACAGTGCTGACGATCCTCCAGTGGCGCCTGTGCTGCTCCCGCCCGGCTCAGGTTTTAATTTTTTAAATGCACCTTCCGCTGTTGACGGAGAAAGAAAATGACAAATTAAAAAAAACATGATCAATGAATCATATCACATATTAAAAAAATATGCTATTATTAATGTACTTAAATTGTTACCAAGAACTGCGATTTTAATGCTTGAATTTGAATATCGTTTACATACTACGCCAGAATTTTACTTATAATTTTTACCCACTTATTAAATAAAATAAAAATTATACCTAACTAAGATTTTAGTTAAATGTGTGCAAAAAGTAGAGTCAGATTGAAGTCTATACAATTTTATTGTTTAATTTATACCCATACTAGCTGCTGCCCGCGGCTTTGCCTGCGTGAACATCGGTTTGTCATGAAGAGCTTACTCTGTCATTATATCATGTACGTACGCGTCTTTGTCTCTTATTTTATCACACGCGCTTACGAATGGATGCTCAAAAGATGATGAAGATATAGGTATTCGATTTGAGTGATGAGAAATCTGAACATAGGTTGACACAGGACAAACACAATGTAGGTACTTCATGTTGGCCTCTGGTTGGCCATTGGAAGCCGCGGCCCATTGTTCAGGAATCACTTCGGTCTTAAGCTATGGTTCCCTTAACTGTAAGTTCCGGTGATGACTTATCCAGAGCGACGTCTTCCTGAATTATTCGAGTTATCTAAAAAAGTTCGTTTTCTACATTGAATCCTACCGGGAACCGATATAATGCGCCACTGGGGTTAGCAGTCATCAGATTGTTATGTCGCGTCCGCACTTTTTTTGAGTTAATTAGTCTTTATACGGTATCAAAAATGGTGCTTACCTACGTACCTAGTTACTACTATGAATTCTCATTATTTCAAACAGAGCAACCGCACGTAATGCACTTGTGTATGGGCATAAACATGTACACTTCAATATCTCGTGCATACTTGCCCGGTCTGCTTGGAGAATGCTCATTGTGGCCGATTTTCGGCCAGGAGAGAGCTGGCGTCGGCGCGATACGTTTAAAATTGATTAATATAGAAATCATCATCATCATCAGCCTATTACAGTCCACTGCTGGACACAGGCCTCTTCAGTTGCTCGCCACCTAGGGCAAACATCTGGAGGATATTATGGATATAAGCGCCACCTGGGCAGGCGGTTGGCGATCGCAGGGCGTAGCTTCTCGCTCCGGTCACAGGCCCGTTATAGGCCTGTGATATCTAGCTACGCCTTCCATCGCTATGGTTTTACCACAACCAGTCGGTTTGCCAGAGCGTCGTTTGTTGGTCGGCAGGATGCACCACGGGCAGGTGAGGAAGGCTTGGAGTGAAAAGGTGATAGGTCACTCCCATACAATATAGAAATACGGATACTTATTTTGTACTTTTTGGAAAATAAGTGCGTTTAATAATCTTATCATCTATACAACTAAAACAGAATCTGGATATCCTGTGTATGAACATATTTTGAGAAGCCACGCTAAAAATACTAAGTATCTTTTATTTCGATTTTTCTTTATGTCATACTGAGCATCCAATGTAAAAATTATTTACCGATAAAATTAAGATGTTTTAATTATAGGTGGTACCTAACTATGTACAATAATTGTACATTATAGTACACAGGTTTTAAGTATCACGCCGACCAAAAAGCGACCACTTGGCCGGTGTATGAATCTTAACTTACATCAAAGCGTTATTTTCTTCCGACATGCGTAATTAAAACGATTTTATTAGGCTGAAATGTTATAATATTAGTATATTGAGGACAGAAATTACAATTTGGATTAGAAAAATATTTATTAAGCATACACTGATCGCAGTTTCGTCGCATCCGAGCTAGACATGTGGCCCGTTGTGAGCCTTCTGAGATTGCAGTAAGGTTTTTGGTTCTTGGTCACTGTGACTCATTATCAGATGCAGGCCGCCTTGTTTACGGGTTATGCTAGATCTGTTTTGACTGTACACAATTTCATTCCTAAAGTTTGTTCCAATTTGTTGCTGAATGAGGTGCCTCTGAAACTGAGCAATATTCTAGTAGACAACGCCGGTGGTTATCCCTTTACGTTGGTCGTCTTTTCAGTTATAGCAGTTTGCATATAGTATTTTCCGAAGAATTTCATTCCGAAAATAAGCCGCACAATTTTAATTCACAATTATTTGTATTTATTGGTGGTGAATTTCCGTATTTGCCTACCTCGATATCAGTACCTGTCATGTCAAATTGATAATTTCGCTGACAAAGTCAAGAAATGACAGTTTCTATGGTGTATTCAAAAAGTTTTTAATCATTCCGTAACATATTTTCCCGAAATTCTAAATGAAAAAATTGATGAATCGTTGTAATTTATAGCCTATATGTTAATCTGATGCATAAACAATATTCGTGTAAAGTTTCACTAAAATCTGTTCAGTAGTTTTTGCGTGAAAAGGGAACAAACATCCATCTATCCATCCATCTATCCATCCAAACAAACTTTCGCGTTTATAATATTAGTGGGATTAGCTGTGCCCTATATTAGGTATGTCACAGAAGTGTTTTTTCATCCCTTTTTTCGCTATAAAAGGTTTGTTTGTGTGTCTAAAGATTGTCTGTGCCAAATTTCATCAAAATTGGTTGAGAGGTTTAAGCGGGAAAGCGTAACAGACAGACAGAGTTACTTGCGCATTTATAATATTAAAGTAGGGATGTTAATAAATTAAAACTATTTCAAGTATAAATTATTAAAATATGTAATAACACTTAGTGGTAACGAACTTAGCATAGAGCATCGTGTAAGGCATACCTAGACTCGTGTAGGTATCTTTCACATTTCAAACCTTACTTAATACTCGTAATTAAAGACATACCTACTTACAATATATAGTTCAAGTAAATTTATACTATTAACTAGTACGTACCCACAGAACGATAATATTATAGGTCATCATCACATAAACCAATAATAATTTTCGTAAAATAATCAATATTTTGCCGAAACAATATAACAACAGCTATGAGCAAATAATCAAAAGTGTTCATTTGTTTATTTTTCACTTTTTATTTATTGTTATTATTTTCGGCCAGCCGTAGGTGACGAGATCATGAAGACTCATGAAGTGAAAATTGGAACCGAATAAAAACTTATTGTTGTAATAACTTGAATTGGGAGGACAGATATAAAATTACGTTGAAATGAATTTGTTTCTTTTAATTTCAAAGAGAGAATTTGAAGAAGAAATTCCTTCCACGACTTAATAATTGTTAACGAATTTATGTAAATAATTATCTGTGTTGTTATTAAATTATTAAAATGGAATCTTTTGGTTATTGAAATAAGCTAAATTATGTTGTATCCATTATGCTTACTTAAGTAGGTATACCTAATAGTTTTCCTTGTATCAATGTTAAATGAAAAATCATTATAAAGCAAAGTCTTTGGTGTATAAACCACCTGCATCTTATTCTAACTACTGAAAATTATATATTAACCTTACTCAACTGAAGACTTTCCTTATTCTAATATTAGGCACCAAATTACCTACAATTGTATGTCTACCCAACCACCTGAAAGGTCGCTTTACACGGCGCTTGCCGTCGCGGGGCGGACTCGGCCGGCCGTCCAAAGAAGCCGCTTCTTATTTGCATAGCGGGTGTGAGCGGCGACCCTTGCCGTAGGTCAAGTTCAGCTAATTGTAATTGCGCTAACTAACGGTGTTAACGAGCTAATCATCTCTGCCGCCGGAAACAACCGGAAACTGAGAGGTTAGTCACGTGTTCTTTGCGTTATTTGGACTTTGAAATTGGAATAGGGATGTTTTCGGGGTTAAAATAATTACAATATATTTAGTCCGTTTTTTAGATCATAAAAATATATTGGACACGTATTTTTTCTTTTTTTATTTATACAAAAAATAACAAACACACAAGGCATCAAAATTTAGGAGTGGGGCCTGGGGGTCTTTGACGTCACTCAGTGCGAAAAACTCATACTCTTTTACGTCACGCGTAATTTTAACGAGCTATACCTAACTCTGTAATTTTCAGCAGTAGGCCCTTCAAAGAATTTGCTACGGGCCTCAGATGGTATGGTTACGCCTCTGGACATAACGTAGGTACCTAAATGCCGGACGTTGAGAGACACTGTAAATTGTTAATAGGGGGCTATTATGGCATCGCGCGGCATCGTCCGCGCTTTAATTCCCCATCTCTCGCACAAGGCTCAAACGTTTCTGAAAAACTCGCATATCGCTCGTAATCAGTTTACCTTCGGTTTCTCCCAGAATCACGGTTTTTAAAGCGACGCGGCCGGCGAGTATTCATGCATTCCCTTTGACTCCGACGGCTACTTAGTAATTAACATCCAGCTAAGTGTTTGCGTCCGTGATAAACGGACCTTTTAGCTTTTAAAAGGCCGCGTTTTTTTTTTATTTTTCCACTCCCACGTTAGAGGCTTTGATGGCGAATATATTGGTTTCGCTTTTTACCTGACATTTTTCCGAGATGAGATTAAGCCATTAGAGATAGGAAATTTGCGCGCGTTTCATAGTTTGCGATGTTTTAGACTTGGAAATGGGTTTGCGTTTGCGTTTATGGCGCATCAGTGACGTTGAGTGAAGCAGTGTGTGTGGGTAATTGGCTTTCGTGATGGAGGCTGATAGATTTTGAATATTGATCAACGGTATACTTAAAACACATTATTTCAAATGAACCTGAATTGGCTTGGTCTATGTAGGAATAGGCATGTAAGTATGAATCAATCACACGTCTATTAAACACTAGCTGTGCCAGCGGCGTCGCACACGTGGATATCGGGTTACAAAAATAACAGAATTCCATAAAATGGCAATAGCAAGGCATTGGTGAAAACCGCATTCAATTCCATGGAGTAGTTTTCGCGTGATGCGCGTTCAAACATATAGATAAAAATTCCCTTCACTGTTCTGCTCCTATGGATTGTAGCGTGATGAAAAGCATACTATAACCTGCCCAGGAGTATGGAGAATAATTGTGCCAAGTTTCGTTACAATCTGTCCAGTAGCTTTTGTTTCTATAACGAACATACAGACAGACAAAAATTTTACTAATTGCATTTTTGGCATCAATATCGATCACTAATCACCCCTTGATAGTTATTTTGAAAATATTCATGTACAGAATTGACCTCTCTACAGATTTATTATAAGTAGGTATAGAAGATAAGGCCAATGATATTTGGTCAAACGTCTCTCAAAGACTCAAACCATAAGTAGCCCTTGCATGTCAAAACGACTAGATCGGAAATCGATCTAGTAACTTTTGGATCATACACGCTTTAGGCAAACGCAACAGACAATGCGATAGTGAGGTCGTCAAATCATGACATTTTTATTTGTTAAATTTCCTCTAAAATAAGTTTAGTTACAATCTGACGGGTTTGGCTCAGTGCTAGTGAACTCTACCGTAGTACCAGTGGTCGTGAGTTCGATCACGAGATTACCAACATTTGTGTGCATGAATTTGTCTGTTTGTCTGAGTATTTTCTATGCATGATAATGTTTTATTTACAAAATGAACTAGGTATACATATAAGTAGTGGGTACTACTCCCATGGGTACAAGCTTCGACTTAATTTGAGACTCGATGGGCGTTATGGCCTGTCTTGGGTCTCAGGTTATTATTTAAATAGAAATATAGATTTGTAGGTATTTCCGTAAAATATATTTAAAGATATCAGGAAGGTTACCTGATATGTAACAAGCGGGCCCTTAAAGATGCTTGTCCATTGAAGCAGATCTTGAGAAACGGAGAAATATTAACCAATAGGATTGAATACACAGGCAGGCATCCTAAAGGCCTGGTAAAAAGCATTTTCACTATCTGCTTGTGGTCTGCAAGAGATCGCTACTAGCGAGCTCAACACAAAGTGCATTAGGTCAACAACGATTTGTTTTGTGCAACAACTAATATCTATCTGAATGATGTCATCATCATCAGACTATTGCAATCTACTGCTGGACATAGGCCTCTCCAGCTTTTCGCGACTTAGGGCAAATATCTGGAGGATATACCTACCTATAATCGCCACGCTGGGAATGGCGGGTTGGCGATCGCAGGCCGTAGCTTTTCGCTCCGGTGACGCTGCCTGCCTGGCCTGTGGTATTTGGCTACTCCTTCAATTTTGATGGTTATACCGACACCCGTGGTTGCCAGTGTCTCGTTTGTTTTTCGGCAGGATGCACCATGGGCAGGTGAGGTTGACTTGGAGCGAAAAGATGTGACTCTAACACTTAAAGTGCAATAAGTCAACAACGATTTGTTTTGTGCAACAACTAATATCTATCTGGATGATGTATTAATAGTTCCCTGTTTGATGGCGAGCTTTTTGACGATAGATATCTGGTGTACAGGCGTGATCGCGAGACTAGTGAATTCCATAAACATAAATCTGGTGGCGGGGTGCTTATCGCAGTATCCAGGCATATTTCTTCTCGTAGGATTTCACAGATGGAGAGCGATTGTGAGGATCTGTGGGTGGAATTAGAAATGGGTGGTAATGATAAATCATCTTATAAATTATTATTGTGCGGTGTCTATCTCCCTCCTCCTATACAAAAAAACATTCTCGATTGCTTTATCGATAACGCGAATCGGGTCCTGGAAACAAATGAGAGGGTTTTGATTGTAGGTGACTTTAACTCGAGTAATATTGTTTGGAACAACAAAAGTTCTACAACTCCGAATAACTGCATAGCTAAAAACCCGTTAGATAACACACTCCTCGATTTTGTAGCATTGAATAATCTTACTCAATTCAACAATATTCTGAACGATAAAGGTAAAGTTTTGGACCTCGTACTGTCCAACATAGTGATCAACAATGTAGCGGAGAGTAACTCCCCTCTAAGTAATCTTGACTCTTATCATCCACCATTGGAGTTCACCATCTCATGCTATCACCCACCAAACTTGGCTCCCAATGACACGAATTTCAGACACAGTTTCCATAGAGCCGACTATGATGCTATTATTGCTCAATTGAGTACAGTATCATGGGAGCGTGAATTCGCGTCACTTTCTGTGGACGCAATGGTGGATAACTTTTATAGGATATTAAAAGACGCAATATCACAGCACGTTCCGAAACATATCCCTCCATCTAAAAAATTCCCATTTTGGTACACAAAGGAACTCATTCGTCTCTTAAAAGAAAACATAAGTTACGCATGAAATATCGTAGATATAAAAATCCGCTAGACGAATTAGCCTTGTGTACCTTAAAAAAGAGATGCACTAAATTAATAGGCATCTGCCATCAAAATTATATCTCTCGTCTTGAAAAATCATTAAATGACAACCCAAAATTATTCTGGACGTTCTTAAAAAATAAAAAGCGTAATAGTAACGCATATCCATCATCTATGACCTTCGATAGTCGCGAAGCAGATTGTGGTACCGAGTGTATGTGATCTCTTCGCATCTTTCTTTGCATCAGTATATAAAGCAGGCCCCACGTTCCCCAGTCTGTATGTGATCCGGTTCTTACATCCAACTATCTATGCAACCTCAGTTTTTCACAGGAAGATGTACGAAAAGCTCTATCTCGCTTAGATCGCAACAAGGGGGCTGGCTCTGATGGTATACCCCCTGTGTTTGTGGTCAACTGTCGCGAAGCATTGTCTTTACCCCTAGCAAACATCTTCAATACTTCTTTAAAAACAGGAACTTTCCCCTCGACTTGGAAGGAGGCGCGTATTGTCCCAATTTTCAAATCTGGAGATGTAAAATCGGTAAAAAACTACAGGCCTATATCTATATTATGTGTGTTTGGCAAGGTTTTGAGTCCTTGGTGTGTCCTGTGTTGACTTGGCAAATAAATCAAGTTATATCTCCTCAGCAATTTGGGTTTATAAAATCGCGCTCAACAGGCGCTAATCTAATTTCTTTTGTGACCCAAGTTTCTGAATCTCTCGACGGCGACTATCTGTGGATACAGTTTATACGGATATCAGTAAAGCCTTCGATACCGTTGATCACAGCATCTTAATTCATAAGCTTTCCACCTTCGGGATCACTGGAGATCTACTTGTATGGTTCTCTTCATATCTGCAACAAAGGAGGTCTAGAGTGGTGGTTAACGGCTTCTCTTCTGAACCATTCTTATGCACGTCCGGTGTCCCACAGGGCTCCCACATGGGCCCGATCCTCTTCAATATCTTCATTAATGACATAGTGTCTGTCTTCCGTCATGCCAAGTGCTTTCTATTCGCGGACGATATGAAGTTATCGATGCAAATACGCGATCAGAATGACTCAGCCTTATTGCAAGAGGACTTGGATCGGTTAGCGAGGTGGTGTCGCGATAATCGGTTGTCTATGAATCTTGATAAATGCAAACTGATTAGATTTACTAGATGTGCCAATACTCTGCCTCCGAAGTATAAACTAGATGGCCACGAGTTGGACGAAGTGGAATCTATACGTGACTTGGGAGTGCTCCTGGACAAGAAGCTACGTTTCAATAAACACATAGACCAAATTGTAACCAAAGGGTTCCAAATGCTAGGGTTCGTACTGCGTAATGCGAAAGAATTTAAAAAGCCAACTACAAAGATCTTATTGTATAAGTCCTTGGTTTGTCCCATCCTTGAATACTGTAGTCAGGTCTGGTCACCTCACTACGATGTTCATATTAAGCGTATAGAGCGTATACAGAAGCGGTTCTTATGGCATCTCTCGTACCAGACTCACAAGGCTAAAGAACTGCCCTCTTATCAAGAACGACTAGCTTATTTCAAATTAGACAGCTTGAGGGACCGTAGGACTTTGTTAGACTTGTTGCTTCTTCATAGGATAGTCAACGGCACGACAGACTGTTCGGCGCTACTGCAAATGATTAACTTCAACGTTCCCTACAAGTTAGCGCGGGTCGGAAGGTACGTGCCTTTTTCTGTCAAGGGCAGCCGACCAATGCGGGGCACCACGCCACCATAAATAGGCTACAGCGACAGTATAATAATCTATGCAAGACATGTAACATTGACATCTTTGCTGATGGGCTCCCGAAATTTAGGCGTCAAATTAAGCAGTCTTTAGCGGGGCATCGAACAGGTGACTTCAACATAGTTTAATTTAATTTACTTATATTTCATTATTTTTGTTAACTAAATATTTATATTTAATTAAACCATAGTCCACATTGCATGCCGTGGCAACCCTATAATTAAGGTGACACTAAGCTGTTAATTTTATTATTTTCTGTATTGCTTATTATGTATTGGTGTTTATCTTGTTGGTTGTCCTAATAAATAAATAAATAAATAAATGTATGTCATCTCAATTGATCCGAGGGGCGGCGAGTTACCGGCCTTCGCAACATTTGTTCGGGCGTGCTGTAAGTCGCGATTACGGCCCCTAATCCGGTAATTATGCCGATTGACATAAAGCGCCATCTGTGCTGCGAGGTGTCGGGTGCCTGTCAGCGCGCTAAATACTATGGTGAAAATTGATTCTGTGTTTTATTGAGACGTGGGGCGGTGCCGCCCTAGCGTGGAGCGTGTGGGGTCATTTGTGTCAAATTTATGTGCAGTTCTTATAGGTTTAGGTTTAAAGAAATGTGTTGTCAGTATATTATTTTTATCACGTCTTCAAATTGTCAAAATCATTTATCAAACTTGAATGAAATTCAAGTGCATGCATTTTCATTCAATATCTAATTATGTATGGAAAATAAATGTATTTTGTAAATGTTAAAAGGCAATTTCTTAAGTAAACGGTTAGAAAAAATTAAATAAATTACAATCCTGAAACACAATTAATAAAACGATTGTGAAACATAAGTAGGTACACCTATTCGTATCTAATATGTTGTTTTTTTTTAAACTCTTAATGTCACTTGAACATTGCAAACTAGAATCAATTCTAAGCACACTTCACAATCCTTTTAAAAATCCCTTACGGGTCATCGAAATGTGTCCAAAAATCTATTATGAGTACCGGCCCTCGCACCAGGGAACCCCCTGGGTGCACCCGGGGGAAGGGTCCATATGTTAGCGAGGACAAGCTTTTGTTAAAACAAATCCTACTTACCTTTTTTATTGTTATCAGATCGATTATAAAAAAATCTTGTGAGTTAATTCTACGTAATTATTAGTGACCATTTTAGAACTGCTGGATCAAATGAAATATCGTCTGAAGACCATGTGTAATAATTTACATTAGCAAATAGGAAGTTTGCTAATACCTGTCACACGATACGGATGCCGTCACAGGGATAAATCGGGCAGGCTGACTGCCAGGAATAGGGAAGATGGCTAGAGACCTACATTATAAGAAACATATTTTTATAACTTTGCGGTAAGAGATATGTCGTTAGTTTTAGTTTCTTATAGTAGAACGGCATAATGGCTCCTCTTTGCCGAATGGAAAGCGAAAGATAAGCCCAAGTCGTTGCGACAAAGGTAAGGCAAAGTAAAGGTGTCTTCCCGACATGCCCTCTCCTGGAAGACAGGGTATTTTTCTTCATCATCATCATTACCCTGGTCAACGCTGCTGCCCGTTTCCTCATGCTTTCTTAGTCATCCTCTACGTCACTTATCTACACTACATCTTTTTAGCGTAGGTAGGGTTTTTCTATAAACGCCAATGCCGCTATATCAACGAATACTAAGTAGTTGAAATTTGTTATATGTATATAGGATTTATTAACTCATTGCATAAGGCAAGGGTACCTACTTCTTTGTGCCCCCCATTCTAGTAGACCACCTCCGAGCGCCCCCGGGGGCGTCCCCGGCCCCATATGGCGCCTCCGATTACGATTGTTATCAGGTTTTGTAAAAAAAACAACTGGAGTCGGTCAAACGTCAAGGATCTAGGAATATAAGTAATGGGTGAACTCACCCTCAGATTAACTAATCTTAAGTGCAAAAAGAGTTAGTTTGATACGATTTCACGTAATATCCTGCGACAAGCGCAATGGGTTTGTTCTATTACATATGCCTGTCGACCTAACTTTTGGACCTCACGACCGCTTACCATCAGGTGGAGTGAGGTTATCCTGAAAGCTCTTCATATAAAAAAAAAAACTCAAATAAAGTATCTATTACAAACCGAAAGATATGCAATAATACAATGATTTTTAGAATTTAGGAATTAATTTAGAATAAGAGAAATAAAAGGCCGGTGGAGCTTAACGTCATACTCGTATATGAGACAACTAATAACAACAGATAATAGAAATAAAAGTATAGACAACATTGTAAAAAAAGGCTAAAATAAGATAAAGCATGTGAGTTCATCACAATACTCTTGATTGAAGATTGAGTGTCTCTTTTGTCAGTCAGGCACGCTTGCTTGATCGTAGTTTGAATAGATGACATACACGGAGAGTTTTCACATTCCCTAGTCTTTTATAGTAACCCTACTTTTTCAAGAGTTCTCCATCTTGAATGGTTGGCAGCATTTGGGCACATTGTACCACCGTGGAGTTAGGTAATCTTAATTAGATCTACCATCGGTGACGGGTTCACTCACATTAGAAACATGTCCTTGACTGGCTCGGTGGCTCAATTGGTGGTGACTCCTGCCTTCGGAACCAAGGGTCGTGGGTTCGGACCCCACCCGGGACAAACATTCGTGTGATGAATACTTGTGTTTGTTTCGTGTCTGGGTGTTATATTTGTATTTAAGTATATAATATGCATTTGTGGTACCTTCGTTGTTCTGATACCCATAACACAAGTGCTTAAGCTACTTACTTTGGGGTCGGAGCAATCAAATGTATGTGATGTTGTCTGATATTTATTATTTATTTATTATTATTTATTTATATGTTTTGGTAAATAAATTGATTTATAACACACACAAGAGTATTCCATTACTTAAATCCTGAGAGAAAAGTTTTTTATGCAGTCAGCAATAGCAACATAATACTCAACCCTAAATGACTTTACTTAGAGGGCGCCTGCGCAGGCGACACTCCATTATTATGGAGTGCTCGCGCATTATTATGCGCATATTGGCCAAGCTTTGTGCGCTCGCGCCGGTCAAGGGGGCTTAGTTATACAGTTGTCAAGATTTTTTCTGGTAATTTGAATTCTGTAGGACTTCTTTTGTCGATAGGTTGATAAAAGATTTATTTGCAAAGGCATGATGTTGATGAATGCTATCAAAGACATTCCATTAATTTAACGGGTTAACGGCACTTACACGTACGATTAGTATCGTTCATTAGTATATTACCAAGGGTCGTGGGTTCGATCCCCACCCGGGACAAACATTCGTGGGATGAACATTTGGTTTGTTCCGTGTCTGGGTATTTATATATTTGTGGTACCCTTCGTTGTTCTGACACCCATAACACAAGTGCTTAAGCTACTTACTTTGGGGTCGGAGCAATGTGTGTGACGTTGTCTAATATTTATTATATTTAATATTTATTACAACTAAACCGTCAATTCATTACCGTGTTCAATAGGTGACCCAAAAAATTCAGCAACAGCAAGGATATCTTTAAACTGACAGCCGCACATAATATTTCGAACAGATCTGTCAATGACCGCATGCCCATACAATAAGGGTAAAGGATTATTCCCGTACTTCCGCGGGATAAAGGGGGAACAGACAGGTGAGAACACGCGACCGCCACGCGTCACGCATTAAACCCACCCGGACATCTTTACAACCTTTATTACCTTTGTATAAGGTCTATTTTTCATCGCCTTTTACCGCTTGTTAACTCGAGAGCGTTATACTTAAACAGCTGCTCTATTTGTATGGAGTTGTATGGGCGTGTAAGTATGGAAGGATGACAAGTATTTAATCGGTTGCTAAGTAATTTGTTGTTAAGTTTTTTTTTGTAGATGACAAATTTGTTATTGTGTTGGTCATTCCGGGATGGATGGAGCATGAAAAATGTGAGTTATTTGAATTGTATGATTTTTTTTACCAGAAACTTAGTGATTTATTTCCCTATAGCAATGTTTTGCCGTTTGTGATCGTATAAGTATGTTTAGTTGCATCTCTTGACTAAGTATTTTAAGAGAGGTAGGGCATAGCGAATCTTTGCTTCGCGAGCCGCCCGTCCGGGGAAGGATCTCCACCCTAATAGAACACCGCAGCCACATGACCTCCGGGTCGTGTTTCTGCCGCTGAGTAGGGTTTCACTTCACTGACCTGAACTGACCAGTTACGTGCCCCTCGTCTCTGCGACTTGGGCTTCTCTTTCGCATTCCGTCAGACGTAGGGAAGCCATTATGTCGGGCTACTATAAAAAAAAAATCGTGCTGTGACGGATGAAGGATACAAATTACCACCTCATCTCTTCTGGTGGGT
The DNA here is from genome assembly GCA_031163375.1 of Conogethes punctiferalis. Classification (NCBI taxonomy): domain Eukaryota; kingdom Metazoa; phylum Arthropoda; class Insecta; order Lepidoptera; family Crambidae; genus Conogethes; species Conogethes punctiferalis. Next base: position 15,126,503 of record CM062088.1, on the reverse strand, counting down.
GTTGGTAACAATCGACTAAGAGGTATTTTGAGATTATTTTGAGTTCCTCAGTCGGTGCTAGACTGCTAGGGGTTACTAGCTTAACTAGCGACCACCGTATACTTATTCCACGGAACGTTTATAATTTCGGTCGCGTGATTGATGCCATATTGACATTCAGACACAGAAAAAACACACACTCGAACATTGATTCAGAAGACATGGGTCACTACCGCATGAGCAATCGAGTCTGGGTAGGTATTATAAGAGCTCAATGACTATTAAATAAGAACAACTGTGTTAATTAATTGGTGCATAACTCGTTTTCTGTCGTGATTCTCTTTAAAAACGAATTCTCAATGTAATGTAATGTTCTAAACCATTAAATAAATAATGAAACTTTGTTTTCTAGTATCCATTTGCTATTCATAATTGCTTTTTAATTATTTAACTATAAAATCGGTTTAGTATTTTAAGTATAGGTAAGCTAGAAAGTTGACGTGTTTGTGTCAAATGTAATAATGGATTCGTTAAATACTGTGATAATTTTCAGTATCTTATTTGGTAAGTGTTTCAAGAGTTTAACCACTTACATATCTTAACTAATATTATAAAGCTGAAGAGTTTGTTTGTTTGTTTGTTTGAACGCGCTAATCTCAGGAACTACTGGTCCGAATTGAAAAATTCTTTTTGTGTTGAATAGACCATTTATCGAGGAAGGCTTTAGGCTATATAACATCACGTTTTAACTATTGGAAGCGAAGAAATAATGGAAAATGTAAAAAAAAACGGGGAAATATAACTATTCCACGCGGACGAAGTCGCGAGCACAGCTAGTTCCTATATATATCGCAGTGTGGAGAGAGTAGAGTTACACCAATAGCTGTCTATCATAGGTATATTCTAGTACAGCTTAGTAAATGTTAAAACCTTATTTAGGTAAGTAAAAAAGTTAAATAAAATGAAAAAAAAAATTGGATTATGTTATAAATATGACATTGACTATTTATGTATTGTAGCCTTTGTAAACTATGATAAATAAACTAAACCTAGGTTAAAGTAAAGGCTATTTGACTATTTTTATCTAGCAACCGCAACGAAACATTGGTGATGACGATGAAAAATTAGTCCGTTGACCTTAATAGGTTCCAAGATAATTCCTTCGAAATCACAAATATTGACGAATCCAAAAAAGTTTTATGGGTAACAGCATTATTTTGTTAAGTTAAATATTGCATATTTGGTTTCATAACAAAAGTTGTTATAAACAAAGCAGATTAATGGATGATTTTTACACTTTCGAACTGCAATTATTAGCAAATATTAGCTGTTATATCTCAAATAGGTCACATTTTATTGATTATGTGTGGTAACAAGCAAAGTCCAACAATCAAATTAGCTAAATATAGATAACTAGCTGCTGCCCGCGGCTTTGCCTGCGTGAACATCTGTTTGTCATTAGGAGCTTACAAAGTAATGAAGATATAGGTATTCGACTTGAGTGCTGAGAAATCTGAACATAGGTTGACACAGGACAAACACAATGTAGGTACATCATGTTGGCCTCTGGTTGGCCATTGGAAGCCGCGGCCCATTGTTCAGGAATCACCTGGTCTTAAGCTATGGTTCCCTTAACTGTAAGTTCCGGTGATGACTTATCCAGAGCGACGTCTTCCTGAATTATTCGAGTTATCTAAAAAAGTTCGTTTTCTACATAGAATCCTACCGGGAACCGATATAATGCGCCACTGGGGTTAGCAGTCATCAGATTGTTATGTCGCGTCCGCACTTGATGATGACTTATCCAGAGCGACGTCTTCCTGAATTATTCGAGTTATCTAAAAAAGTTCGTTTTCTACATTGAATCCTACCGGGAACCGATATAATGCGCCACTGGGGTTAGGAGTCATCAGATTGTTATGTCGCGTCCGCACTTTTTTTGAGTCAATTAGTCTTTTTACGGTATCAAAAATGGTGCTTACCTACGTACCTAGTTACTACTATGAATTCTCATTATTTCAAACAGAACAACCGCACGTAATGCACTTGTGTATGGGCATAAACATGTACACTTCAATATCTCGTGCATACTTGCCCGGTCTGCTTGGAGAATGGTCATTGTGGCCGATTTTCGGCCAGGAGAGGGCTGGCGTCGGCGCGATACGTTTAAAATTGATTAATATAGAAATCATCATCAGCCTATTACAGTCCACTGCTGGACACAGGCCTCTTCAGTTGCTCGCCACCTAGGGCAAACATCTGGAGGATATTATGGGTATAAGCGCCACCTGGGCAGGCGGGTTGGCGATCGCAGGGCGTAGCTTCTCGCTCCGGTCACGCTGCTGCCCGTCATAGGCCTGTGATATCTAGCTACGCCTTCCATCGTTATGGTTTTACCACAACCAGTCGGTTTGCCAGAGCCTCGTTTGTTGGTCGGCAGGATGCACCGCGGGCAGGTGAGGAAGGCTTGGAGTGAAAAGGTGATGGGTCACTCCCATACAATATAGAAATACGGATACTTATTTTGTACTTTTTGGAAAATAAGTGCGTTTAATAATCTTATATATATACAACTAAAACAGAATCTGGATATCCTGTGTATGAACATATTTTGAGAAGCCACGCTAAAAATACTAAGTAGGTATCTTTTATTTCGATTTTTCTTTATGTCATACTGAGCATCCCTAAGAATATAATGTGAAAATTATTTACCGATAAAATTAAGATTCTTTAATTATTATAGGTGGTACCTAACTATGTACAATAATTGTACATGTTAGTACACAGGTTTTAAGTATCACGCCGACCAAAAAGAGACCACTTGGCCGGTGTATGAATCTTAACTTACTTCAAAGCGTTATTTTCTTCCGACATGCGTAATTAAAACGATTTTATTAGGCTGAAATGTTATAATATTAGTATATTGAGGACAGAAATTACAATTTGGATTAGAAAAATATTTATTAAGCATACATTAATCGCAGTTTCGTCGCATCCGAGCTAGACATGTGGCCCGTTGTGAGCCTTCTGAGATTGCAGTAAGGTTTTTGGTTCTTGGTCACTGTGATTCATTATCAGATGCAGGCCGCCTTGTCTACGGGTTATGCTAGATCTGTTTTGACTGTACACAATTTTATTCCTAAAGTTTGTTCCAATTTGTTGCTGAATGAGGTGCCTCTGAAACTGAGCAATATTCTAGTAGACAACGCCGGTGGTTATCCCTTTACGTTGGTCGTCTTTTCAGTTATAGCAGTTTGCATATAGTATTTTCCGAAGAATTTCATTCCGAAAATAAGCCGCACAATTTTAATTCACAATTATTTGTACTTATTGGTGGCGAATTTCCGCATTTGCCTACCTCGATATCAGTACCTGTCATGTCAAATTGATAATTTCGCTGACAAAGTCAAGAAATGACAGTATCTATGGTGTATTCAAAAAGTTTTTTATCATTTCGTAACATATTTTCCCGAAATTCTAAATGAAAAAATTGATGAATCGTTGTAATTTATAGCCTATATGTTAATCTGATGCATAAACAATATTCGTGTAAAGTTTCACTAAAATCTGTTCAGTAGTTTTTGCGTGAAAAGGGAACAAACATCCATCTATCCATCCATCTATCCATCCAAACAAACTTTCGCGTTTATAATATTAGTGGGATATTATGTCTTGAGTATAAAATATAGTCAAAGCAACTTTATAATAGTACCTACCTATACAAAGCTAGAACAAAACTCGGCCTTTTTTTGTATATTATTATGATAAAAATTATTGAGCCTAAAATAATAACATTTTCAGGAAATGTGATATTGTTTACTGATGCAAACCTCTTGGAGACCGTAGGAGGCATATTTGGAATCAACGGAGGCGTCAATGTAAACGGACCTGAACCTGTTTTTCCGAATCCAAACATCCCCAACAACTTCGAAATGCGACCGAATCAATATCCTCCTAATCCAAATTTCAATAATGGTGGAACACCGAATATACCCAATAATTTTGGAAGATCACAATTTAATGTCAATAACAGACCTAATAATAATAATTTTGGAGGACCGCAACACGCCATTAATGGCCGGCCTAACAACAATTTTGGTGGTTCACAACAAAATATTAATAGCCGACCTAATAACAATTTTGGTGGACCACAATATAACACTAATAGTATAGGAAGACCCAATAATAACAATGGTTTTATCGGCCCGTCAGTGCGTCCGTCAAGAGATTTTGAAGATTTGTCAGAAGACGAGAAATTAGCCGCTCAGCAATATCCTGGTATAAAAAAACTACTAGATAAACTTAAAGAGATGAACAGGCAGAAAGAACAGCAGAATCAGACGGGAGGTCAAAATGGATGGACGGAGACAGATAATAATGGAGGTAATGGTGAAGAAGCGTTGAACGGTTGGAAGGTATTACGAAAGCGTATATTTGCGTTCCAAGCTAAACCAGTTAAACCAGAGAATGAAATTGCATCGGAGGATGAAGTTGTTTATTATAGAGATTAATTAACTATAATTTGTGGAAAGTGCGGTTAAGATTGGACTTCACCTTATACAAAATATCTTCGTGTACAGAACCTGAACATCAAATTGGGCCAGGTGGCTTGCAGATAACTTTAATTGTAGGTCATGAAACTGATGATAATTGCAAGCAATAAAACATTGTTAAATAAGAAAAATATGACAAAATTGTTTAATAAAGACATTTCACTTTTTGTGTTGTGGACGAAGTTGAATTTAATCACAAACATACATATTTATGTATTATTGTTTTCAAAGATGTACTGAGTGATCCGAGAATAAGTAAGAAAATTAAAAAAGAAATAACAGCATAACAAAAAGTAAGTATGTCTTTGATTGGTATGCACTTTTTTGATAAGTAGCCTAAACATTATATGACGATGATCATATCAAGTTATCGTACTCGGTTGCCTTAGTTTTCCATATTCACCAGAGACGCATTGAAATATCTGTACCTACGCTACTTTATTACCCAAAGGATATCTCTATCAAAACCATTACAAGATAGCACTGCAGCTAACAACAACTATTTCGTAAACTAGCCTTGTACTAGCTCACTAGTTCTAAATAGTTTATAAAGTACTGCCGCTCATAGTGTCTGAGGCGATGTTAAAGCACAGTAGATATAAGGTATACCAGTGTAGATTTACCCGTAATTTAACAAAGAAATAAAATATGTAAATGTATAAATTTTATGAATGTTAGGCTTCAAGGGTAGCGTAAGAACTCCAAAAAATATATGAAAAAAAATCCTGCATTTCCCACAGGTGACCGGACCGGACAAAATCAAATTAAGGGTTAATATAATATAAGGCATATAAATAAATCCTTCTATGTTTTAAACTAGGGATACAATTGATGAATAAAAAAAAATTAAACCGTTTGAATACACAAACATTAAATATTTACAATGATCACTTATTTTTGGAGTCGGTCCCAGCCTCTTTCTAGGTAGCGTGGACTGTTGTGTTGTTTAACGCGCGCGGCCGGCAACTCCACAAGACAAAATATATTTATTAGTTTGGCTGGCACCGACTATCGACCGACTTCAAAAAAAAACAGGGAACTGTAGTGCAACGATGATTGGATTAAAAAGAGTAGGTATGGTCTCCAGAAATGAATTAAGTCCGCCTTTTGTACACTTATTTACTGTGCAATAAAGATTAAATAAATAAATGACTTAATTATGTAAACTAATGTTTTTTTAGTACAATTTTACGTAAACACGGCCACATGTCAAGAATCCCAAAGTCAAAATAACATAATACTTTGTAGAATAGAATAGAATTAGTTTATTTTATACACACAGAAAATAGAAAATATACATACACTCTGTACCTTGAATTTATACACAAGATGAAAATTTGTTTGCGAAAAATTTAGATAGACTTAGATTGATGTATCTGTATATTCGCATATACCTACCTATCTAAGTCTAGGTGTTCACGTGTGTACATAGACGTACCTTAAAGGCGGCGGACACATCGCGAGCACGTCGCGACATTGTTAGCGAAAACGTGACGCGTGTGCACGCACCTTTACGCTACGTGCGCGAACCGATTGGAGCGCGAATAAAAATGGACGATGCAGGTGGAATTAAAATGCGGGCAACGTGCGAAGGTAACTGAAATAACTACAGCGGTGAAAATATATGCAGTCTGATCTTTATGAAGCGGTTCGAGGTGTTTTGACAGGTTGATTAAAATTTACAGCGTTGCCAAATTATGAGAACGGGATGTAAGGGAACGGCCTATCATCTTTTCGCTCCAAGCCAACCTCACCTGCCCGTGGGTGCATTCTGCCGAATAACAAATGAAGCGCTGGAAAGCGACTGGTGGCGGTATAACCATCACAATTGAAGAAGTAGCTAAATACCACAGACATAATGACGGGCAACAGCGTCACCAAAGCGAGAAGCTACGCCCTGAGATCGCCCACTGCTCTGCTCCTATTGATCGTAGCGTGATTAACAGTATGCTATGACCTACCCAGGAGTATAAAGAAAAATTGTACCAAGTTTCGTTAAAATCCATTGAGTAGCTTTTGTTTCCATAACGAACATATACGTACAGACAGTATTGACCTCTCCACAGATTTATTATAAGTATATATAGAAAGAAGAAGATAGATAAAAATTAAATAAAGGAATAGTTAAGCGGTCTGCATCATCATCAGCCTATTGCAGTCCACTGCACCAGTTGCTCGCCACTTAGGGAAAACATCTGGAGAATATACCCATAATCGCCACTCTGGGCAGGCGTTGGTGATCGCAGGGCGTAGCTTCTCGCTCCGGTGACGCTGCTGCCCGACATCGGTCTGTGGTATTTAGCTACGCCTTCAATTGTGATGGTTATACCGCCATCAGTTGCCAGCGCCTCGTTTGTTGTTCGGCAGGATGCACTACGGGCAGGTGAGGTTGGTTTGGAGAAATGTTGTTTAGTTATCAGTCGTATAAGCTTCGGCTTCGTTTGAGACCAGATGACGCTGTGTGGCCCGGCGTGGCAAGTGTTGGGTTGGGTTAGTAAGAAAATAAAATAGCCAGACGATGTCGAGTATCACCGAGATGATTGATGAACCTTCAAGTGGACTATAGGTAGGTACTAGTCAACTGATAAACTTACTTAGATACTTTTCTTTGTAAATGAATACATACATAGTAGACACCCAGATCAGACAAACATGTTAAGGCATACAAATATTTGTACTGTGCAAGAATCGAACCCGCGAACATTATCACTGAGCCCCAAAAACATAGGTACAAAATAATATGGCAAGTTATTCCAAACTGGCGCCCAACGTGGGGCAACCGTTGTACGAGTACAAGTACATTCTAGTATGAAAGATACCAGTTTTATTTCTATTTGTATTGAACGTGTGTACCAATAACGCGTCCTTTGTTCAACACATTCACTGCTGCACACTGCTCGCGTATACTCTACATTCGTATTTGACTTGGCAAGTCTCGCTTGAAAATTCAGGCTTCGCTCGCCGGGTGGGGGGTGGCGGGGGGGAGGCGCGGTCGTTAGTGACATTTCGTATTCATGACGTCACCCTCCGGCCGATTGTTTGCAATATTACTCTAATTGGAATTGTAATTACGGCACATATCTGGCATAGTGCGTGTTAGACGGATATACAGTTATTGTGTTATAGCAGTTGTCGTTTTAGGAAATATTGTCTAAGTGAATGGGATTTGAACGCTTTGCGCGAGCCGGATCAATGTTTTACTAGTATCTGACTTGGGCATCATCATCAGCCTATTGCAGTCCACTGCTGGACATAGGCCTCTCCAGTTGTTCGCCACTTAGGGCAAACATCTGGAGGATATACCCATAATCGCCACGCTGGGCAGGCGGGTTGGCGATCATAGTTCGTAGCTTCTCGCTCCGGTAACGCTGCCCGTCATCGGCCTTTGCTATTTAGCTACGCCTTCAATTGCGACATTATACCGCCACCAGTCGGTTGCCAGCGCCTCGTTTGTTATTCGGCATCACGGGCAGGTGAGGTTTATTTGGAGCGTAAAGATGATAGAAGGCTCCCTTATATCCCATGTGGGCATGTTGTGGTTAAAATAATTTGAATTTAGTTGCTGCTGAAAGCGTATTTAAGTATACTTAAATCGGTTTTTTGCCCTTACCATTAGGCGAATGGAAGGTATGACACGAGATCATCAGCCTACGTTGTGCACATAGACCCCCCCCCCATGGCAATTGTTATTTGGGGATTAGTCACCACGCTTGGCAGGCGGGTTGGTGACCGCAGTAGGTTTCATTAGTACTCTGGTACTGTTAGTACACTGCTGCCCGTTTCTGATATTCCCTTAGTCGTCTTCTGCGACACTCACGGAATAGGATGGGATGGTCCTATGAATTCACACAGACACGGAATGTTCCCGGGAATTCCCTACACACAAAATTTTCTTAAGTCTTTGGACAATATCATTCATCATCATAAACATTTGTGTTCATGAACATTTGTCTGTCATGGTCTGGGTGTTTACTAAGTTTAATACGAGTAAGTATTTAGTAATAAAAAAGTATCTATGTAAGTTTATCAGTTGTCTATTACCCATAGCACAAGTTTCAGCTTAGTTTGGGGCTAGATGGTGATGTGTGGCCCAGCGTGGCAAGTCTATTTTGTCGTTTAGTTAGGTCGTCTAAAATAAAATTGTACCAAATTGTTTTCTTAACACTACACATAGGTTGCAAAGCTAATTTGTAGGTAGGTATACATCGCATGCGGCGACTGTGGCTGTATAAAAATGCTCAATTATTAACCAGCAATGGACCTGGACCACGACCACGGAGGCCGGTAATGACATTTTAACAATTAACGCGCTTTTATTGATGACACCGAGCGGCATCGCAGAACGAGAGCCAATGAACTTGGGACAACCTTGTTGGTATTAAAGTGTCTATTTCAATTGTTATAATCTATCTATTTATATATACTTATAATAAATCTGTAGAGAGGTCAATTCTGTACATTAAATATTTTTTCAAAATAACTATCAGGGGGTGATAAGTGATCGTAATCGTAATCGATACTGAAGCCAAAAATGCAATCAGTATAATTTTTGTCTGTCTGTATGTTCGTTATAGAAAAAAAAACTACTGGACGGATTTTAACGAAACTTAGTACGATTATTCTTCACACTCCAGGGCAGGTTATAGTATACTTTTCATCACGCTACAATCAATAGGAGCAGAGCAGTGATAGCAAAGATAACGCGGATATTTCGCCAATGTCAATTAATAATAGCAATGTTATCACTGTTGTATTGGTCAAAGATCCCGCCATATAACGTCTTTCACCCGACGCCGCCGGCACAGCTAGTCTTGAATAAACTTGGATACACCTTGCCACATGATTGCTATATTATGTAAGTTTTGTGTCTATAATATGATATAGACAAAATAGGATAAATAAAAGCTATTATATGTATAAAATGTTGTCTCTGTGTTCCTAATCTATTGTTAAAACTTTTGCACCGGGTAATCTTGGTCTTACGAAGATAAAACTCGTATAGGTAAATCGATACATCAAACTATCCTTTGTTTGAACCCAACCACAAAAAACGCGAAAGGATAGTTGGTCCTTACCTATGTTCAGAACTCTAATAAACAGTGAAAATGAAATCAATTAGTAGATAATTTTGTAAGTGATTCTAGTTCTTTGGGGTTGGGAACAACTGTGGGAACAACTAATAGTCAGCCAAGCTTATACTTAGTAGTGTTGTTAGTGCAGAATACGAGTTAAGTTTGGATGAGATTAGCAGTAAAATTTGCAGAAATGGGGTTATACAAGTAATTTCTTTGTTTGGTGTACTATCATAATTATATGTTTGTTTATATGTATTCATAGTTAGCCAGTATTAGTATTTACGGTGATCCGAACTCTAAATCCGGTTTCGCTATTATACTTCTGTTGTAAGTTTTACTGCTAGTCTAATACCTAATACAGACTTTCAGTGGGACTGTGAAAATGATAACCGGATAATAATATAATGAAGAGTAAGTGTAGAAAAACAGGAAACGATATGTACCTAAGTTGCAATATCTGTTTTTCAGGGACTGCCAACTCATGAGTCCCTATATTCAGTACTGTTCTAGGTATTATATTCGACAAACACGGAGCTTACCTGTATGATCCTGCAAGGACCGACTGAGCGGGGGCGCCGGCGGCGTCGCCGCGTGCTCGCCTCCGTACAGGCCTCCGAACTCCTCCGCCGACGACGACGACGCGTTGCTGCACTTCCTGCCCTTGTCCGGCGTGTACTTGCTCTCCGCGCCCGTCGGCAGGAACTTGGCGTCGGTCTGGTGTTCGTCCAGCAGCCCCGGCACGCCTAGCAAACCGCCGACGAGGTTCGGCCGCAGCTCCTCCATGATCTTGGAGCCCTGGCCGCAGCCGCCGCCGCCCGTGAAGTTGAGCTGGCGGCTGAAGAAGGCCGGGAAGATGTTGAACTGCTGCGGGTCGGGCAGCGCCGCGAGGGGCGGCGCGGGCGGCTCGCCGGCCGCCGCGCACGCCGCGCTCTTGAACTCCACCGTGCTGTGGCCGGCGCGCTGGCTGAGGGACCAGCGCGGCTGTTCCGCGCTCCTGGCCTCGCTGAGCTCGCCCTCGTCGGTTCGGCCCCGACGCTCACTGACTAACCACATTATAGTGACGCCGCGCCGGCCGCGCCGCCCGCGCGATAATTGTCTGCGACTGCGCGAGACGCCCGCACGGCCCGCCTACGCGCGGGAGCGAAACGGCCTGCTCCCATACCCTCGTAATCGATGTAAAATCTTTATGGGGATGCTGCGTCTCGCTCGCAGGGGCGGGCCGGGGGCGGGCGCGGCGGCGCGATTGGCCGACAGACGCGGGCCGCTCCCGGCGCAACGCTCCTCTTTGTTTTATTGTCCCCATGGCTTCTCGTCGATCTTGCGTTTAAAGTTTATGCATTGCACCATGTTTTGTTTCACAAAACACAAATCACGTATGAAGTTCTTGTGGTAAAATGTGAAACAGAGATGGGTGTTTGTGGCGAGTGGCGGTGTCGTGGTTCTGTTTTGGAATTATATAAGAATTGGAAGGTTTTTTTGTTATTTTTGAAACTCCTTTGGCCGAAGTTACTACACCTCTAGTGTAGCAAAGCGTAGGGTTATAAAGAGTAGGTACCTATTCCTTGGAATATTATTGTGAGAATGTTTTTGAAATTTATCTTTAAACGAAATGCATTATGAGTATCGTGCATGCAGTTACTAATTAGAAGTAGTCGAACTATTTGTTTATATGTATGTAGAAGAAAATTTAGGTTTGGTAGGACCACGGTAGGACATGTCAGGCGTTTAGGCACGAGATAAAGGACATCCTAAGTGAATCGATTGCGCACAGATCGATAGATAGATATGTTTCTGTATTCATTCAATTGTGTTTTGAATTAGATTTAGGTATGTATAATTACACCAATGAATAGTAGGTATACCGCAAGTCTAAATACAATTTTTTAATCAAATTATTGCATTATACGCACTCCTTGCTGGATTTTGACAAATGTAGATCTTTAGGTACATCATCAGACATTGATTTGTGCTCAGTATTATAAAATAGTTTAATATATCGTATACACCCAAGATATTATTTATTCTTCTACATACAAAACATAAAATACAACATACAAAAATATACAGGAAGAGATATAACAGACATCTTGTGGTTCAATTTAGGTGGTCCTATAGCTAGTAAGAGATATCTTTCAAGCAACTTTCAGGTAAAAGGATGGAAATGAAATTTTCTGACGAGAGAGGCAACGTCATGCAAACTGTTTCTTCTGTTTACATTAATTTGGCTGATATCATTAACATTATCTTAATTAATTACGTCAATAATATGTAGGTACCTACCTATTATAGCAACATCATAGTGATAGATCAGACATTTTTGAACCCGAATGGTGAACCAACCTGAAGGTTGTGAAAATTAACACTGTCTTATGATCTTTGGCTTACAAAGCTATCAAATTCTGTTTGGAAACAGAGAAACAAGGTCAATTATACATTTTTTTATTGGCTCGTGACTGGTACTCCGCACATCTAATCATTTTTTTATAGTGGCTCGACATAATGGCTTCCCTACGCCTGATGGAAAGCGAAAGAGAAGCCCAAATCGCTGTGACAACGGGCAAGTAACTGGTCAGTTACCTGTCAGTTGCCACCGCCATGCCGGCCCAACCCCAACCCCCCACGAGCTTCGGAAACCATACTCACCGGCAGAAACACAACTCAGAGGTCATTTGGCTGCGGTATTCTATAGGGTGGAGGTCCTTCCCCGGACGGGCGGCTCAATTCGAGCGAAGATTCGCTATGCCCTATCTCTCATCTTTCATCTCATTGTTACCATTTGGTTTTCATAGACAATGGAAAAACCTAGGACTACCAACATAAATAAAGAAATAAAGCAGTTGATATGTTTCGTCTGTATTAATAATTTTATTCAGCTGCCTTAAACAAGAATCAAACATAGAACACTTATCTCCTACGCACTGATCCAGCAAGCCGTCAACTGATTTCAATCTACTCGGCTCTATAATACAATATGATTCGCAATTGAATATATTACCGATATCACTTTACCGAGATAAGGCGTACAAGTGTGTCACATCGGTACAGAGATTGCATCTCCTATCCTTTGGGCAACCCCATCGGATGCATATCATTAGCGGTGTCGGGTTTAGCGAACGAATGTTGAGCTTTAAAGCAGCATCATAATTATTTAAAAATACAAGTCGGTTCCTTTTTAAAGCTTAGTGTGTACCTAGTAGGAATTATTTGATTGACAACTGTTATTTAGTTGTTTTCAACCTATACCTAACGTTCTCTATGCATAGGTAAAATAGATCTTTGTCAATTAGGGCTCATTCAGCCATGTTTAATTAAAGGTTCTACAAATTACAAGATACTTCGATGACAATATCGTAAATAAGGTCACAATAATTTCCACGCTTAATAATGAAGACAAAAATAGGTTAACTTTTTGTTGCAGCATTTCTTTTCAGCAGGCTACTTGTCGTAATGCCGCTAGGAAAAAACATTTGACATGCAAAAGTTATACTAGTGAATCTGTAATATAGTTTAGTAATAAACTGTTTTATTTTATCTAAATATATTATCTAAATATATATGTAGGTATATGTCACCGGAAAATAGCAAGAATCGTAAGTTGGTCAATTTCCTAGGTAGTTGATTAACTTCCGGAAAATAATAAACGGCAGTTGAAATGTATTATTTAACGTATGTATTTTAGTAAATTGATCATTTTACGGGGTCTTGCCGTAAAATAATCCGACGAAGGTTAGGTGAACTATGATTGGTTCAATGGCTCACGTGGCGTTATCCCGGCAACCAATCAGGGAACAGTGTATTAAGTTACGGGTAATAGTGCACCGTTAAATAGTACATTGAGCAACGTTTGGCCCATTTGAGGACGATTTTACTTGTGTCAAAATCGTAAATTATTAAATGACTGTCAGGCTACCGTAAATTGATCAACTAACTGAAGTCCATTGCGTAAAATAATACATTTCAACTACCGTTTGTTATATTCCGAAAGTTAATCAACTACCTAGTAAATTGATCAACTTACGATTCTTGCTATTTTCCGGTGACATATATAACAGGTAAGTATATGCAGGTAGATGTTATGACGTAGGAATCCACTAAGAAAGGAAGGAACAAACACAAATGTTCATCACAGGAATGTTTCTTCTGAACCAAGTCCTACTTGGGACTTTGAAAAGGCAGGGGTCGCTACCAATTGAGCCAGTCATCTGAAAATTATACCGAAGACTGTCGCGACGGAGCGCATTTTAAAATTGAAAACTACACCGTTACTTTACTTTTAATTCCTGCTAACTAATAGTAATTAGCAATTAACTTGAAAGGTAAAACGAAACAGAACTAAGGAGGGGAGAGAAGTTCCGTAGGGGAAGGGGGGTTACAACTCGGCCGTAGTTTTAATTGATCCTCCGCTTCTTGAAGTAGGGCGAGAGCTTTGCGTTAAGTTTCGCAACTAATTAAGTACGTAGGCTATGTATATTGTATGTAGGTATTTGCGGTGTACGCATGTGATCAATTGCGAAGTCTTGGAAAACTCAACTAGGTGTTGACGACCTCTGCGGAGATTTTTTATGCAAGAGGCGGAGGCAGGTATGTAAGGAAGCGGTCTATCATCTTTTTGCTCCAAGCCAACCTAACCTGCCCGTACCGTAGTGCATCCTGACGAATAAGAAACGAGGCGCTGACAACCGACTGGTGGCGGTATAACTATCACAATTGAAGGCGTAGCTAAATACCACGAGCCGATGATGGGCAGCAGCGTTACTGGAGCGAGGAGCTACGCCCTGCGATCGCCAACCCGCCTGCCCAGTGGGCGATTATGGGTATATCCTCCAGATGTTTGGCCTAAGTGGGGAACAATTACAGAGGCCTATGTCCAGCAGTGGACTGCAATAGGCTGATGATGATGATGAAGAGCATATGTAATGCCTGATGGTAAGCTGTCAATACCGCCCATGGACACCCGCAACTCATACCGAGTCCTTCTGGGGTCGCTGCCGGCCTTTTAAATAGGAGTACGTTCGTTTCTTGAAGGCTCTCAAGTCGTAGCTATTCGGAAAGACTGTCGTAGAAAATTGGAGTATGCATACACGGATTCGAGCAGTTAAGTAGTCAGCGTTCAACATTTACAGACCGCATTTGAAGTCATGTAAGGGAGCGATGTGATGCATCCTGCCAAACAACAAACGAGGCTCTGCCGATGACACTCTGGTGGAGATTTGTTAATCGTGATTGAATGCGTAATTAAATACCTACCACAGACCAATATGTACTTACAGTATAAACAAGGGAGAGCGTAAGTTCTTTTCTGTTAAAAAATACTCAGTTTTTAATTTCTTAAAAAAGGTACAATTACTTAGATCGTAGCATGTTAGTGGCATATAGTTGAATATATTCATATTTAGGTTATCGATGACCCTTGATTTAAGAGCTCGATAACTTGATTCGTGGTTAAACCTGGCTATATAGTCAAAGACTTAGGCACAGTGATGGCGCGGCTCAAGAGCATGGAGCGAAACTTTTATACTAGTGATTGAATCTATTAACCATTACCTCTTGCCACTGCCTCTATCCCGGCCACGTTAGAACCTCGTGGCCTTTTTAGGGACGATGGCAAGAGACCTGATGGCGCCACGCTAGTGCCCTGGAAACTTGGTCGCATCCTTATTTGGGATGCGACATGTGTGGACACATTGGCTGCGTCACACATCCAGGGCACTGCGGCGAGGGCCGGCTCGGCTGCCGAACAAGCTCAACTGCTCAAACGCCGCAAATATTCATCTCTCCTGAGAGACAATGAATTTGCGGCGTTTGCAGTTGAGACATTGGGGCCGTGGGGTCCGGAGGCCAAATCTCTTGTAAAAGAGATTTCGTCTAAACTGGTCCAGGCTTCGGGCGACCCCAGAGCTGGCTCGTACCTCGCTCAGCGCATCTCGCTAGCAATTCAGCGAGGTAACGCAGCCAGCATCCTGGGGTCTCTGCCACAGGGTCCCGTTTTAGAAAATTTTTAATATTTGTACATATTAGTTTAGTTTAGGTTTTATTTATTTATTGTAGGCTTAAGTTACTTTGTATTTTTACTTCTTTGTATTTCTGTACCAAATAAATGTTTATGAACCATTATTAATACTTAAATATTAACATTCATTAAATGTGTACTTATATGCAAGTTATAAAACAGTTTTAACGTAGGTTATTAATTATGTACTAAAACCGTGTTCAAATAATTTCGCTCAATCAAAACTAGAATATTTAAGCAACTTCAACTTGCGAACTGTGAGTGAGATTAAGCTATTTAGGGTCACCATACTTTACTTGACATGCAGTACAAAGGTTGAAAATTAACTATGAATTATTTCTAATTTTTAGAGTATTCGATATATTTATTTTAATATCTAGTGTCCTGCCAGTTTTTAACCGACTTCGAAAAAGGAGGAGGTTCTCAATTCGTCTCTATGTATAATATTTTTTTTTTATGTATGTTCACCGATATTTCCGTCAATTATAGATGGATTTCAAAAATTTTTTCTTTGTTCGACAGAGGACACTTCCAAGGTGGTCCCATTTTCACCAAGTCAGGATCTGATGATGGGATCCTGGAGATATTTAGGGCAACAACCGAAAATTGTATGCTCATATGGTGTTTTTGTTACGTAATTATATTTTACTCAGGTATATGCTTCCGGGCGTCAACATCTGGTGCTGATGATGAAGCCACAGAACTCCTTAACGGTTAGGAGTTAGGGGACAGTACTGCCATTGGTCGATAGAAACTAGGTGGTAGTGGTATGTACTTATGCAGGGCAAGGGCAAGTTCACAGCACATTAACGTAACTAAAAATAGAGAAAGAAAATTATTTAAAAAAAAAAATTAAACCGACTTCGAAAAAAACACAATCGACCAAAACTAAAAAGCGATAAATAACGTAAGTAATTCTATCCTTAATACATAATTATTTAAATATTACAATTATCACTTATTTTTGAAGTCGGTGCCAAACAAATAAATATATTGTCCTGTTTGCCGGCCGCGCTCGTCGTACAACAACAGTCTACGTTAGGTACCTAGAGGCTGGCACCGACTTCAAAAATAAGTGATAATTGTAATATTTAAATAATTATGTATTAAGGATAGAATTACTTACGTTATTTATCGCTTTTTAGTTTTGGTCGTTTGTGTTTTTTTTGTCTCTGTTCAGTTCAGAAAGTTTGCGTTATTAGTAGAGGTGCCTATGTTCATAGACGGTGATTCACCGAGTAATTTTCTAGAGCAAGATGCTCTCTCTGTCATGGTCTTATCGTAGAAATGCCCACGTAATTAAATGGTCAAGATCATTTGATTATACCGTGAAATAGTTACATTAATTACCGTTAGCAGCCTAGCGTTGTTCATAAGCCGCAGTGTTTAAGAGGCTGGTTAGTTTAGTTCAGTTAAAAATATTGCAAAACTTTTTATCATTAATCTGTGCAAGACACATCGAATGATGTGGCCAATGATTGTATAACATTTGTTGGAATGGATTTCATGCTGACGTGGGTGAGTTTTGTGATAAGGCCATAATATATCTACCAATCACACTAATTAGAGATCAATATAAACCAAACTAAACAAAACTTTAAAACATATTTTTATTATATGTTTCAAAAAGATCTTAATGAGAATGCCACAAAGAGGCAAAATATATTTTGATTCATTGATTGTCATTAAGTTGTGACTCTGCTTTCTGAAGCTGAGTCACTGGTTCCAATCCCACCCGAGATAAGCGTGCATTTGATAAACATTGGTATAATAATTATACATTAGTATAACAGCAAAAAATATTTGTCCGATGAAACGAGGTTCTATGGTAGCCCCAGATTAATTCCACATGAGAGCGAAAGATTCGTCGTTCTGGTAAAGTTTTAATGCTGCACCGTCTTGTGAGGGGACAGGGAGGGGGTTATAAACTTTCCGATGTGTTGTAAGGTAAATGTAACATTATTTGCGTAGTATATGTATGACTGATAAAGATAGAATTAATTCTTAATGAGTAACATGCAAAGATAGATCATGGTACTTTCAATGATAATTACGAAATTTCTATACAAAATCAGTATTACCTGATATACATAAATAATAGATGACGACCTCCTGGTGGAGCAATGGTAAAGCTTAAAAGCAAGGACGATCCGAAAGTTCCGGGTTCCACTCCCGGTCTTCGGAAATACTTAATAACTTTTCTAAATTGTGTCGGATCTGGGTATTCAGGGAGATGTTCACAGTCATCACATGTTATGCATAGTGCAAGAGAAAACCTTGAGTTAAGACCAGGTGCTTGATGTGAATTTTCTGGCGCATTTATTAGATATTACATCACATGCCACTTTTCCATAAAATAAACAAAAAAAAATGCCTACTTAAATAAATATTCCAGACCTTTGATATAAAACTAAAAATATTAAGCAAGAAAAGTAAAATATAAATAAAAAATTAGCATCGCGACCCTGCCAGGATTCGAACCTGGAATCTTCTGATCCGTAGTCAGACGCGTTATCCGTTGCGCCACAGGGCCCATGACGGAGATGTTAAATTTTGTTATCCGTGTCTTCGTATTCTTACCGAGTAATTATGAAACTGTGTTATGAAATCAAATTGGATGTTATTGTACCCGCATTTATTTCATTTTGAAATTCCAAAAGTTGTGTGATTGGATGGATGTTTGTTATTCTTCCGCGGGACAACTACATATGAGATTTTATCAAAACTTTACAATGACATAGCTTATAAAGCGAGTGAGGGCGACAACCGCAATGGGTTTGTTTGTCCTATTGTGCCTGTCGACCTAACTTTTGGACCTCACGACCGCTTACCATCAGGTGGAGTGAAGACATCCTGAAAGCTCTTCTTATAAAAAAAAATATATTAGGTGTTGTAAAAAATATATATGTACTTATATTTTTTATTTATGGCTCGACATAATGGCCTCTCTACGCCTGATGGAAAGGGAAAAAGAAGCCTAGAAAATTAGGGGGATTGGCCTTAGTCACCACGATGGCAGGTGGGTTGGTGACCACAGTAGGTTTTATTTGTACCCAACTAAACGCTGCTGCCCGTTTCCTTTACCTCCATGGTTATTTGTCTCCAGTTAATATGACTAGCCCACTGCTACTTCGGCTTACTAATCCTAAGTTGATGCCCTGGGTTATCTATCCTGATAACCTCATAGCATCCCATCAGAAAGATCCATAGCATCCTTTCTATTGCTAGCTGAGCAACTTTTAATTTGCCAATGAAATGTTATACCCACATACAGTTATCGTGAAATATTTTACCTCGGCAATTAAATAAACTCTCTATATATCGTACCTATAGTTACTGTGAAAGATTTTCATCTGACGTCGGACAGGAAACGTGCCGACGTCGGAAGGAAGCGGTCGCGTCGTGCGGAAAATATTCCGGGCCGGTAGGACGTCCGCCGAATCGCCGGCACCGTGGAGGAAACGCGAGGTAAACTGTATGGAAGTGCCTCATATAAAAATAAAGAAAAATGAAATAAAATAAATAAATAAAAATAAATAACCCAAGACATGCCACGCTGGGCCACACAGAGCCATCTAGCCCCAAACTAAGCCGAAGCTTGTACTATAGGTACTAGACAACTGATAAACATACTAATGACATGTTCATGCACACTAATGTTTGTAATGTGTGGGGATCGAACCCACGACCCTTGCCTCAGAAGGCAGAGGTCACTACCAATTGAGCCACCGAGCCAGTCAAAATAATAACTACTTGTGTCATGTGTTTCCTTCCTCTTATAATCCTGGGTTCTTTAGGCGGGGCGTGAAACGGCATCTCGGTGGGCCTTCAGGGTGAGGGCGATAGGCGCAATGGGTTTGTTCTATTGTGCTTGTCGAACTAACTTTTCGACTTCACGACCGCTTACCATCAGGTGGAGTGAGGTCATCCTGAGAGCTCTTCTTATATAAAAAAAAACTTGACTTGACTGGCCTGATGGCTTATTTGGTAGTGATCTGCTTTCTGAATCAAGGGTTGTCGGGTTTGATCCCCGTTCACAGAAATGCATTAATGATGAATTCCTCAATCTTGCTATAGTGCATGTATATCATCAGTTCTGTCAGTGTGTGTCAGAGAGATGAGGCGGTGATTCTTATTCTTTATCCGTGTGTGGATTTGAATCCGTGTGGTCACCACAGATACACCATAGACACAGACAGATCCACGCAAGTCTACGGAAAATCATAATTTAAAAATATCCCTATCTAAGTATAGCAATCCTATGAATACCTATTTTGTGTGGGCTTTTGTACTGTATCTAAATTTGTATAATTTTCCATTTATTGTGATAGATGTGTAATCATTACAAGTGTAGGGTAGCAAAAAGAGGGGGCGGGAGTGGGTGTTCGCGCATGTGTTCCGTACAAATGTCATCGTTTAGTGGTATTGTTTTGTATAGCCTCAATTACACATACTTACTTACTTACTTTACTTAATATCCTCATTTTGCAACATTTATTTTGTTATTTTTATATAATCCATACTTTGTCCTTACAATAACGAATACATAAAGAAAGAATCATCAAATTTGGTGCAGTCGGTCGAAAGTTATGCGGTCACATACATTTCATAGATCCATTTTTATTTATAAAGTTTATTATTTCTTACTAGCCTATACAGGAAAGAGAAAATGAATTTGAGACTATATTATCTTGACACTTGATTTGTTTTACAACTCACAATCATTTCAAGTATTTTGTGTCTGCGTAAGAAAATGGTTTATAAACACTGCATCTTTGCTTACACGGTTACTAATGCTAAAAAAATTGAGTATAGTTTTAAGTTTTTTTAATTTTTTTATAGTATTATGTTATGTAAATGATCTTATGGACTGCGAAGTATGATTTTTTTCATTATAATGAGTTATCTTTATATATGATATCCACTTTCAGGCGTGACTGGAAATAAACAAAAAGATAATTTTAATGTAGGTAGGTAATGATTTTAAATATGTATTAGAGACACTTATCGTCTATTCTATACATATCTTTTGATACAGAAGTATAGGGGTAGATATACCCGATCACCAGAACACTAGCAGGTGAGGCGGGGCCGTAGTAGGGGGGAGGGGGGAGGTAATTGGCCGAGATGATGTTTAATAAGTTTTTAATGGCAGCGAGACGGCGTTTACTCGATCCCCGAATAGCAGCCAGTTACTTCTGAATATCGCGACAAACCTTTACGTACCTACTATAGTCTAAGTGGACAGTTTCGCTTTTATATTTTTTTAATACATTTTTTTTAATTTTATTAATTTTTTACGTATACTTTGGCGAAGGTTGGAGTTCGGGTCCGGGGGTACGGGTTTTATTCTGATTAGGTACGCCAGGAATTAGTGTTTATCCATGTGATATTAAAAAGTTTCCTCATCAAACAATTATTTTACCATGCAAAAGTCAAGACACTTTTGAGCAGGACAGAAATGATGTTTCCGAGAAACTTTTTCAGTATATTCAAGAGTTAAAAGGATGCAAATCATTTCTTGGAGAAGGTAGGTAGCTAAGCGTAGGTTAATAAAGTATTTTTCTACTCTTGAGAATTGCGTTACATTTCAGCAGCCATCTTATCAAGTTAACATCTTTTATTATGTGCCTACCAACATTGCTGGCAACATTGTATCTGATGGTGAAAGAAGAAACGTGCTGTAAACTAAAAAAAAGTAGTTTAATTTGGCGGCTAAATCAGCCCCATTATAGTAAGAAGAAGTTAGATAGTTCGTCGTTTTGTTGAGTTATTATTAGACATAGAAATAAAACAAATGAGTATGTTGTACACAGATTAAATAAATAAATAGATATATTTATACCTGTTACACAAGATGAATTTGAAAGACAAGAGTCTTTGAAAAAAAATTATTTTCATCATAAAATCACTTATTTATTATGGGCCGTTCTATTACGAAGGGTCAGAATTTGTCGGCGACTAGATATAGGCGACCCTTGAAAAGGGTTCCAGCCCTCACACGTAGGGAGGTCCCATGCAACCTCCCGACGTAGGTACCGGCCTTGTAATAAGGAGCTACAGACAGGTACAGAGAAGTTCCACTGTAGGTTTATTGCCTAAATATCTGAACGTGTCTACTATATCATCATCATCATCATCATTGTAGTCCACTGTTGTTCTTGCACCGGGGGAAAATGCAGTTTACGCATACCTGCTATTCGGGGACGCAGCAGGTTATGTGGGACTATCTCCGCCTCTAGATGGAAACGAGACGGAGAATACCCGCTAAAAGCCCCGGTTTACACCACCAATGCGCCTAGGGTGATGGTCACGCGGGTTCGGGTATTATCAGAGGCAGGGCATAGCAAATCTTCGCTGGAATTGAGCTACTTGTCTGGGGATAGACCTCCACCCTTTAGAATACCGCAGCCAGATGACCTCCGGGTCGTGTTTCTGCTGGTGAGTAGGGTTTCCGGAGCTCGTGGGGGGGTTAGGGTTGGGTCGGCATGGCAGTGGCAACTGACAGGTAACTGACCAGTTACTTGCCAGTTGTCACAGCGACTTGGGCTTCTCTTTCGCTTTCCATCAGGCGTAGGGCAATAATTATTCTATTGTCATTGACAACTTAATAGTGACAATTGACATCAATTCGAGCGAAGATTCGCTATGCCCTACCTCTCTTAGGAACCTCCCTCCTGTCTTAGGAACTACACGTACCAGCCAATTAATTAAAACAAATAATCAACAAGTTAGCATGTTACCCTCTGTAAGTCCACTCCGCGCTTCCTCTCCGGAATCCACGAAACGTTTGCGAGTTAATTTTATAATTCATCATCCTTTTTGAACCATTTTCCTTTATTAATTATTTATACAAGCCCCCTCGATTTGCTGTCAGGTTAATTGCTGTACGGCTATTAATTATTTCTAATAGACAAAACCTGTGGACGAATTTACCAGTCGCTTTTATATGTAACTAATGTTTTTTTAAGTATGTAGTAAAATACTATATTATCCTTCCTACTAATATTATAAACGCGAAAGTTTGTTTGGATAGATGGATGGATGTTTGTTCCACTTTCACGCAAAAACTACTGAACGGATTTTAATGAAACTTTACAAGAATATAGTTTGTACATCAGATCAACACAGGATATGTTTTATACGAAATTTCACGCGGGCAGAGCCGCAGGCAGCAGCTAGTACTATATAATATTTTAATAGAACAGTTAGTCGAGTTTAGGTATAATGTTTCTATGTAAATTACCTACGCATGGAACTATAGAGGCATGACTTCCAGATTTACCGGTATACTGCTGATGTGAATTATTTTCTAAAAACCATTTGAATTTATGAACCAATAAAATAAATAGGTACCTATTTAAGTATCCCGTGATTCATAATAAGATCACGTCTCTTAACTTCATTTAGGAGGTGTAAGTATATCTCAATCGCAAACTAGGCTAAACGGTTTGTTTAAATGTTGTATTAAGTATTTATGCGAGCAGTAGCTCGACATTTAAAATAGGAAATAGGGGGGCCTTATCAATACCTACTCACCAATAAAAGAAACAAAAAGCTTTTATTGTTAGAAGCACAATAGAATTTGCAAGTGGCGATTATGCTAATTGTGGTTTTGTTTGGTTATTCTAAAATGGGCGTCAAAAATCACACGTATTCAATATGAGAGTCGATTGTTTGGAAAAATATTTTGACAGGAAAATGGCCGGTTGTCCCGCTGTCAAAATTGGCGCCTAATTCGACGTGCGCCCGTCGCCGCCCACTTAATTTGAAATTAGAACTGTAACTTTTTTTTATTGTAGCCACGTGCCCAAGCTTGGAACGTTGCCATTACGCCGGCGTGTGTGAGCTTTTTTCTTTTGTTCTATTTTACGAGCTGTGTAGACACAAATGTAGAAATAAAATACTTAGTCTTGAGTTGAAACTGTTTGTAGCCAGCTTGGCGAAATGAAGGCGTGGGTACTTTAGATTTATTTAAAAAAGTAAAAAAAAATAAGTAAAGCTTAGTAAACAAGACTTTGGACGCTATTCGATTTGGTTTATGGTATGCAGTTGGCTTGGGTTTCTATGGCTTTTAAATGTTTTATACTATTTAGAGTGATAAGTTTCTTATATACCGACACAAAATTCAATAAGTTGATTTATATGCAGTATCTACTTAAGACATAAACAATACCTAATTCATGTATGACAATTGTACTGCATTATTTATTTATTTATTTATTCTTTATTGCACAAAGGAAAGTACAAATGGCGGACTTAATGCCGTGTGGCATTCTCTACCAGTCAACCATTGGGCGAGCCAGAACACTATAATATGGTGCGGTAATAGACATTAAAACAACTGCTAGAAATATGAGCACAAATATACAAGTAATACACATACATATATAAGTATAAAATATAAAATAAATATAATATAATTACAATATATGTAGGTACATAACATAAATAAGATAAGTACATAATATGCAATAATGGATACTACATACATTAAATAATAGATACATAAATATATTATAACAATACAATCAGACGGAAACATCAATTACTAAAGGTCGTGAAACATCAATTACTAGTGCATTATCTCGTACAAGTAAGTATTAATCTAAAATAAAATTAATGTTATGTGAGGGCAAAATCTACTTGAACGTTAATGTAGGTACCCCATCGAATCAATTACCTACTAAAGGAAGGTTGAATCAACAAAGAAAACTATACAAGTAGATTCATAGATGTAGAAAATTTGATATTGTATTTATATTTTAAGTAAATACTTAAAACATTTTCAACATAGAATGTATGTGTTTCGATCACTACTAAATTAGTAGTAATAAGTCAAACAATCCAACCTACCACATAATTATCTACATACGACCACGCCTGGTATTCCTAAAAGTTTATATACAACATCAAAAAAGCTTAAAAGTTATCAAAGCACATTCCCCAAAAGAGCAAAACCTAAAAGTGACACAAACCAAAACCCTAAAGCGCTGCGCCTAAACAGCTAACTGGCTGGAAAACTTATTTTTTGCTCTGTTTCAAATTATTTTTTCAAAATGGCGGGCGCCGGGACGATGTCAAACGAAAGCGAGGCAGTCTTAAAAGCTCGCCAATTAGAGCTAAAAGCACCTTCGAGGCTTGCTTCGGGTGCGGTTACGTTCGCTCATCAATTTTGTACAAAGCTCTTTCCTAAGTTAAAAACTTTAGCTTCGGTATAAAAATCAAATAAATACGGGATCGCTGTTTGGAGGTAGTGATTCGTAATTTTGTTTGCTGCCAGATTCGGTTGGAATGTATTGAAAGGTATTTATTGTTTGTGAGAATAGTTAAATAGTGTCTTGTATTTGATTGTTTATTTGTTGGCTTTTTTTCGACATTTTATGTGTAAAAAATTCATTTATTACACAAAGACTTATTTCAAGTTTTATAAATATTTTAATATGTAAGTAAAATGTGACTATCGCAGTACCTATATGTGATATTATAATTTAAACTGATAAATAGCTTAACGTTGGTAAGTTTTATATTACAAGTTTGGGTTTTGGAACTTTAATCACTAAGATAACACATTAACAGCTATGGAGATTATATATGACACAATTAAATACTTTTTCCATTGTGTCTGCTACTCTTGATGTAGCCCAAATTGGTTAATTTATTTATGAATAAAGATTTATTTATTTATAGATGAGAAAACTGCAGAACTTTCGGTATGTAGGGTCGCTCGTAGTTTTCTAGACACATGCGTCAGGATACAATTGATTAAATGAAAAAGCACTTATATCATGTTAAGACTTACTGATATTATTTAAGTTTTCCGCAGATATGGCCCTAGGCTCGCTGCACAAATGAGCGGGATAATGCCTTTTCCTTTTTGCGCGCAATTTTTTTATTCCCCATTTGTTACGCAGTTGTGATTCCGACATCATTTCGCGGCGTCATGCGCTTTGATTACGTCGTCGGTTTGTTTAACGTGAGGGTAGAGACGGATAGGAAATACATATTTAATGCTTACCTATGAAGATAATATACCTACCATACATGAAGCTGATTTTAAAGCCTAGAGTTGAAATACTTGTGGGACAATTTAGTTAGACAGGGTCCATTACTGTACTTTAGTTCTAAGTAACTATTTTGTAACATCATTGATACTTATGGAGTGCAATAAAGAATATGAATATGACTAAATCAGAATCGGCGAAGGTAAAAGAGATATACATTTAAATATTTACATTAATACACAGTTACACTCTTGGGGTCAGGGGCAGGTCGTGAATTTGTGGGGCCCTGGGCTGAAACTACTTAGGGGCCTACCTAAATACTTAATAGCCATGTCAATAAAAACTGTTACTGTTTTACTTGTAGAAAAGGCTTTAACGGTGTCTTTAGTAACCTCGGAGCCATGGGCTTCAGCCCTTAATAGCCTTTAGGTAGATCCGGTCTTGCTTGGGGTGAGTGTTTTCCACAACCTCGCTTGTTCGGTGTTGATGACAATGCCGCCATGAATATCATCGTAGTCATTTAGGAAATCCAATCACATAAATATAAATTTATCAAATGAATGAATTCAAAAAGGTTCACTACTTACCAAATAAGCCCATGGACGTGACTGTTAGTATTAAATAGGATGGAGTATGTTTTTAAATGTTGATTTTAATGAAAATGGGTTTACCAGTGTCAAAGTCCGCCCACGCCTATACAATTTATAAACACGTTTCTAACGAAACAAAAGCTTTACCAAAATCCTTTATCGCGAAACAAGAAACCATTTGCGTACCTAAATAACTCAGCATCGTTTCAAGTGCCCTGTTTCTTCCAATAAAAAAATTTAACAAACCCGCAAAGGAGTGGAACAAAAAGATGGCGAATCTGAGCCGCAGACAAACCTTAAAGTTCCCGACATGAAAGTTTAAAAGTGACGGGTGGCGTTGCTAGGCAACCGCCCCCCTCCCACCCGCAAATCTCCGCTTGATACGGAGACCGAACTCATTGTTTATAACATAGAAACTATAGACTGCTATCTCTATGGCTAATCTAACAAAATCCTACTTCCTACTAATATTATAAATGCGAAAGTTTGTTTGGATAGATGATGTTTGTTCCACTTTCACGCAAAAACTACTGAACGGATTTTAATGAAACTTTACAGGAATGTAGTTTTTACATCAGATTAACACATAGGCTATGTTTTACACGAACATTCACGCGGGCAGAGCCGCGAGCAGCAGCTAGTGCTTTTATATTTTTAGGTACCTACGTAATTATTTTTTGGACGATTATCAGCCAAATATTTTTATTTCTTAATTTATTTGCCTTTGAAATTACGTTATTATTTTGTTTAATATGATAACCATGAATCGTTGTTTCTCATCTACTTAATGTAGGTAATTCAAGTTAAAATAGTTTTTTTTATTTTTTTTTATTGCCGTTAGTGGCAGACGAGCAGGCGGCCTGTCTGATGTTAAACAGTAACCGCCGCCCATGAACATGAGCAATGCCAGGGGCACAGCCATGCCGCTGCCTACCGTGAGGAAAGAGCTCTCTATAAACCACGCTTAAAGAAGGACATGTCGTAGCGATCAGGGAATACCGCAGCTGGGAGGTCGTTCCAGAGCTTGCAAGTTCGTGGAAGAAATGAACGCTGAAAAGAAATGAACGCTGAAAACGAAAACGAGTTGTAATGTTATTATCTGTGGTTACTTATTGGAACTTATTTCACGTCATTGGAACTGTTCACAGATTTGCCTGACTCCATGGCTCATTCGGTAGTGACCTCTGCCTTCAGTGCAAAGGATCATGGATTCGATTCTCGCACAGTAAAAACATTTTTGTTCTAAGTCCGGAAACTACACGGTATACATTATATTAGTGAACTTTAGTTGGCAATCCACTTTCATTTTGACTCAGTAAAATATATTATAAAGAGGTTGATATGGGTATTTTAACAGAAGTAAGAAACAGGAAACCTTTACTGAATTCTTCTGAATCATAAATCCATTATGGATGTTCAAAATAACACAGGCGTCTTTTTACTTGTTGTGCATAGATAGACTTTGTAGGATATGGAATCTTTATAATAAGAACCAAGCTAATATTAATGAAGGTACAAAGAAACATGAAAGCCATCGCATGAATATATTGTAAGTAGACCTTTGATGTTGTTACGTTAAAAAAACTCTACAAGCAAAACATTATTCACGGAGAATTGGTCCTTTGAACAACTAACACATTTTCTGCAAAGCTAAATACCCAACTCCACTAACTACGGTAGAACTAGACGCTAATTCCTCACAATTGCGTCACATGAGACAAAAGGAACAGCCAATTAGAATGCAAATGTAAGAAAACGACCATTAAGCAAGACACGGCATGTATTGATCATGCGATCCCCACACGCTGCATACGTCTGTCTCTTTTTAACTTCCCGTACCAGATCGCTATAAACATAAACATTTTCAAGCTGAAAAGCCTTCTATCGTAGCCTTATTCACTCGAAATGAAACCTTATCAGTATTAAAGCAAAGTCGGTTACTGATTACATAGATGATGAGGCACTTAGGTTGAGAGCGTTTCGTCCAAGCCTTGTTGTGCCAGCAAATTCTGTTCGTATCTTTAAAGGAATAAAGATCTATTTCAGTGTAGAGTTAAGAGAAAATGAGTCGTATAGGGAAATTTCAAAGGTTATTATTGATGGACGAAGCAATGTTCTATGTTTTCAGTTGTTGACAAGGCGTTATAGGTATAGATGTGTCTGTGGTGGGGTAGATAGGGGCTGTAAACACTGTGATGAGTTTGGTTTTGTATGTACTTATGTATCTAAGCATAGTAGGAAACGAGCCACGAATTTTACGATGGGGTGTCCTAATAATAATAGTTTAGAAGAGTTCATGGTTTTGATGATTGAGTTGATAATTTTGTGATACTGGTTAAGTTTTATGGTGTGATGAGTATGAATGTTGCGGGATGGACCAGACGAGGACGCTAAAGAAAAATGGTTAGAATGTGTGTAGAATATTATGACCGAAAAGGGAGTGGATGGTTTCTCAACGAGTGACAGAGATGAATGGACGAGGAAAACATACTGCGTCGACTCCAGATTTGGGAGCAGGGTAGAAGAATAATAATAAACATATTATCATACTTTTGCCCTGCACCCAAATCTGGGGTCGGTCATTTAACCTAACTAGGTTTAATGCCCGTCTTCCTTGTTATTAGTACATACCTATTCAAAAACATTAGATTTATACAAATACATATTATTCCTACATATTGAAGAACATCTTTTTTGAGGTAAAAGAAAATTAATAGGTTAGGTTTTCCTTGGGTGAAAATGGTGAAAAGTGGTCATTTGAATGTCTAATGTATGTTGATATGTAACGGGTTCTAGTAGCGTAGTGTGTCATAGTAGGACAATATACTAACTCTCTAAACCGCCCATTATTTGTTACTTTTCATATACCTATTACCTACCAATATTACACCTACCTAATTTTTTCATCTACCTATCAATGACTAGCATAGAGTTTTACAGTTATAAATTTTAATTTTATTAAGTATATCTCCGTAAAATTCAAAATACCGTTAGATTATAATCCATCCTGCGGGATTGTCAACTGTCGAAAGATTGCGAACCGTAACAACTGCTTACAATATAACGTATTATTTTTCGATAAATTGCGATAATTTAACGCGCGACTTAAGTTAGTTTAAGTTCGCCTCGACCGATTACAATCTACAGTAAAATAATAGTTAAACTGTAAGCATTATGTCACAGTTCACAATCTTTTGACAGTTTACAATCTCGCGAGATAGATTATATATAATCTAACGGTATCTAGAATTTTACAGTGACATATACCTAGCAATTTATAAACCATATTTAAATATCAAAAATCAAAAATTAAATTATAATTCCGTAATCGTACCCAATAAAATTATTAAGTAAAACAATATAATATATTTTTTAAATACGCACCTACTTATAAACATTTATCGAATTCAATACTTTGCAAATGCATTGGTATGCAGAAATTAATGAATGCAGATTTAATCTGCATTTATATTACGCCGAGGAAAATGGCCTTGAGCGAAATTGTATTGTGCTCTTTATAGGTAAATATACATATTATATGCGTGTATTTGAAGCATTGGGAGACAGATGAATATTTAAACTATTTGTCGGTTTATTCTTGTGAAAGCTTAAGAAATGTCAGTATAATCGTATTTCTAACTTATGTTGAATATACGAGTATGTTGGGGATGTAAGGGAGTGGCCTATCATCTTTTCGCTCCAAGCTTACATCAACTGCCCGTGTTGCATCCTGCCGAATAACAAATGAAGAGGTAGCAACCGACTGGTTGCGGTATAACCATCACAAATAAAGACGTAGCTAAATATCACAGAGCGATAACGGGCAGCAGCGTCACCGGAGCGAGAAGCTACGCCCTGCGATCGCCAGCCCGTCTGCCCAGCGTGGCGATTATGGGTAAAGCCTCTAGAAGTTTGCCCAAAGTGGCGAACAACTGGAGAGGCTTATGTCCAGCAGTGGATTGCTATAGGCTGATGATGATGTTGAATATGGTCAAATTTAAGATGTTCCTTTTCTATTTGTGGTTTGCGGCAACTGACCCTACTTATTCGTAGTCACAGCGACTTGGGCTTCTCATTTCACCACGCGACGAGAGGATGCTGTGTTACTGTAAAATAAAGGCCTGTCATTTTTTATTTGGCCGTCGAGAATGTAGTAGCTGCAGCGACTTGGGCTTCTCAGGCAACGGCAAGCCACTATGTTGTGCAACTATAAAAAAGGTCCATCATATTTCATCTGCTTGTTGAAGATGTAAAAATAATGTGATACTAATGTACTCTATGACAAGAATCCATAGCAAGATTCTAATATCTTCCCAGTCTTCATCTCAAATCCGACTAGCGACATCTAGGAAGTCATCCCAACAACTAAACTACAACATCAGAAGACATGCGCGAATATAGAGCACAAATGTCACGCAACTCTGTACCTTCGTCCGTGTACTATAAGTACTATATTCCCATGAAACATTCGCGCCTGCGCTGTAAAATTGATTTCTGTCACCCTTGACAGATGCTAGCTGAAATGTCTGCACTGTTTTTGTACAGAAATCTATGCGAAAATAAAAGGAAACGAAGATAATATTGAGTAATGCGGTAGAGATGAAATTTGCAGGTTAGTTCGTGATATTATTGTAATATTTATTTTTAGCATGGATACTTTGTATGAGACGTAGAACGTTTACATTGATTAAACTGAGCGTTAATTATGTCATTGGACGATTTGTTTATCATTTTAACTGTAGTTTACGCAATTTCTAAATTGGCATAAAGTCCACTTGCTACTTACTTTGGGATCGGAGCAATGTATGTGATGTTGTCTGATATTTATTTATATCTAGGCTGAAAATCATTTAGGCAGGCGACCTTCAAAAGTCAAAAAGTCAAAATAATCTTTATTTGTATAGGTTTTTATGAAAAACACTTACAAATCGTCGAAGCTACCACCGGTTCGGAAAGCAGCATTCTACCGAGAAGATACCGGCAAGAAACTCGTGTAGTTGCTCTTTTCAAAATGGTGTTTACAATATTATTATCACATTTATACTTTTAACTACGACCACGTCATACAGTCTGGGGCCTTACAAAATTAATTATAAATTAGATTAAAAAAAAAAATAAAAATAAAATAACCTTAACATACTCTATATAGGGCAATCAGGAGTAGACCAGTCTCCAAGGCAGCACCTGTTCACAAGTATGACGTGTGTACCAGCCATCGCTTCATTCAACCATATTTGAGGGAGTGTAACGACCCGCCACACAGCGCCACCACCCCAGAAACTTTTTAGTGAGCATGACTAGTCCAGTTACCCCAATATAAAATATTTGGCAAAATCATAAAACTAATAAATGAATAAATTAACTGAAGGACGTAGCTTACATAGAATAGAAGTTACATATGACTCTATATAAACAACCAATGAAATGGTGATAATTTTATTATGATAAAGTGCAGGCGAGCAGCATCCGCTTATTTGGCAGTTGACCATACAGTCTTATCACTTAAATAGTCTTCAATTCTGTAATAACCTTTCTTTATTAGACATCCTTTAATATATAATTTAAACTTTTGTATAGGTAGATCAATTATACATTGAGGCAATTTATTGAACATTTTTATGCTAAGCCCTATAAATGACTTTCCACATTTATTCAACCTCAGATTAGGAATAGCTAGCTTGTGCCTGTTTCTGGTATTGAATTTATGACTATCTGAATTTTTAGGAAGCTTGTGCTTGTTCTTATAAACATGGATTAAACAGTCCATGATATATTGGGAAGCAATAGTTAAGATATTTATTTCTTTAAAAAGGTCTCTAAGAGAATCACGTGGGCCAAGTTTGTATATGGCTCTGATAGCTCTCTTTTGTAAAACAAATATGGTCTGGATGTCTGCCGCTGAGCCCCACAGTAGAAGGCCATAGGACATAACACTATGGAAGTAGCTAAAATAAACCAATCTCGCAGTGTCGACATCAGTTAAATGTCTAATTTTCCTAACAGCATATGCAGCTGAACTAAGCCGTCCTGCCAGGGCAGCAACATGTGGAGCCCACTGCAATCTTGAGTCTAAGGTGATACCTAAGAACACTGTTGAGTTAACGATATCAATGGGTTCTTGATTTATGTTAATGACTGTTTTGACCTGTCTGACATTGGGCATTGAAAACTTTATACATTTAGTTTTCTTAGCATTTAGTAACAGATTGTTACTTGTAAACCAATGTAATACTTTAGAGACAGCATCATTTACTTCGTCAAAATTTTCTCTTTGTCTGTCAACCTTACCTTCAAATTCGTTTGCCCTTTCTGTATTAAAAAAATAATAAAGTACCTACATACTTGTACACTATAATATAAGTATATTTTAACAAGAATTTTGTTATTTTTGTATATTTTAATTTAATGTACACCTATAAGTTAGTAGTACTACAAAACTTTAGACCTAATTTCAATTTAAACTTCTACCCACTGATCATCAGTGAGATATTCTGTGATACACGAGACATAATGCTAACTGAATTTACTGTACGAACTGCGTATTTACTCAACAACCATACAAGTAACAACGTTAAAGGATTAAGGGTCCATCGTTCGTGATTGTCTTACCTCATCACCCTCTTTGTCAGGCCGTAAATGTAACCAAAGCTGATTCCTAATAAAGGAATTCGTGACCCGTTCTCGTATACATTGTAATCGCAGGGGATTAGGGTTTTATCAGCATTAATACAGTGGGCAGGGTTCCGTAGAGTCGCGGGCCTTGTTTTGAGGGTCCGTAAGTTTGGCTGGGGTGACACACGGTTAAGTCGTTCGGCGCGCTTGGCCGTTTGGTGTCAGAAGCATGCTACTTTTTGTTGATGAATATTTAAAGAATTATATTTCGAAATCTCTTAACTATAGGTAACTTATTTATTACACACTATTACTTAGTAGTATGTCTGATAAGTAATACTAGGTATAATATCGATTTACGTACCAAATTCAAATGATTTTAAAGTAAAAGTCTGTTAGATCATACTCGAGGTCAAAAATTGCATCAATGATTTGGCCTCTTTTGGTATTTCCAAAGGTTATAATCTTTCGGGTAATATCCCGATTCTTCAGATTTTCAAGACAAGAGTGCCTAAATCGGTTTTTGTTGGGTAAGCGAATTAGAATAGTAAAGGTTGGTGAAACAATTTTTGTGAAAGCAGAGAATAGTGTGACAAGGTATGGGCTTTGTCACGCTTTTGGATATGAAAGCTTTCATAGTGACCAAGTTGTAGTATTGCAGACGATAAAGATGCCGAAAAAAGAAGAAATACAAAAAAATTATGTACTCTTTGTGGCTTGGCTACCCTCGGTATTACAGGGTTTATAGTACTGCAGGTTAGGGCTTTTTGAAAAATAAATATGTATGTAGTATTTATACTTAATTTAGCTATCAAGCAAGCGCTTATTTTATAACAAAAAACAGGAAAACAGTCCCGATAACGTCGATCGACCTTACTAAGGTAAATCAGCTTGAACAAATAGTTTACCCAAACGTTCGCCGTTCTCCGAGGCCGTGTGTTGCCACCGCTTGCGCCAGACACTCCGACATATGCACCGCTCACTTGTCTCCCACTAATTTGTACTCCATTACTGGTCCATTTTCCGCTGCCCCACGAGAGGGTTCTCGTCTTTCGAACAACTGTTCGTGCCGTCTATTAATTATGCATTTGATACATTGAATGTCCTTTGTGATGCATTTTTGGGGCGGGAGCGCACCTGTTCGCTGATTTAGAACGCACTTTTAGATAAGAATTGCGAGCGTAATTGATAAGTAGGTTTTGGTTTTTGATCAAGTGCCTTATTAAGATGTTTATCTTGTTGATGGGGTAAAATATTGGCATGTTTTCCTAAACTAATAATACTCTCGTAACTGAATTTCACCAACAGCGATCGATCTCTAACCAAGTTTGTAGGAGAAAAAGTGCACAAGTGCACTATTTAGTCTTTAATTCTCATGATCCGATGGGAGCTCACAGCTTGATAAGACAGAAGAAAGATGACGCGCAAAGTATTGACTCCGCGCCTGATCTTTCTTTGGTCCAATATTTAATCTGAATCCATTGGGATTAACAAACTTTCCGATGTACCCAATATGTATGCTGATTCTGGGGCTTTTGGCAACTCCAGTAACAGATTTTGGCCCAACTCAGGATTTGAACCCAGTCCTTAGGCATTTTCTACTACATACATACTAGACCATCGCAACCTCTGGGTCCATAAGCGGCAATTTCACACATAAGATCAACTATATCTTTTGCAAAGATACTGTAATAGAATCAACAGGGAATGCGAAGCCTGGAACTATAGTCACTGTGTGCAATTGCTTTATTCAATGTGCCTCCGCTGTCAACAAATGACAATAGGTCTCCAACAACTCAACACAAAAGAAACACTTCATTCACACAGCCAATCCACCTCCGCCCATAAGCGGAGTCATGCAAATCGCGCCTAATTTCCAACGGCCACTTTCTTAAAACATTCAATTTGACGTATTCCGCCGTGATGGCGAAAGCTAAGGGCGGTATGTGAAATGAGGTGTGAATATTGCGTCCCTGCGGGGCACCGCGCCCCCGGCCGGCACCCATCTGCGCCCGCGGAGGGTGCATCGGAACAATGCACGTCAAATTATGGGCAGGTACGGCACAAATCGGCACAATTCGGTGTTGACTCGCGACAACTATTGTGTCGTTTGTCGATTGTTTTGTTGAAATTCGCGGCTCGTGCCGTCGAGTTTGGCGATCGGGGTCGGTGAAGAGAGCTTTTTTGTATATATTTTTCTTGTTGTTGATTTAATAATTGCAATCTCGGTGAGGTAGATCTTTGTGTAAGTCGAAAATGATTATTTTCGGGCAGAGAAAAGGATTAATACAGATTTGATTCTAAATTGGAAAAATGTGTTTCCATGTTACTTGTGCAATTAGGTATACAATTTTTAGCATTGTGTACGGGGTCCTTCATTAAAGAGCGGGTGATCCAAAGGTAACCGAACCCCAAGTAATCGAACTTTTTTAAATTTACTTAGAGACGACCTATCAAGAAACTTTGATAAAATCCTGTCGTTTTCAAATTCATAAACGTCAAAACGTTTTCGAAACGGAAAGCTTTGTTACTATCCAATCGTCAATCTAAGAAGACAGCACAGTTTCCGGATTCATTCCCGACATTTTGTGAATAACTAAGCTGTTGGGTTGGTGTTGATTATCTAGCACTATGTATATATTTTTCTTATTTTGCAGTATGCCTGCTCATGATGCTGGAGTTCACAGTGGGCCTGCGGCGAGGCCCACACCACCCGCACGGGCAGGCCCCGGTAGAGCCCCACCACCACCACTACCAGCCCCAGGGCACCGACTCACTCACGGCCGACTCACAGTTGCTACACGACACTAAGTAAGTGGGATGTAAGGTACCGACCTATCATATTTTCTCTCCAAGCCAACTTCACCTACCCGTGGTGCAACCTGCCGAATAACAAACGAGGCTCTGGCAACCGACTGGTGGCGGTATAATTGGCGAGGAAAACTTGGCTGAGAGTGGCGCAGGAACGGTATGCCAATCAAGAGAGGAGGCCTATGCTCTTCAGTGGGACCGATAGGAAAGGCTGATAATGATGGTGATAATGTGACAAACTTCCTGTTTGAGGACAAAAACAAATACTGAAGACTGCCCAGACAGGCTGCCCAATACGAGCGAAGATTCGCTATGCCCTACCTCTATTAAACGGGGAAGAATGCTTTTCCTCAATAATATTGGACATCATTAAAATTGACATACTAAAACATAACTTCTATTCTTCTTCTATTTATTTCCCCAGACACATAGAGGAAGACTCCCAAGGTCTGACCCCGGAGATGCTGGCGCGCATGACGCCCGAAGAGCTGGAATTCCACTACTTTTCTGCGCACGACTTCGATAGGAATTCTAAATTGGATGGTCTGGAGCTACTGAAGGTAAGATGTTTACATCAATCAATAGCCTTGGTGAGTTCACTGCTGAACGGCGTACAGAAAATTTAGGATGCACTCCTTTCTGTAAAAATATTTTAAAATCCGATCAAGACATTAAAATAGCTTGGGGGTGCAGGGTCTGTATTAGTTAGAAGCCAGCGATGTCTAAGTCATCAGAGTATATCAATAAAGTATGTTATTTACTTTACCTTTGACCTATGTCCAGCAGTGGACTGAAACGGGCTGATGATGATGCTATTTACTAAAAATAATTGGACTTCATTTTCGCCTTCCATCAGGCGTAGGGAAGCCATTATGCTTTGCTACTAAAAAGAATATTCGGATTTATAGATCGGTCATAAAAATGGTTTTCTTAGCCTAGGCTCTCCACCATCATAGTTGCTACGTATGCGGCAGGGACCGAGTCATACGTAGATAATCTATCCTATTTGTCAAAATTACCAAAGCAGTAAAACAGCCTTAATGAGTTTCCATATCGATTTCAGGCTGTGTACCACACGATGGAGCACGAAGAATCCGAGCCTGCCGAGCACAATGCCATAGAACCTGAAGCAAACACCCTGGACGCTTATATTGGTACCTAGAATTTCTTTTGAATGAATAAATAAATAACCCAAGACATACCACGCTGGGCCACACAGCGCCCCGTCTAGCCCCAAACTGAGCCGAAGCTGGTACTATGGGTACTAGACAAGTGATAAACTTACTTCAAAAGAATTTTGTTTTGTAAATAAATACATATTATACATAGAAAACACCCAGACCAATACAAACAGATATGTTCATGCCTTGACAACCTTGGCTCAGAAGGAAGAGGTCACTACCAAATGAGCCATCAAGCCAGTCTGATAATTAATTAGGATTAAAAAAAAATTTGACTGTATTTCCTTGATCTCATCTCGTGTTAAGTAACAATGAGGACGAAGACGGATGGATGGTTTGATTACTTTATGTTTTTAATCATATTCTTGCAATTCGAGTGTTCACAAAAATACGAATATGAAAAACTTACGAAACAAGCACCCGAGACAAATATTTCTTCATCACAAAAATGTTTGTCTCACATGGGGATGGAACACTCGACCCTTGGTTCGAAATGCAAAATCACTATCGATTGAGCCTCCGGACCAGTCATTTCAAAGTTTTTTTTGGAGAATTGTGTTACTTATTTCCTTATTTCTGACTAATTCCTTGTTTCAGCCCTCGTAGACCGAACGCTAGAGACTGACGATACAGATGGTGATGGTTTCGTCTCGTACGCAGAGTACAGAGCGGCTCGTGAAAATAACAACGACAGGACACCGAGGGTACTGGCCACTAACTGAAGTGTTATGGTTTAACATACCTGTTAGAAGATTTGGGATCCTTCAAGTAAGGCATGATGATGTAACCTCACTGGTCGGGACGGTGGCAGCTGATAAAATACTTGTTTAAAAGATTTGTCCGTTCTCTTTTGATATTTCTCCACAAAATTCAGTCAGAAGCAATAATATAGTAATAAATTTTTTTCTTTCTTCTTTCTTTCTAATATGTGTACCTACACTTTAGAATTTTGTCACATTGTACATACCCTATAAATAGGGATGTTTCCTGGGTCAAAGAATACGTGTCTTTTATTTTTGAATAAGCTAAAAGACGGACTAATTACATTTTTTACGGCAACAAGCCTATTATCCATTATAGGTATAATGTAGACATGTCATTTACTTTATTGTAACATGGTTCATAAGTAATTTTATTGCTTTTGACTGTACAGTCCCATCAAATGTATGAGGTTTTAGAAATGTACCTACCTATGTACTACTTATGGTAGCGGTAGCAGTGGCTACTACGGTTATAGTTATTTTTACTAGCAGTATTCTGAAAATCGTCGAATGACCGTAACGAATAGCTACGTGTGCACAGCGCTTAACCCTTTGATTTACTAGTATACTCGTATGTGACAATAACTGTTTCTTCTTCTCGGCGATCAAATGATTAGAGTATTAATTTTGTTAAATGCACTTAGATAGATAAATTACACCTGTACTTTGTTGTGTAGATCGGGTACACTTGTTTTGACCAAGTAGATAAGTTCTATTGGACAATAATGTACCGTATGTAATAATGTACCGATGCTCACAAAGTCCAATAGTTCATATCATAATATCGCTAAAAGATTATAAGCATTACTTACTTATACTAAATCGGGAAGCGTAAAAAATACTATCAGATTGTGATGAATCGCTAGATTCGATTGACCAAGAAGAAAGCTTCAAGCCTGTTTACAAAAGTTTGTTTCCCCAATTGATCCAACTGCTAATGAACCTTTCATTATGTTTTGCTGATGGTGGATCACCGTCGATCTTTATAAGTTAAGGTTTTTCTTTGTGTTGTGAATAAAAAATCCTCCTTTCTTTGAGATCAGGTGGTTGGTAGTATGTAGTTCTGGCCTATTTCTTTATCTATACGCAAAGTAATTATTGTTGAATGTAATGTATTTAGCTTGTTTACTCACCTTATATCTGTATAAGATGAATTCCTATTAGGTAGTATAATGACAGAAATTAAAGTACAATTATGTGGTAACTGTCGTAGTTACTTAAATTTTTATTAAGCAACCATCTATTTAGTCTCTAAGGGCTCTTGCTGATAAAAGACACTAGTAGTTATGGACGAATAGAACAAATACAAGTTACGACTAAGATATCAGTAACTTAACCGCAACTTGTGAATTTTATCCAACTGTTTTGGGGCTAAAAATAATATCCTGAATACACGTACGAATTCAAAATAATACAGTCAACAGCAAAAGTAGATAATGTGTTTTGATTCTTAAGTCGAAATTGTTAAGTAAATTATTAAATGCTACGCATTTACCGACTCAATTGGTGACTGTGTAAGATATCAAATTGATGTTAAGTGTAAGCAGTAAATTAATTTTACGGTATAAGTATTTGAAGATAATAAAATGTACCTACTTCTCATTTGTTACATTTTATAACAAAACGAAATAAAAACCTTTTTTTACTCTGTTTCATCGACTTTTTATTCGTATCGTAATATTAGTTTGAGCAAATATATGAAAATATTCATACATATTACTTTACTATTTATATCGTCATACAATTAATATTCTCATACAATTTCCTTACCATCTAATAAAATAAAAGAGTATGATTATTTTACATAACGATTAGGTGTAGCTTTGTACTACACTACGAAGCTTTGTAACAGTTTTGCTTCTATTCTTGCATTAGGGTGCATTTGTACAGAACCGGGGCTGTGCGGTGTTCATAAAAATTGACCAAATATGATGATGATGCCTGCTAGGCCGATTTAAGCCACGCCGACCGCTTCTATTATAGACTAGTATTGTCTTATTGAAGTCGAATGGAGATGAGATAATGTGGTTTGATAAATGACAGTGGTAAATTTTAGTTAGCTCCTGACAACCTCGCCTCGATCAAAACGCACCCATAATCTTGTCTCGTTTCGAACAAAGGGCGATAACTGAAGTGTATCAAGAGTAGAACATCTTTAATTTCAAACAATGAGATGTCATCAAATAACACGATGGTGCTACTTTATCATCCATTTCAATTAGATTGCGCTTTCTCCTTGAGAGAATTAGCTAGTGCAATTACACATTAACAGTATAATTATTGCATAAAGCTAAATTAGTCGACTCTTTGAATAGGGAGACCGGTCTCCCCTATAATAAGTAATTAATATCTTACTGACTTGACGTTATTTATTTAGGAATGTTCTTATTTTTTTGTCATTGTCTCCACAAACTCTACAAAGAGTGCAGAGCAATGGAAAAAATAAGTGTGCTGTTCCAATTTGGTCACAAGATGGAGCGTCACTGCTGGCATCTGTAGCGCGACTCGCAAGGTCCGCCGGTCTCTCCCCAGTCCACCGCCTGCTTGATGCCGCGGGTCACGTCCTCGTATGGCTCCAGTTCTAGGCTGTTTCTGGATAAAAGGAAGATTTGTTGGATATAAAAATGTTACAAATACGACAGATGGGGTAGAAGGTTAAGAAAAATTAGCCCATAATATTATTGTTTCACTGATGTGGTATAGACATAAGATGTGTGATTTGTACAATGACATTGGTTAATTTTTGTTAACCTCACGCAGTCAGCCTTCTGTGAAAACGTACTCTAGAGTTAAAGTTCAAAGATGACGATGAGGCGCTCAATAGCAAAAGTCGGTGAGCGTAAGACAAAAATCCTAGCATTGCATGCATATCCTAAAATTAGGTAATCCTCATGCAAAATACTTGTAGTTTCTGAATTTTTGTGTTTAGTAAGTAACTCGCTTTTATTTTATAGGTTTAAAGATACGTACCCTTGGACTAGCTTTGTCGCTTGTAGCAATACTTCAGCTCTTGCAGAGTACAAGCCAGCCTGGTCGGGCTTCTGGCACGCCAGCCAGTAGAGGCAGCTGAAGTCGTTGCGTTTTTGCCCTGACAGGTAGCTCAGAGCCAACACGACCTCGTCCTCCGTTATGTACGAGGCTGAATGAGCTATCGCTTTTATAGGTTTAAAGATACGTAGGTACCCTTGGACTAGCTTTGTCGCTTGTAGCAATACTTCAGCTCTTGAAGAGTACAAGCCAGCCTGCTCGGGCTTCTGGCACGCCAGCCAGTAGAGGCAGCTGAAGTCGTTGCGTATTTGCCCTGACAGGTAGCTCAGAGCCAACACGACCTCGTCCTCCGTTATGTACGAGGCTGAATGAGTTACCTATCGCTTTTATAGGTCTAAAGATACGTACCCTTGGACTAGCTTTGCTCCTTGTAGCAGCAGTTCAGCTCCTGAAGAGTACAGGCCGGCCTGGTCGGGCTTCTGGCACGCCAGCCGGTAGAGGCAGCCGAAGTCCTTGCGCTGCTGACCAGACAGGTAGCTCAGGGCTAACATGACCTCGTCTTCCGTTATGTATGACGCGTTCTTGTTGTCTGCGAAGTTTTATGTAGTTATATTTTTTTCATAAATTTTTTATTACTTCCTAATCATGGACATTTAGTCTAGCACGCAGACGCACTCACGCACACGTAGACACTCTCTCTCACACACACACACACACACACACATTTACCTACACTCTTCCTACCAAAATAATATTGTTCCTATAGTATATTGTATTATTATTAGCAAAGTACTATTGTTCTTTTTAACGGGGTGGAGGGTTGACTACCTGAGATACAGGACTTGTCCTAGTTTGGGTGTCAGCCCACCATAATTTTGTCTTACATAACCTACTTCCAAAATCTTTGTACATTGTGTTATTATGGAGAGGAATAAAAATGATTATGATTACTTACATACACAGAAAAAAACAGGCGGAAAAAAAGACGAATTGAGAACCTCCTCCTTTTTTCGAAGTCGGTTAAAAAGTCAGAATGATCGAAGATGTGCGTCGTATGCGTTGAGTCTGTGAAATATCCGCGACAGATTTTTGCGCGTCGCGTGCGTTACTGCATAAAATTGCAAAAAAGTGCGTCACGTATAATCTGTCGTCTGCGCTGCCCCTAAGTGTTTAGAACACGAATTGCTCCGTGGTTTTGAAAGACGAATGTAACTTGTGCATTCGTCATGAGATTTTTTGCCAAAATACATTCTGAGTGAACTTAATATTAGTTATTTTTGCCTGTTCGTCTTATGCAGATCAATCTATGTAGCTTATAGGCCTACATAGGTATATCAAATGGTGACAGGACATTTCTCAATGCTATAAATACATTATTAAACCATTAGCTGTCGGTTTCACCAAAAAAACTGAGGGTAGGCAGTGACCGGTCGGCGTCGGTAATCCGGGCCAATGAGATTACCTACGCGACACGGAACGCGTCTCACCGTTACGGGATTAGCCGGGCACCGGGATGGTCATTTGGTCACTCGCCGCGCGTGAGATTTGTCAAGGATTAACAAAGTCTATGTAGCAGGCGAATTCTACAATTCGTCCGTACATAACATACATGTTTTATTATTCAAAATGGGTTTGCTATTAGACAGAAAGAAAGAAAAAATGTTGACTGGCTCAATTGGTAGTGACCTCTGCCTTCTGAGCCAAGAGTCGTGGGTTCGATCCCCTCACATTAACATGTCTGTTTGTATTTAAAAAAAAAATGTATCTAAGTAAGTTTATCAGTTGTCTAGTACCCATAGTACAAGCTTCGGCTTAGTAAAACATTAACACTTAAACGATTAGTTAAAGAAAAAATGCCTACCTGTCTGGTAAAATGATAAGTGACAGCAATATTTTTTGTAAATCAAAATATTCAAACTACCATTCAGAATCAGATCTAGATCATTTTAGTTGCCAGTCCGTTACTCTATGGTCAACGGTGATGTGGGCAGATGTGTAGCCTTTGTTAGCCTCTTACAGTCGCTTCCTGATGTTCACAAAGCCGACAAAAGTATTCGGAGTGATAATGTTATTATCTGCTGTTAGTTGGGGACCCGCGAATAATCATTACATAGTGATAGGAGATCAGTGGCCTTAAGTAGAGTCTTTATGACTAAAGGTTTTAATCATAAAGGGACTCTACTATCAAGACCGTTAAGCATAACCATCTATATCTTCTTCTATCTATCTATATCTATCTATCTATCTATATCTTCTTCTTCTATCTATCTATCTTCTATACATATAATAAAAATGTAACGAGTCGCTGTCTGTACATGGAAGATATATGTGAAAAAATATTATGGGAGGCCTTTATTAATGCAATAGTACCCAAAACAATGATTTTTGGAATTTTTGTCTGTTTGTCTGTTTGTCTGTATGTTTGTGCACGCTAATCTCAGAAGCCGCGTATCCGATTAAGATGCGGTTTTCACTAATATATTGCTGGAAGCTTCCCTTAACATTTAGTGTTTGTTTCATGATAATCGGTCTATAAATAAAAAAGTTACGCCGATTTAACTAATCACGTCGAGCCGTTTGCGCGGGTAGGTATATAAAGCGCGCCGAGATCTGCGCCGCGCCGCTGTCAGCTACCAGGCACTAATAGTGCAGTCAATGAAGCATTATAGGTCCGAATTTTTTTACTGTGATCCGATTTGCATCAACTTTTGGAATTAGGTTCATCTTACCATTAACTTCAAAAGTGAAAATGATTTGAACTCCGCCACCACCCTGGGGGTGGTTGCCACCCCTTCTCGGAAGTCAATGTTTTTTTTTCAAAATAACCTCGGATATCAATTGAAGGTCTAAATTTAAGCAAAAGATCATCTATAAAGTTTTTCGTAAAATCTAATACTTTTCATGTTATTGGCAATTGAAAACTTGAAAATTTTTCACCTTTTTCATCGTTTTTTTTCAAATATCTCCAAAAATATAAGTTTTATCGAAATTTTTTTTAGGAACAAAATTGAAGCAAGTAAAAAAATTAACAATTTGGTTTTTTATAAAGTATTCTAAGTGCAATATTAAGCTAGATATTAAAGATCAAAGCCGTTTTTTATTTTATCTGAAATTTCATCGATGTAGTCAATACCATCTATCAGCGAGCAAATGCATTTTATGCTTTCTAATCAAAAAGGGTTTTGTAGTGCTTGAAATAAGCTTTAAAATGAGCACTATTGAAAGTCTTATACATGTAAAATAAGTGAGCTGTATTGCAAATAAGAGGAGCATCGACTGTTTTTTCTTTTGAATCAGTGGGTTTAAATAAGTGCCATTTCCACCAAAACTAAAATTAATCATATTCCGCCTAGAATTAACTTAATTATAAAGAGATAGATTGTATTAGTTTGGCTGCTTTAGGATACATAGTTTTCAAAAAAGTCGT
Organism: Conogethes punctiferalis; assembly: GCA_031163375.1. Classification (NCBI taxonomy): domain Eukaryota; kingdom Metazoa; phylum Arthropoda; class Insecta; order Lepidoptera; family Crambidae; genus Conogethes; species Conogethes punctiferalis. The sequence goes on along the minus strand of CM062088.1, from coordinate 15,082,512 downwards.
GATTGAAGAAAAATCGAAAATTTCAAATTTTTAAAAAACCCACCTTTCTTTCATAATATCTCAAAAATGACGATAGATACGTATAAAAGTGTAGGGATTAAAAATTTAGGTATTTTTCTGACCAACAATTTGGTCTTTTTATTTTTTCTGTGAAATAAAAATTGACGGAGATATGATTGTTTAAAGAGCGCGTGGCAGCGCAATCACAGCCTCTCTCAAGCCCTTTCACCCTTCACCGTTTTATAAAAAGGGTTTTTACTATATATTGCAATGAAGGATGTTGTAGCTCTCTTAATTATCTTTACAGTGGTATTTTATAAATTGTGATAGCATGAAAATTTAAGGAGTTATGGCCCAAAAATTTATCATATTTTTTTCTACTTAGTAACTGAAAGTTTCGGAGTGAATATTTGGAGCAATGTGAAATGATCGGCGATACATCCAAGTGATGAGATGTCTCTATAAAGCTGCCACTATGTCCGTCCAAATACAGAATCAGCAAACAAGGCCTATACCGTTGCATCGAGGAGTGAGACAGGGGGATGTCGTTTCCCCGAAACTATTAACTAATGCAATGGAGGATATGTTCAAGACGCTGAACTGGAAAGGACGTGGCGTCAACATAAATGGCGAATACATCTCTCACTTGCGATTTGCAGACGACATCGTTATAATGGCAGAATCGCTGCAGGACCTAAAAACACAAATGCTGAATGAACTGGCTGACTCCTCTATGCGTATCGGCCTATGGATGAACTTGGACAAACCCAAGGTTATGTTCAATGAACATTGCAGTTAGGTGGAAACAACTTTGAGGACGAGGTGAATAGGAGAATTCAGCTAGGCTGGGCAGCGTTTAGGAAACTACGTCGAGTCTTCACATCGTCGATCCCACAGTGCCTAAAGATGAAAGTCTTCGATCAGTGCCTTCTACCAGTTATGACATACGGAGCCGAAACGTGGACATGAACCGTAAGGCCAGGTGGAGTGACGATTTGCGCAGGGCGGCTGGCAAGTGCTGGATGCGAGAGGCCCAGAATTGATCTAAGCGGTGAACATTCGGAGAGGCATATGTCCAGCAGTGGACTGATACGGGCTGATGATGATGATGATGAAAATATTACTTACTCTATACTTACATCTTTTTATGTCATACCAAAGTATCTTTTGTGATTTTTTCAATTTAGGGGTTGTTTGCTTAGGTTGTAAGATTTTCAAGGGGTTAAAAATGATTTTAATATGAGGTAATTGTATTAGAAAACACTTCACAATTTCACCACTTAGGTTTTTTTTTTTTTTTCTAAGAAAGCATTTGACCACAATCACACCTGATGTTAAGTGATGATGTGGTCTAGGATGGAGCATGCTTACTTAGATAAAGCCTATTCACTCTAGGTAGACTGGTTTCTAGCGATAAAATGGCTTAAACTCAATTTTTCCATTAAGGGGTCATTTACACCCCTTAAAAATAATTGGCGGAGTTCAGATCATTTTACACTTTTAAAGTTAAGGGTAAGATAAGCCCAATTCCAAAATTTAATGCAAATCGGATCACAGTAAAAAAATTCGGACGTTAGGCCGTATTTTTCGCTTCATTGATTGCACTACTAGGGGTCAGAGCCCATAAATACATAATATTGTATGTATTTGGTGTAGGTGAGGCATTTTCTTATAATAAAATTATTCTTTTTCTTAATTAAAAAAAACACGTAATCTTATAATAAAATTATTCTTTTTCTTGATTAAAAAAAAACACGTAAAGTACATCTAATACAATAAATTGCTCTTTTGTTTCCTATAATTACCACTGCCGTAGATTGTGAAATGCTTTTAAAGCTATAAGTTTGAAACTTAATTTTTAACAATTAGGTATAATCACTACCCAAAGAAACTATTCCACGCGGACGAAGTCGCGGGCACAGCTAGTACTTATAATAAATCTGTAGAGAGGTCAATTTTGTACATTGAATATATTTTCAAAATAACTATCAGGGGGTGATTAGTGATGACCGCCTGCAACACTAGCGGTACCACACGCGCCTTGCCGAACCTTAAAGTAGAAAAATAAATAGAACTAGCGCTTACCATCCAGACTTCTCCCGTATGAGTGCCCGCCCTTCCACGCGCCGGCTCCGAAGAATCCCGCCGCTAAGATTAGTGCCTTCAAGACTATCAAGATCACCAAGTTGGTAAGATTCAGACTTAGCACCTGGAAAAGTAATTAGCACTAATTATTAAATTCAGGATTTTAATTTAGAGAAGGGAAACACCTAATAGAATCCTTAGGCGACAAAAGAACTAGTTACCAGGCCAGTATTAGTCTCACCATACACAGGAAATCATTGAATTTACATTGAAATTATCGAGCATTTCTTGATCTGGTCGATTCTACAATAAGTCGCCGTATACCATACACGTATACGCATACATCCCTCAGATATAGAGATCATAAGGTCTGAGAATTCTCAGATACATAAGAGAGGTAGGGTAGCGAATCTTCGCTCGAATTGAGGTGCCCGTCCGGGGAAGGACCTCCACCCTATAGAATACCGCAGCCAAATGACCTCCGGGTCGTGTTTCTGCCTGTGAGTAGGGTTTCCGGAGCTCGTGGGGGGTTAGGGTTGGGTCGGTATGGCAGTGGCAACTGACAGGTAACTGACCAGTTACTTGCCAGTTGTCACAGCGACTTGGGCTTCTCTTTCGCTTTCCATCAGGCGTAGGGAAGCCATTATGTCGAGCTACTATATAAAAAAAAGGCATCCCCCATTCCGTTATTGCAACGGGCCTTAACTCTGGGTGAAGTTGTCAAGTTGTTAAATGTAAACCGAAACTTAGTGATTACTGCTAATTAGAGTTTTTATTTACTCATCACAATATCCATGATGATTCATTTTCTTTCTTTTGTTAAGGAACTATAAATAACGGTCTGTTTAATTTTTTCGTTAGGATTTACAATGCAATGACTCATTGAATAGGTAAAAAAGATAACAGTTACGGCCAATAGGACTCACTTACAATGTAGCTTATCGGAGGAGCTAGTCAGGCTTTGAATTGCAATAGCGGGGCTTGACGGGGGTTTTGGGTATAATTTCATACATATTAATGTGTTTCACAATACCCACTATTTAAATGTTGCATAATAAATATGTAAAACAACATTTTAACGACACGTCAAAATTAAAATAAAAGACAACGAATTAAAGCTTACGTGAAGTGCATGCGTGCATTGATACTACAATAACAAGTCACAGAACTGCAAAAAGAGAAAATCATTTAGATTTGAACCGATTAATTTGTTTTATTTACAAACTACTAAATATTTTGTTCGGCATATAAGTCCACGAAACAGTTTTCTCTCTGTTGTTAACAGAAGTGACCTGAGGTCTAGTGAGAGTTTTAAACTATTTTCAAGTTATATGAAATTTGCATGAATTAAAAGATCATAACAATTTATCATTTTCAAATGTCATACAAAACCACGCTCACGACATCAGCGCGCCTATTCACAAATCGAAAGATCTCGTTAAGAAATGACTCGATTGTTCATGAATTCAATTATTTGAATGAGCTGTCAAAAGCTCTAGGAAAACCAAAAACTTTTCTATAAGAACTGTCAGATTTGAATTGAGAATGTTTCTGCTCGGAGCTCTCGTTTCCGAAAGAGATCTTTGAATGGTCCTGCGATAAAACCCTCACTAGCTAACCAGTGTATTAAGTGCCACGAACCTGTGATACGCAGTCGAAACCAACCTGGCTGCTGCCAGTGGAGCGCGCAATGAAGTCCTTGGCCAGCCCGGAGACCAGCTGCCCCCCCGCACTGCTCAGGAAGCTGCCGGCTGTCTCCATGAGCGACGAGCGCCCGTACTGCTCCGTCGAGTTGGCGTCGAAGCGCGATATCGAGTTGTCCTTTGATTGGTGGAAATTATGTTAGTAGTAAGAGAGGTAGCATAGCGAATCTTCGCTCGAATTGAGCCGCCCGTCCGGGAAAGGGCCTCCAACCTATAGAATACCGCAGCCAAATGACCGAAGGTCGTGTTTCTGCCGGTGAGTAGGGTTTCCGGAGCTCGTGGGGTTAGGGTTGGGCCGGCACGGCGGTGGCAATTGATAGGTAACTGACCAGTTACTTGCCCGTTGTCACAGCGACTTGGGCTTCTCTTTCTCTTTCCATCATGCGTATTGAAGCCATTATGTAGAGCTTCTTTAAAAAAAATAGTAACGAAGAAAGAAACATTCCTTTTAATTTTTTTTTAGAAAGAATAGTGTTAAGGTTGTTCGGGGTTGCTGTCAGTTTTGATATCAATGTTAATTAAATATCAAGCCACACTTAAAATAACACGTGTCTAATTAGATTTTTTTTTATTCAAAATGAGCGCGCTTGACTGCGATTCGCCTGATGGTAAGCGATATATAGCGGTTTACTCTCGCCTTGAACATCGGAAGATTATATCTCTCGGGGAACAAGGAGCCCGGCAAAGAGTTCCATAGATTACATCAGTCTGTTAATTCTCAAACTTTAAAGCTCATTTTCTATGTTCCTTCTGTCACAGGTGGTATACAAGGTTAAGCGTATCTGGGTGTTTATATTTGTATTTAAGTATATATTTGTAGTACCTTCGTTGTTCTAATACCCATAACACAAGCGCTTAAGCTATTTACTTTGGATCGGAGCAATGTATGTGATGTTTTCCGGTATGCAAACACAGAACCGGGGAGAGATCAGGCGAAAGACTAATGGCTTAACGTGCGTCATCACTCCTGATAAAAATATGTACATGTAGTATACACGTGGGAAACTGTAGGTAGATATATATTTTGGTCGTTGGCGGCACAAAACACTTGGCTGGGGTTTTATCAGCTATTCGCTGCAAGCACTTCCTAATTTTGTCCTCACAGGGAGGGCTCAATGACTCACCTTAAACGGTATCGGAGGCTTTTCCCTCGGCAGCTGCAAGGCGTTCATATCAAACTCCTTCGGGTACATCTTCTTAGCGTACTGAGGAGAAGAATACGCTCCAGAATGTTCAGCCGAAGCTATCACCACTAAAAGGAGGACTGTGTACAGGACAACCATCTCGGACTGTGTCTCGGGGCCCACTGTGCAGGAAGCAGGTAGTCTTTGAGTCAGGCTAAGTGTTGTCCGCATTTTTATCTCTTCCCTGCCTTTTGTTTGTCGCACGCACGATGACATCTGCTAATAGACGCATTGTTGCTTTGTAGTGGCGGGTTTTGTTTTATGTTGTAGGGCTTTTGGGATGGTTTTTGTTCAGAGAAATATTTGGGGTTTGTTGTTTTATAATAGGCAAGTCGGGATAGTGATGCATTTCGAATTTGGGTCATTGCTTGAGATGCTTTTGTGTTTTTGTCAGCTGTTATCTTATTCGCTATATTTTTAAGCCGTAAGATAGATATTAACCGTTACGTTGTCCCTAAACATAGAAACTTGTTTTCTGGCTTATTAATCAGTAAGTGATTATGATCGCCTTAACTATTTTTTCAATCCATTAGTTACTGATTATAACTGTAATCATCATCAACATAACTGATTATAACTATCCTATCTAGATTCCGTATGTCGTCCCTTGAAATGTTGAATATATAGATTTCATCTATTTTTTATTAATACATATTACTTATCACAAAGATTGATCCTACTGACAAATAATAATTTATCTGGTGCCGTAACGACTCGGGTATCTCTTTCCTACAGGCGACGGGAAGGATTATAAGGAGGGATATCCCTCTTTATTATCACCGTACAGCTACCATCCTGTCTCAGCTACCAACCTAACCTTTTTCCTGTTTCCTCCTCAGACAACTTCTTCAGTTTCTATTACTTGGGAGCTTAATCGATGACCAGTTTGTTCAGAGGTAGTATTATAGTATTGTTGTATTTGAGTAAGTTTATCAGTTGTATAGTATCAATAAGTAGCATAAGCTTCGGCTTAGTTTGGTACTAGCTGACGTTGTGTGGCCTAGCGTGGCATGCCTTGGTTTATTTTTTTATGGAATCTTCCAATAAAAAAGTAAAAGCGGCGACGGTCACAGCCACCGTCGTGGCAACCGTAGCGGAACATAGCCGCCGGCCGCGTCGCGCTGTTCCGCAACCCCGTGCGCGCGCGCAGGCGACAACACGTGACATAACGTTATCACCTGGCATTGGGATGACACACTTATGTAATGGGCCCGCATTGTTTTGGCGGTGTTCGGCTCAACTCAACACACTTGGGCGAAGTGTGACGGGTATTATAAAACTGACCGAGTTTTGGTGATTCAATCTGTCGATGTAATAAATGTACTTCTTGATTGTTACCAGATGGTTGAGAGACTGGCTAATATTAATTGCAGACTCATTGTCGGAAATTTTAGGAAACCTCAGGCGATTCTCCTCTAAGTCCTATGATGTTTCTTATAATGTTATCGATTAAGAGTAAAAATCCATAGGCATTATTCATTCCCATAGCAATAACTAATGGGATGGGAGGTCCTATTACTACTTGCAAAATCTCGCAGACACGCTGTCATCATCACCATCAGCCTATTGCAATCCACTGCTGGACATAGGCCTCTCCAGGTGTCTGATTCTTTGGGCAAACACCTGGAGGTTATACCCATAATCGCCACGCTGGGCTGGCCGGTTGGCGATCGCAGGGCGTCGCTCCTCGCTCCGGTGACGCTGCTGCTTGACATCGGCCTGTGATCTAGATGCCGGCATCTAGCTACGTCTGCAATCATGATGGTTATACCACCATCAGTCGGTTGCCAGAGCCTCGTTTCTTATTCAGCAGGATGCATCCCGGGCAGGTGAGGGTGGGTTCGAGCTAAACGATGATAGGTCGCTCCCTATATTCCTAAAATATAATAAACTGTTTGGTGTGCATTAAAGTACATCTATAGGTCGAACTTCAAGAGCAAGTAACTGATAGCGCTATTTTAGCTTTTGCTTTTCCAGTGACAGTTAAACGTATGACCGTTTTGCGATATTACCTACCTTAGCTGAACAAAGAAAGTATGGGAAACTTTCCTTAACTTGTCAATTTTCCCCTGGTTAGACGCAGTTATGGATCGATTTCGTGAAATAGTAAGTGTATTGTTGGATGCACGATAAAGAATGACAATGAAACTGCATTTCCTTGATGTTAACTTACATACGTACCTTTTCATAGAAATGAAAATGTTGAAAGAATTTTAGGTACTTATACCTATTATTCAGATATTTAGGGAACATCTTTCCTTTCTATCGACAAACACTGTCAGCTGGTAGAGATTGTAGGTTTATGGTTTTTTTGAGATGTAGGTATAGTATCCGGTATATGTATGTATAGTATTCTATAGGTGACCATAGTAGGTATACCCAGCAACGTCCTAAGCTGAGGTCTAACCCTATTAGGGTGATCCCTGAGCTATGTTGCTTAACTTTTTTATTTTTTTTATTCAAAATGAGTTTGCGCTTGTCTGCGATCCGCCTGATGGTAAGCGATATCGTAGTCTAAGTACGATGGAACGCGCTCACCCAGCAAAAACCGGTTCACTCTCGCCTTGAACATCGGAAGATTATATCTCTCGGGGAACATGGAGCCCGCAAAGAGTTCCATAGTTTAGCCGTTCGCACTATGAAGAAGCGAAACGCGCTGTGCGCGTCCTAGGAACTTGCACCATGTTACGGTGCCTATTCGCCGTATCCCTGCTCGTCCGATGATAAAAAGGGGCAGGAGGAATCAAATGAAATAATTCCGTCGCACACTCTCCAAAATGCAACCGATAGAATACCGGCAGACAGGCGACTTTACGACGGTGTTCCAGACTTTGCAGTCTCGCGTCGCAAAGTAAGTCGTTAACTGTCTTACGTGTGAGATCTTTCCGCATCCAAACGCTCCGGTGATGCCTTGGATATCGTAGAATTAGGAAAAAGCTTCAGATCCTCGCGCTTTAAGAATCTTACGCAAAGCGCAAAGTTGTCAAACCTTATCCATAGATAGATATTCGTGGATATATACACATACCTATATCAGTGAGTCCAAACGCCTCGTTGGGAAGTAGCGCGGAAAGTGACGCAACTAAACGAATTTTAAACTTACATGTCGGCGGCTGTGACAGAATGCTCTGTTTATAGAATATTCGGATACTCTTACAAGTCGCGATGTAAACACAAAACACAATATGCCATCTCACGAATTTAAGAGCATTAAATGTAGTAAGTACTTTGGTGGTTTATCTGGTGGGTTCTTTAAGCTTTCAACACTGTTTACAAGATTTAATTTCCTATAAAGATTTCAAAACCTATTGTAGTAGAGTCAATAATGTAATTAGTTTCTTAAGTAAAGATTGTATGTAGAATATAGCTTGAAATGCCCTAATTGTTCAATTGTTCTTATCAATTTTACACTTTCAAATTGTTGTCCAATAAACTTTTAGATCTATTGTCGTGTCATGTTGCAACCATTTTGGTCGTATTTTCTCAGATAATATGTCTAATTTTATTATTCTATGTGACAGAGTAGCATCCAAAATCAAACGCAGTTATGATTGTAGCCACTGATCTCTATTTTATTTATTTGCTTTCCAAAGTTAAATAACTATCATTCTAAGGAACCTCATTTAAAGAATATATAACATATTGTTGTGTATAAATTACGTCTACTAAACGCGTCATAATTAAATAAAACTAAACCACGATAAAAATAAAGAAAAAGCAAGAAATATAGTTATTATGCTTTGGTAATAGGTATAATGAAAGCTTCCAAAAGCTTAAACCACGCTACTAATGCCATCTAGCGCGAAGTGTAGTAACTAGCACGGCAATCATTTGCTTTGACAATGTGCGCCATTCTGTCGAATCAGTCATGATTGTGTAGAAGGAAACAATGACGTGATGGTATTAGATATCGGTAGCTACAGGTAGATGGCAGTGTTGTACACTTTTGTTTAGCATGTGCTTTCAGTCCGATGAATTTTTAGTACTAATTGCTGAAAATTTATAGCACTGATAAGAACATAGGTACGTGTTTGATGGCACATAATTATTAAGTTGAAGTACAAATATCTGTAGTATTGGATAGATATATGAGTTAGAGTGAGATTACATTTTACATGAAAATGTTTTTCTGGGGATATTCACTTATATGGTAACTATGTATAAGCAAACAAAAGTGTGGCGCATACATAAGTAATAGGCAGTTAATGCCATAAAGATACCTAACATTATTTTGTATTAGGATCGAGCTTTTGTTAGCTTAGCAACTTGAGCATATTTCAAGGACTGAATTAATGATATAGAGTATGTAACTGTACCCACGAAGATTCTCATTACTTTGCGAGAATATGTGCTCTTATAACAAAACGCCCCCGCAAAATGTGTTTACAAACCGAATTTGTAATGTGACTAGGTACGTGAACTTTATGTATAATAAATTAGGTATAATGTAGGTAAGTATGGTGTGTTTTTATAAAATCTTTTTATAGCAACATTGAGATATAAGGGAACGACTCTATCTTTTCGCTCCAAGCCAAGGCAACCGACTGATAGTGGTACCCATAACATCACCATGAAAGGCCGCAGTGTCACAGAAGCGAGGAGCTACGGACTGTGATCACCAACCCGCCTACCCAGTGTGGCGATTATAAGTAAAGTCTCTAAATGTTAGCCCCAAGTAGTGAAACATTAGAGACCCATGTTTTGCAGTGAGCTACGATATGATAATTACATTGGTGAAAAAAATTCTTCAATCTTCAGCTGGTAGGTATGATTTCCAAATATGACAAAAGTAACGCCTTCCTAGTGCAATAAACCTAAAGTTCCCAACTTAATTTCATGACCCTAGTGCTATTTGCTGGCGTGGTAATTGCTTACCATCAGGCGAGCCGGTAGCTTTGCCACCCTAGTGGTATAAATCATCATCATCATCAGCCCATGTCGGTCCACTGCTGGACATAGGCCTCTCCTTATGTTCGCCACCAAGAGTGAGTGAGTGGTATAAAAAGAAAAGAAAAAAATTCAACAAAATTCATGTCTGTCGCTGGTAACGTACGTAACATAAACAATTGAAAAGTTGTTTATTTCATTCGATAAAACGACTGTTTTAAATAGGAATCCAAGGAAATTTTAATCGGGGCTTATTGATATCTTTTTTTTTTATAGTGGCCCGACATAATGGCTTCCCTACGCCTGAAGGAAAGCGAAAGAGAAGCCCAAGTCACTGTGACAACTGGCAAGTAACTGGTCAGTTACCTGCCAGTTGCCACCGCCATGCAGGCCCAACTCTAACCCCCCACGAATATCATGTATTTATTGATAAAATCAGAGTCTGTAACAGTAATAGTCTCAGCTGTTTAATTCGATACGGGGTCAATAGCAGGCACTCTCGCACCACATTGTTCATTTTCCACGCATAATTCGGGGCACAAGGGCTAACCCAGTTGTTACACAGATTTATGTTAGCAGTTAACACTCACAGTTTCACCCATCATCAGGTAGATAAGTGCGATAGGTGATTAAGGGTAAGCGTTGGCTCAGATAGAGCTCAATTGTAGCTCTACCGGTGAATTGACACATTGTTTCTAGGCTACATGCGAGACACAATTATAAGGTTAAACGTATGCATTAAGCATGAGATGTAGGCACCGTAGTACAGTGCCGCGCAAGGCCGAGCAGGGCAGGACAGTTGATGCAGAGATATAGGACCGGTTCTCCGTCACCACTTATAGGGGACCTGCTGAAGTGGGGATCAGCATGATCACGGCACATTTCCAACGCGTTCGGCGGCGTGCTGTCGATGGCTTGGTGATGAATCCCACAGTTGGAGGAGCTGAGTCTAATCATACCCTGCATTTCAACTCCTCCAATAGTGCGATACTGGTAATCGAAGGGGAGTTTAGAGGCTTACTTAGCACCGGACACCGGCGCCTGCCTCAAACTGTTGGGCGCTGATGGTCCGAAGGGATTCTCAACGTCAAAAAAAAGAGATTTAGGACAGACACATATCTGCGTCGCACCATATTTTACAAAATCTGCTCTACTTTGGGCGTCTACATTCCCATATACGCTTAGCCTATTTTTTTTAAATTACGCCAGACCATTCCCACCAACTGATCTCAAAGTAAGGTTTTCCTTTGTGCTATGAGTGACCCAGAGCCACCTAACCCGAAATTTTGCAATGACGTTTCCTGAATCGATCCGAGCGAGAATCGAACTCGGAATTGAAGCGCTATTCGCAAAAACGTTTACCCATTGCACCACCGAGGTCATTTAGTATCCTTATAAACTCTCTTTGTCAATAACAATATACTTAGGTAGCTTGAGTACTGCTAAAGTTGTCTCTAACAGCTATGTCCAACAGTGAACAGTGAACTGCGATAGGCTGATGATGATAATGTCTTCTGAATTCTCGACTTGTGTTTGGTCAGTATCACCATTTCAATCGATCACATCAATTCGAAGTCCTTGCATCACAATATCAGCTTACATAATCTAGTGTTGTGAACTTTTTGCCGCGAAGCCCGCTCGGCGGTACTGCGCGGGCGCATTTCTCTGCCCGTGAGAGCGCCGCGGTGAAAATGTTTTGGCATCAGAAAGTGAAACCACCAGCCTTGACCGTCACGCCGGGAGCAGTGGAGTCGTTTGTACCTAAAAGTTTTTGTGTCTCCAACTTGTAATTCCTGACTAGTAGTCAAATATATTTAGTTCTAAAAACTCTACTATAATTCGTTTTTTTAGCATTAGAAATTTGGATAGCAACGATGCAGTGATAAGAAAACTTTTTCTACAGACGTGTTGTGATAACCCATATCATTATGTGGTTTGCGTGGTTTGTTTCGTGTTTACAACCTCTTCTTATTGATGATCATGATAGTGCAAACTTTTAACAATAACTATTTTATTTGGATTAATTAATCGTGCTTATTTAATTACTTTTATATTCTGACTGAAACTGAATTCAGTTTTTTTTCTCATGTTTAAAATAGAAGGGTATTTCATGACTTAATGGCACGGGTCAGGAAAGAGGAACTAAACCTCCTGGTGCGTGCCACTGTCGTCTGAATGGTGTCGAAATACATACGTATATTTCGAACTAGCGACCCGCGCTCGCACGGGTGCAATATTCTATGCATATATTATACACACATAAACCACAATCCCTTCTTATCTATCAAAAGAAACTGCCCCAAAATCCGTTGCGTAATTTTAGGCCCGGCGCCCATTATCGGCATCGGCACGACTGAGGATTTTAGGTGGCAAATAGCAATATCTTAATCTTAACTAATATTATAAAGCTGAAGAGTTTGTTTGTTTGAACGGGCTAATCTCAGGAACTACTGGTCCGAATTGAAAAAATATTTTTGTGTTGAATAGACCATTTATCGAGGAAGGCTTTAGGCTATATAACATCACGTTGCAACTATAAGGAGCGTAGAAATAATGGAAAATGTAAAAAAAAAACGGGGAAATATATTCCACGCAGACGAAGTCGCGAGCACAGCTAGTACTATAATATAATGGCATTACAGTAGAAATTTCCTTGATATGTGGTCGTATGTTTCGGCATCCTTTGGCATCATTCGGTGCGATTCGGTTCGGTTCGATATTGAGACGCTTCGGCAAGCTACAGAACAGTGCGGCATCCTTAAAGACGCCTCGTCATCCCTAAGAACGTTGCAGCATGCCAAAGCATAATAATTGCCGATAGTGTGCGCTTGCATGTAGGATGCCGAAGGATCCTTTTCATTGCCGATGCCAATAATGGGCGCCGGGCCTCATACAAAGGGACAGACAGAAAACAAAAGCGACTTCATGTTATGATATTAGTGATAAGTCTCCACAGTCGTCAGTTTCCTCAGCCCGTTCAGTCGGATTTAGGCGTTTATCAGACGAAAGTGCTTTTGTTCTCGCTCTTGTAACACCCGTTACAATTACGCTTTCCAAGCGCATGACGCAATTGTCGTAAGTAAAGCGGAGCGCGTAACCGAAGCAGCGGCAACAATGGGAACTAGATCGAGGGGTGTGCGGCTGACTTTAGTGAAAATGGGAAATAAATAAGAAATCTTAACAAACACATATACAAAAATACATAGTACATAGTAGGTGCTTGTGGAGAGTGTGTTGGGGAATCGTTTAACTTCCTCCCACCCCCTTTGATCATCGGGTGAGCTGAGATACAGCGAATAGTGTGCAAGTTTCGCCTCTACCTTCGTAGTACGAACGGCCAACTCTTTGCCGGGCTCATTGGGTCGTCGGATCAAGTTTCAAGGCGAGTAAATAAAAATAGAACAAACATAAAAATGGAGAAAATTAAAAAAAAAAGATCGGACATGGCGTTGTTGCGACATAAAAGGGCAAATAAGCCGTGACCCAAGTTACAATTGTATTTCTAACGCAAGAGGCCTCCCTGACCAAGAGACCTTGGGTTGGAAAAAAATGTTGCTGATAGCGGAAAGCTCGATAAAAGACGTTATACAAGATCCATAACTTATTTTACAATGGTCATTCCGGCCTTTCCATAGCACATTTAATTACATTTCGCTTCCAGCTACGGGGTTTCCGGATTGGACCCCTAAGATTTGTCAACGGCCGGTAACATACCCCGGAACCTGATGTTGCGGTGCCTCTATGATCTCTGAGCCCACCATCAGATGACCTTCAGTCCCGTTAGCGCCTTCCGTCATAAAAAAGTCATTTAACAAAAATATGAATACATCGCTGCGTCATAAAAACTTCCAAGGTATTACATAAAACTTCAACCAAATTGTTAAATTGATTGTTATGATGTACTAATGGCGGCTGAGTCACGCACAGAAAGCGACCGAGTGCACTTAAATTGTTGTTCGAGTTTTATTGATTTCTTGTTTTGTAACAAATGTACCGTTTGCGGTTTCACGTCTCTGTTCGAATTATGTAAGCAATAGCAGAAACAATCTTGCGGCAGTCATTTGTTTATCCTCGAAAAGCGTCGGTTCGTTTTTGAGCTTCTTTTGTTTTTTGTTGTTATTAACCGAACAAGTGACAATGTACAGATGACTTTTTTTAAAGAGGACTTTGCATTAGGTACTTTCACGCTTCACGAAGCCAGGGGGAGTCAGCGTGGTGTGTGAGACTCACACAACCTAAAATGGGAGGGAAACCCGCTAATACCCCCTGTATCTCCAGTGTGGGGGAACAACTTGCAGGGATAGGGTAACACAGAATTATGCGGCTGCGCTCCTACCTGCCATGACTACTAGATGATAAGCGGCCGGTACTCCTTGTCCAGGAGAACTTTGGGGAACAATGAAGTGCTTCCCGGGCGGATCTCATGCAACGGTGTGGCTACAAATATTGTCTCTACTATATTGCCTACCTGGCCTTTCAAAAAATTCAAACAATTTTGAACTATAGCGTCGTTTAAGGAGACGCCGAAAAAATGTATGAGGCCTTCCAAGAGCATTTTAGCCGACGAATCACGATTTGCAACGTCTCACACGACACGCGATACTGCATTTTCTTAAGGGGCTGCGCAGACGACAGACTTTTTGTGTGATAGAGTCTGCGCCTGAGACATTTAAAAAAGCGTAGACGCTTTTTTTAAATGTCTCAGGCGCAGTCTCAGGTGCAGACTCAGGTCTCGGCAGACCTAGAGGTCTGCCGACAGAATGATCGTAGATGTGAGTCGTGTGCGTTGAGTCTGTGAAATATCCGCGACAGAATTTTGCGCGTCGTGTGCGTTACTGCATATAATTGCAAAAAAGTGCGTCACGGATAGTCTGTCGTCTGCGCTGCCCCTAAACCAGCCCTAAGTGTCCTTCATTCATTTCAGTAACGTGATATATCGCCGTGAGTACATCATCCTTGGGCAGTATTAACTTACTTTTGGTAGTTTCCTCTTCCTGAAAAACTAGAAGTATGTTTTCGTTTGCTTCGACTGATCGATCGAATCTTTGATTAGATCTCGTAGAAACACCAGGCACACTTAGTCATTCCTTAGCTCTCTAAAAGACTCTGAGCTTTTGCATAAGGCTCATTCTGATTATAAATAAACCCTGCCTTAGAGAGAAGCCTATGGCCAACAGTGAGCTGATTATGAAACAGACTTTTTATCAATGAATGAATGTTCATCGTTGTACATAAAATTGTTGCAAATAATATTATGTCGAAATCATTATAATTTTATTATATTGCTCTGAAGAAATTGTTTACTACCGTCATGTCTTCATTAAATAGATACAATTTGATACATTATGTCGAACATTGTTATTGTTTAATTTTCCGCGCAGTTTTCTAAAGAATTGCTTCTTTATTGTTGACTTGACGTAACTAATTGTTTACAAACAGTTTCGGCTTTAGAAAGGGACTACGAGTACATTATTTTGTGATCACGGGTTTTTAATGCTTTTTATTCAAAATTCAAATTCAAAATATGTTTATTTTCCTTCACAAATTAGGCAAGCTTAAGCTTAAGGCTTTTTTAGAACAAAGAATTCTTCTCTACCAGCTAAGATTAAAGTAGGTAAAGAGCTCTTCATCAAAAGTACTACCACTTGAACGTAGTCTGGAAGAGATCGCTTTCAGCTATCAGATCGCCTATTTTGTACTAAAATATGTTATGTTATAAATTGTCCAGTAAATGTTTTTTTTTTCGTTAAATCTGTAACTATTTATCTAAAGAATCATTTGATATTGACCTTGTCATGTGAACTATGCATCGGATTTGAATCCCGTCCATTCTAATTAGGTAGTGACGTAGTGACAACTGCTAATCAAAGATACATATATAAATAGGTTCGAGAAAATGTACAATATCTTACAAAAATCTATTTTAAATCTATCATAATATTTTAAGTCGGCCACCTATGGTTTGCTTGAAGCGATGCTTGAATACCAAAGGGGCATTGCACTTAGCAATCAGCAGTAAAACCGCTAATAAAATTATGTATTTCCGCATCAATTCAGACGTCATGATGGCTTTTATAATCATCAAAGTCAGCAAGACGTGACGAATCATATACAAGATGAATAAGTAGTGACTTTGTACGTATTGTGATAAATAATGCATTTGCGAGATGAATAGTCAATAACTGTATGGAGGTAGTTGGCTCGTATGAGGTCTATAACAGCATAGGAAACTTTATGACGGGTTCATTTGCGCAGTTACAAAGCTTCTTGGCTGGTACACTGCCTAGATAGACCTGGTAAGGTTGACACTTTATGAAGTGGTTCCTTTATATTTTTTCTTGTCTGGCTCGAGTGCGCATTTAGTAGTGACCTCTGCCTTCTGAACCAAGGGTCATGGTTTCGATTCCCGCACCGTACACACATTTGTGTTGATTAATATGTTTGTTTTTATTGGTCTGGTTGTATTCTATGTATTATTTGTAATTATTTACAAAAAAGTAAGTAAGTTTATCAGTTGTCTAGTACTCATAGTACAAGCTTCGGCTTAGTTCGGGCATCTCAGTGGGCCTTCAGGGTGAGAGCGACAGGCGCACTGGGTTTGTTCTATTATACCTGTCGACCTAACTTTTGGACCTCACGACCGCTTACCATCAGGTGGAGTGAGGTCATCCTTCAGGATGAGGTTTTATTTAACGGTTTTACCGCCACAAATAACGTCCCCATCTATCACGGCTATTTTCACCACGCTGCATGCACAAAGCATGACAATCCGGCGCAGTAATGGCGTCTTCCATCTTATTTAACGCAACCGCCTTTATGCTTTCTACAGGCAGATGTTGACAGTTTCTAAATATAATTTCACTTGCACTTTCCACTAAGAAATGCTCCGTGATCCATGCAGAACGGTGATCGATTGCATAGGTCGATGGACTGTCGGCTTATCAAACGTGATTTCTGTTAATAATAGTGAATTGTGCATGGCGTAGCAAATCGCGAATCTACCCTCCTATCTATACATATAATAAAAATGTAATTCAGAATATATAGATAGATATACTTTTTTTTACTTAAAACTACACAAACAAAGACATAATATTAAGGTGCAATTTAGGCGGTCTTATCGCTTTAAGCAATCTCATTCAGACAACCTTTGGGTACAGGATAACTAATTCAAAGAAGGCGTAAGTAGCTAATTGATGAATTTAAATCTGTAAGTTATGCATACAAACTGATAGATTAATAAATATGTACTCCTGTCATGTCCAATGATGTTGCTATCTGTGAGTTTATTTCTTGAAGCGTTGCATTTAGGGGTGGTTTGTTCTTGGAGATTTGCTCTTTATATTAGAAACTACGAAGTGTCTTTTCTCCTAGAAGGTGTAGTGGAATTATTATAAGCAGTATGTAACCAACCTACAGGATAGGGCTATAATAAATTGGTTCTGTATTATAATTGCTCGCCTCAGTTTCAATATTTTACCTAAACAGTAGTTTTTCTATTGTGTCTAAATCCTCCGCAGTTAAAGCCAAGTACAAAAAACACTCAAAACCACTCGTCTGAGTGTACGTAGTGGAAATGGCACTAACCTAACATTTACTTACGTAACAGCCAAAACAATAAAAAGTAGGTGTAATCGTTTTTCAAATGGCTGCGCAGACAAATCAAAACATTATTACATTCACGCCCGCTTCTTGCTTGCAAATGATGATTTGCAAATGTGCGCAGCCCGTAATTTTGTGACTAAAGTGCCATAAATAACAAATATGAGGACATTACTGCAAGCACATAGCACATAACAATTTTACGACTTTTTTTTCGAAATGTGGCTTCAGTAATAGTCACTTTCACTTACGCTCTATTTGTTTAAATGGTTTCTTTTATTTTAAAAGCTGTATAATTAGTTAGAGAGTTCCTTAATGAAGCATTAAATGTAAATTGTTATACGACTCGACACGGAGGCAGAAAGTTTATGGTTATATCACATTAGTGCATCAGAAAGCATGTAAAGATTCAGATTTATAGATAATATTTTTTTTCCGGGAGTTTGGAGGAAAATATAATAGTGATCTTTTGTTTGATAAGATAATGTCTAAGCGCATGCGTCTAACTCGCCTGGTGTTAGGCAAACGTTAGATGCTACAATGGAGTGCATTCACCCAAATAAAACCGATTAACTCGCGCCAAGAAATTCCGAACAATATAATATCTAGGTACGGGATAAGGGTGACCTTATATATCTTTTCGTTTCACCCTCACCTGCCGTGGTGCATGCTGCCGAATATCTAACGAGGCTCTTGCGCCCGACTCGTGGCGGTGTCACCATCAGGATTGAACGCGTAGCTAAATACCACCCACAGGCCGTTGACAGCGTTACCGGAGCGAAGAGCTATGCCTGCGGTCGCCCTCCCGCCTACCCAGCGTGGCGATTATGAGTAAATCCTCAAGATGTTGGCCCAATGTAGTGAAAAACTGGAGAGGCCTATGTCCAGCAGTGGACTGCGTTAGGCTGACGATGATGATTATATCGACCGGGGAACTTTGTACTCTGCCAAAGAGCTTAGCCGTATCTCTGGTTACATTGAAGAAACAGAATACGCTTTATTTGCTTTTACTCCTGCATCTTCACAAGTTTCTAGAACATTGCTCGAGTCACTTAAATATAAACTCATTTATTATTACTTCCCGTAATTAGACAAAAATACCTAAAAATTCCCTTCAACCACGACCTTTTCCAATCTCGCGTACCACACCGATAAAAGATTTCGTTGGCGTCGAAATTCAATTATCTTTTATTGACCTGTAACGCAACAAGTTTTATCAACTACCGGGAATTCTCATCTATTGAAAAGTAGATATATAATCCACGTCTACGAACTCATTTTGGCCAATCTAACTAAATTATTCTATTCTATACAGCTTGGCCCCTCCTACTAAATTTTTTGATGAAGACTTGAGCAGAAATAAGCCATTCGAAGATGATTTATATCCGCATCATCATAAGCTCAGACTTCGTACTGAGTACGTCCTACCTGACCTGTGCTTGTGGGTTCTTCCCTCAAATCACTGGCATGACTGGCCTGCCCGGCGTGCCCTTTCTGTTGTACGCGGGACATGATGAGGGCGTCAGAGGGGGCAGTTCGTGTGGCTGAACACAGGGCGGAACTTATTTATATTGCCATCGACATGAAAATAAGAAGAATTTAGGGGACTTGCTGTAGTCACCACACTTGGTAGGAAGGTTGATACCGCAGTAGGTTTTGTGTTCCCAAGTAAACACTGCTGCTCGTTTCCTGATATTCCTTTAGTCATCTATTACGATGCCCACGGCATAAGATGGAACAGTATATTATTGACGCCTTATTACATAATGTGAGGTCCCACTTTTATGCCGCCTCCACACAAACATTGAACCTAACGGTGCCCCAATAATGCTAAAGTAAAAATAGGTACGATTTCGACTGAGGCAAATAATCTCAATCTTCGGATAAGAGACTTCATAACTACAAGATAGTTACTGAAGATTGCGATATTTATTATGCCATGTTTGTTAGACAGCAGACAATGTTGTTGGTTATAATAATACAGTTTCACATGGCGAACAAAAACTAACAAATAGGGTCAACGTACTGTTGATTACGTCTAGATGAATAGTGCTCACATTTTGTTGAAGTCTTGTATTTCGTGAAACGACTGTAGGTACTTGTATGTATGGTTAGCTTGGAAATGAGGTTATTTGTCAATAATTTGTACTATTTTGATGGTCCATAGCAAAGTTGATCATGTCTTTAAAAGTTGTAAAATAGTTTTTTGAAAAATCCAAGAAGTTGAGGAGGTAAGGTAAGCCAGAAGAATTGTTAAATTGTGTGTTAATGAACATTAAAATTAAGACAAAAAGATAAAATAATGACTTTATTAATTGTTTTTATAATTTAAGGTTATCTTGGGATGTAAGGGAGCGAATTCTCATTTTTTTGCTCCAAGCCACCTGCCCGTGGTGCATCCTGCCGAACAACAAACGACGCTCAGGGAGCCGACTAGTGGCGCTATAATCATCACGATTGAAGGCGTAGCTAAATACCGTAAGCCGATGACTGGCAGCAGCTTCACCTGCTATTGCCACCCCATCTACCCAACGTGGCTATTATGGGTAAAGCCTTCAGATGTTTGTCCAAAGTGGCGAATAAATGGGGAGGCTCATGTCTAGCAGTAGACTGCGATAGGCTGATGATGAAATATTTGTTAGCCTCCGCTTAACTCCGTTCTGTGGGACCACCCTTAATCTTGTCTATGCCTTCATTTCCACAAAGCTCGTCGGAATCACTGTGAAAGCCAATCATTGGATTGTTTGCTTCCATTGTTCCAAATTGTATCAAAATATCGATTTCTATTTATTAGTAATTTTGTAAAATCACGATTTAACAAAGGCATCTCTCACACAATGCCATCGTCATTTGATCAACGGTTTCATATCAGATCAAATCTGGATTGAAATTTTTGGACGGAATGAAATTATAATAGCACTAATTTTTTTAAGAGGTTTGCAAAATAAGAATAAGTATTTGTACTCACAGACATATATGATAAGTATGAACCTTTTCTGACAGCCTTTTTCTTTGTCAGCTTTGTGCTGTTGTCATACTATCGGGTCAGATCGTGAAAGCTAATATGGCTATTATTCTCTAAAAAGGACTAGGAGCTTAGATAGCTGAATGCAACCAGAATATCTCTAGCAATGTATTTTTAGTACGGCAAAACCGACGCTTAAACAGTTCAGGTATTCATGTATGTATAGGTAATATATCTCCAGCCTAATAGCGGTTACCCTAAACCAGGATGACTAGGACATAGTTAATTATTACAATAAAAGTTAAAGCCAGCCAACCACACTAGCCAAGTGCGATTTGGTCGTGACACAACCTTAAACTCCCTGCGTTCTGCGGTATGGGGCTTCGAGTACTACCGAGGTATTCCTCGACGGATGCTACCGAGGTATTCCTCGGCGCTTACTACCGAGGTATTCCTCGGCGGTTGCTACCGAGGTATTCCTCGGCGGTTAGCGCCTCCGAAGAAGACGACGTCACGTGTCTTCGGGCACAGTGGTCAGAGACGTCGTGCATCGCAAGGTGCCGAGAGGACATCACACCGTCCTTTGCTAGATAGGAATGTGTTGTATTTAAAGATATTAAAAAGACTTTTTGTAAACGAACAATTTATTTGAGAGATTTCCACAGAGATAAGGCATAGATAAAAGTAGACCTAGATTTGTGTATTAAAGTAGTGATGTGACATTTAGTTAAGTCGAATTTTATCAATACAACAGATTGAGCCCCACACCACACATCCCCAGATATCCTGTACCCAGTGCCCCTTATGTATGCGTCTAATGTAAGTAAAGGTCTTAGAACTTTTTCACGGGTGTGCAAGTCTCCTCACAACGTTTTCCTTCGCCATAAACCACCGCTTATCAAAACGTAAAGACAAGACTTGTGATCTCCAAGGGGCAATTAGAGCGGAGTTGATCTGCGGCGCGATAGGGATAATAGGCGTCGCGCCATTAAGGAGAGAGTCGTCCACATTCGGCCCAGATGTGGGACTGCGTGTCCGACATAAAACTCTAAATCTCTCTTACTATGTGCTCGCGATATCTCAACGTCGTTTACTTAGCTTGGAAACGCTTACTAAACTACGTGACAGTTGAAACGAGGTTAGATTTTTGTGTACGGTAAGTTCTTTCTTAGATATACTTTGAAGATCAATGTGCTTCATTTGTTTAGATGACGATTTAGATGCGTCGGTATTTGTAATCGTTTATGTTCAGATGTTAAGTTTTCGTGAACCCGATATCAGGCGCTGGTGTTTCAGAGGTAAATGTATTTGTATGGCATAATATTTTACAGTGATGATCACTATATTATAAGCAGTGTCTAACTTAAATACCCAGCAAAAGTTAAAAGCCAGCTGTTATAACAAATAAACGATTCTGTGAAACTTTTTCTAAACAAAGTTGTCAACGTTCACAGCGTCATATTTCACAGAGGATTATCATAAAGTAGATACATACGCAGCTACGTTTCAGTCCCCAACTTTAGACTTTGTGAGAAAAACAGTTAATTTTCACGTATTATTCTAAGTGAAAACAGTACAAAATGAAAAACGGTTTCACCTACTCGGGTCACGGCCCTGTGAGAGTCGTGATAGTCAATTAAGATAGTCGCCGGCAAACGACAATCGCAATATAATTATCTCGCTCATTCGTCGTGACCAAGCTGATTACCGCTGCATTGGAGCGCAGGGAGGGCGGCGTTGTGCATCCACAATCAAAACTATATCAGCCGCAGCCAGCCGCGCCCGGCGCTCAGTCTCCGCGCGTACGCCGCGCGCACCTCGCGGTTCAAAGAAAGTGAAACTATCAAACGAAAATGACAGTGCTTCTCTTGTTTTGCGTGCTCGGCACTGCCCTCACCAGCCCCAGCGACCAGATCGAGAGATACGAGGACAAGATGAAGACGTACCAGCTTGATGTACCAGGCAAGCAACCCATCACGATTATTGAGAAGCAAGAAGACAAGCAATGGAAGGATAGTTCTCTAGAATTGAGCGACCCGGTGGATATGAAAAATTTGATGACACATATAGTTCATGATGTCAATGGGAACAGTCCAAGGTGCTATGGACCGTCGTGCCAGGAAGGATTCAACGGAGATGAGGGACCACATGAAGGCTTCGAGGACTACCCTGAAGGAGAAGAGAAATCCAAAGATTATAGAGATTACTACAAAGACAAGTTCACGCAAGCCATCAGCGCTTTAGCTGCGAAACTGAAGAAAGAGAAACTCAAAGCGGATAAATATAGTTATGTGGATAGTGACGAAGAAAGTGATGATGAAAATAATGGAAAAGTGTATACAACTTGGAATCGGCTTAAAGTTAAACAGCACAAACATCCTTATGATGACAAGGATGGCTGGGTGACTCTAGAACCGGTTGCTTGGTCTACAAGCAAAATTTCTAAGTGGAAGCCGAATGTGAAAAAGCAGAAACCAAACCACTGGAATGATGATGACGATAGATTCCCCAGTGATGACCGGTACCCATCGTATCAGGATAACATGGCCAGCAATGGATACAGTTATCCTCAGACCTCAACTCAAAAGAGGCCACCAATTTTGACTCGCCCGGGATACATTAATAATAAACTTCACATGCAGTCTGATTATGAAACTGAAGTACCTTCAAAACCAACCTGGAACAAACTTCACCAGTCCTCATACCCATCATCATGGACCCCTGATGAAGGCCGCCGTCCGATGAAACCAAACTGTGACTCAGAAGACAACAATTCTAACGACGACGATTCCGTCTACTATGGTATATCCGATTCGGTAATGACGGACCATCGCCCTTCACACTTCCCGTACGAGTATGAAGCTCTTCATCAAGCTACTATCCAGAAACGGCCCTTCAGAAGGCCGACTCAAGTGGTGTACGCCGGGTCTCCTGACATTGACAGTGATCGCGGGTCAAGGCCCCCGGGCACGCACGGCGATGGTCAATGGGTGCTCCTCTCTACTACTAAAGGCTACCGTAACAAGAAACGTCAGAGGTCTCTGAATCCTAATGCGAACGATCGGCCTGATGAGTTCGGCTCGGTAACGTCACATCAAGCAGTAGCGTTGACCGTGCTGCCCGTAGACAACGCTCACACAAATATGACTACGTCACATGGAGGTATGCTGGAAGTGGAAAAGAGTTTCAAGACGGTGGAGGAGTCTAAGCGAGATATGGACAAAAGGCTAGATCTGGATGTATCCTCATCGCAAAGTAGGCCCGTACGGACCAGGGTTATTAGAAGAAAGGTCGGGGCTAGTGCTAGCCCCGACCGTTCCACGATATTAGCAGCTGTTGGAGCTGGCATGGTACCCGCTACCATGGCTATGGTGGTTCCTATGATGCTGGGTAAAAGACGGCGGAGAAGAGATATCAGCTCCTCCGAAGCTTCGAACTTAGACAATATATTCTATAGGTATCAGTAGACTAGCTAATTTAGTTACGAACTTAATTTATTTTTTAGTTTTAATTTAAAATGGAACTGCTGTGATTGTAAATAAATTATTATTTTGTTGTGATTTGATTAAAGTGTGAATGTGATCGTTTATTTAAGGTTTTGATTATAAAAATATTAACGAAAAACACGTGTTGTTTCAATTTCGTTTATTTATCTTAATAACTAACTTAACGTTAACAATTGTCTAAATAAAATTAACAAGTTTAGTTTATTCGTTAATGTTACAGCAAAAAAGACAGTTATACATAATATTTTTCACATATGAATTCCCAAAATTTCCAAAACACTTGTAGTGGGACACCCAAATAAATGTAAACGATCTAACAGACCATTATACATAACAGACCATATAATTTACCAAGACCAATAAACATTAAAAAATAATAATATTAGGGTACTATAATATATAGTGGTACTTACGAACAAAGTTGTTGGTGGCAACACTTTATAGGTAAGTACTTTTGTCCCGGAAACGCTAAAATTTTATCGTATCGTACGTATTACTCGTATATAGGTTTGTTTAGATTAAGCGCTACTTATAGAGCAGACTATATCATTTTTTTAATAAATAAATTACAAGCTTTTAAGGATATAACTATTTATTAAACAAATTAAAAACTTGTAGACAATAATTTTAATATACCTATTAGAGTAATTCATAAATCTTTACGAATAACTACTGGCAAGACTTTTCTTTCAATTCTAAATGGAAATACACTTTTACTATTTTTAATTTTTCTTCATAATTGAGTGACAGTCACTTATTTGTATCTTTCTGGTAATAATGTACCTATTTAAAGTACATTATAAACATGAATAAAATTCAATAAGCGATGTAGCTCGAGATGTCTCGAGACATTTAATCAATAAACCTGTTTAGCTATAAACAACGCTTTACCATAATGTTAGGTCCATAATTATTATAAATTAGTCAATACCTACTTAAAAGTAATCATTCATTTTCTTACTGATATACAGAAATAAGTTTGGAACAATGCAACTTAGGTAATCTTCTTAAATTAACGTTGAAATTTTACACATTTAGGTAAGTGATAACTTTCAAAAACCATAGATAAAGGGTGATTTTTAATGATTTGCACCGGAATTTTCATTATTCTTCCCAAATATTTTTGAATATTCATACTCAGTCAGGAGGGTTTTTTCTGGAGAGAACACAATCGAGAAAAAAAAACACGTTATATTTTTACTTGCTAAGCACTGCATCTATCTTTTGGGAAGATCTAAGCACTGGCTAATCAAGTAAAAATATAATTTTTAATCTATCAAACATACCTAGTGATAACATACCCCTTACACTACACACACGAACTGTCTGTACACTCCATTTATAATGCAGTGAAATCGTATTTATTTCTTCATTTGAGCAAAATCATAATAAGAGCCAACACTATGCTTATAAAAATAGTGTAAATTGTTTGTCATAAAGTCTAGAAAGCGTTATGAACGCACATTATGACGGTCAATCACGGTAATGTGGAGAGCTGCCGTTTGGTTGGGTCTAGGTGATTACATTTCTTACGGCTTCCAATGACAGGCTACTTTTTAAAGAAACACCACATTTTGGGTCATGGTAATTTGTGGAAATGTACCTATTTATATTTATTCTTCATTTAATCAGTTAGGGTATTGCTTAAAAATTTTATGATTGAATAGAAATTATCTCAAAAGTCCCAAAATTGGGCTCACATAAATTTAAGCAATAATAAGAGGTACTTACACAATATGTCAGCAATTGGGTTAGTCATCCTGGGTTTCTAACTAATAGACATAAGTAATAATACTTGGAATGCCAGTGATTCTTTTATGCGTTTAAGATTTTTCATTCTACTATTATCTCCACGGTCAAAGGATTTAAAGAAAATTATGTTAACTTCGTATTTATTGAAAATGTTTTAGTCCACTTTGATGGAATGTGTAATGTTTAGGTACTTTACGCGACTTAGATGACCAAATTTTGGCCACAGGAAAATCTTCAAGAGTTAAGTACACAGGTGGTACCTATTATGTTCAGTGCACTGTGCACACGATTGTTCGCAAACACAAGTGCATTCTCTGTTTCTTTGTTCTACAATCTCCCTGGAACGATTGATGTCTACAGCAGATTTCTATTCATGCTTTAATGTCATTACATCTTGTTAATGCTTAAGCTACTTACTTTGGATCGGGTCAATATAATGTGATATTTATTTAGGTATATTATGGACTGGTTTCTTTTTTTTTTTTTTTTTTTATATTGGCTCGACATAATGGCTTCCCTACACCTGATGGAAAGCGAAAGAGAAGCCCAAGTCGCTGTGACAACGGGCAAGTAACTGGTCAGTTACCTGCCAGTTGCCACCGCCATGCCGGGTAAAGAGGTTGATACCGCTAACAAAAACGATTGTTTCTTCTGCTGTAATTAAGACCAGGGTCATAAAGCAAGTAGTACTTCTAGTTAAAATTTAATTCCTCGATTTAGTATTTGTAGAGAACTTCTCCTGGGCTGCTGTAGATGTGTCCAGTCCGAATGGCTTCCAAGAGATACTTTACGCTGAATAGACAAAGTATCAGGAGCACTGAAATCAAAACAAATAATTATAAGAAAAGCTTTATTTGGTACACATTTGCACAGAGAGACACAATAACAAAACAGGAACCCATAAACAAAATAAATAACTCTAGCTACTTTGTGCGATGTGACCAAAATGGTGTCCACTTAGCTATAATGTCATAGTAATAATTGCGTACAGTTTCTTTGTGCAAAGGATCCGAGGGTTCCCTACGGGTTAGAAATAAGGCCATCCGTAGAGAGAATAAATGCTAGTAGTAGGAGACAGTTCAGAGCATTAGAGGGCTTAACGCGGAACACAAACTTCCTGCAAACAGCTACGACTTGGAAATCTTCAATCAACAACCGTATTCCTATTTCAAAGGACTCGGTTTGAATTGCGGGTGCCCATGGGCGGTGATGTCTGCTTACCATCAGGCATCACACTCGATCGTCTGCCGCCTCTTGCTTAAAAAAAATCAAAAATCTTTTTTTTCTTACCATCGGACAGAGCTATCAGCCCCACTTGTATCCAGCCAGAAGACAACGCTTCCCAGACCACCAGCAATATGGTGAAGAACAAGTGGAAGAAGCTGTACACGAAGAAAGTCGACACCAAGCAATTGTTGGCCTGAAAAAAGGTAACGGCCATTAGACTCGATGACCGCTGGGGGATCTGTGCGTTGAGGAATAGCGGGATTTGACTACAATAGCCTATGCACCTTTGTTATGAAAACCATAACGCCGGTACCACAAATATTTAAATGCAAACAAATTCATATAATTTAATAAATATTAGTTCTAATCGAAAAGCAAACCCCAATTATAAAGGCTCTCATCTTAATGCTTTATTAAGACTAAAAATTTAAAACTTTATTTAGATAGATAAATTTATTGTAGGGTAAGTTAATTTTTAGGTACATTAGCTTTGAGTATAATTAGTAAAATAAATCTAATAAATTCAAATATACTTTATGTGAAGTGAGAGACAGATGAGTATCGCACCTTTAAAATTAATTACACCTTTTTTTTGGAGGCAAGACGAGGCGCTGGCAACCGACTGGTGGTATAATCATATTACAATTGAAGGCGTAGCTAAATACCACAAACCGATGACGAGCAGCAGCGTCACTGAAGCGAGAAGCTACGCCCTGCGATCGCCAAGCCGCCTACCCAGCGTGGTGATTATGGGTATATCCTCCAGATATTTGCCCTAAATGGAGAACAACTGGAAACACCTATGTCCAGCAGTGGGCAATAGGCTGATGATAATGATATGATGATAACAACCATTATGCATTAAGAGCAAAACTATCCCACTGAATCTGCATAGTTGGTCACTCTAATAATACTTTTTGTATCAATTTTCCGGTGCCCGAACATATGATGCGGATGTTATTTCGTAATAGCCAAAGTTGCGCAATCGAATCACAGTTTAGGGTGCTTACAGTATCCTTTATTAAAATGAATTAACGTAATATACGTCAGAAGACAATAGTTATAGATATAACTCGAATAGGATTAGTACGCTGAAGTGGCAGTGGACGGGTCGTTTCTGCCGTAGAACCGACAATAAGTGGAGCAGACGAGTGTCGAGAGTCTTGGAATTGACACTGCTTTTAGGCACACGTGGTGTAGGACGCCCCGCAATCCTATGTTGGGTTGATGAGACCTTAGAAGAACTGTTGGCATGGCTGGACGGGGGAAGCCCGAGATAGAGAAATGTGCCGCGAATTAAAGGAGGCCTATGTTCAGCAATGAATGGACCAGGGATGTTGATTGATTGAAATTAAATTCTAGTTGGCATTGAATTATTGAACACCAAGAACGGTTCTAAAATGTCCTGAGAGCTTTCAAAATTGCGCTCCGTAAAACTATGGCTATCGTAACGTCATAGCTAATTAATTAAAATAAGTAATTCTTTAATGTATTACATTAAGGTATTAATGTTAGAACTTTTTAATTATTTTATTGCATTTTATGTTTTTATTTGTCTTGCTTACACGTAAGAATTGCTTCATTTCTATTCATTATACTGTGGTTGTGTTTGATGGAAATGGTTTGGATATTTTTTTTAACACGAAGAAGTTCATTGTGCGATCCGATTCCGGGTTATGTAAACACGACATGTTTATTTCGAAGTCAGAAAAATGGGAAAGTTTAATTATATTTAATTAGAGCTAATGTTTCTATCTTATAAGTTATAGATAGCATTGCAAGGCGATTTTAAACGTTAAGCAGCTTCACATGATTGTGTTAAAGAATTGGCTAATTAGTGATTGGATAGATCCTAGTGTGCTTCGAAAGTTCCAGGTTCAATTCCAGCTGAGATGTCTGTATGCTAAACGTTTTTCCACCAGGGGGTTCCATAATTCCCCTAAAGTTAAACAATGTCGTAGTTTCTACGATGCAGTACTAAACGGATTGCTGCCTGGCGCTGTGGCTTATTTGGTAGGTAGAGGTGCCTGCCTTTTGAACTAAGAGTTCGCATGTCATTCCCGTGATGAATATTTGTGTCTGTACCGTGTTTGCATTTGTGGTATCTTTTATTGTTCCGATACCCGTAATACAAATGTTTCAACTATTTACTTTGGAAGCGGAGCAATGTATGCGATGTTTTCTTTCTGTATCATTATCATCAACCTATAGCAATCCACTGCTGAACAAAGGTCTCTGATATTGTTCGACATTCTGGACAAACACATTTTTGTCTCATCGGGGAAATGCAATTTACGCATACTCGCTGCTCGGGGGGACAGGGAGGATCTACCCATAATTTACGATATTCAATACTGACGATTTGATTTTGAATCGCCACCCTGGGCATGCGGGTTGGCGATCGCAGGGCGTTGCATCTCGCTCTGGTGTCGCTGCTGCACTTCATTGGTAACTCCGGTAACGCTGCTGCCCGTCATTCAACCGTGGTCTTTAGTGACACCTTCCCTCGTGAAGGTTATATTGCCCTCAATCGGTTGCCAGAGCCACGTCTGTTATTCAGCAGAATGCACCACGGCCAGGTAAGAGTAACTTGGAGCGAAAAGATGATGGGTCGCTACCTTACACTCACTGATATATGTATAGTCTATATATATAAAAAAGGAGATCTAACAACATACCTTGTAAGCCCCACAAGTGAACATGATCCCAACCAGCAGTAGAAGCATGGCTACGGATATGTAGCTGATGTAGTAAGCCACGGTGATGACCCTCACTACGTCATCCTTGGACTGCCCGAAGATGCTCTCCAGGTTTGAGAAGTCCTTGAACTTGTCTCCGTTCTCCTGGTTCGAGGAGACCAGCGTAAGGCCCAGCTCGTATAGGTTGTATCCTATAACTGCGAGGCATATTGTCTGAAAAAAAATTAATATGCATTAGCTATTATAATTGTCACCTCAACCCTTTCTGTTTAATCTATCTTTTACCCTAAGGTTGTCTGGAAGAGATCGCTTAAAGCGATAAGGCCGCCTAATTGTACAACAAATTTCTATTATATTTAGTTTTAAGTCAATTGTATTGTGTGCAATAAACTATATCTTTCTATTGTTATTTACCCTTATGGCGGCGACTAAGGGTGCGTTTTCACAAAAGTGGAGCTAACAAAAATTCACGTCATAGGCAGTTACTCAAATCACACATATTATCTCCCTCCGACTCAATAGTACCTATATTTTGGTTTTTATAGAAGCGTACAGGGTTCTAGTGTAAATTTCAGATGACAAATGTTAGATAGTATCCGCTAATTTGATTTAACAACGTTACAAATAGCTACAATACTGTAGTTTGCTGTAAGTAATTACCTATTTATACCACATTTTTTACAGCATCTGTATTAATTTATTGAATCTTGCTGAATGATACTTGAAATATTAGGAGAAATTCAAGCGGGGGAGAAAAAATTGCTTTGAATATTTGTTAACGCCTGAAGCTTTGGGTAGAGCAATGCTACGCAATATTCACTTTGCCGAACCATAAAAGAAAGGAGACGAAAGTCTATAGAGTATTTTGACGTTCATAATCATTTACAAAGATTGTGCTCAACAGTAGAGGTTGTAGCCCGATATTGAAATTTTTTATGTTATTGTACACCTATATGTTATTCCCAATCCAAATTGATACACTATATGGGTATACATTTTTATGAGTAGGTATCTAAGTCAAGTCGGCAAAATATCACGGGGCTCCAGCCGTAAGCCCCCCCTCCACTTAGAATATAATCAATTATTTAATTAAGCATTTAGTAAAATAAACAAATCTCAGAGAACACAGTTATTTCAGGCAAGGTAAGTTAATTTAAAAATCATAAAAATCACCAAATGTTTAACCTGTATGAAACGTTCGTTATGGAGGTGGGTGCTGATGACTGCGACACAGTCCTCGACTACTGCAGTCATTAACGCTCAAATTGTTTTAAGAAAAACTGTAATTATTTTAAATAAAGATTATTTATTATTATTATTATTTTATTTCAAAAAATTTTCGATGAGACAAGCCTCGAATAATAGGTATAGTTACACGTATAGTACGTTCTCTGTACTCTAGATTCTATGCTGCACACAAATTTTAAGCTTTCTAATGCCTAAAAAAACGAAGTACTTTTAGACCATCACTATGGTAGGTATATACTTACAATAACAATGTATCCGAAAACAATGTTTCCCGCCCTGAGCGGAAAACAGAAGAGGAACTTTCTAGTCATGTTTTCCAAGATGATGTCATACCAGCTTCTGAAACAGACAATGTACAATTAAGTGTGTTTAAGTGTTCATGAAAGTACTATGAGTACTTACTAGAAGAAGTCTTACTTTTATGCATACAGATCTAAAGGATACAAATTGCTGTCCTCGCACCTATTTGCAATGCAAAAACCCAAAAGGTGGTTAAGTCAGCGGCCCGCCCCGGGCGGCACATTTTAGGGGGCGGCAAAAGTTCACAATTTATAATCTATCCATACTAAGAAATAAACCATTTCATATTTTTATCGGAACTACAAATTCGGACCGATTGAAAAGAGCATGGACTTTTTCATTACCTATTCTGTAACGGATTCGGGGAATCCCTTTTCTTTGAATGATATTTTGTAGCGACTGCTGCCAACACGTCTTCGACTTGCGGGGATTCCCCGTATTTTATTTTATGCTTTGTTTAAGACTAACAAAACAACAGCGAGAATTACTGACGATTCAAAATAATTTTTTTGATTTGGTTACCTACTAATCAGGGATATTCAAATACCTACCACCGAAATCGAAAACGATCGTTCGTTGAACGGATCGCGTACTTTTGCACCATAAATCCCACCCATTTGTCCCTCCCGTGTTGAATGAATTAAATTAATGAAAATCAACTACATAATTATGACGAATTTTAGTTCGTATCGAACATGGGGCCATCGGGCCCTGTTGCCGCAGCGGCTTGAAAACTCTCAAGGAGAAATCACTATGTACGTGCTACTATACATTAATACATACAAAGAAAACTAGCCAATTTATTAAAGTTCGTTCGTCCTAAATTAACTTTACTTAAAACGTACCCACTTCTAACAATGCTACTATCAACAATGTTAAATGAGCGTTATTCCGGGTTGGATTGGATTTTGACCTCTTAATCTGCGTATAAATATACACATAATACTTATCTGCTGCTGACCTCTTTCCACTTTAAATTAAAACTGCTTTTTATGTATTTTTTTTTAACTTCTAGAATTTCGAACAGTTTTCTTTTGATAGGTATTTTGTGTTATGATCATATCAATTTAGTGGATTCAAAAGTACGTTTTATCTTCTACAATACCACTATAAATAACGCAGAACAATTGGCTAATCCTTCAACCCCATACCTAAGAAAATGTATCACTAATAAAGTCTTGTCCAAAAGTTACCCGGCACGTTTGCTCCCAATGGCAGCCCATACAACGCGTCCTGCATTCATTAGCAGAATAATGTCTCAATAATAGTTTTGATTGAATGGTCCCGTTTATGCCGAGACACTGACCCTACGATGCTCCGCTATGGAATAAAGAGCCGTAATGAGTACCTAACGTAGGCTGAGCACGTGGTTTGTGTACTAAAATACGTCTTCTTTGCGTTATATTTCGATGCAGCCCTTTATTAAGAGAGGTAGGGCATAGCGAATTTTCGCTCGAATTGAGCTGCCCGTCCGGGGAAGGACCTCCACTCGTCAATGGTTCGGTCGCGTTACAGGATCAGCCACTGTATGGACCTACTACCGGTTTAGAAGTAGAAATCTCAAGAAATCCCTTAAAGTTAAGGAACTCTTAATCATCTTCTATCGCATATATCATGGGGAGTGCTCCGAGGAATTGTTCGGAACTATTCCAGCCGCTGCCTTCCGGCACCGCTCTTCACAACAAGCTTGCCTTCCGTACCATCTCGACACCTGGCAATCCACAACTGTGCGCTTCTCTCGCAATTTCCTGCCCCGCACGACTAAACTGTGGAATGCTTTGTCGCCAGCGGTGTTTCCGGACCGATACGACCTTCAAATCTTCAAGAAAAGAGCATACCTCTTTCTTAAAGGCCGGCAGCGCAGCTGTAACTCCTGATGTTGCAGATGTACATGGGCGGCGGTTATCACTTACCATCAGGTGAGCCGTCTGCTCGTCTGCCCCCTATTTCATAAAAAAAAAAAAAAGAACTTCTTGAGATTATCTTTTCTTCAGATAGGACTAATTGACTAATTACTATATAAAACTAAATAAAAAAGACTATTTACATTAGACTACTATTTTAAGATAGGTCTAAAACCGCGGTCTACCAATGACCGCCTTGACGTATTGCTAGAGCAAAATTTAAATTATTTTTGGAAAGGTTGTTCATCCCTACCACCTGATGAAGTCTCCCGAACTCCTCTTTCTTTTTAGACACCCACAGGAAGAAATAGGGCGGTGTCTCCGCTCAGATACAAGTGATGTTATGGCACCCGTGCTTGGGTTCATCGGCATTCAGGTTTACGTTGTACGACTTCAGCGAGACTATGGGAAATTAGAAAAACTATGAATTTTCTCATTGATAGAGCGGGCTGTATTTGCAGACGCCCTTGTTCGTGAACTATCCCACGAGTTCAAACGCGTTCCGCTCAGCCGAGCAAGAACAATTGGTAACGGTAAGCACCAGACACTTTTGAGACTGTCTTATACTTGGCTATTTGCAAGACATAAGAAAGAAAGAAAGAAAGAAAATCAGTTTATTTGGCGCACATAACGACATGAGGGTTGAATAAATATGTAAGTAGTGAACTTAGAAATGCTGAATCATATCGGTTATGCCTATTTTCTTTTTATTTATGTACACGAGTGTAAACAGGACACATACACCGGGCACATTAAAGGGTTATCAACAATTTATTTTTAAGACCTGGCTTGGAAGATCTTACTTATGTATTTTCCATGTACAATCGCATCACTTTATCATCACGCTTCACACTTAATCCCTCTAATCACACTAATAATAATATATTACATAGGCCAAACTTTTGTGAGTGTGTGTATGTGTATGTTTGTTACTTCTTCACGTCTAAGCGGCTGGATGGATTTGAATGAAATTGGACAGAAGGATGGTCCGGAATACACCTAGGCAACTATTTTTATCAAAATTCCCATGGGAACGGAAAACCGCGGGTAACACCGCGGGGTGCAGCTAATAAATACCTAAATGTATAGCAATGTAAAACATTGGAAAATTGGAATTAATTACCAGTCAAGTCAATTCAAAGTTCTCTTTCGAATCTTCAGGAAACGAATCGGGGAGTTTTTATGGTATCGAAAAATGCTTCGCACAATGGGTCAAAACAGTACCAAATTTTTGGAATAATTTACGTGCATTAATTAATCTATGAAATAACAAATGACGAACCTTTTTCATCTCTTTACGACGAGTACGTAGGTATTTGCAGTCAATTGACAAATTAGGTTAATTCCGTTGTTGCTCACTACACCACGCTCCCGGCACGACCGCAAAGGACAGGGGTGATACACTTTATGCTATTTTCGGCATCATTTTATTCCACTAGATTAATCATTAGGCGTCCCTTTAATAAATACTTACGCAACCTGTGTGAGTGAGCAGATCTGAATCGGGAAGGGTTTTTCAAATGTTGGTTATTGGTATCGATCGCTATGGCTCGACATAATGGCTTCCCTACGCCTGATGGAAAGCGAAAGAGAAGCCCAAGTCACTGTGATAACTGGCAAGTAAGTGGTTAGTTACCTGTCAGTTGCCACTGCCAAACCGGCCCAACCCTAACCCCCCACGAGCTCCGGAAATCCTACTCACCGGCAGAAACACGACCCGGAGGTCATTTGGCTGCGGTATCCTGTGGGATGGAGGTCCTTCCCCGGCCGGGCAGCTCAATGCGAGCGAAAATTCGCTATGCCCTTCATCTCTCTGGTTGTGTTTTGAGGGTTTTATGAGTCAAACATCCTTGAAAAAAGGTTAAATAGCTTGCAATGTATTTCTTATCATCAAACAAGTAGAGGCAAGAGGCATCCTTTTATGGTACAAGTCTTGATGCGCGATTCATCTCTACATTCTTAGTAAAAACGGTCTAACTTTGAAATTCTTAGCCGGACTTTTTGTTCCCCGGGACATATACTCGTAATCTTCAGGTGTACAAGGTAAGTGTGAATCAGCTTTTTACTGGGTAAGCGCGATTCATCGTAGGCTTCAATACCACTTAACATCGGACGAAAGCGCAAACCCATTCTGAATGATAAAAAAAGGTTTTGCAAGGAACATGATCATCATTGAGTAATTTTTCTATAGATATTTACATCATCAGAAATACCTTATTCAATACATGCTTACATCATAGTCAAGCCGAACCGTAGCAAATACCTACTACTACGTACATTCGGCACAAATTTAAATTAAAGCTGAGCGGGGTCCGACTTCCAAGCATTTCTGGCCTGGAACCCGCAACAAGGTACCTACATGTAATCGGTTTTACCGCCCGGCTTTGCCGATGACTGCTGGTCCACTGATAGTGACCGCCTAGTGGAAGCCGCCTTTTCTCAAACATTCATCTACGTATTACATCTAACCGCTCGTCTGTGCCGATTAAGGGGCAGTGCAGACGACAGACTATCCGTGACGCACTTTTTAGTCAGAGAAGATAGGCTACGCCAGTCACATGCGAACACATGATCAACAAACGTCACGGACTTAAAGTGGTCGCCATGGCCGAAACCGGTCGGGAAGGCATCATCATCATCATCAGTCTGTGATGCAATTATATGCACTAACGCACACGACGCGCAAAAATCTGTCGCGGATATTTCACAGACTCAACGCACATCTTCGATCATTCTGTCAGCAGAGCTGTAGGGACCTAGATGCTCTTTTTAAATGTCGCAGACTCTATCGCACATAAAGTCTGTCGCCTGCGCAGCCCCTAAGGGTATCTATCATCATCATCATCATCATCAGCCCACATTAGTCCACTGCTGGACATAGGCCTCTCCCAATACTCGCCACTTCGATCGATCCCGACGAAGGGCGAGTATAAGGGTATCTATATTCAGATGGCAAACGTTCAACGCGCGTTATGATATCGCGCGGTTACAACGCGTTATGTGAATAGTAGAAAACCTACTGTACAAAAATTTTGTGTTATCTGAACGTACCCTAAAGCCGACTCGCTTATATGTGCTCGTAGCAACCATAACTACATATTCAAAGAAAGAATGTGCCCAGTCTGCCTTAATTGTTAAGCAGGTCCGAAGTATAGCAAAAAATGTCTCGTAAATACCCAGATAGGACCGCAGGTAACACTAGCACGCGCCAAGCTGCAAACGATTGGTCGTTAGTGCCTAGCTATATTTAGCGTCTGTTTTTTTCGTCACACCTCGATGCGTCGTAAAGGAAGGTGTATAAAGGTGTACTGTAGGTGTACCTTACAAAGGGAGCGAGGGAGGGCGAGGAATGGGTCAAGGGCGACTGGAAAAGGCTGCGGCCAGGTGACGCTTTCGCGTTGTACGCTGCGGGGAACAATACGCTTTGTGTAGACGACTGGGTTTTGTCTGCTGGGTTTTCGGATTTTTTTAGGCCTCTCCTCTATTTACTGATTAGAAACATTTGTAATAATGTTTAACGAATGCAGTTATTAAAATTCATCTGACCTGCAAGGATACTTGCCTTTTTTTATCCGAGGAAAATGCTTTTACGCATTCCCGCCGCCTTTCGAATTCGGGGGAACGACGGGATATGACGGGAACGACGGGACTCACGCCGCTCTCAAAAAACTGAAGAGCGGCATTCTGCCTCAGGATGGTAGGAGGCATGGAATACCCACTAAAAATTATTAGTGGGTATTCCACTAATAATTTGGCCACTGCGTTACAAGCTTGGCTTAGTGCAGAGACCGTTAGAATTTAGTGTTTATTGTAAAATTTATTTGGAAATAAAGATAATTTATTATTATTATTATATTCAGTATATTTGTGGTACCTTCGTTGTTCTGATACCCATAACACAAGTGCATAAGCTACTTACTTTGGGATCGGAGCAACGTAGGTATGTGATGTTGTGTGATATATTTATCACTACCTAGGTACATGTTTTCTTTCTTACACTGTAATGCCCAAGGGGGCTTTCCCATTATTACCAAACTATTAGATAAGTGGAGACTCTCACCCCTAGAGAGTAAGATGTGCCGTTAAAGATGTTTTTCTTTGTACATAAAGTGATGTCGGTTCGACATAAATAGGACGAATGGAAAGTCAATTGAGTGTCTTGAGGTAAGTTTCTTTCTTATAAGGGGAGACTACATTTTTAATGCTAAGCCCATACTCGTCGGGACGAGATACTAAGCTCGATTTCTCTAATGTTTTATTAAAATGTAGTCGTTTCGCTTCCTGTTTGTCTGAAGTTTGTAAAAATCGACGATTATGTAATGATCTTAAATAGAACCTCGTGATTCAAAATCAGACGATAGAAGGGAAATCTTTATGATCTTGGTCACTTCTTGTGTTAGAATGAAGAACATAATATTTTGTATATAAGTATAATATTTGTCGCGCCATCGTTATTTATTTATTTTTTATCAAAAATTTATTAAATAAGCAGATACAAAGGCGAACGTAATGTTTTAATTTAAAAAAAGAAAATAATATGTGTTATTTTACTGGTATCAGAACGCAAGTGCTTAGCTTTGGAATTGGAGCATTGTAAGTATGCGCTGTTGTTTTTTCTTAAACTAACAAAAGCAAACACAGATTCTGTTACTCTACCCCTATGGAGACAGCACGATCTTCCTACGACAATTTAATTCCACAGATAAGATAAGCCCCAGGCTACCATAAAGCATATTTGACGAAACCATGGTCATTTCGTAACTAAACATTTAAGCAATTTGAATACTCTTCACATTTACCGAGATAAGTAGAGTTTGGATTAACGTCAGCCTTATGTCCATTGAAAAAGGTTTATAACGGAGTAAAGAGGAAATAATGAGCTCGTTGAAAAAGATTAATAATGTCACAGACATTTGAAAGAACGAATTTGCATTGTTTGATTTGCTTAATGTTGTTTTTTTTTAAATAGTCAGCATTTTCAACTTGACATTTACATTCGAAGAAAGCGAAGCAACTGAGTTCGTTGACTGAGATTAATGTTTTTGTAAAAAATACGTCGATTTGGTTAAAAAATGCACTTTATTGTTTGTATTTATTTCAATGGCTTGATGGCTAATCTGGTATTGCCTTCTGAATCATTTGTCGTGGGCTCGGTGTCAAAACAGTGTCTCGTGTTGGTATCACTTAGAAAAATTAGCAAACATTATAATATAAGTTGAAGTGATGAGAATTTCAGTACACAGACTTGTCTCCTTCCTTAATACAAGTTATTCTAGTCTGTCCGTCGTTTAACCGCATCAGGAATGAATGTTCACAGTGTAACAAATACTAGTGAAACATCATGAAATAAACGTCTTTTTTCCAACAAAAATTAGAAAGATTCCCGTACGCCAAGTACAAAATACAGCTTGAGTGTTGTGCTATGATTTTTTAAAGCTAGCATATTGGCCATTTGCATAAAGAGTAAAGTAGATTTAGCCTGGGTATGCACGTACAAATGAGCACCTTTTGACAAAAGCGTGTAGAGATCGTCAGTTTGTTCCCTAATTGACAAAAAGTCTGACGAACTATTTTTATATTCGTTTTACTTTTCTGATTTTTTCAATTTATATATTCGCGTATTGTTTGAAAATTCAAGTTGGTCATTACCAGAGACGTGAAGCTAGGCGAACATTGGATTACACCGCAGAAGAAAAAGTAAGTCCCTAACTGGGGAAGAGGAAGACCGTTGAAAAAGTGAATAGATATCAGGCTACAAACCGGCATGAATTGGCTACAAATAGCTACGGCCTATGCCCGAAGACGGATACTGAAACGCTGAGATAGATCATTCATTAAATGAATAGAGCGATAGGGCATAGCGAATCTTCACTCGAATTGAGCCGCCCGTCCGGGGAAGGACCTCCACCCTATAGAACACCGCAGCCGAATGACCTCCGGGTCGTGTTTCTGCCGGTGAGTAGGGTTTCCGGAGCTCGGGGTTAGGGTTGGGCCGGTATGGCGGCGCGGCGGCAACTGACAGGTAAATGACCAGCTACTTGCCCATTGTCACAGCGACTTGGGCTTCTCTTTCGCTTTCCATCAGGCGTAGGGAAGCCATTATGTCGAGCTACTACAAAAAAAACATCGATTTCACTGTCCTCGCCCTGCACTGTGGCGTCCGACGCGTGCGCATCACTGCACGTCAATGCTATTCGTTACACAATATTAGCTATGCGCATCTGGCTTATATGCATATCTCCTGCATATGTGCAGTGGTCGCGCTCGTTTTATCATTGCGCGCGTGGTATAGAATTCCGAAGTCAAATTGGTGAAACGGAACGTTTGTAGTAATGACTATTATGGCATGATGATTGATCATTTTCACTGTAATGAGAATTTGA
This sequence comes from Conogethes punctiferalis, assembly GCA_031163375.1. NCBI lineage: Eukaryota > Metazoa > Arthropoda > Insecta > Lepidoptera > Crambidae > Conogethes > Conogethes punctiferalis. The sequence goes on along the minus strand of CM062088.1, from coordinate 15,043,067 downwards.
GAAATGTTTAATTAGATATTTTGAGGATCTTCTGTCGATTAGGTTATGTTCTGACTACGTTTCCCGGGTGAAATGAAGGGTTCTATTATGGTGTCCAGTTTAGTCAATTTAGTAAAATAGCTTGTCTTGGTTGGCTACCTTAGATCGATAACCGTTGGGGTAAACGAGTTCTGGAGTGGAGACCGCGTCTCGGCAAACGTAGTGTGCCCTCAGGACAGGTGAAGTGACGATTTGCGCAGGACGGCTGGCAAGTGCTGGACGCGAGAAGCCCAAAATCGAGCACAGTGGTGAACCTTGGGAGAGGTCTATGTCCAGCAGCGGACTGATGTGGGCTGATGATGATGATGATCTTATAGAAGAGGTGGTATTCTATTAGATTCTCTGTTTTTTTTATTTAGGTGCTTGCTGCTATCAAAATGACAACAGTCTTCGAAGAATTGTCATTGTAGGTATCATTTTTTTATCCAAGCATTACTTAATGAGGCTGAAAAGAATTGTCTTAAATAAGGCAATGGTCCATTCGACCCGTCTAACGTGTATTAATTGACTTTCCTTTCGTCCCGGGTAGGAATTGACCCCACAATCCTTGGTTCAGAAGGCAGAGTCACTACCACATGAGCCATTGAAACTCTAGATAATGTAAAAGATGTTCTCCCAGTGAGCCTGTGACAAATGTTGTACGTAGCAAAATTTATTCCCTCGCATATAAAAAGGTTCAGGAATACCTTTACTATTGAAAAATGGAACTCGTAACCGGCAGATGGATTTCCTCTTTCCTATGATATGGTATCCTGTATGTAGAAATGGAATCATTACTTCGGATTGGATAGAGTAAATAACTTCCTTTACTGCAACATTTCCTAGATAAAGATTATGTTTACATGCTTGTCTTTTTTTAGTTATTTAGATACTCATCTTTGCATTATATTAATTCAGACTTTGGGCATATATTGCATATGTTATGGACCAAGTGATAAATGTAGCATTATATATAATGCCCGGTCATTCTGATAAATGGCCAATATGAGAGGGCAATTTGATAACCATTATTAAAATAATCAAATTGATCGGGCATTATAAGTATTGTTTATCACTCTTTGGGCAGAGTAATAAAAACATATTTTATAACTATTTCGCAGTCTCCTGATCCTCTGTAAGGCTTGCGTGGAGGTACAAGCCCATCCACTCCTGAGATAATATAATATGTGTATGTGATACACAGGCCAGACATTACTTCTGACTGGTCCAAGTTGACGCACTCAGTAGTAATACCTACTCGGCAAATGCAGCACTATTGCATAATGATGGGAACTAAATTATAGGGTTATTTAATTGACAGAGGTCCTGTGTACAGGATAACTGGGCTATTGGTGGGAGATAACGGACGTTTGCCATTTAATTTTTATAAGGGTTCCGTACCTAAAGGGTGTAAAATGGAACCCTATTACTAAGTTTCCAAATTATGTATACCTGTTCGCTTTAAGAATTCATTTTGTTACTCGATTTTTAGTTGCGTTAATGTGTTGTGAACTTGAATAAAGGCTAGTTAATGTCCTTAAGAGTTTTACTTAGGAAAGAAACATTTTGCTTTAAGTCAAGTGAAGACTTTGCGATCTAGAATCAAGCAAATGACTTATCAAATCAGCTGCAATATTAGCCCTTCATAAGTACATACTATTACCTAGTTCCCATCGACCAATGGCAGTGCTGTCCCCTAACTCCTAACCGTTAAGGAGTTCTATGGCTTCATCATCAGCACCAGATGTTGACGCCCGGAAGCATAGGCCTGAGTAGGATATGATTACGTAACAAAATCATCATATGAGCATACAACTTTCGGTTGTTGCCCTCAATTTCTCCAGGATCCCATCATCAGATCCTGACTTGGTGATAATAGGACCACCTCGGAAGTGTCATCTGTTGAACAAATAAAAAATTTTTGGCGCCCATCTATAATTGACGGAAATATCGGTGAACATACATAAAAGAATATACATACAGACGAATTGAGATTCTCCTCCTTTTTCGAAGTCGGTTAAAAAAAACATTAACGAATACATCGATCTCCGAATAAGTAAGTGATTATTTACGCGTGCTTCCCTCCCCTTTGCTTTATTATCAAATTGCCTAATTGCCAAGTAGCAATACAATAATGACCGGCCAATGTGATAAATATTGAAGTTTAGTGTAGTAATTATCACTTTGCCCAGTAGAACTTGACATTATTCATAATGCCCTAGCATTATAAATAATGCCCGCATTAATCACTTGGTCCATAACACATACATTTCAATTAATAACAATCACATATTGTAAATGGAATTTCCAATTATAGGAATAATTGGAGACGAAAAGCATGAGGTACTAGTAAGTCGAGTTTCTTGCCAGTTTTTCTCCGAGAAACCACATTCCGAACCCGGGGGTAGAGTCCTGTCCTGTATATTTATGGGTTAAAGATCACAAGCACCATAGAAGAATTTCCATGGACTTATACTTCCATGAGAATTTGTGAATATAGTAGGTGAATTTAGAAATTCTCCTATGGTGCCATTATTTCATATCGATGACTTTTTTCTTATTTACCTTTTTTAAGAAATGTTTTCTATTACAAAATAAGTATAGAAAAGAGTCATCATTTTATATAGTACTAGCTTTTGCCCGCGACTTCGTCCGCGTGTTTAAATTTATACATACAAAAGTTTTTTTCCCGCTAACTCCCGTTCCCGTGGGAATTTCTCAAAATACAGCCATAACTAAACTTTATATTTACTAAGGTACCTGCATGCCAAATTTCAAGCGTCTAACTTAAGCGGTTTAGATTTTTCATACAAAAGGATTTTCCCGCTAATTCCCGTTCCCGTGGGAATTTCGGGAATTCCTTTCTTAGTGCACCCCTACGGTACCTAAGCTACGTCCCTTCCAAATTTCAAGTGCCTACGTTTAGCCGTTTGGGCTGTGCGTTGATATGTCAGTCAGTCAGTCAGTCAGTCAGTCAGTCAGTCAGTTTCTCCTTTTATATATATAGATTATTATACGACCGCAGAACCGTTTGAGGTCAGCGAACTACCTATTTCAATGTGAATTCTCTGGTTATAAACTAAATAAATTATTTATATCGTCTCGTTTACAAAATGAGTATAAATTATGAGCTGGCTTGGTGTGTATCTAATTTTATATTCAATTGAGGCATGTTTGGAGCTAAATGCCGATAACTAAGCAGATTATTTTGTGTTAAAACGATTGGTATAAATAAAATTTCTGCCATTTAAATCTTTATCAAATTATTGAGGTCTATAATTTTATCTATCTTTATAACATCGGAATTACAACCACGTTGCACTTAGTTGTCTTTGTTCTCTAATAACTATGAGGTAAGTAGATGCTATATCTTTTCCTGTAAATGTTTGTATTTTTTACAAGGAAGCATACCTATCTTCATATGTACATAATTGAATCTGTTGTTGAATTAAAGCGATCAATTATATTGCTCTTATTTCAGTTTGTTTTTTAGGTTTGACCTGTAGTTTAAGATCGTATCTAACTTGCCGAATATAGATGTAAGTTGATGCTCCTGGGCTTAAAACTGGACATTACTTAAATGTTTTTTTATGTAATTTCAGTAACATCGTACAGTTATGTGATGCTGTAGATTATCTTTAAAATAGTATTAAATTTTATTTCCGCAATTTAATAAGCCGGTGACATACCTAATTACCTCTTTTACAAACTTGTTTTTTGGGCTTATCACAAGCTTAACGACTTCAAGGTGAGCGCGTAATCTAAAAACTAGTTGAGACATCAATGCGTAAGATGTAACAAGTAGCTATCCTTGCATACAAGCAACTGCATTAAAACCGATGCATTTGTCCACGAACACAGTTGTTATTACAATAAAACAAAACACAACTCACAACAAACATACTGAATTGTCACGCGAAGTAAGACGATCGTCGTTTTTTTAAACAAAACACTTCAATATCACATGACAGTATCGATAACACTGGTTGCAATCACTGGCACAAAAGACTATTTACTCAATGAATAACAGAAATGGTAATTAAAAAGTTTGTATATCATTCGAATTTCGAAGTAGTTCGTTAACGAGCGCGGTCGTGTGGCCTGCGTCAGCGCGTAGTCGCCCGCGCACTGTGAAGATCGAGGCATCGCGATTACGTCACCATGGCAAGGCCGCGCAACCTATTGACTTGAGCTTGGATTGGGGAATTAATAGTCCACGGAGCAAGGTCACTGAGATGGCCGATGACATTTCGGTAGATTTAAAAAAGGAGATGATAGAACTTAGAGAGGTTTATGAGGAACTTAGTCCCTATTACATTTGTCCACTCTGGATATTAAAAATGCTCTGGCATAAAATGCTTGACCACGCTATGTAGTACGAGTATACGAAGAAATTAATACATAGGCCCTAGAGAATATTATGTATATTATTCCAATCCCTTCACCGATCCTTTTCCCGTTCTTGTTTCTATCCCCGTTCCCATTCAATCCTAAAGAGAATTTGCATATAAACTTAACCCTCGTTTCCTTCCTTCATGAGGCGAAATTCTAAAAATCCTTTGTTAGTGAGCCCTTAGATCTGCGTAGTGAATATGAGCAATAAATTTGACGACAAGTTTGGATAGTGAAGCTGCTTTTAACGGAATTTGAGTCAGCTTGTGACGTCATTCAAGATGACATTTAAAATATCAGATTAAAAATACATGGATAATTTACATTATCCTCATACTCATAGGTACCTGAACAACGGCTATACCTACTACCCACGATGCAAAATATAGTGCAAAGAGAAGCAAGTTTGAGATGAAAAATCGATCTTATCTGAAGATAGGTCAGGATGAAGATAATTTCTCCCCAAAAATCTTCTCAACACACGGATTTCACAAATTCCTAATGAAGTTGATAGGCCACTTCTAAGGGAAGTAATAAGCTGTTTCAAATCACAAAACATCTCTTTGAAGACGAGTAAATTGACAAAGTGCGGGGCACGGCTCTACACTGATAATGCGATTACTGTTCCTTGTCATAGGGTTCTTAATTATTCTGCTAAACATTTCGGAAACAAAATTCCGACAGGTCCTTACGTTGGCTTAAAACTCAAATGATTTGAATTTTGTACAGGGTGTTTGTCAATTGTTTTACCTACTTAAGTTTAAGAACGTATTATTTCTGAGTATTATACCTATTTCATCTTTCTACTTTAGCTAGGATTGTTTCATTCTATTGATTTCCATTCCTTATTGATGTAGCTTCTCTCCCACGCTTTTTTTTTCCTAATCCTTCCATAAAGACTGCTCTGCTTATTCGCTTTATTTACAATTGTTTCAAAGAACATTTTTCGATAGGTTTTTATTGATTCTTAGAAATATGAACTCTACCTATTCACCTTGCCTCGCTTTGTTGTATGAGTGAGTTTTCTATAACTTTTGATTTATTTTTATATTCCGGTTTATTAGGTATAGGTATATCTACTTTCATGTCACGCTGAATAGTGAATAAATTTCATCATATTGACTTGTAATAAATTGAGAAAATTGTTTCATGAAAACAAAATAAAATATCACAAAATACCAATCAACATTTTCTTGTAATCGATCACCACCTGAAACTTACTTTAAATTCCTAAGCTTTAGTTAATTTAAATTTCCAGTGTAGTGTATGACACGCCTAACCCTATCCGGTTACACATAAGACATTATAATTAGTATTAACATCCAGTAATAAAGCAGACTTTCATCAAGCAACACCTCTTTCATTTAGACGTCTCGGTCCCCACATTATATGGCGACCCTGCCAGGGCTGCCTTATGGGCAGTGCTGTGCATTCAAATAAGAGACTGATTTTTTTTTTTCGCTAAATAGTGAAAAGTGAATTTTAATTAGGACAATTATAAATATTAAACAAAGTGTTGTAAAAGTATTGGACTAATAAAAATGTATTACGTCATGGAGTTATAATATGGAGCAATGAGCTAAAATGAGCCCGTGAATCTGCTGGGAAATGGAAATTGGAGATTGCTAACATCTGGTTAGCTGAGCGCTACGATGAACGTGTTGAAAATGGAGCGAGTTTGCAGGGAGCCGGGAGTTGTTCGTGTCCGAGATGGATGCCGCTGCTGGCCAGCCAGGCCAGGTGACCAGTCACAGCCACTGGAGTTGGAAATAAGTGATAAGTGATATGACACAAAAAGTGTAGTGCTCCGGAAGTGATGTGATGATAGGAAGTGATGGAAGTACTGTTTTAGTTTAGTAAAAAAAAAATATTATAATAGGTAAAAATATAAAAAAAATGTATTAACTAATCTTTAGTACCCTGTTTAAGCAATTCAATACAAAAATATTTATCTATTTGGCGTTAACTGCGTTATCTATACGTAATCTGTGTGTAGTGTAATATTTTTTTGTCAAAAATTAATTTGCATAACAATGTATTTCAGAATTGTGTTAAAATTGTATCGTACTATTTTACTAATTATTACTTTTAGTAGATAACAGAAAAAGGCAGGAATAATTACTTGCTTTAGTTGCAAAAAAAAAATCCTTACATTCATTTTAAATTACCTTTTGAGATAATTATGTTTGTGAAATCATGTATAAATGTTTACTTGAATAATTTTAGAGGTAAATTAATTGTTAATTGGCTTATTAATAGAATCTCAGCGATTGCATTAGAATAATGGAACATTCCATTCTATAAGTGTAATTCAGAGATCACATTTCAGTATCGGAATGATAAACTAGGTCGCGTCTTTGTTTCGAATTTTATGCCAAATAAGGCATCGAACTTTGTTCGTAACGCGAAACGGTGTCCAATACGGAATGTTGTCAGTACCTACAAGATTAATTAATCAGTTAGTTACAATGGTTTTATGCAACTTATGTAGGAGATTCAATGTTTTAATTTTTTTTATGATATTACTTTTTAAATAATGTAGGAAACAAAATAATTTAGTATGGATATGTAAGTAGATATAAAAAGTAAGTAAATATGAAGGAATTATTCGAAAGTTTGTTCAAGTGTTGAAGGAATAATGGATGTGATTTTAAAAGGAATTGAATGTTGACTTACTTATATATGCGAATAATTTGGCTGATAAAATAAATGGAAACTAGGTATTTGGATTGATCACCCAAAGCTGTGTTATAAAATTTTATAAGTCGAATATATTCATTTTGAATGTTACCTGGACCCGAACAGAATTTTTCTGATGTGTATAGTTATGTTAGTTAAAAGGAATTATGCATATGTATGTGGTACACAATTAAGGTACATATAGAGGTCCTTCAGGGCAATGCGACGTGAACGAGTTTCATCGCCGCAACCCGTTGGAGATAGGTACTCTAATAAAGGTTATGGTACAAAGAAGTGTCAGATCCTTCCATTCGATCATGGTGTGAACGAGTTTTCCTCCGTGAGATAAGTTGGAGTCCAGTAGACTTAAAACATGATCTTCTAATTAAAGGGTCATTTGTTACCCTATAAATGAGTGAATAAAGATGTTATAATAAATATGAAGTGAAGTCGACTTGTATAGAGTTATGTACCAATGAAAAAGAATAGGACTTGTAGGCCTAATAAAGGGAAAATGTACCAAAGGTGAAAAAAAAATGTACCACTACAATATGAAGAACATTATTATGAAATTGAGTTATGGTAGATAATGAGCAAATAAAGTTGTGAATAAAAGAATGATAATGATAGAAATGGACTCTTTGTGTAATTTGGATAATAAATAAATAAATGTGAGAGCTATAAAACAATAAAATAATGTAAACGTGTGGAAAATGAGAAATATATGGTGTTTTTAATGAAACTTGGATACAATTTGTAGTAAAAAAAAGTGACAAAAAGTTCGCTAAGTAAAAATATTGTAATAATTTTATAATTTTTTTTTAATCGTGTTAATTTTGAATTGTATTTTATCCGAATTAAATTCTATTGGAGTTCTTTAAATTGCTAACATTAGTTTTATATTTAATTTTCTTTAATTACTGTATGTATTTCAAGCTTAAAAAAAAAATACGTCTTTTTAATTTACATGTAATAATTTTTCCATTTGGTGTTTTTTTTTTTCAAAAAAGGAAGGGAGGTGTAGTGTATGACACGCCTAACCCTATCCGGTTACACATAAGACATTATAATTAGTATTAACATCCAGTAATAAAGCAGACTTTCATCAAGCAACACCTCTTTCATTTAGACGTCTCGGTCCCCACATTATACCAGACTACATTTTCTCAACACAACTGATCTTGAACAATGTTGCTTTGTGGATGTGTTCGGTTCAAGTGGAGAATGATTGTATAGGTATATGTACTATGCTTTATCATCATCATCAGTCTGTCGCAGTCCTTTGCCGGACAGAGGCTTTCCCAGTTCGCCACTTTCAGAAAATTATACTCCTAATTCTAAGTGCGAGTAAATAATGTTTTGGTGTGCACTAAAAGTATCTATTCCTAGTTCTAAGTTTTCATCATCATCATCAGCCTATTGCAGTCCACTGCTGGACATAAATGCTGGGCTGGTTATACCGCCACCAGTCGGTTGCCAGCGCCTCGTTTGCTATTCGGCAGGATGCACCACGTGCAGGTGAAGTTGGCTTGGAGCGAAAAGATGATGGGTCACTCCCTTACATTCCGTTGTAAGTTTTGTTGGTGTACAATAAGTTCTATTGTCTTTTCTCCTGAGCCATCCTTTCGACTCACCCTGTACGCCGCGAGGGGTGCCCGCTCGAGTTGGCATCTTTGAACCGGAACGCATCAGTTCCGTTCCCACTGAGCAAGCCACTTTGCGTGCCGGCACATTGAATTCTTTTGTACGGAGACCGAGTTTCCTATACGGTTTGAGCTTAAACAGGAGTAAATTGCTTTTAAACTTTCGCGTTGCATCATATAATATATTTTTAAAGCGACAATTATAGGAAATAAATTGGTCTGGAACATAATAATTTCGTCAGCATATAACTATGTGCAGTAACGGATAAAAATAGAAATCACCGCTCTATCCTTTCATCCGGTCGCCAACCACGGCACGATGGCGCATCCCGGGATTTCGCAAGTTGGCGGGACAGCCTTTCATGAGAGGCTAGCTCACTACTTGGGTCCCCTACTAACTGCGGTCGGCCAGCGGTGCACCGTGGCTCGGATCCCGCTACCCTTCGAGACTGGATATTCGATGCCTCGAAGCCCCTGTGTCAAAACCGGTATTTGCAACAAGAACAGCAACTATCCTGACCCAACTCCCCGTACGGCGTCACCAGACTCCGCGACGGAACACGTCATGGCCGCTTGGCGACGCGACTTAGTCTGGTGGGTGGTCACTTACTAGCCCCGGCCAAAGCCAGTAGGTTGTCGCCTGATTTGCACCACCCGAGGACTACGTGTGGGGATTCTAAGTATAATATACTAGCTGTGCTCGCGACTTCTTCCGCGTGGAATAGTTATTTTTTACATTTTCCATTATTTCTTCGCTCCTAATTGTTGCAGCGTGATGTTATATAGCCTTCCTCGATAAATGGTCTATTCAACACAAAAAGAATTTTTCAATTCGGACCAGTATTTCCTGAGATTAGCGCGTTCAAACAAACAAACAAACTCTTCGGCTTTATAATATGTATTAGTTAAGATGGGTGCTTTACCACGGACGAGGGACGACTCAATCCTCAAAAGTCAACTTTTATTCAACTGAGCAAAACAGTGCACAGGTGTTTAAGCTACTTACTTTGGGATTGGTTTAATGTTTGGGTTGTCTGATTATTTATTTATTTAATTAGACTTTCCTTGGTTCAACATCCTGGGGTTTTCAAACAAAAACATAAACATTATTATTCTGGCTTGACAGGCTCGGTGGCTCATTTGGTAGTGACCTCTGCCCTCTGAGCCAAGGGTCGTGGGTTCGATTCCCGCACAGTACAAACATTTGTGTTCATTGAACATGTCTGTTTGTATTGGTCTGGGTGTTTTCTATATGTATAATATGTCTTTATTTACAAAAAAAAATGTATCTAAGTAAGTTTATCAGTTGTCTAGTATCCATAGTACAAGCTTCGGCTTAGTTTGGGGCTAGATGGCGCTGTGTGGCCTAGCGTGGCATGTCTTGGGTTATTTATTTATTTATTTATTCATATTTTGTCAATTAAAGAACGTACGAGCATATCTACATTTAGCCCCATGAACATGTTTCTTTAACAGCGACAATAATTTATTTTATGGCGTTTCATTGCGGCCATATCCAGCTTTACGGCGTCATTAAAGAGATATCACTCAGTTTATGAAACTGCGAACGATATAACACACTTATATTGTGTTCGTTGTCTAGTGACAATTCGAACGAATGTGCCCCCGAGGTCATAAAAGGGATTGGTGACCTCGGTACACATTCATCATCAGCCTATTACAGTCCACTGCTGGACATAGACGACAGACCACTTTGGGCAAACACCTGGAGGATTTACCCATAATCACCACGATGGACAGGCGGGTTGACGATCGCAGGGCGTAGCTGTTAACTCCGGTGACGCTGCTGCCCGTCATCGACCTGTGGTATTTAGCTACCTCTTCAATCGTTATGGCTATACCGCCGCCAGCCGGTTGCTAGAACCTCGTTTGTTATTCAGCAGGATGCACCATGGGCAGGTGAGGGTGGGAGCGAAAAGATGGTGCGTCGCTTCTTTACATCCCCTACATGTAAGGGACACAATAGGTATGAAAAACTGTCCCATGACCCAAAAAAGTGCTCCGCGGGTACATAGCAGTGGACGATATAGGAATGCACATATATAGGTCTACAATAATCTAATACATTTCAAGCACCAAACTTCATTCAACTTCAGCTAAGAAATGCTCCTTAACAGTGGAGGTAACAACTAAACTCCATTTAGAGTCTAAATAGACAAAGTTTCAGCATTTGTGTGTGTGCATTTTATCGTTGAGAACAAAACGCAGCTCCGAGTGAGCTCGACTCGAGTGCCCGTCGCGAGATGGTCTAAAGAGTTTATTTCAGTTCCCCACAATGATGTTCGTCATTTACGGTTTGCAGAGTGAGATTTCAGCCCTCAAGTTTCTGTAAGTGCACATAAACAATACATTTAATGAAGGCTTATGTGAGACGGTATTGTTTGCGGATGACACTTCTCTAATTTTTAAAACTGACAGACATAAGCAAGTATCTGACGAAGTAAATAATGCTCTCTCGCAGGTATTGCATTGGTTTAACACAAATAATTTACTTTTAAATTCTAATAAAACAAAATGTATTAAATTCACGATGCCTAATGTGAGGCAAGTACATACTAATATAATTATGAATGGTGAACACATTGAGCTTGTTGAGTCTACGACCTTTTTAGGGATTACTGTGGACTCCAAGTTACAATGGGCTCCTCATATAGGAGCCCTGGCAGGAAGACTCAGTTCAGCTGCATATGCAGTTAAAAAAATTAGGCAACTCACTGATATTGAAACAGCGAGACTTGTTTATTTTAGTTACTTCCATAGTGTTATGTCATATGGTTTGCTCCTATGGGGATCAGCTTCTGACATACAAACTATTTTTGTATTACAGAAGAGGGCGATCCGTTCTATATATGGACTTAAATCTCGCGATTCACTTAGAGAATTATTTAAAGAAATTAATATCCTAACTGTGGCATCACAGTACATATTTGACTGCATTATGGTTGTACGTAAGAATATACATTTATATAGTAAAAACTCAGATCTTCACCAGTTTAATACTAGAAATAAGAGCAAACTTGCTGTTTCCAATCTCAGGCTTCGTAAAACTGGTAACTCATTCATAGGACAAAGTGTAAAAATGTTTAACAAAATACCGCAAAATATTGTTGATCTACCTATACATAGATTTAAATCTCGCATTAAGTCCATTTTAATGTCAAAAGGTTATTATAAAGTACAAGATTATATGGATGACAATATTACATGGACATGATAGTCTGCTCGCTTGCGCTTTTTAAAACGATATTATTGTATTGTATCATATATTTTAAACAAGGCTAACTGTTGAGTTTGTTGCGGCACTTCTTCTCAGCAGGCTACACGTCGAAGTGCTGGTAGGAAAAAAGTTTGACGTGCAAAAGTATTACTAGTGAATCTATTTGCAGAAATAAACTATTTTATTTTTATTTTATTTTATTTTATTTACCATAACACATAGAAGGAAGAGCAAATAAATCAGCGCAAATTCAATCTTCCACCGATTACCTAATATGTAGGAAAAATGTTATTTAAAATAGACATTCGATTGAGACGAGGAAATTGGTACAAGACTTCGTTTTGTTTGAGTGTGGGACAAGCGATGAGAGATTTATTTCAACCATAACGTGTATGTGGTCTAGAATCTAGAAGGATAATAAATAAATTATCTAGACTCACTCTAAATTAAAATAATTGTTTTTACATTTTTTTAAAGTGGCTTTCCCTGAACTAATGGAAAGCGAAAGAGAAGCCCAAGTCATTAAGGCAATAGACAAGTAACAAAGTCAGTCATTGCCTATAATCTTACAGATAGCTCTGAACACCGAATGATCACCGACTTCCAAGGGAGACGATAAAATATAACTTTTATGTGAATCCCCTTATCACCTCCCGTGGGTATCGCAGAATATGGCTAAGGGAATATCAGGAACGGTACTGCGGTCACCAACCCACCTACCAGGCGTGGTGACTAAGGGTAATCCCCCAATGACAATTGTCATTTGGAGATCTATGTCCAGCTGTGGACTTTTTTTTTATAAATATCAGACAACATCACATACATTGCTCCGATCCCAAAGTAAGTAGCTTAAGCACTTGTGTTATGGGTATCAGAACAACTAAGGTACCACAAATAAATACTTAAATACAAATATAAACACCCAGACACGGAACAAACACAAGTGTTCATCACACGAATGTTTGTCCCGGGTGGGAATCGAACCCACGACCCTTGGTTCAGAAGGCAGGGGTCACTACCAATTGAGCCACCGAGCTAGTCGTTTGCAGCCTGATGATGATTAGTGCATGATTACACACTTTCGACTATTGTTCCTAATACTTGCGACCATGTCTCACAAAACGTTATGTTTACTTCGTAAAAGATGGAAGATTCCCAGCGGTTGAATATTTCTGCGTGACTGAATTCAGTTTTCGGTCCATTCGTTTATTTTCGTTCCACCGCAGTAAGCCACTTTTAAGTAAATTGAATCCATACTAGGTATTACTTACTATTCCACCAAATGCTTGAATTTGATGATCTTTGAGTTTGGTCTGTTATCGTCAAAAATATATCTTTAATAGAAAAGTAATCGCAAAATTTTTGCTAGGAGCAAATCGAACGTCTGTGTCGATTTAATTATTCTTTAAAGGTGAAGAAAGAACAAAATGGTCAAAATAAAATCTGTTGTGTTGTTTGTTTCGGCTGTTAATAGATAAATTTTGGTCCCGGGTGGGATTCGAACTACGATCCTCCGTGAAGGCAGGGGTCACCACTAAATGAGCTATTGGATCAGTTCATCTTCAGTGTTTTCATCTATTTTTACATAAGAATGTGACAGCACGCCTTTTGAATAAGAAAATACGCTTGAACCCAACTGTCCTGATTTTGAGCGACGATCGGGCCTACGACGAAGCGCGCTCACCCAACAAAAACCGATTCATTCTTGCCTTGAAAATCTGACCGCACGGCGCCGCTATACACCCTGCGTCTCCTTAATGGAGGCCTAGGGTTAAGGTTACACGTGTTGGAAGTAGGGCGTACTGCATTGTAGATAGCTGTATGCACAATACTATAGGTGACCTTGCGTCGTTTTGGCAGACCCGCACCGGCCGGGCGCCGCAGCGCTGACTCATGGCCCGTTCGGATAGTTATCCTGGGTATAGAAATATGTAGTGGTAAAACGACCCTAGTGCCCAATAATTATATCTTGTAGGCAGACTATATTAAAGTGATAACAAGGTACATATTTTATATCTTCTCTTATTATGAAATGCTTAATTGGCTAACAGCAAAGGAAGGAATGTGTGTGCGTTATTTTTAAATAAGTGTACCTACACTTAATCCCAAAACTTAATTTATCATTTTTTTTTGCAATAGCACAAAATCAAGCCTTCGCTTTATGCTAACAAAATCCAAGTAGCTATGGCAACGAGCAAGTAAAGTCAAGTCCTCAAATTTATCTTCATTTTAATTAAAGTAATTTTAATTAAATTAATTGTAATTAAATTAATTTTAATTAAATTAATTGTAATTAAATTAATTTTAATTAAATTAATTTTAATTAAATTAATTTTTATTAAATTAATTTTTATTAAATTAATTTTTATTAAATTAATTTTTATTAAATTAATTTTAATTAAATCTATGCTTACTGTGGAACTGTATCGATTAGAAAAAGACAAAAGCAGATCTAGTGTCTTATCAGTTGCCACAGCTATGCCTAACCTAAAAAGTTTCTTTACGAGTCGTTTAAACGATGCTAAATTGTATTGATGGAAGAAATTTCCCGCTACAAAATGCACTTTCATCTGAAACGTGGAAAACGGACCAGGAGAGGTATCCGAACGTGCCCGATTAGTTTTCCCAGAGAAAACTCCCACACAGGCGTCGTCTGGCGCCGGAACGCCGCGACTCCTCGGCGCCGGTACACAGCCCTGGCTCCGATGCCTGACGCACAGTTGGCGTCTTTGTCCTGTCCTTATGATAAAGATTAAGAAAATAAAATAAGCTTCAGTCAATGCTCGACAAATTTCTTTTGCGCTAATAAACAGCTTCAATTCTTGCTACTCAGTCCATACTGAGCACTGCACAATGACGCTCAGGCGTCTTTGATCTATGTATAATCCTGTGACCGCCGAGAAATGAGACACAATAGAAAAAAAAATTCTAATCGGCGCCCCGGTTCAATGGGCTAGAAACGTTATAGCACTCTTAACGTCTGGCGTCGCACGCGTGGAAATCGGGTTTCAAAAATTATACCTAAATTTTAAGTTAGACCTCTGGCAATACATTGGTGAAAACCGCATTCAATTCCATGCAGAAGTTCTCGCGTGATGCGCGATCAAACATGCCGATAAAAATTTCTCCCGTTTTCCCAACACTTCCCGTCACTGCTCTACTCTTATTGATTGTAGCGTAATGAAAACTATAACCTGCCCAGGAGTATGAAGAATAATCGTACCAAGTCTCATTAAAATACGTCCAGTAGTTTTTTTTTCTATAACGAACATACAGACAGACCCTACCAATTGAGCCACCGAGTCAGTCAAGTTCAATTGAAGTTCTCTTCTGACCGGGGGCCTTTTACGGCTGCGGGCTCAAGGCTATTTGCTTTTGTCGGTTATCCTGCGAATAATGGTCGAGACCAAATGCAAAACAACTGGGTTTTCTATAAACCTATGTATTCCGCCCCTTCTAGTTTGTCGTCAGTTCCCATTACGATGCCTAACGCGATCTGACTTCTAAATGTCCGAAACTCGATTAGTGATTTCCAAATAAGTTCACCGAAATTACTAAGTTAGCTCAAGATACTCCGATATGACATTATCCTGAACAAACACTCTAAGTCATCTCTGATTACATTACTGAACAACTTAGGGATGTGACCTACTTCAGTTGCCACTATTGAACTTGAGTTGGCAAGTTTAATTAAGTTTAAGATACAGTCTTTAGTTTGCTTTTGCAAAAACGTGGATAAAAGCTTCGTTTGTCTGGGGAAACGTAGAACTTATACTTGTGAGTAAAAAGAAGCTTGGCAGGTTAATATTTAAATCGTCGGGAATGAATTGAGCCGGTTTTATTAAGAAAGAAAGAAAAGAAAAAATATTAGTTATATAGTGCAAAACAAAAAAATCCTAAACTGGGAATGGGTATAGCTTACCCTAAGTGTTGCGGAGGTCTGATGGCAGTCGCTCTGTGTAAAAGCTTAGCCCTCACCAAATCTCCCAGTTTGGGAAGCCGACCCTGAGACAATCGGGAAAAAGGCTAGGAGGATGATGATGATAGTGCAAAACAATACTTGCCAGTTTTAATAAATATGTAAAACGGAGGTATCACACAGGTAGGCACATTTAACATATATAATAACGTACACTTACTTAGGGCACTGCACCAAAAGGATAACCACTCAGCATTAGCCGTGACGCAAGCGCCGCGGTGCTGATTTTCAGTATGTATTATGTACCTACCTATATGTAATGTTAAAAGGTTCCCGTAATTCGTTCTTTCTGACACGAAGGCTCTATCTAAGGAAGCTTGCCAAGTATTGAACAATATTGTTAGAGCTTAAACACGATTTGTTAGGCAAATACTTGAACCTACAGTTCGATACGACAAATGAGTTGTCAGGCGCCTCTGCGCGCTTCTGTTATGAACCTTGTCCACCCTTCAGAACAGAAATTATTTTTGATCTAGGGCAATGTTGCTTCTTCAGATATTCAAGGTGAGAGTTTGTGTGCTTCAATGTTGCTTAACATCACACGAGTTAAATTCGAGCGCTTCCTCTCTTTACTCACCAATTCTCCTTTTACATAAAAATCATATTTTTTTTTCTTTTGTTTTTATAGTAGCTCGACATAATGGCTTCCCTACGCCTGATGGAAACCGAAAGAGAAGCCCAAGCCGCTGTGACAACTGGCAAGTAATGGTCAGTTACCTATCAGTTGCCACTGCCATGGCGGCCCAACCCTAACCCCCCACGAGCATTATGTATTTAATAAGGTAAGCAGGCTTACTTACGTTATATAAAAGTTGTTATTGGAAAAAGGGAGCACATATGCATACATGTTTCTTACTATTACTATACCTCGATTTAGTAAAAAAAAGTTATTTTACCCAAGTGACCCAACACGCGATGGGGATTCAAACCCGAAAACATTGCTTTTGCGCAAATGTTATAATACAATATCACACTGAAGTCGTAAAAATATTCTCACGTATTTATTACATAGAAAAACAAAGCTTATTTACGTAAAGTTGGCCCTTTAAGAAATGTAACGTTTTTTTGTGACAACGCAAATTGAAACTAAAGACAGGTAACTTAAAAATGCTTTTGGTTTGCGCACTTCGCTTGTTGTTGGATAACTAAAACGTGGAATTGATAAATATCTTATCATACCTTTAATATTAAAATCGCCCTCCCGGGGTGTGATATTTTGGGCGTACATCCAATATTTTAATACCTTACGCAAGATTAATCATTTTGTTTGCGTATAACAATGTGCTTTCATTTTAACATCAAACTAAGTAAGTCTAAGTAAGAATTTGCCCATATGCGGAAAATTACGATGTTGTTAATCATGACCATCAACAAAAGCCTGCAGACTGACAATTGTCGTTTGAGGGGGTCAAACGAGTAGGCAGACGGTATGGTGAAGGCGGATGATAAAAAGGCACTTCGATAGGGTTCAAGGACTGACCAGTTAGTTAGTCAGTTTACGAGGTAGTTTGAACATCATCATCATCAGCCTATAGCAGTCCACTGCTGGACATAGGCCTCTCCAGTTGTACAGCACTTTGGGCAAACATCTCGAGGTTTTAGCCATAAGAGCCACTCCTGCCCAGAGGCGAGTTGGCGATCGCAGGGCGTAGCTTCCCGCTCCGGGGACGCTGCTGCCTGTCATCGGTCTATGGTATTTAGCTACGCGATCAATTGTGATGGTTATACCGCCACCAGTCGGTTGCCAGCGCCTCGTTTGTTATTCGGCAGGATGCACCACGGCAGGTGAGGGTTGTTTGGAGCAAAAGATAGATAGGTCGCTCCTTTACATCCCAAACATTTGAGTAGTATAATAGTATTGGAGATAACAAACTACTAAAGTCTGACTTTTCGAACATAATTTAGTTACGACTACACTAAGCATACAAACAGAATGTTTGACGATAACTGCGCAGAGCTTACTCAGACTAAATATTGTTCTAACCCAAACAAACCATGAAACTTCGTCCGGGTACAGAGGGTCCGTCTAGGAAGTACACGTGTTTAGACATACAGCACTTGAGGATAACTATTAAGCTTTATCTTACTTACTTACTTCGCTGGCTCCGGGATTCGAAGTGGATCTTGGCTTCCGACATCTAAGCTAAGATCTATTTCTATTCTCTCTTTATTTTTATTTTATTTGTTAGGAAGTTATTAAGTTTTTGAAGTTAAGTGGGTGTTATAAGAATCAAAGACATTATTATCCTGAAATTGAAGCTCCACAGCTCGTCTGACTTGCCTGGCTGGCATCTGTGTGAATAGCCAGAATAATCCTATAAACCAGCATGAAATAAAAGACTCACGCACGCGACACACCGAATATATTTACTTACCAAGTTTCCGCAGTAGGTAGGTAGTAGGTAGGTAGTTTACACATAGCTCTTATAGTTACGGAAAAGTGGCTGCGGCATACGGACGGATAGACGGACAGACATGACGAATCTATAAGGGTTCCGTTTATTGCCATTCGGTTATGGAACCCTAAAAAGGAGTTATATTTATGTTTTATCGATGGAAAGTAAAGTGACGTGTTAAAGATATAGTATTTAGCAAATGAAAAAGGTCATGTTAGCAATGTCAGAAATATCATGTAAAGCTATCCCTGAAAATTCTAATTCCACTACAATTTCAAGGGTATATGGTTTACAACCCATGTCGCCTTCACCGTAAACCATTATTATGCAAATGTCGCCGAGGACTGTATGTATACTTATCGCGGACAAAGTTTAATTTGTTGTAATAACTATGCACAGCCTAGTTTAACATAAGAAGTCTGTAATGACATTAATTTTGATTCATTACTAGCGTGAGTATTGTTCCTGTTTCATTAATGAAGGTATTTTTATATTAACTCTTAGAGGTTTTAAAAGAGGTAGGGCATAGCAAATCGTCTCTCGAATTGATCTGCCCGTCCGGGAAAGGACCTCCAACGCAGCCAAATGACCTCCGAGTCGTGTTTCTGCCGGTGAGTAGGGTTTCCGGAGCTCGGGAGGGGTTAGGGTTGGGCCGGCATGGCGGTGGCAACTGACAGGTAACTGACCAGTTACTTGCCCGTTGTCACAGCGACTTGGGCTTCTCTTTCACTTTCCATCAGGCGTAGGGAAGTCATCATGTTGAGCTACTAAACAAAAAATTAACTCTTAGAGAAATACTTTGTTGTCAAGAATCTAAACGAGTAGGAGAATTGCATGGTTGTATGGACCTCATGAGAATAATGCATACCTAATTACCTACTGAACATTTAATTCCTAAGATTTTCATACCTACAGTATTTTTAAAACAATTACAGTAGTTACCTTCGGCCTAATGAAGGAGTTCATTAACATTTGAGCGGTAGAACAAAGCGCACTCATTATGAGCGGACAATGAATTTGAAGCTCGGACCGACACGTGATATTGCGGTCCAGCCGCTAATGACTCGCCCTGCCATCGAATACCACACCGCAGTCACCTATTGTTGATTAACGTCTACATTTAGGGAGGCCCTATCATCTTTTCGCTCCAAGCCTCACCTGCCCATGGTGCATGTTGCCGTATAACAAACGAGGCTCTAGCAACTGACTGGTGGCTTTTTTTTTTTTTTTTTTTTTTCTAAATGACTACGATGATGGCCAGGACGGCCTTGTCATCATCACCGGACTGTTGGGGGAGCGGAAGGCTCTCACCCCTAGACTGACTGGTGGCGGTATAACTATCACGATATAAGGTGGCGCCGGCAGATGCGGGGAGCAGCGTCACCAGAGCGAAGCGTTACGCCCTACGATCGCTTATCCGCCAGTCCAGAGTGGCAATTATGGGTAAAGCCTCCAGATGTTTGCCTAAAACTGCTAGCTTTCCGGTGCACGAGGGTATACTAACTTCCTCACTCTAGGGGTGTTACTGAGTAATTTTATGACAGAAAAACCCAAAAGTAACAATTTTTTGGCCGTGCTATTACTGAGGTAACCAAATTATCGGAATATCTAATTTACTTCAAAATAACACAAACTTTCATCGCACAAACGTTTTTCCGGGCGGGCATCGAATTCACGTCCTTGGTTTACAAGGCCACAAAAGGAACTAACAAGGTAATTGGGCTTAGTACAGAAAAATATCTTTCAACAGACATTCAAATGAACAAGCGAAACCATTTCTTCCGTAACAAAACATTCTCGAAGACAGCTTAACTGCAAAATTCAGACGGAACAAAAAAGGGCGCGCATGCAAAGCCCCATTGAACCGCTGAAAACTTCGAAACTCACTTCAATTTTTCACTCGCCCCACGAAACGGCTCGAAGGCCCGAGGACTCGAACGGGCCCCGGGCAATCAAATTGTAAAGCCACTCTAATTCACTTCGCATGTCAGATATTGTCTAGCGGTATGCATGCAGTTTTCCCCGCATCGCGAAAACCCTCCGTTTCCATGGTTACCAGACGCTGCAGTGTTCTCTATCGCTCCGACCGCAGTTTGCGTCGAACCACCGACGGGTGAGGTCGTCGCGACGGCATACGACAATCGGCATTGACGTTCGACGCTTTTCATTTGTTTTCCGATCTTTCCCCACAGTTTTGGTGACTGCGTCGTGTCTGTTTGGATGCTTAGTGTCGCTCGAGTGTTGTAGAAAATGTGTAAGAATGTTTCTGGATGCAGTTAAAGTGATGAGTTGGGTGGCTAGGTGAGGAGCCATGTGGGAAGTCTTGTCAACAGTTTGGATTACCTCGGCGACATGACGGCGACGGACAGAGCCAACATTTTCTCTGATGACGACGAGGATTTGGTGAGTCGCTCCTCGTTACGCAACTTTATCCTTGAGTTTTGGATCTTTTCCAAGATACTCCCAGTTACATAAACTTTACCTGCAGTGGGCGGAGTGCGGCGTCGAGTGTTTTTGTTTAATTTTTCCGGGGTAAGATGAAACTTGAATATAGATAAAATATAGGTATTACGTAGGTATATCGAACCTCACCACGTACAAATGCGTAATTCATTTAAGTAATACGATGCACGTAATCTCGATGGCTGGAGATCCTCGACTGTACGTTTTATGAGGAACTTCTTGCCTCGCGCCTCGGTTTTGTGGAACCAACTTCCTGCGGCAGTCTTTCCGAACAGCTACGACTTGGGAACCTTCAAGAAACGAGCGTATTCATATTTAAAAGGCCGGCAGCGACCCTAAACTCGGCTAGAGCTGCGGGTGTCCATGGGCGGTGTCGACTGCTTACCATCGGGCATCACACTTGCTCGTCTGCCGCCTCTCGCATAAAAAAAAAAAAAAAAAAAAAACGTAAACATCACGAGAAAACCTTCACATCTGTAAAGAAATTCTAAGGTGGTGTGAATTCGACGAAAGGGGGAGTCTAGGAGACTTTTTAACCGACTTCAAAAAGGAGGAGGTTCTCAATTTGTCTGTACCTATGCGTAATGTTTTCACTTAGCCATCGTGGCCATTAAGTCTTATCACATTAGATTAGGTTAAGCTCGACCCCGCGGACAGTATTATGAACCTCTATTGTTGACCTATGTTGAACCATGATTGAATGAAACTTTAAGCCCTCTTTGAGTATTGTTTTCGAACTCGCTCACGCTCTAAACCCTATTCACAGAGTCACAGCCCGCAGACCGAATTAACTTATAAGCTTTTAAACTAAAGTAAACGAGAGACGGAACGAGATAGTTGTGATAAGAATGAAAAAATGGTAAAATAATAAAGAAAGAAAACTTAATTAACTGTTTAATTAGCATTAAAATAAATAGCTGCCTGTAATATTCTGAACGATATTATGAAGATATACACTAAATAAATACTTTTAAGGTTTACTCGATCCTTCATTACTTAGTTGAAATCACTCAGTAAAATAATAAAGGTAAAAGCTGTATTCTTCGATTTATATGTTTAGATAATCTACCAAACAAAACATTTTCTATTATATTCTATTCCATTTAGATACAGTAGCATGAAACCTACCAAAATGCTTTTCACAAAGTATTTACGTAGCACAGGGTGATTTTCAGTAAAACCAGTCCAAACGTTTATCGTTTCTACTGCGAGTAAGCCTCTTTCGTTGTAACGGTTATTGCCATTCTCTATCACTCGCATGGTACGAGTCTCAGTATTCACATGTTACCATTAAATGTACAACAAAAAGCATACAAGCCAGTAAAACGTGCTCTGGGTACTCTGGCCGACCACTCGGCTGAAAGCGCACAATAAGCTAGAGTGCAGTGGGGTCCTTAGATCACGAACATTTGTAGACACAATAGTATGCAGAGATAGCTGTCGCGGTCCTGTACTCGTCAAAAGAACGTTTGTTTGAAACTTGTATGCATCGGCTAAAAGTTCTGACGGTGAGCAGTAGCGTATCAGCGAAGGCTGTCTCGATATGCATGTCGTAATGTTCGTGAATAATAAATAAATATATTAATTTTTTGTCACCAAAGAGCAAATTATGAACTTACTTACTGCACATCTTGCAGTAAGTTAGTTCATATTTTTTTTTTAATACAATACATATCATTCAAGAATCAAGAATCGTTAAGCCTCCCCCAATAATACCTACTTATCATTTGGGGGGATTTGCGTTTGTCAGACGGGTTGTTGACCAGAGTATTTTTCTTTTATACCGAGGTAAAGACTTGTGGATAGGATATAATAGGCTAAGGGGGAAAAAATAGTCGCCCCAATATCTCACAAATCGAAAATTTGGCAAATAACTCGCCTCCCTGATAAATCTTAATTATCTTAGGACATGTTTAAAAGCTACAATTATTTTAATTAATAAATACATTCAATAACACTTTCATTGTGTACTAGTGTTGATGATTGTAACCTTATTACCACCCCGCATTATACAATAGATCGTATATAAAAATACTTAGAACTAAGAATAGTTTAGTGTCATAAATTTTCTACCGGTCAACTTTAAAAGTTGATAAAGGGCCACAATTTATAGTCTTATAAGAACTAATTGAAAGTAGAAACGAAATACAAACAAAACAATTGCGATTTCATCTCCAGTTATTGTTGATCGAAGGCGGATATAATCTTGAACACAATGATATCATACGTATATACGTAGCTTTTGTACTACATGGTAGGCATGCTCTATATATGAAAACCTTGCAGATTTTACATCGCAATGTTTCAAGTCCATACTTCAAACTGCCACAAGATGTTAGACGGCCGTATTCACAAACGCTACTATGCGTTGCGCAAACGCACAGTTACCCAAAATCCTATAGGACACAGTGCGTCTGCGCATAACTTTTGTGAATAAGGCCGAGACCCTCTCAGAAGATGTATGAGGATGTGCACATAAGAGTGACGTTTACATAATGTATACGTCTATCTTTTTCACATACTAATTTTCATCATAACTGAATAAGCGAAAAGTACCAGGAGTGCATATATGCGTGAGAAGTCGATGACTAACATCCGTATTCAGGTTCACAAAGGTTAGTATGTGTCAAGCGGAGGCACAGTTACCCAAAACATATTCATAGACAACACTTGAGTGCCAGTCGGTATAGTAAATGCTTTACTTCGCATAGTGTTGTTAGTTTTCACAGTTTAGGATTGTTTATGACTAGGTATTAGCTCAGACTGGCTCGATGGCTCATTTGGTAGTGACTCTGCCTTCTGAGCCAAGGGTCGTGGGTTCGATTCCCGCACAGTACAAACATTTGTGTTCATGAACATGTCTGTTTGTATTTATGTATAATAAGTATTTATTTACAAAAAAAGAAGTGTCTAAGTAAGTTTATCAGTTGTCTAGTACCCATAGTACAAGCTTCGGCTTAGTTTGGGGCTAGACGGCGCTGTGTGGCCCAGCGTGGCATGTCTTGGGTTATTTATAAAAAATATAATTTATTTTAATTTCAAATAAATTCCCAATCTAAGCTAGCGATAAGGCCGCCTAAATTGTACCACTAGTTTATTGTAATACCTTGTCTGTAAGTGTTTGTTTTGTGCAATAAAGAATATCTATCTATCTATCTAACGCCGCATGGGCGAAGCAGCAGGCACAGGCAGAAAATATATTAACGAAATATTACAGCACATATTCACAATACCTTTTAATAACCGCCGTTGAGTTACTCGGCAAAAAGCGCACAATACCGGTGTTGAGTGGAGACATAAATCTCTCCCGCAATGATGGCCCTGTGTATTACACGCCAGGCGCGCATTACACCCGACCTAGCAGGCTTCACCTGGGGAACGGGAATAGGGAATGTATGAATATCTGTTTCTGAAAAAAAGCAGTTAAATGTCAATTTTTTACTACGAGGATGTAAGGTAAGGTTAAGAGAGGTAGGGCATAGCGAATCTTCGCTCGAATTGAGCTGCCCGTCCGGGGAAGGATCTCACACTGTAGAATACCGCAGCCAAATGACCTCCGGGTCGTGTTTCTGCTGGTGAGTAGGGTCTCCGGAGCTCGTGGGGGGTTAGGGTTGGGCCGGCATGGCAGTGGCAACTGACAGGTAAGCCGGCATGGCGGTGGCAACTGACCAGTTACTTGCCCGTTGTCACAGTGACTTGGGCTTCTCTTTCGCTTTCCATCAGGCATAGGGAAGCCATAATGTCGAGCTACTATAAAAAAAAATCTATCTGTTTCTGAAAAAAAAAAATGTAAAATAAATATCAGACAACATCACATACATTGCTCCGATCCCAAAGTAAGTAGCTTAAGCACTTGTGTTATGGGTATCAGAACAACGAAGGCACCACAAATAAATACTTAAATACAAATATAAATACCCAGACACGGAACAAACACAAATGTTCATCACACGAATGTTCGTCCCGGGTTAAATGTAATTTTTTTTTATATCCAGCAGTGGACTGCGATAGGCTGATGATGATGACTTCTTTTTAGAATTATTTTCTAAGGTGGTAGACGAGCGAGTAGACTATCCCATGTTTGACGGTGATCACTGCTCACAGACTGATGTCTGATTGCTGATGCAATGCCAGGGGCGCAGCCTAAGCCCTGCCAATGTAAAGAAAGAATTGTAGCGGCCTACAGTAGCAGTTTTGCAGCGCACGCAGTTTTGTATTGTGCGCTGCTTAACAGGCAGTCGTTCCCCGCCGCGCATTCCGACCACTCGCTACCAATATGTAAATTGTATAGTATTCTACGGTGCACCAAATATATATCTCTACTGGAAAAAAATTGAGTCAGCTCCAATGCCTTACGCTGCGCATCTGAACGGTGTACCTCATCTCTGTGTGGGCTCTGCTTCCGTCTGCGGCGTCTCTATAACTCCAGCTCATCACATACAGTAGCAGTTTTGCAGCGCACGCAGTTTTGTATTGTGCGCTGCTTAACAGGCAGTCGTTCCCCGCCGCGCATTCCGACCACTCGCTACCAATATGTAAATTGTATAGTATTCTACGGTGCACCAAATATATATCTCTACTGGAAAAAAATTGAGTCAGCTCCAATGCCTTACGCTGCGCATCTGAACGGTGTACCTCATCTCTGTGTGGGCTCTGCTTCCGTCTGCGGCGTCTCTATAACTCCAGCTCATCACATACAGTAGCAGTTTTGCAGCGCACGCAGTTTTGTATTGTGCGCTGCTTAACAGGCAGTCGTTCCCCGCCGCGCATTCCGACCACTCGCTAACAATATGTAATTCATTGTATTATCGGTGCACCAAATATATATTTCTATTGGACTTTGGACTTCTATCATTTACCACACCGCACAGAGGAACCTCCACATCTTCGTACCCCACAGAATTCTCTTTAAATAACTTTTTTATAAAACCCTCTGATAGCGATAAAAATAACACCGTGGCCGGAATCTCGCTTCAAAGCTTCAGAATTTTCACTAATTTTGCCACCTTTTCCTAAGTCGGTTTGATGGACGAGAACCAAATCTTAATAATCTCCATTCTCAAGCCGGTCCAGAAGCTCCAAGCAGGCGGCAAGAAAGTTTTTATGATGTACACGGTAATGTATTGCACGACCATTCTCCCCGGCTAATAAGCTGTCGCTAACATTCACCGGGATAATTGAGATTTAGGGAAACATGTACATTTTCCTCCTGGGCTAAGTAGGAGGCCAAGCACGGAAAAAAT
Source organism: Conogethes punctiferalis (assembly GCA_031163375.1). NCBI lineage: Eukaryota > Metazoa > Arthropoda > Insecta > Lepidoptera > Crambidae > Conogethes > Conogethes punctiferalis. Next base: position 15,017,016 of record CM062088.1, on the reverse strand, counting down.
AAGAACATTTTAGAGGTAGATGGATTAGAGGTTCTCCAAGAGAAGCTTTAATATAAATCAGTATGGTTACTGCTGTTTTAATATAGCTAATGGAAGACGGTAACAGCTGTTGTTATGGCATCACATTGTGAACATCATCATCATCAGCTTATTGCAGTCCACTGCTGGACATAGGCCTCTCGAGCTGTCTGCCACTTTGGGTAAACACTTGGATTTTATACACATAATCGCCACCCTGGACGGGCGAGTTGGCGATCGCAGGGCGTAGCTCCTCGCTCCAGTGACGTTTAGTTCGTTATAGGTGGAGGTCCACCAGTGGGTTGCCAAACAACATCAATATTATATTTAAGAAAGAAACGAATTGTTGAGTTTCTAGTAGCACTTCAGTCTTATCAAGCTTCAGTGTGTGTTAAATAAACAGCTTATCTACTCCTCGCTAAAAATTACATAAATTTCATTGCATATTTTTTGAAATTGAAACAGCCAAACATTACGAATGAACAGATTTCCAATTTAAACTGATTCTATAAACCAATGGCCCTTTCTTCGATTGAGCGAAGAGGTATTATTGTAGGTAAGGGTTTTTATAAAAGGAATTCCGAAGCAGATATTACTGGCCGGCCTTTGTTCCGCTCACTATCTTTCATTTTCAATTTGCTAGGCAATTATTTTACCGAAAGAAATTTTGTAAATTCGTTTAACCAATAAAAATGTACGACGTTTTCGTGGGCGAAGCGAGCGATCACTCTTATTTTTGTTAAATTCCACCTTTGTTTGCTTGGCTTACTTTTCTGAAGATTGCTTTTTTTTGGACATTTTATTGGTAGCATCTTCTTTAGCGGAATGGAGTTTCATTTTTGTTACAATAGAAATGTTTTAATTTTTTTTATAGTAGCTCGACATAATGGCTTCCCTATGCCTGGTGGAAAGCGACAACAAGTACACTGACTGACAAGTAACTGGTCAGTTACCTGTCAGTTGCCACTGCAATGCCGGCCCATCCCTAACCCCCCACGAGCTCCGGAAACCCTACTCACCAGCAGAAACACGACTCGGAGGTCATTTGGCTGCGGTATTCTATAGGGTGGAGGTCCTTCCCCGGACGGGCAGCTCAATTCCACAGGCGCAGACCTGCCTTGATTTCACATGGTATACTTGGCTATCTCGACTTTCCCGAGCCAGCATGATGGTCAAAACAGGAGCTCATTTACCAAACTGCGCGTCCCTTACCAAACATGGAATGTAAGATTGAAAACACTTTGATCCTTCTTGCGAACTCTGGCGGCCTTCTGTGCCTGTGATTAATTGTTCCCCCTCAGTTACTTCGCCAACAGGACATCCCTCGGGATGTCGCCACGGTAACCATTAATAAGACAAAAACATTACGAGCCATGATTGTATGTCATGAGGTAATTAATAAATAGGTGGAGCTTGTTTGGTATAAAACAGTTTCCGGATCCGGCGGTAGACATTTTCGTACCTGACGATTCCTGAACTCTAACATGAATAAAGATTTTTTTAATTCGTCTTTTTATAAAACTCTTTTATTCGCCATTTCTCTATCATATTTACTCTGTAGCAATACTAATAAAACTTTATTTCTCTTACAAATGTTTGCATAATTGAAGTTATAATAAAAAATATAATACAATTTAAACTTCTATCTCTTATAAACATTTGAAACTGGTCTGCAATGCTTTATGTCTGTATTAATTCCTTTTATTTCTTTTAATACCACCAGACAGTAAAATAGGGTTGTTATAAATCTTTCTGTGTCTGCCTGTGGCATCGTAACTCCCAAGTCACTAACGGGGTCATAACAGGTTTCGACCATACCGTGCCTATTATCCTACCCAAAAACTATAGAATTTATCCGTTTTGCAGTTCATGTTAACATCAGACAGGCCGTTTGCTCGTTTGATACCAATAGCAATAAAAATCATATTTGTGGTGAAGTTTCATCCATTCAAAAACATTTCTAAACGATTGAGGCTTACCTGGTTAATACGAACCATCAAATCCAAATAAAGTGATATTTATATAACAATGTCTATTTCGCGAAGTCCAGCCTCCCTTTCATCAGGGAATTAAACCCCCCATCTTGAATAAACAAGTTTCTGAGCAAGGAATAACTTGTAAAGTTCCAACTCCGCTATTGTCGGCCCTTTTAATATTCATGTCTCAATTTATTTGGAGAACGTTACCATTTGGGAATTGAAACTCCTTTTACTCTTGTTGGTAACTAGAATTTAAAGGTAGAATATAATTTCTGATAAAGTACTTAGATCAAAACTGTCAATCAGACCTGTTTGCGAGATCTACTCGTATTTCAGTTGAATGTCGATTGAAGTATCGGTAACTTTATTATATCGTGATAATTAGGTATATTTGACGTTTTTGGAGATGGTTTGGTTTTGATTAGAGTGCTATTGTGGATTCCTTCCGTACGCAGTTTCGAAATCCCTAAAATATACCACCCACATTTAGTTAAGGTACGATTTGTAGTAGTTACCTTTCTGGAATATCTTTTGGGAATCGATAGTTAAGTATTATGCTCTATTTAATATCGTCACAAGTCGGTTGCCAGCCGACTGGTAATGTATGATGGTGATGGTATAACCATCACAATTGAAGGCGTAGCTAAATACCACAGACCGATGACGGGCAGCAGCGTCACCGGAGTGAGTAGTTACGCTCTGCGATCGCCAACCCGCCTGCCCAGCGTAGCGATTATGGTTATATCCTCCGGATGTTTGTCCAGAGCAGTGGACTGCAATAGGCTGATGATGATGATTTAAGTTCAGTTTCACTTTTAAGTTACTAAGAGGTTATTCAGTACTTTTCTGTCAGGTATACCCACACAGGCTAATGGGATCCCAGCGTTTTGGATTCAAATACCGTTCGGGTCGCTTTAGGAAATGAGCTTTTCCAAATTACCCACTATTCAATTAGCTGTTAAATTTTATCCAAATTTGCAGCACGCTATCTGCATCTGTTTCTGCTTAGCCCAATGGTTGACTGGTAGAGAATGCCTATGCGGCATTAAGCTCGCCTTTTGTTCACTATTTCTATTGTGCAATAGAGATTAAATAAATAGATAAGCTATGCCCATGGCCACGCTCACTTCTCTTTACTTCTACTTCAACCTGTTCACTTTATGACTCCAAAGACGTGATATTATGACGCCGTCTTTTTGCTCGGATAAATTCACGTAACTTAATTTGATGCGCTTGTCATGCAATATGGAATATTAAAATGCACGTGCGAACTCGTAGCGCACGGAGAGGCGAACTAAAATGTTTTCATTGGTTTTTTATATTACTAGGGCTGATAAAATGGCTGCCGGTCTCCTGGTAGTAAGCGATCATCGTAGGTATGAACGCCGGCAATATCAAGGTGTAGAAATGAGACACTCGGAAGACACTTCTCACTGTATTTATTTTTACTTTACTTCACTTTGCTATACTGGAGGCAGGACGACGTTGCCAATGTCGGCGGGGGCCTTATACTAGAGGAAAATCACAACGCCCCCGCGATGTATTAGACAGGCAACGCCATCTCTGACCTAATCGACGTCAACCGAAGTTACTTTAGACTTGAAGTCTTCTTCTTCTCGAGTCGATGACAAAACGATTGTCATCGTGGTGTAAGGATCAGCCAATCTGTGTTACCGACTAGACTGTCCACGCAGATTGTGCGCCATACGTGGAAGCTCCTTACATGCGCCCCTTAGACTTGAAGTGCATCATACTTTCTTTCATAGTATTTCATGATATCGTTTGAATAAAAGAGATATCTGGGTTTAAAAGCCTGTTTATTGCACCTAACCCATTTGATGCGTGACCTCTGCCTTCTGATCTATCCCCACCCGGGACAAACATTCGTGTTGTTGATGTTTTATCATTTGTGTTTGTTCCGTCAGATGTTTATTTTTGTATTAGAATATGTAATTTGTGGTACCTTCGTTGTTCTGGTATATGATACAAGTGCTTAAGCTACTTATTTTGGGATCAGAGCAATTTATGTGATCTTGTCTGATAGGTATTTGTCCGGCGGCATGTATATGTCACCGGAAAATAGCAAGAATCGTAAGTTGATCAATTTCCTAGGTAGTTGATTAACTTCCGGAAAATAACAAAAGGCAGTTGAAATGTATTATTTAACGTATGTATTTTAGTACATTGATCATTTTACGGGGTCTTGCCGTAAAATCATCCGACGAAGGTAAGGTGAACGATGATTGGTTCAATGGCTCATGTGGCGTTATCCCGCCAACCAATCAGGGAACAGTGTATTAAGTTACGGGTAATAGTGCACCGTTAAATAGTACATTGAGCAACGATTGGCCCATTTGAGGACGATTTTACTTGTGTCAAAATCGTAAATTATTAAATGACTGTCAAGCTACCGTAAATTGATCAACTAACTAAAATCCATTGCGTAAAATAATACATTTCAACTACCGTTTGTTATTTTCCGAAAGTTAATCAACTACCTAGGAAATTGATCAACTTACGATTCTTGCTATTTTCCGGTGACATATATACAAACCAAATTTAATCTTTTACTAATTTTGTACATACATTACGAATTCTAATCTATGCGGAGTGTGAAACATAAGCATTACATTAGCCTAAAGAGAACACAATGAAGAGTCTGCCAGAGGTGTATTTTAGCCTATAATATTATTCCGGACCTCTTTACACTGTATAATATTCGCTTCCTTCCGTGTAAATTTGAATGCAGCTATTACTGAGACAAGGCCGGGAGATAAGGCAAGCGGAAACATGTCATGCGCACTTATGAAACGGGGTCTTTGAAATACTTGAAGGATGTGTATTTGTTTTGCTATTCAAGATATTCCCTTTTATTATAAGTACTAAAAGTACTAAAACCTAACACGGACCTAGTTACTTTTGGAAGTAAAAAATTTATAGTGCGAACTCTTTGCAGGATTCTTTCTCCCCGAGAGATATAATCTTCCAATGTTCAAAACTAGAGTGAACCGGTTTTAACTGGGCGAGTGCGTGTCATTGTAGAATACGATATAATTTACCATTATCAGGCTAATCGCAATCAAGCGGAAACACATTACGAATTAAAAAAAAATTGGTCTGTTTGAAAATTGGTCTGTGCGTCAGGAAGCTTGTCATATCTCTGGCTTTTCCTGATCTCTCCGATCATATTGAACTATCGTGACATTTAACAACAAAATTAATAAAACAAAAAGAACTTAAGGTACTTCAAAACTCATAATATGTGTGAACTTCCCAACTAATTACTTACCTAAACATTAAACTCATGTGTAAAGCTTTGACCGTATGAATAGCAGTAGTTAGTATTTTGGTCGTGGCATGTTAGCCATAAATTTTACAGCAATAACTTAATAAACTCATTTTCAAATGCAGCAGCGAAGGAAAATGCACCAAAATTATTCAAATAAGCCTTTTAAAGGTCATTATTGTTATTAGTTAGAGCAAAACTGTTTGACCTTCAGTCGCAACGGTTAATATTTTCCGGCCTTTTTGTTTTATGAGTTAAGCTTTGCGAGAAAGATTATGATCTCCAAATTTCTCATTAGGCGCTGACCCGATTTTGTCAATTAAAACTTAATAAACAAACATTGTTCTCCTTTCAATGATATGAATTTTAATAGCTAGTATTTTTTATACGAGTAGATCTACACTGTAATTTGGACAACGCAAGAGGGCTTCCGTTTTGTATCGGATTCTTTCACAGACTTCTTTCCTTAGTTCATTCTTTGCTCTCTGTCTGATTCTCGTTCATTCGTTGAGATAACGCTAGTGGTAGATATTTACACAAAGTTGTGTATTATCTGAACAAAACCTACTTAAACATTTTTTTTTCGTATGTTGTTTGAACAATAGGTTAGCAACCTGTACCTGAAAATTAGTTAACTTAATTTGCACAAATTTAACACCGTTGCAGTTACACTGAATTCAGACTGCAGATCAGTTGCGAAAATGGAGTTTGAATACAAATAGCATTACTGTATAAACCTGCAATTCGACCTCACATTCCCATTGCATTCGTTTGTAAGTGCCAGAGGGTTGCTTTCATATTGCTGCAATCTGTAATTGGCAACTCTAAAATGTAGACTGCATACGATACAAAAGTTGGCAATTTTAACCTCTGCATGCAATTTGAATTTGCAAAAAAAAGTGACCATTTTTATAGAAGTACAGCATAGTGACCTCCCGTTGCCCGATGGAAAGCGAAAGAGAGAACCGAGTCGCTTCGGCTTCGGTATATAAGGAAACGGGCAGCAGGGCAGGGTGTTCCTATTCTAAATCCAGTGACCATGGACAATAGCGTATACCGTTATAGTATCATCATCATCATCAGCCTATTACAGTCCACTGCTGGACATAGGCCTCTCCAGTTGTTCGCCACTTAGGGCAAACATCTGGAGGATATACCCATAATCGCTATGCTGGGCAGGCAGGTTGGCGATCGCAGGGCGTAGCTTCTTGCTCCGGCGACGCTGCTGCCCGTCATCGGTCTGTGGTATTTAGCTTCCATCGTTATAGTATAATCATTACAATGACGAGCGTTTTCGTATAATGCAAATGTATATGAATATACTGAATTTTTGATTCAGGTTTGGCCAACTGGTTTGGATATGCGCCAAACATGTCTGCATAATTTGTCGTAGTGCACAAAAATACTTTCCAAAATTGTATCGTTATAAAGCCATGTTTAATATTCATAACAATTACAAAATAAACTAGCTGCAGCCCTCGGCTTTATCCGTGTGATTATCGGATCGTTTTAAATAATAGCCTATGGGTTAATCTGATGTAGCAGCTATACTAGCTATACATAACTGAAAATTTTATTCAAATTACTTTTTGAATGAAACATAGTACTTAGATTATTATAAATTCAATCCCACAGAACCGTTAGCATTAGTCTATCATCTTTTGACTCCAAGCCAACCTCACCTGCCCCTGGCGCATCCTGTCGAATAACAAACGGTGGCCATCCATCACAATTGGAGGCGTAGCTAAATACCACAGACCGATAACGGGCAGCAGCGTTACCGGAGCGAGAAGCTACGCCCTGCGATCTCCAACCCGCCTGCCCAGCCGTGGTGATTATCGGACACTCCAGATGTTTGCCCTAAGTGGCGAACGACTGGAGAGACCTATGTCTAGCAGTGGACTGTAATGATGGTGATGATGATATATCTGATGCTGACTTTACCTGTCATAATGTCATCTTAACCACCACTCACTCAAGGGAGGGTAATTTTCCAAGTCCAGTCCACTCCATACATACTAAGTACCGAAATTAGGTATTCGCTCAAACAACGCTAAATAAAGTTAGGAAGTGGCGGCGGCAGGTAACCGCGGCTTCGCTCAAAGGGTAACTTTGCTCGGTGACTCGGTCTTATTTTGCGTTACGAAGTTACCGTAACATTATGAGGTTTTTAATTAGCTATGTTTGCTCTTGACATGCCGTGCGACTATTTCAACCACATTTGCTTTGATTTCTTTGTACGAATAGAGTACAAGGGGATAAAGTAGGAGAGGAAATTGTATTCCACGCGAATGAAGTCGCGGGTACAGCTAGTAAATAAATATAAATAAATAGATATCAGACAACATCACATACATTGCTTTAATCCCAAAGTAAGTAGCACTTGTGTTATGGGTATCAGAACAACGAAGGTACCACAAATAAATACTTAAATTCAAATTATAAACACCCAGACACGGAACAAACACAAGTGCTCATCGCACGAATGTTTGTCCCGGGTGGGAATCGAACCCACGACCCTTGGTTCAGAAGGCAGGGGTCACTTCCAATTGAGCCACCGAGCCAGTCATAGTCATAATAATAATATAAAATTTTGTTTCATGTACCTAATTAAATGAGACATTGTTTCTTTCATGTTAAATTTCCACGAGTTCATTAGCAGTTGTTTAGTTTTAGCCTGAAGTCTTCAACGCCTTCACTTCAATACACAATACCCACAGAATAAGATCGATAAACCAATTAACTAGAGTGCATTTTATTCAGTGTAATGTTGCGCATTTACCCCGTCCGATACAACGCCACTCTCAACCCTACAATAAATAATTACATTCGCTTGAACAGATTGCATTGTACCAATCTTCAATAGAGTATTGTACTGCAGAATATCTGCAGTGGCTGTAAATTGAAGAGAGCTTAATCGGTCTGTTTCTGCAACGCAGTTCGTAGAGTTGTCCGTACATGATGTGCGACTAGTTGCCCGATCTATCGGTGGCTGCGGCTTGAAATATGGTTTGTAAAGACTTAACTGTTGTAGGTAACCATAATACTTAATCTTTAGATGCATTTCTTGAAGTATTAATATGACTCTTTTGACCGAATTACATCCACCGCGAGCAAATTTCAGCCTCCCACGATCAGTAGTCTAATTAAAATCCAAAACGTGTTCTATCGTTAAAAATCTCTATTATTTTGAAATGTGAGAAAAATATCTACGGATAATAATTAACAATAGTAAATACATTGACACTTGTCAAATCACGTACCTATCGACTTTAAGAAATTATGATTCGTTAAAAATCACGTTTAGCCCTTCTTTGTTGTCGTCATATATTTTGACGCAGTATTCCTTAATTTTGAGGTACATACGAGGTATAACGAATCGCCAATGACATATCCCGTATGAATGCACCATCACTGTTTATTGATCCGCTAATAAACAAAGCGACCCTTTCGTAGCAAAAAAAAGAACTCGTTCGAAAAATACCCTTTAAAACGCTTTGTTTTCCCAACCCCCACTCGACGCCTTTAAGAGAAACGAACACATTCTCGTAATCGTAATCGGAAAAGCCCCGTATCTCCTTACAACGGGAAGTTTTGTACGTGGAGGTGTTTAAATGGGCTATAAATTGTGCGTTTTCCCCGTTTTCGGGCGTCGCCTGAGGAGAGTGGCCGGCGGGAGATCTGCTAGCGAATCGTAACCATGAATTATTTATCGCACCTACCGATGTTTCGGGCGTAAATCACGGTGTAGCTCGCGGTGAGAGAGATGTCGTTAGAAGGACGGTGATTCAAATTAAGGCCAAGCGGTGGAAGTGAGGACAGGGTACCTAAGTTTTATGGCCTAGGTTTCTATACAAATGGAAGTTACAATAGGTATAGGTACTATGTAAACTTTAAGCCTGGGTTCTTTAGGCGGGGCGTAAAACGGCATCTCAGTGGGCCTTCTATATGGGATATACCTATAATCGCTACGCTGGGCAGGCGGGTTGGCGATCGCAGGGCGTAGCTCCTCGCACTGATGCGCGATGACGCTGCTGCCCGTAATCGGTCTATGGTACGTATTTAGCTGCGCAATCAACTGTGATGGTTGTACCGCCACCAGTCGGTTGCCAGCGCCTCGTTTGTTATTCAGCAGGATGCACCACCTGGTGAGGCTGGGTTGAAGCGAAATGATGATAGGTCGCTCCTTTACATCCTTGAAGGAAGTAGTACAAAATTATCTACAGTTGTTTTTCCAAAATTTTCAACGAAAACTTCAAACTTCGCCTTGGCTTAAATTGAATCGATAAAATTGTTATCATTCAATTATTCTGCCGAGTTTCACTTTGTTGATCAAAGCGTTATGTGAAAGCTTAGACCTATAATTAATAACAAACTTTGTAAAGGACTATTGCGATAATAAATTTATTTTCGTTTGATTCTATAAAGGGCGCCTTTAAATTTTACTACTTTAAGTTGATGGAATTTTGAAATTATAATACATATGTATATCACTGATCGGTCGAAATTTCACTCTATCTCGCAGGGCTCTTGTCTGCAAAAGCGATCTCTTCTAGACAACCTTTGCGACTTTAGTCGACGTCTGTAGCGCTGATTGCGCTACAGACGTCGACTAAAGTCGCAAACGACGAGAGCATAACTCTAAAGCGAGGACAACCGACGGTACTGGATTCGTTTACCGGCCGGGTCAATTGAAGACATGAACCTGTTTGTTATTCGGCAGGATGCACCACGGGCAGGTGAGGTTGGCTTGGAGCGAAAATGTCGTTTCCTTACATCCCACTTACTTGTAATTTATATGACATCGTCATTTTGCAAAAACTTATATTTACTCGTATTAGATCGCTTGCTCGCTTACCTAAAAACAGATGAAGACCTAAACTCACGTTTCAAAGGCAAAACTATTAACGTCACAAAAATAATGTTGTTTACGACCTTGACTCGTCTCCACCGCGACCTCGAAGCATTTAATTATGCTCCTTTTGTGGTGAAGACTTTCAGACTTTTCTATACCGGTTCAGCGAAAAGCTAGCTTGTTTGTATTCCAACGCCGTTCCAAGTTATTCCTGCAAAATGCTCGTAGGTTACTTGTTTTTATTGCGACTCGCCCGTTATTGTTATGTAGTTATAGGTCTTTGAATGTCGCGACAAGGTCACTACTTTCTATAAATGAAACGTGGGCTTCAATCGATATACAACACGTGGGTGGTGTAAATATATTTTTGAAACCTCGGAATTATAGCTCAATAGGTAAGAGTGGTAGCTATTAAATCAGTTTTTTAAATATTCAATTGAAACAAACAGCCATGCATATTGACTTAAGCGCCACCAGTCGGTTGACAAAGCCTCGTTCGTTATTCGGCATGATACACCATAAACACCTAAATAAAAATATGAAAATCAACTAAAATAACGCAAAAAAGGACAAGTGAGTTTGTGCCAGTTCGTTTATACAAATTTTCAATAAAGGATTTCTTCGTCCTTGTTCATCATCAGCCTATTGCAGTCCACTGCTGGACATAGGCCTCTCCAGTTGTTCGCCACTTAGGGCAAAAGATCTAGAAGATATACCCATAATCGCCACCCTGGGCAGGCGGGTTGGCAATCGCAGGGCGTAGCTGCTCGCGCTGACGAAGCTGCTGCCCGTCACCAGTCTGTGGTATGTAGCTACGCCTTCAATTATTGTTATAGTTATACCGCCACCAGTCTTTGCCAGCGCCTCGTTTGTTATTTGGCAAGATGTATCTATCACGGGTAGGTGAGGTTGGCTTGAAGCGAAAAGATGTTAGGCCGCTCCCTTCCTCCCTTTGTTCCTTACATCCCTCGTCCTTGTTACAGGTAGGATATTATTATGCCCTCATATCTACAGGGTGCGGGTTTCACTATAAGAACCCCTTAAGTTGGTCCGGCACTGTGTCCCCGTGTCTTGTTTTTCCTCCTCAAGACACGGTCCCATAGCCACTTTGAAGTCCGAACACGTGGACCGATCTCAACAACGGCAGTATTCTTTGATCCTTCGTAACAGTCCGCCTGAGATCGGTGAGGTTTGCGATAAACTGATATTATGTGAACATCTGTGTCTTGTCGTTGGACGGAAAGTAAAGTTGTTTGTTACAACAAGTCCGGGGCTTTGCCCGCGGTAGGTAATAATATGTGAAATGATAATTTCAATAAATTCTAGTTTTTGTTATGTATTAATCTGATGTACGAGCTATATTTTTGTTAAGAATTCGCGTAAAATAGTAACAAGTATTCATCCGTTCGAGCTTTCATCATCATCAGCATATTGCAGTTCTCTGCTGGACATTGGTCTCTCTAGTTGTTCGCCACTTAGGGCAAACATCTGGAGGATATATCCCATAATCGCCACGCTGGGCAAGCGTAGTTTCTCGCTCCGGTGACGCAGCTGCATTTAATCGGTCTGTGGTATTTAGCTACGCCTTCAATTGTGATGGTTATACCGCCACTAATCGGTTGCCAACGCTTCGTTTGTTATTCGGCAGGATGTACCACGGGCAAGTGAGGTTTGCTTGAAGCGAAAAGATGATAGGCCGTTCACTAACATCCCCGAGCTTTCGTATTTATAATATTAGTAGGATATTGTCTACAAATACGTATTTATTAGGCTAGCTAGTCAAGTAAACCCTAGCACTGGCCGAGTATCTCAAACCTCAAGACATCTTAGTCGACTTTTACTCGTACTTCAATTACGAGAAGAAACAGAGCGGTGATTTGTGTTACCTACTATAAGTCATCGCACGAAAGGTATGGAAGACTTCTTTGTGTAGATACATACCTACACATAATATATTTACGAAAATGCTCTCCGAAAAAATCCACTCTTATCTACCACCATAACGTGTTACAACTTCTATTATGGCCCGTGGGTTGAATGGCCCCCGTGCGATACCTCTATAACTATCGCCACAAAACCCGTGGTGCATATACTTATATGTATGCTATACCAACAACACAGGTGGAGAATTTCCCCACGTTCGTCGGCACGGGAGGGCGGAATTAAATTGTCTGATATCTTTCATATTTTCCATGGTATTCAGTACAGAGTTTTTTTTATAGAAAAAATACAGGAATTGTTAATATCACAGACAAATGACTGATCTATTACAGTATTGAATGAATTGATGACAAAAAATTGCTAAACGTAAGGTTAGCAATGATAGGTAAAGTAAAATCTATGAAAACCTAAAGGTAGTTATTTCCTTCAACATACCTGTCTTAGTGAGAGATGATTCAAATGATTATTTGCTTGTCCATGTGTCATTAAATCGCCAGAAGTGGCTATATTAGTATAATAGAATAAATACATGAGTGGCAAGCGATCAAGCAGTTTGTCTGATTTTAAATGGTAAGAAATGCTCATATTATGTACGTTAGCAACACTCTATAAACAACGCTAAGAAAAATGAAAATACATACACGTGTACCTATAGAAAAACATTACCTTCCTTTGCAGTCGGAAACATTACCATTACGATACCGATACGATACCTGGAATACTGCTTACTTATTGTAATAAAAGCGTGTTTAAAGTAAACTAAATTCAAATAAATTGTTAAAAATAATGGGATTCACACCCAACATGGCATAAAATATCGTTTGGCTATTTGAGAAGAAAGAAAGATCAGTTCTAAACATAGTACACATAGTAGTAAGACCGAATGTAATATATTTATCTTCCTCGCGAAGGCCAGAACCCTCGGCTACAGCCTTACTTATTCAGCCGGCATCGATCGCCCTTGCACTTTCCGCCCCTTCGACGCACGGAATTGTCGAACTATAAGGGAGTCAGGCTCATGGGCCCATTTATTAGAGTAAGCACACCTGTTCTAGCGCAGAGACGATAAGGAGAGTGCGATTTTAATGTCAGTAATAAGATTTGTAAGTAAATGTTAATGAAGTTTAAAGGTATTTTTCGTCATTGCATGTAAAAACGTCTGTTTAAGGTGCCCTGGTGCCACGACATATGCTGAGTACAACCTTTTCAATGCATACCTTATAATGTAATCCAAACTGTGCATATGCTCCGAATAAAGTAATTTTCATTATTACAAAATGTTTTGGTATGTTGTACTGAAATTTCGACTTAGGAAGTTGTCTACCAAAATGTGCATATGCTCCGAATAAACTAATTTTCATTTATTTCATTATTTTCAAAATGTTGTGTATGTTGTACTGAAATTTCACGTGAACCGTTAACTCACACATAATCACATAATTAGCATTAATTCATGTCCCACCTACTTCGTACGATCAAAATAACCAGTTACAATGGAGCTGGGATAAAGGAACATTTCAGAGCTGTTTTAAATAAACTAAAGGATTGATATTAAAAGCGATCTAGGTACTATAACACATTAAAAAATGAAACCAACAAAATAGATCGGCCATCAAGGTACCTCCTATTTTACTATCCTCTAAAGAAACCCAAATGTGGGTAGATGGATAGATAGATAAAAAATTTATTTCACATTGCGACACACATACACATACAAAAGATAAGTACATACAACAAACGGCTACAAGTTTGATCTGAATCAGGTGGGGTATGTGTGCTACAGCAATGCAAAATGGTAATGGCTCAGCGAGATGTTCGCTCAAAGAGCAAACCACTGGTTTTCAGCCATCACCAGTCGGGTGGCTCGGGTCGCGTGCAACAATAACACCTCACAAACAAGGATCTGTTTCAAAACAAAATGAATTTATAATAGTATCAGTAAGTATACTTATATATATAATAAAATATAATAAATCAAACAATGTTACCTAACCACAGACACTCAGAGAAACGTTAAACATACTACCATTTCACTTGACTCCCCTAAATAACACTTACATTACCTACCACTTTTTCTGCACACCGGCATTTAAATCTTTCAGAAATCGAGAGAAAATGGACAACATCATTAGCAAAATATGTCAAGTAAAAAAAAATCCTGCATAATTATACCTTGTTTTTTCGCCAGTTTTGTTCGAGGAGTAGGGTTGCGGAGGTCAGATGGCAATCGCTTCAATGATATAATGGCCCTCGCCACTCTACGGTCAGGGCCGGGCCGTACCTGGATCGGAAATAAGACAAAATAGGTACTTAGGTGGTACTGAAATACGTGGGGCGTACACTAAATGTTTGTAGGAAAGTGTGCTTGTATGGTATAGTATGTCATCATCATCATCATCATCAGCCTATTGCGGTCCACTGCTGGACACAGGCCTCTCCAGTTGTTCACCACTTAGGGCAAACATCTGGAGGATATACCTACCAATAATCGCCACCGCCTGCGCTGCGATCGCCAACCCGCCTGCCCAGCGCAGGCGGGTTGGCGATCGCAGCGCGTAGCTTCTGGCTCCAGTGACGCTGCTGCCCGTCATCGGCCTGTGGCATTTAGCTACGCTTTTAATTGTGATGGTTATACCGCCACCAGTCGGTTGCCAGCGCCTCGTTTGTTGTTCGGCAGGGTGCACCACGGGCAGGTGAGGTTGGCTTGGAGCGAAAAGATGATAAGTCGCTCCCATACATCCCATAGTACACGTATAGTATGTAAAGTGGCTCTAAGTAAACGTTTTTTGAACTTAAAAATTAAACCGACTTCAAAAAAAACACAAACGACTAAAACTAAAAAGCGATAAATAACTTAAGTAATTCTATCCTTAATACATAATTATTTAAATATTACAATTATCACTTATTTTTGAAGTCGGTGCCAGCTCTTGGTACCTAACGTAGACTGTTGTTGTATGACGCGCGCGGCCGGCAAATCCACACGACAATATACATTTATTTGTTTGGCTGGCACCGACTTCAAAAATAAGTGATAATTGTAATATTTAAATAATTATGTATTAAGGATAGAATTACTTAAGTTATTTATCGCTTTTTAGTTTTAGTCGTTTGTGTTTTTTTTGAAGTCGGTTTAATTTTTTTTAAAAAATAATTTTATTTCACTATTTTTAGTTGCGTTGATGTACTGTGACCTTGAGTAAAGGCTAATTAATGAATAAGGGAATCCTTAAGAGTTTTACTTAGGAATGAAAAATTTTGCTTCAAGTCAAGTGAAGACTATGCGATCTAGAATCAAGCATATCACTTACCAAATCACCTGCCCTATTAGCCCTGCATAAGTACATACTACTACCTAGTTTAATATCGACCAATGTTAGTACTGTCCCCTAACTCCTAACCGTTAAGGAGTTCTGTGGCTTCATCATCAGCAACAGATGTTGACGCCCGGAAGCATATACCTGAGTAAAATATGATTACGTAACAAAAACACCATATGAGCATACAATTTTAAGAAATAAGAAACTTTTATCATCGATAAAACATAACATTTTCGGTTGTTGCCCTCAATTTCTCCAGGATCCCATCATCAGATCCTGACTTGGTGATAATGGGACCACCTCGGAAGTGTCCTCTGTCGAACTGTCGAAAAATTTTTGAAATCCATCCATAATTGACGGAAATATCGGTGAACATACATAAAAAAAAAAAAAAATATTATACATACAGACGAATTGAGAACCTCCTCCTTTTTTGAAGTCGGTTAAAAAGTGTATGCGCTTGACTATTATTCGCCTGATGAAACGATATCGAAGCCAATAGGGCGCACTCAAAAAATGTAAAATAGCATGAACTAAATGACAATGCAAAAAATCTTGAATAATTACACTAAACAAATTATAGACCTGCTACTTTTTTCGCTCCAAAAAATCTTTCTCAAATTAGGTACTATAGGTATAAACGTGGGAATCGTGTTGAAACAAAATGTAAACTTAATTAACTAAAAAGAGCAAAAGTGTGTAGGTAACACAGATTTTTAATTTATTATACTAACAAAATAAGCTTCAGTCAGCAAAGGTAGTTTGTAATCTCCATATAAATAGGGACAGCCGTGTTTTAACCATTTTGTACAAAATAAACAACCGGTATAAAACATTCTTGCTAAAACAACTTTTTTTTATCTTGCTAAAAGCCAAAATCTACAGTCGAACATAAATTAGACAAACGAAACGGTATAAATTAAACTCGGCGTCCATATAAAGAGAAACGCAAGATTTTAGCGATAGAGAGTTCATATAGAAAATTATTGATATTTTATCGGTAACGCGAGCCACAATATTTCATCTTCAATAATAATAGGCTTGTTGCCGTAAAGAATGTAATTAGGCGAAAAAACTCCCACTCTCTGACGTCACGCGTAATTTTAACGGGGTATATCTTTGACATCTTTGGTCCAATTTACAAATTAAAAAAAAAGTGTCTTTTATTTTTGAACAATCTAAAAGTCGGACTAATTTAATTTTTTACGGCAACAAGCCTATTATATAAATTCTGTGGATGCCAGCCTTTAACCTCGCCCTATCGAAGGGCGGAAGACGAACACTTGCCGGAAGGTACAAACGAATAGGTTATTTATTCAGGCGGCATCGACCGCGCGTGACCCGGCTACGCGATGGCGAATTACTTAGCCGCGATATGAGATAACTTGTCTGTAGTGGACATCTGCCTTTATTAAACGTTACACATAATTGATGCACATACACATATAGTCCCTTATTTTTTCATTGTAGATTGAATTACAGGCCGCGCGTCAGACGCGCTGTTGCGATAGAAACGATAACCAGAAAATAACTTGTATTTAACGTCCGGAAATGTGAACACCCTAAAAGCAGACAGGGCAGGCAGGGCAATCTAAGCTTCTACCTACCAGGATGGTAGGCAGCGGCTTAGCTGTGGCCCTGGCATTGCAGAGTCAATGAGCGGCGGTAACCGTTTAACATCAGACAGGCCGCTTGTCGTCTGGCTCCCCTAGTAATAAAAATAATACAAGTTCCGTTCTGTTCTGATCTCTCCTTTATATTTCATCACCTCTGTCTCCTCTGTCATTAAAGGAGATAGGTCGGTGATATTTATTCGTACATTTGCTTATACATAACTCTTGAAGTCACAAAGCAGTCAGACGTAATAGCCCCGTTTTTTGTACTCAAACGAAACGTCTCTATAGGATATTTAATACGCTTTGGTGCGGAACTCTATACTCTTGGCAATGAAAACTAGGTTAAAACATCGTTACCTTGCAAACATGAACACTGTAGTTAGGTAAGAGAGACTTACCTATACGTTAGAACAGAACAACAACATGGAAACTGAATATTCTTAGAGGCAGGTTTTCGTAAACAAATATAAACGAACCTGCGTGGCAAACATTCTTTATAAATACGTAATGTGGCAAGGTGAGAACAGAAATATCATCCATGACATACCTATTCTGGAAAAGGAATAAATATAAAAATCACATTATCCGATCCCAAAGTCAAAAACTGAGCACTGATACACTACAAAATGAGATACAATAGTCGAATAGATTTTTATTTTAATAAATAAAAAAGACTTAAAACTATAATCATAACGATTGAAAACATTCCCTAGAACAGACTTTATTTACTCTTCTTTCAACAAGAGAAAAATATTTACCGCAACGTTCCTTAGAAAAACCCCGAGTTTTTTTAACTTAAGATTA
Organism: Conogethes punctiferalis; assembly: GCA_031163375.1. NCBI lineage: Eukaryota > Metazoa > Arthropoda > Insecta > Lepidoptera > Crambidae > Conogethes > Conogethes punctiferalis. Next base: position 14,999,197 of record CM062088.1, on the reverse strand, counting down.
GAACATTAAATTATGTGCACCCGACCGGCCACCCCGGTCTCCCCTTTACAGCAACTTGCATTAGGCGACCTTTTACGCCACTTGCCTTATTAACGTCTTTCAAAACTTTCTAGACTCGAGCCCGGACAATTGACGGTGAAACGTTTAATTTTTTAATGGGCAGTTATCTGATACTTGGGCTAAAGTACCAAATAAACAACAAAAGTTAAACGAAATTTCGGACATTAAGGTCCATTTTAGTAAAAACATCAGACAATAATATTGTCTGATGTTTTTACTTTATTATGCTTATACTTATTGATACTGACCGTGTGGCTGTTTTCCCCTTTTAAAACAATATTCTCAAGAACGATCGCTAATTATTATTATTATAATTCAATAAATTAATTATTATACTAAATTATTGTTTTATTAAAATTCGTTTAGTACTTTTTGAAAGAGTAAGAGACATCAGTCTATCCATCCATCCAAACTTTCGCATTTATAATATGTATGAGTACTAATAACAAGATACTAGACGTATATAACCTAGAACTTATATAGTTAGTTGCGAACAATAATTAAGTATGTATAGTTGAATCAATGCCAACACAAACACATATTTAAATAAATTAATTAAAACTACCAGATGCAGATCAAATGGTCATTACTTTTGCCAAACACGCTAACTGTAGAGCAATTTATAGAGAGCTTCCATAAACAAGGTATTATGTACGGGTTTACGCAGACAAGGAAGGGATTTTCACGAAAAGGAACTCCTATTTGTTTTCCGAATATAACGGATTTTGTAAATCTACTTTCTTATGTATATCTCTTCATATCATTGTACCGATTTAATATTATCTTGTGATGCTTATCATTTTATGTATTGGTTTATAAATGCTTTCTATCCTATATTTATTTATTCTATGCTCAAATTCTTTTGCCACAAAAGAAGGTACAAATAGCGTACTAAACGCCGAGTGGCAATCTCTACTAATAAACCAATAGACAATTTTATTCTTACACTAATATATAAGACTTTTCTAGAATCTTTCATAAATAAGTTTCGATGGTCTCTGCGAGATAAGAACTGGCACCCAAAGAGTGGTTTTACAATATCAGAGCGTTGAACTTTATCTAGCCAAAACGTTAATTCATCTACACGACTATCTGATGTAATTATACCCATCGAATCTAGAAACCATCCAATTTGGAGGTCCGATTTGTTTGTCGTACCAACCACGCCGAATCCATATTGGCTTCGTACATATATCATACATAATTCAGTTTGTAACCGCACTGCGTTGTTGCCGGAAACGGCAATTAATGTGATAACAATAAATTTTGTTGTTCAATTTTACGGGATGTTCGATTTAAACATTCTCCCCAGGGACAAACCTTTAACGAGATTCATTGAGCTTAATAAAATCTCTATCTATATATATAAAAGGAGAAACTGACTGACTGACTGACTGACATATCAACGCACAGCCCAAACGGCTAAACGTAGGCACTTGAAATTTGGAAGGGACGTAGCTTAGGTACCGTAGGGGTGCACTAAGAAAGGAATTCCCGAAATTCCCACGGGAACGGGAATTAGCGGGAAAATCCTTTTGTATGAAAAATCTAAACCGCTTAAGTTAGACGCTTGAAATTTGGCATGCAGGTACCTTAGTAAATATAAAGTTTAGTTATGGCTGTATTTTGAGAAATTCCCACGGGAACGGGAGTTAGCGGGAAAAAACTTTTGTATGTATAAATTTAAACACGCGGACGAAGTCGCGGGCAAAAGCTAGTTATAATATATTGTGTTTGGTTTGGGTGCTCTTGGGTGCAATTTCACCAGTTTTGATATCGTTTTTGATAACTATTTTATAGATAACGATAATGGGATGTAAGCGAGCGACAGAATGTGAAAGGCATAGCTTTATACTACAGACTGATGACGAGCAGCAGCGTCAGCGGAGCAACAAGCTATGCCCTGCAATCACCAACCCGCCTGCCTAGCGTGGCGATTTTGGGTATAGCCTCCAGGTGTTTGCACAAAGTGGCAAACAACTGGAGGGGCCTATATTTAGCAGTGGACTGCGCTGATGATGAGATAACGATATTTATAGAAGATTGTATGTCGAATATGTAGTAACTTGCAGGCGGCGGCAAGGCGTGATTACTATGAGTGTAAAAATACATCACGTTATTTGGCGCCCAACGTGTTACTAACAAAACAAATGTTAGAGCACACTTTACTGTTGAGCTTATTCAAGGAAACTCTTCAATTTTGTCCGAAGACCGTTTGTTTATTTTCTCCGGACCACTTTGATGTTTACATGAACCGATATCAAAGAGGAAATTGTCACATGGACTGGAAATACATATAGAATATTTTTAATCCAGGAAAATGCTCGATTTACGGAAATCCCGAGGCAAAGATTGTGAAACAGCAAGGAATTTGATTCGACACGATATGGTGGGCGGAAAGTAGGATGAAATCGGTTTATTCCACTCGTACAGTTTAATCTTATTCAAGTATTCGTTTCTTATTTTTATAAATTTGCTAAAATAAGGTTTTGGCTTAAATGACCAAAATAGCATGTTAAATGCCTGAATATTTATATATCCAGCTGTGTTATAGAAATTCATTGATATTGAATATAGAAAAGTTAGCGAAGCAATACGTATTGACATTTAATAAATTTGTTTATTAAAATTTTTAAAGTTTTAAATTTCAATGAGAATCTTTGCAAAATGAATGTTATTAATGCTCACGGCTAGGAGAGACTTATCATCACGAATAATGGATCATTGGCTTCAATCCAAAGACAATGGAAAATGATTTCGAAGACTTAAAATTGATTTATTATAAGCTCAATGTAACTTACTAAAGTTAAAACTTATCTAAAACTCACATAGTCATTGATTTATTAGCCGTTAGACCGTCATAGTCCGTTATAAATTTGTGTCATCAGTCCGTAAAATAAATAAACACCGGCTGATTACGTAACACAAACACGAAATTCATTACCATTCGCAACAAAAACAATGAAGCGAAACAACTTTTGCTCGGTCGGCGGCGTTTAGAATTAGACGTTGCTTTGTAGCTAGGTACATGGGCTGTCATATGCACGTTTTTTTCGACGGTGACTCGACCTTCTATTGTTAAAATTCATTTTGTTCCTCCAGAGCTTTATGTTTGACGAAAAAGAAGCCGTTTTAGAACAAAGCAATATCGCCCGAACGCTTTTCGCTGTAAAATCGTTGCTTTTGAATATAAATTGCATTGTTTTTTTTAAAATTCGTTGGACAATCGATAGTGTTATCGACCTGGTCATAACGACTGTTCATAAAAAACGCGGAATTATTTTAATGTTTGAATTACCTCGTAAGTATATAAATCTATGCATATAGAATGTTTTATTTGAATGAATTACTGCGGAAATTAAAATTAATAAATTTAACTTTATCAGTACAACCGGCGAATTTGACTCGAGGTTGACTTCGAGATAATCACATCTTGCTCGTTCGTAACCTGCCATCTGGGTGCTTACTCTCGACGCTCGATAACATTGGGATTGGAGATTGGAATTGAAATATTGTCCTTTTGGCACTCTTGAATGCCACACTAGCGCACGATTGGAATCAAATCTGGTGGAATTTTATGGAACTAAATGAGATCGAGCAATGCACTTTTTCGGCACCCTTGACGGGATTTTGACATTGACGTATCGAGTTTAGATTCGTGTTTATGATCGAACAAATACAGTCGCACAAATCTTACTTTTTCGGGATCGAATTTGGTGTTTGTGTTTGATTTTACTAGTCTTGAATATAAATAATGGCACGTATCGCTCTTATTTGTAATACTTTGAGTAATGCGCATTCATTTGATGTACGACAAAGGCGGAATTTAAGAAGAATGGAGCGATATGCCGATAACGCGTTTGCTATGGGTGACGATGAATTTCGACAAAATTACAGAGTTTTAAAGAACTTTTCAACCTAATTCATAATGAATCATCCTGACAAAGCTGCTAAAATTATTAAAGCTTACTGTGTCTTACATTACATTTGTAACCAGCCACAACTAAGTCAGGGTGATTTTGATAAAATTGTGCCACCCATAGGACAAATCCAAGATCTATTAGATAACCGAGGTGTTACTGATGAGCTTCGGCGAGGCACTGAAGCAGAATTAGTACAGGAATTGTGGGCGGCAAGATATAGGCAGTGAATATATTAATAAATATTTAAACTTTTATGTCACTTATTTCTTTCCTTTGTTAATACACAATAGACCCTATAAAAATGCCTATTTTTAATATTAGTAACTTTAGCCAAAACATAAGCTCTAATATTATGATAGGTAGCCTTCATGGACGACGATAGCCTTATACCTATCATATAAAGGATAGGTATTTATGATCATACATAAATTAAAACAATTATTGACTTGATATTACTTGTATATTAAGATTACTCTTTCTAAACACACACAGCTTAATTTACACATTACATGTAAGACAATTAAAATATAACATTTAAACTTACAAAGTAAATATATTCCGTACATAATTTAACATTATTATTCTGCAATTTTATTTAGGGCATTTGCTATGTTATTTAATGCATTTCCTATTCTATCACTGCCGGTGCGCAAGAGACCCTTGGCTATTCCCGGGCTTTGCGACAAGAAATCCGTCAGGATCTCTAACTGTTGGTAGAACGGTCTGCTGCTCATTATATTCTGTTGAAATTACACATTATTTGTATAAAAGAAATAAACAACGCAATATTTCTATCAAATCCTATAAATAGAACTTTCATACCTGTGTTGAATTATTTGTGTCTTGACTTAAAATATTCCAAATACGGTGCACAAGAAGAGTTCCGTCTACGGAGTGACTAATAAGGGCTTAATACTTGCATTGTATCAACAAAAACTAGCCACATAGAATACTTTAGCTTTTTGTAGCGAAGTGTTCATAAATTTCAAAAAGTTATTTGTTTATTTGGAACTGACAAGAGAGACAAGTCGACGCGTTGTTTTTTTAAATCCAATATGGCGGGCAAGGCAATGACATATTCATCAGTCTTCCTTCATTATTTTCCGTAAATTACGCTTTTAATCGACATTAATTGTAAATGCTGAAAATAGTTACCTTTGTAATAAAAAACAAATTAAGTAATATTTAATCATAAATTAACGTATATTCAAATATTCCTGTATTTGGTAGTTTACATTTTGTTACATTATGACCACCCCAAGTCATAGTTCATTCATTCTCTGTATATTATCTGTACTCGATCCTGCAGACGATTGCGATCCCAATCCTATTTGGTTCAAGAGTACCAATATTTTTAAGATTGGAATTGAAACTGCACTAGATTGGGATAGGATTGAGATTGGGATTGGTTTCAAGAGTAGGCCTACTGTTCCTTCAGGATTATCTCCGAGCTTGGTATCATGGGGGACGTATAACGGGACGGGTTGCCGAGGTGATGGACATTTTGTTTGTTTCGTTGTTAGTAGACAACGAACTGACAGCGTACCCTCAGGCCCATTACTGAAGTTTCGTGGCCTTGACATTTTCTAACTATTACTACACTACTTTTGTATTTAATAATAATAATAATAATAATAATTTATTTATTTGGAACAATACAATGATTAACATTTTAACAGGTTACGTTAACTGCTGTATTAGTTGTTAAAACTGTGTTACAGCTGCTAGCGCCCACCTCCAGTGCGAGAGACAGCGTTCCCTTAATATAATTAATAATAGTTACACAAATTAATTACACAAATTAAAAAGAAAAACAAAAGTGTTAAGTGTTGTGTGTATGTGAAAGTGTGTGTATGTGTAAGTGAAAGTGTGTGTGTGTGTGTGTATGTATGTGCGTGTATGTATTTAAACCACCAACGAGCCTTTTGTTTTGCGTGGGATGTATGGCACTGTAGTAGGCGCCGTAAAGTAGTCGTAGAAGCTCCGTAATGACTAGACACTGCCTTTCAAATTGTTACTTTTTTTGAGTAATACCTTACATTTGAGCAGCTGAAAAACGACTCTGTGGCCGTTCCTACGCCGATTCTAGCATAGGAAACAACGCCGCGATTGGCTGTGCCTGCCTATTGTGAACAATAAGCGTTCGGAACGTCGAAGCAGCTGAAAAACGATTGTATGCCCGGCCTCTTACTCGTACATGTCTAGTAGCGTTCCAACGCCGCGTCTAGCATAGAAAACAACGCTGCGATTGGCTGTGCCTATTCCGAACAAGGATAGCGCTCGGACGCCCAACCATACCTACATTTTAGAAGCTGAATAACGACTGTGTGGCCGGACTCTTATATGTCTAGTTACATACATAGTTATATATGTTAAATCGCGTGCGTGTGGTGGCCATGTCGGACCCATTACTTTGATTAAGCGCAGGTACTTATCCGAATACGTTTTGTATGGCAGCCATGAATCCTAATTTAAATAATAGTAATTGTGAATGACGACTGGCATATTTTTTGGTGGCGTTAATGCTAATTTGAGGGATGTCCGTCAAACATAAAATTTAGCCGTAATATTCATTATTAAAAGCTTATGATTGTTCAAAGTTTTATAAGGTCTATTTTGAGTTAGATATCAAGTAGGTAAAAGTAATCAAGTAGGTAAAAGATAGGTAAATATTCTTTGCTAGCTGCGTTCTTTAACATTTATAATTAGGATAGGATTGCAACCACGTATATAGATAGACTAGCCAAACCGCTCTCGCTTCGCTTCGGGTATTTCATTTACATGACATAAAAGTTTAGGTTGCTATAGTAACGTTTTCAATGCACGTCAGTTTGTAAGATAGCTTTTTGGTAATTTTTTCACACCTTGGGTTTCATTATTAAACTTTTAGCACGGATCCCTAACGTTTTTATAAATATAATATACCCTATGTTCACCGGGGATAGTGTAGCTCTCCGACAGTGAAAGATTTATACAAATCGGTCCAGTAGATTCGGAGCCTATTCGTATCAAACAAACAAATCTTTCCTCTTTAAAATTAGTATAGTATAGATAGATATTATTTATTCCACACAGTTGACTGAAAACTAAGTTTGACATTTGACACATAGGCACAGTCAACCACTGTCGGAACTCGGAACCCATCGGTGGAGACATTTTTAATTGTATCTAACGATTCATAAATGCTTATCAGAGGTGTCTTTCTTGTGTAACCTTTGACAAGCATTTATAAATCGTCGGATTCGTATGAATAAAGATATTCTCGATTTAGCCACAAAAGTCGTTAACCGCTTTTTATACGACAGGTCAAAATACTTCCACGGTTGGTGTTTTGAAAATCGATGTCGAATGGCATGGCGTTATTAGTACCCACGATGGACGCACGATAAAGCAGGAATAGCCGAGCCCAGCCCACTCCACCGGCCGATGAATGAAACATTGCTCTATTTTCCAACCCCGATACGTCGACACGAGTAAAAGGTTTTGAAAATTGTTATTTCGGTGGTAAATACCGATCTATTTTTGGCCAGTGCCAACATTAATGTTCGATGGAATATATTTTTTACAAAATGAGTTTCTTTTGAACGGATTTGGTTATTGAAATCATTCTATAAGAGTTAGCTCACGACGGATTATATGAATCTATAAACAATACCCATGGTATATTGATTTGATCCCAAGTCAGAAGATGAAGCATTTGTATTATGGAAATCGGAGTACTGGGTAGAAAATTGAAAAAGCTTGTATACTTAGTACCTAATAATAAATCTTTTAGAACATGATCAAAACAAATACATAAATATTAAGACAATTCAATAATAGATGACAGGCTCGGTGACTCATTTGGTAGTGCCCTCTGCCTTCTGAGCCAAGGGTTGTGGGTTCGATCCCCGCACAGTACAAACATTTGTGTTCATGAACATGGTGTGTTTGTATTGGTCTGGGTGTTTTCTATGTATAATATGTATTTATTTACAAAAAATAAATGTATCTAAGTAAGTTTATCAGTTTTCTAGTACCCATAGTACAAGCTTCGGCTTAGTTTGGGGCTAGATGGCGCTGTGTGGCTCAGCGTGGCATGTCTTGGGTTATTATATAGTATCTAGAGCATTTCAACGGTACCTTAAGGCCGAGACAGTTACATAATAGAATTCGGACTTCAAGGACATTCGTATTTAAATAAATTATTAGATACGTTTGCAACACCACGTGAAAAAAAGAACAAAGGTATAAACGCAGTTTAAGACAACATTAATTTCTGTAACAGGCCTTTGTGAATAATATCTTCAGCCTCTTGAATTTCAAATCCCTCGTCTGTAGCGTAATCATTAAAGCGTTGAGGTATCCCGCCTTTGTAATGTAATTAATAAGTACCTAAATGTTTTCTTTTGAAGCCTTCTCAGATTGCTCAGCAAAGCGCGTCATCAATATTTAGTTAGGGAAACTAGCTCTCCGCCTACAACTTATTTCTTGTAAATTTTGAAATAGGATCTTATAATGAGGCTTTTTTATATAAGAAGAGCTATGAGGTTCTATTTTATGTCTAAATCAAAACATTTCTTCGTTCGATGTTTTTGTGACGTATCTCTCCTAACCGAATTTCGCGACTCAGTATTCAATAATGCATGCATAGCATGCATTATGCATCTAGATCATTTTGGAAGATTTGACGGCTGTCTGTACTTACTCGATAAGATTTATGTAATTATAAACGCTTTTATTTTAGGTTGTGTATTCGTTTTCATGTTATGGCATAACCAAAGGAAATATTTGATTTTATACAGAAAACACTGCATGAATTATTTATTTCTTATTTTTTATTTATAACTGAAAAGATGCAAGTAGGGATTGCAATCCGGAAAACCGGATCCGGCAATCCGGCGGATCCGGCGTCATTATACACTTACCGGATCCGGCACCAATATACCGGATCCGGTGACCGGATCCGGTAATTGCATATTTTGGTAAAATACCTGCGCTTTTGTATGAGTAGGCACTTTAAACATGTTGTGCGTGTGCGTGCGAGTCGTTTGGCGCTGAGTCGCACCGCGCGGCGCGCCTCCACCCCCGTATATTTTGTTTTTGAGATTTTTCTTTTAGTAATAATAAAGGTGATTTCGTATTCGTATATATATCGTTTTTTTTGACTGGCTGAATTGGTAGTGACCTCTGCCCTCTGAGCCAAGGGTCGTGGGTTCGATTCCCGCACAGTACAAACATTTGTGTTCATGAACATGTCTGTTTGTATTGGTCTGGGTGTTTTCTATGTATAATAAGTATTTATTTACAAAAAAAAATGTATCTAAGTAAGTTTATCAGTTGTCAAGTACCCATAGTACAAGATTCGGCTTAGTTTGGGGCTGGGTGGCGCTGTGTGGCCCAGCGTGGCATGTCTTGGGTTATTTATTTATTTATTTTAACATTTCCTTAACAGTCCAAAGTTTAGTTATCCTGGTTAGATCAATCCGGTCGGATCCGGCCGGATCCGGCCGGATTGATGGATATCCAGCCGGATCCGGCCGGATTGAAAATGAGGCCGGATTGCAATCCCTAGATGCAAGCAACATTTATGACAATGACAAACAAATGTTTTGACTGGCTTGATAGCTCATTTGGTAGTGACCTCTACCTACTGAGCCAAGGGTTCGATTCCCGCACAGTGCAAAAATTTGTGTTCATGAACATGTCTGGTTGTATTGGTCTGGGTGTTTTTTATGTATAATTATGTATTTATTTACAAGTATTAACGTACGAACGACGTATTAGTATTAACGTACGAAGATAAAATAATAGTGAATAATTACATAGCGACCCATCATCTTTTCGCTCCAAGCTGCAACCTTCACCTGCCCATGATGTATCCTGCTGAATAACAGACGAGACTCTGGCATCCGATTGATTGCGGTTTAACCATCACTATTGCAGACGTAGTTAAATACCACGGATCGATGACGGGCAGCAGCGTCACCGGAGCGAGAAGCTACGCCCTGCGATCGCTAAACCTCCTGCCCAGCGCAGTTAGAAGTATTCTTTCTTGTCTTCCATTCCACAGTTCCTAAGGTCCTGCGCTACTTACATTTGATTTGCCATTTTTCAAGTTTACAGTGCCTTGGCCACCGCAAATTATAGTATTTGCTTCATTTACCATTCTTCTTTCTAGTCAAGTATTGTAACTATATGGACCTCAGCTTTAAAATAACAAATCATTAACATAATTAGCGAACCATGAACGAAGTTGTAATTTCATTTCATTCGGTATGTTAAAATGTAATATCGGTAAATGCACATTTTAATATCTGCCTTAATACGTATTTAATCATAAAAGTGTAATTAAATGTGTACTTAAATATGCATGAGTTATTATTTTCACACATGAGATCTGGTTTTCAGAAAAAAAGGATGAAAAACATCAATGGCTCTTAAATGTCCTCACAGAGGGGCTCGGACTTAACCTAAACTATGGCGACAAGATTTTAATCGACCTTCGTCCTCTTAGCGTTATCCCGGTTTGTGCCTCTAGGCCCAGGGTCCGCTTTTGACCATGACCCTAGATTTAGCGAGTCTGGTTATTACATTGAAGCGACTGCCATCTGACCTTCGTAACCCTCAGAAAGGGGAACCAGACAAATTTGGATCATGGTTACACATTCAGAATTAAACTGGATGTAGGTACAGGTTTCCTCCAAATTGGTCATGGTAAGTTGACTTTACACAACTTTAGAACTTCTTCACAGGTTTACACAAGAGACTTGAATACACGTAAGTAATTTTAATGGATTTCAAATTTGAAAACTTATTATTACGCGGTTTCAATCGCTGCTTCCCGTTAAAGTAAAAGCCCTTACCCCTTACCACTAGGATTAAAATACCTAGCCAAAAATTTAATAAAAACATGACATTTAACCACACAAATTACCTCAGAATGCCTCCAGCAAAAGTTTCCAAATGCCAGCAAGTTGTGTACCTCAGAGTCCTTTGATGTTCCCGCAGACGTTTCCTCCCCTTAAAGAATCTTGATAGGTACAGTTCTCTGGAACACCCCTAAATACCAACCCTCGCCATTTAAAGCGGAGCCATTGTCAGAATATTAGTGGATTTCGTATTTCGGGGCAAGGTAAAGTATTTGTCGTGTTTTGAAGTCATTGTGGTGTTTTCAAAAGTTTCGCCCGAGACGACTTGTTAATTCAATAATAGGACCTTTAGAATTCATTACCCCGCGGCCTTGGTCGATTACTTTAGCTTTAATAGCGTTTGAAATTCATTATACAATAATTCTTATGAATTAGACCTTAATAAAGAAACCAATATATAGTTGTAGTTAAAGTATTTAGAACTATGCACTAGCTTACATCATTCAGACATTATTAAAACTAGATAATAACTGGAACACGTATTAAGACTTTTTGTCATTTGGTTGCGGTATTCTATAGTGTGGAAGTTCTTCCCCAGTCGGGCGGCTCAATTTGAGCGAAGATTCGCTATGCCTCTCTCAAACAAATTCATATTATACATAGAAAACACCCAGACCAATACAAACAGACATGCTTATGCACACAAATGTTTGTACTGTGTGGGGACTGAACCCACGTCCATTAGCTCAGAAGGCAGAGGTCACTACCAAAAAAACCATGGGGCGTGTCAAATAGGTAATGAATGACAACTTTTTAATTACCTACCAGCGTCTACCCCACAGCTCTTATCTGACATTCCACAGCATTTATCTGACGTTCCACTCTATTAATTTCACAAGCTCAATATTTTACCCGTTCACAGAATATTTGCACCCGATATCTTCCCCCTTTTCCGCAAAGTTCCAAGTTCACAAATAATCTCGGCGCGGCGTCGGTTCAAACTCGGAGGCAATTAAAGTTGGCGCGATCTGACAGTCGTCGCCGCATCACCAGCTAATCTGATGGGACTTTCGTATGAATTTTATTTAACAAAAGACTTGATTATTGAGTCAAGTGAATGACACGGGGCCTAAGCAAGTGACAGTCGTTTTATTTTTAGATCTTTTGAGTGTCAAGATTCCGAAGCCGGTGCCAGCCAAAACAATAAATGTATATTTTCGTGTGGATTTGCCGGCCGCGCGCATCATAATATGACAGAACTGTCAGTCTACATTACCTAGAGACTGGCACCGACTTTATAAATAAATATTTAGTTACACATATAATAAGTACGAGTATTAAGTCGATAATTTTTTTAGTTATGCAGATACAGTTTTTTGTCAAATTAAAGTTTTGGTTGTTTGTGATTTTTTTTTAGATTTCCTTTAAACCAAAACTCACTTATGAAGTTTAACGAAAGGTTCCTCGTAAACGGGACTACACTGCTACTTTAATAAATAAACCATCACTTCTAACATAAGATACCTACCACTCCAAGCAAACTCTATATGTCGCTAACTATTCCATATCTCCACACCCCAGAGAGCCATGAAGCATAGTTTCTGCGGACCAAAGTTACGATTGGGTTGTAAATAAAATATGAACGTACATAAACGTAATAGGTTGTCCTCGTGTTCCATCGATTCTATTAAATTTGACGTTTAATCGCCGTCAAAGTTCATGCTATAGAACTTATAGGACATTTTCCGATACGGTGAGTTCAGTAGCGATATTGGGTGTAGTATAACTGAACACTGCAACGGAAGGGCCAGCCGATGCTTGCAACAGTTGCGAAATAGTTAGTCCAATTAAAGTTTTGCAGGAAATTTGCAGTTGAAACGCTGTAATGGAAAGTGATTTTCACTATAGGTACGTACTACGAGTCATAATCATTTGCCTGCCCTGTTTCCATTATCTGCGGTCGGCGCAATATGTATTGGTCTAAAATTCTATGTCAAACTTTTATGTGATCTTTCTTTGGAGATAAACCAGTATTAGTTCTTTGTTTTATACTTTTTTTTATATTAGCACGGCATAATGGCCACTCTACGCCTGATGGACTACAAGGACTTACTTTAAGGAACTACTAAATTGGAGTCCTGGGAAGTTGGCAGTGTGGCAACACCGTGCATTGAATGCCATGTAAACCTTTGGTCCTGAGCCATGATCTCTGTCCGTTCGTATCGAACTACCGTCTTATCGAATTTATTTATAGAAAATTTTAAGGTATAGGAACCGAGAGTGAACCTGTGCTTGCGCACACACTTGTGCGGTTTAATATCTCTTGCGCTCTTTGGAGATATGCCACTGTAGCCGAAATTAGTAGGGGAGACCTGAGACAAAAGTAACAAAGTAACAAATGTTCTCTAAATTTATCCAATAGGCGAAAAGTTGCTTGGGTGCCTTCAAGTGATAGTCTTGTGTCCTGATTATCACCTGAAGGCGGAAAAATCTAGAGAGCATTTGTTACTTTCGACCCGCCGTTACTTTTGTCCCCGGTCTCCCCTATTCATCATCATCCGCCTGCATTCTTAAGCGTCTAAATGTCCGCTGCTGGACATAGGCTTCCTTCAATGATATTTGTCATTTGGGCGGATTTGCTTTATTCAGCACTCTAGCCAGGTATGTAAACGCTGCTGCCTGTTCCCTTACTTATATTCTCTTAGTCGTCTTTTACGCCACCCACGGACTGAGATGGAGTAGCCCTATTCCAAACCGGTAACCACACAGACAAACTACCATCCTAAATCAAAATCAAGGTCAACCCATTTAGGTATTACAGGAACGATAACATAGAGAGACAGATTCACATGTTATAGTGTACCTACTTATCACACCCCTCCTTTTGTCCGCTGCGACACACTAATAATTTAGTACAGTTTGTAACAAAGCAGGCCTCAACGCCGACTGTACTCCACACTTAATTGCCGACAAAGGTTCCACTGCCCGTATGCCTTTGAATACAAATTTCGCAAGCAAACCCCCCGGTAATCCTATTACTTACACCGCGTTTTAGACCACTTTCCTAATATGAAAGGCATGTAAATGAATATGGAACGCATTATATCGGTAATAAAGTTCAATATTTACATCTATAAAGAGCAATATACTCGAACACCTACTTAATCTACCTACTAAGAGGGATTTGTGTAAAGTGGACCCTTTTGCAACAATAGAAGAGTTTGGTGCCCCACGGTAACTATGTAAATACGAGCAAAGGTAGAGTATGTGAATATGAATGAATTCTATTTATGTAGGAACTTTCGTTCTGTTCCCTAAAATATTTTAATTCTAGGTTACGCTTGTATATTTAGCCTAATTGGGTAGACGTCTATGTTTAATTTTGTTATTTGATAGCTCCCAAAAAGAACTTTTAAAATGGAATCTATTTGAGCAATAACAAAGTTATTTTAGATTTATGAGTGCGCAATAACATGCCTTTAAAGATGATTCATCATCATCACAGCCTATCGCAGTCCACTGCTGGACATAGGCCTCTCCAGCTGTTCGCCACATAGGGCAAACATCTTGAGGCTTTACTCATAATCACCACGCTGGGCAGGCGGGTTGGCGATCACAGGGCGTAACTCCTCGCTCTGGTGACGCTGCTGCCCATCATCGGCTTGTGGTATTTAGCTACGCCTTCAATCGTGATGGTTTTACCGCCACCAGTTGTTGTCAGACGCCAGGTCAGGTCACCTAATCTTTATAAGCGCCAGGTCGCTTATAAACATTAGGCAGGCTGAGGTCAAGCGTTACTCATTTACTTATAAAAAGAAATGCTTTAACATGCTAGTTGAGACATTATTTGAATTCTTTAAAGGCAGCATAAAGGCGATTCAAAAGCGGCTTAAAGGCTCTCAGAAACAAAGAGAATCAAACCATCAATACGTCGCGTTTCACACAAAACAGGTCACAATATTCCGCGCCTGAAACGTTCCCTTTGCGTGTCGGTCGCTCGTAAACCAGTGCATTTGAAAACAATGTGCCCATTAACACTTGACTACACGACTGGGGTATATCCCTATATAGTCGTGATTGACCTCGAAGCGATAAAAATGGAAGCCCAGTTTATTTTTGGCCTAGTTAGGACCAATTGTTAATTCAATTCGAATTCTTTATTTCAGGCAGAGCCAATATAATGTTAGTATATTGGCTTGTCTGAAATGATGCTCATGATTAGTTCGATCTTTAAAAGCTTGGGTTGTTTCTCGATTAGTCATCGAACCTTGAATTTATTCGTGTCATCACAATTCCAACACCAATGATACCAATACCAGATGGCAGATACAATACTAACAAACCCACTTTGGTTCAAAGTTTACCTGATGGGTAGTTAAGTCTCATTCACCCTGTGATTAGACTAGCCAAATCAAACGCAACATTCAAAAGTAATTAGAGCGTGTTTTTTTTCGGCGTAAAGTTAATCAACGTAATGCTGGGAGTTTTCTATATTTAACGGGACCTTTTCTCTAACAAGCCAATTAGTAAATGAAACTCACGTTGCCTCAGTGCTGTGCTGATACTTTAATCAAACAAAAGTAAAGCCAAAAACAGTGTGAAATCACAATATCCTTCTGCGTAGTTACGGAAAAGTATACAAATCACCACTCCATTTCTTCCCATAAAGTTAATTAAGGGGATGTTAGGGAGCGACCCATCATCTTTTACTACACATCTTTTAAAGTCGCACTACTCGGCGCCGCGGCAGAGTCCATCCATACCATTTGGAAACCTTTCTTTCAAGAACTGTTTGTTTCCAACGATCGTTCTTTCCGCGTACGTGTAAGCTCTGGAATGAGCTCCCAGCCGCGGTGTTTCCCAATCGCTACGACTTGTCCTTCTTCAAACGTGGTCTAAAGAGAACTCTTTCCTAACGGTAGGCAGCGGCTTAGCTGTGCCCCTGGCATTGCAGAGTCTATGAGCGGCGGTAACCGTTTAATATCAGATGGGCCGCTTGCTCGTCTGCCACCCACAGTAATAAAAAAAAAAATAACTCCAAGCCACCCTCACGCCTTCACTCTGCATTTTATATCACGGGGAGTGTTCCGAGGAATTTTTCGGAATGATTCCAGCCGCTGCCTTCCGGCATCGTTCTTCGCGACAAACTTACATCCGTACCTACCATCTTGACATTTGGCAGTCCACAACTGTACGATTCTGTCGCAATTTTCTGCCCCTCATACCTAAACTATGGAATGCCTTGTCGCCAGCGATATTTCCGGATCGATACGACCCTCAAATCTTCAAGAAAAGAGCGTACCTCTTTCTTAAAGGCCGGCAGCGCAGCTGTAACTCCTGATGTTGCAGATGTACATGGGCGGCGGTTATCACTTACCATCTGGTGAACCGTTTGATCTGCCCCTACTTAATTTAAAAAAAAAACCTAATTAGTTTCTTGCACATATTAGAACGTTAACGTTTTTCGTTTTGCGACTTGGGCTTCTCCTTGGCTTTCCATCAGGCGTAGGGAAGCCATAATGTCCAGCTACCTACTATAAAAAAAAAACAGGAAAAGACTCCATAGTTAAGGGATCGTATGAACTACACCTTACCCTTTCTATATATCTATTTACCCAAAGGGTGTATGAAAGAGAGCTCTCATAGCGATAAGACCGCTCACAGTTCTGTGTTATAGTTCTAAGTAAATTTTTTGGTGAGCAAGAAAGAGTACAATATATATAACGGGGAAGGTATCTTTAACCCGCTATCATCAGTCATCTACTTATTGAGATTACTGTGGGCGTTTTGCATGGGAAATGTCGGTTCGATAAATAACAGATTAGAATTACATACAGTCTCCGGCTCTTATTCTCCTTGGCAGTTACACTCGGTAAATCTTAATAATATCCAACGCAGAAGTCCAATGTTAAGCGACAGTTTCTAGGCGTCCATTTTATAGCTTGACGTTCCCGCACTAACTCAAATGACAATCGGCTGTCACGCTCTCTGGTCGCGCCAAAGACTCTGTCAAGCGCTGCATTGAGGCGCTGGTACATCGTCTCTTCTGAATGTGATGCTGGCCACTAATACTCCGACATATGGATATTGTAGGTACTCTTTCTTAACTTACATAGATAGCTATGTAAGTTGTGTCTTATGCGGACTACATTTCGCAGACACATCTCAGACTATCACAAGAAGCGGCCGTCAAAAGACTCGTTAGCTAATTCCGAGCCGTGAGCACGGTTGGCTTAATTACGGCCACCACTCCGACCCTCCTTGCACCCAAAGTGGCTTTAGTAGAGAAGTTCATTTCATCTAGTAAAAGTTCGCGGATATAATTTCTGTACGACGGGATTAGTTTAGCTAACTTTAAGTGGGGGTTTTGTTAGTTTACAGACATTGTGTTAACTTAAACTAGTTTTATGATGACGTTTTCTAGTGAACCGCATTCACGAAGAATAGTTGCGTAACAAGATTTGAATATGGTGAAACTCTAAGAGAACAGCTACACATAACATAATAGGAATAAGGTCTTAAGGTACCTACCATTCGGATCTGAGCAGTCGTGACCCGGCAGCCGCAACCGTTGTCGCGTCCGCACCGCTTCATAGGAAATTGTATGCGATAATAGGCTTGTTGCCTTAAAAAAAATATTTGGTCCGTCGAAGCTTATTCAAAACAAAAATACGCGTATTTTTTAATTTGTAAATTACACTAAAAATTACAATTAGCCCGTTGAAAATACACGTGATGTCACGCGGTGGGGCATTATTACGGGACGGAGTGACGTCAAAGACTCCCACTCGTAACTTTTGATGCCTTGTATATTTGCTATTTTTTATTTGAATGAAAAAAGGAAAAATACGCGTCCATTAGATACATTTTTATGATCTAAAATACGGACAAAATATAATGTAATTACATTGACCCCCAAATAGCGTAACCGTTCGTATCAACACAGGAATATTAACACGGTCGATTAATATGCAAGTTATTATCTAAGTCTCAGAAATACTGTAGGTAAATGATTCAAAATTGCCTGTACAGACTTCAAATGGGTATCTGTAATACCTACCTATAAATCAATTTTATCGGAGTAGCATTAAAAATATTGCTGGGACTCTAAGTGACACAAAAATATGGCAAAGGGAAGAGAATTATTCCTTAGTAAAAAGGTATTGAGACCAAACGTCCAAAATTAAATTAAATAAAGTTCACAAGGAAAATTGTGAAGATAAATCAATGAACGAAATGTAGGAAGTATTTTAGAAGGAATTCATGAGTTGTCATAAAAATCTTAACAAGAATTGTCGTGGAATATCTATCATTTTGAACCTAATATTATTTAAATTGTTTATCGAGTTGACATTTTCTGCTAATGTTAATGTTATTTATATGAACATTAATAGTTTTCTTACATAAATTTAACGTTGATAGTCCCATGCATTGCTTGTAGTGCACAGATATAACATCTATTAATGCTAATGAGTTAGAAATGTTTGGACTTCGTGGATTTTTTGGTTGACTAATAAGTGTTTTAGTTAATTTAAGACTGCTTAGTCAAGTAACATGTCAAGTCTTTCTCTTCCAAATAAGATATTTGTTTTGTTTTAAAATTTGATTATTTGACTATGAACTTCTTTTTATAGTAGCCCACCACATTGACCAGCATTGTTGATAGAAAGCGAAAGAGAGGCCTATTTCTTAGGCTTTACTTAGGTTTCAATAGGTTGTTTTTTATAAAAAGAGCGTTCAGGATGGCATCACTCCACCTGATGGTAAGCAATCGTGAGATCCAAATGTTAGGTCGACAGGCACAATAGCCCACCGCGCCTGTCGCTCTCACCCTGAAGGCTCACTGAGATGCCGTTTCACGCCCCTCTTAAAGATCCCAGGATTGTAAGAGGAAGTGTTTACTTCCTCTTATTATCTAGAAATTTAACCAATGCCCAGCTCATGTGTTTACATGAGCTGGGCATTGGTTAAATTTCTTATATTCATGATAAAATTCTAATAATAGTAATAAACATTTTGTCTCTTATTTTTCTTTATCCATAATCTAAAGTTTATGACAAATCTGACCTACTTAATACATAAACATCCTCTTACCGCAAAGACGTACCTACTTAAACTCCGACCTCCTATGTAGTCGTAGTCGTAGCTGCAATTTTCCCTGTACAAACTGGCTGCCTTAACTAATTTGTACAACTCATGTTCGTGCCCGTCGTACAGAGACGAGGTAGACCGATATTATATGGGATTAGGATGGATTCCCCTGATCCACCGACCTTTATGTATCCCTTTTGGCCACTTCGGGGTTATCTTTCTGTGACCTTTCACACGTGTAGGCCCGCCTGTTAAAATGAAAAACGATATAGATGAATATAGGTAGATTGATAAAACCTTGGAGCTTTTGACAAATATTATTTCACATGTCTGTTTGTACTGGTCTGAGTGTTTTCTATGTATAATATGTATTTATTTACAAAAAAAAAAAGTATCTAAGTAAGTTTATCAGTTGTCTAGTACCCATAGTACAAGCTTCGGCTTAGTTTGGGGCTAGGTGGCGCTGTGTGGCCCAGCGTGGCATGTCTTGGGTTAATTAATTAATTAAAAAATTAGTGTTAGTGTTAATTAATTAATTATTTATTAAACAAACATTTACCGTCAGATTGATATCTCTTCACATAACCTTCGCATGCCGGGTTCAACAGATATAATATCGTTCCACGTTTTGAACTAGGCTTTATGTAAGTGGCCTTATGCTGTCCGTGTAGCAGAGTTTTGGTATCGGAAAATCTGACCGATTGTTATTGCCATCGACACGACAAGAAGAAGAGTGGCCTATTCAATGCAATACTATATGCAGAAATTATTATACACATGACCCTTCCTCTTGAATTCCTCTATCTTTAAAAAACCCCATCCCATCAAAATCCATTGCCCAGTTTTGAAGATATAAGCATACAAAAGCTACTTTGTTTTATAATAATAATATGTGGTGATCAACAAAGTTAATATTGTTAAGAAAAATCTCAAAACCGTTGTAGAATGTTACCTAATGCTTTACTCGCTTCATATTTTATTCTGTATCAAGCTCCAAGGGCTAAACAAATAACTGTGTGCCGGGAAACTCATTAGCGGGGACCATAAATTAGCTAAATCATTGGGTTTATTTTGGACGCTAATGCCCATTAAACTTTAGAATTAAAATAATTAGGTTTTGTATTCAAGTTTATTATGTTTAACTAAATTTGGACTATCACCATGCGTTAGATAACATGCTTGACCGGTGGCTCAATTGGTAGTGACCTTCTTCTGAACCAAGGGTCGTGGATTCGATCCCCACCCGGGACATATATTCGTGTCAAGGTGTTTATAATATACTAGCTGTGCTAGCGGGGTCGCACGCGTGGATAAATGGCGGGTTTCAAAAATAACGGACTTCCATATAATTGTACCTACATTTTAAATTAGACCTTTGGCAATACATTGGTGAAAACCGCATTCAATTCCATGCAGTAGTTTTTGCGTGATGCACGTTCAAACACACAGATAAAAATTTCTCCCGTTTTGCCACCATTTCCCTTTACTGCTCCGCTCGTATTGATCGTAGCGTGATGAAAAGTATACTATATCCTGCCCAGGAGTATGAAGAACAATTGCACCAAGTTTCGTTAAAATCCGTTCAGTAATTTTTGTTTCTATAACGAACATACAGTCAGACAAAGATTTTACTGATTGCATTTTTGGCATCAGTATCGATCACTAATCATCCCCTGATAGTTATTTTGAAAATATATTTAATGTACAGAATTGACCTCTCTACAGATTTATTATAAGTATTGATAGAAGAAGATTTAGAACAAGATACCTATAGATAGAACTTCTTCTAGAAGAAGATTTTAACTACCTATCTATATATTTGTAGTAGGTACTTTCTTTATTCTAATACCCATAACGCTAGTGCTTAAGCTACTTACTTTGGGATCACAGAAATGTTCCCTGATATTTAAAAATATTTATTTTAATCTATCACATATTCATACATTAAACAGCAATCGTATTTGCGTTTCGCTTCTGAATTCTGTATTGCGACCATAAATTGCGATTTGATTTGGCGGCAAATATCCAAAAACATACTATAAGGTCGGGTATCAGTTCCAAATTCTCAATTATCAAAGTCACTAATGTCTTATCATTCTTTATCTCGTCAACAATTTTGCAAGAGTAATAAACTATCCCGCTCATAAACAGCAGTAGAGTCGAAAGTATAATTTGGTTACATTGGTTATTATGAGATCGCCTCAAGCCGTTTCCTTTCAACAGCTTCCATACCACCGCCATGTACATTACAAATATAACAAATTGAATTATACCTGGCACAACTTGTGTTAATACGTCTTCAAAAAGTACTGTCATACTCGTATGACCTGTGCTTAATTTTTCTAACATAAAATTAATAATCGACAAACATGCAGGAATTACCCAAGCAAATAGTGCACTTTTCAAGAATCTTCCTTCAGTTGGTGGTTTGAATATCTTCACTACACTAGAATAAAATATTGCGCTCATAACCAACAACCAACAACAGTAAGAAATTGAAAAAGCTAAATAAATATTCCAAAAAATATAAAAAACTTCGATTTCGTCTGCGTAGAGTATGAAGTGGTCTGACAAGTGCTTTAAAAATTCTGCAACTATTACATTTAGAAATACGTAATTTTTAAAAGTCCGCCACTTTTGCAAAAGTATCCACGATAAAGTTCCATAGAAAATGGTCGTGAAGGATACCAACATATCTAGCATATTAACATATAAATACACTTTAGAAAACACTTCCCACATGATGTCATCTTCAGTTTTCGAAAATGATATATTTAATGGGACCGTTACATTTTCATCCACTGATGCGTTGTACATAGTATTGTTTAAAGTCATGTTTATTATGTCACATATTATTTAAAACACAATAATGCACTTGAATTGGATCCATTGCATGTAGGTAAGTTTAATTCTTTAATAAAGTCCCGGATGAATCAGTTTGTTTGATCTGCACCACATAGTTTTCAAATACCGTCCTTTATGTAATTCAAAAAGTTTCTCGATATCAATATTTTTAGCAATTACGTTATCCATTTCAATCACTCAAATAAAAACCGCTGCTCTCTGGTCCGTCCACTGCTGAGCGTAAGCCACCTTTATTTCGCGCCATCCAGTCAATACCAGCAGTTCTTCTAAAGTCATCAGCCTCGCGGGTTGAGGGGCGTCCTACACCATATCTGCCTGAAGGCGGTGTCCACCCCAAGACTCTGACATATTAACAAATGTAGATAGAAATGAAAATAAACGCGTAGGATGATATTTCAGCGTCTAGTAAATGAGAAATCACGTTATGTTCGTTAAATTGTGGACCTCGTTATTTTTATCGCAATTAATTAAATTGATATTTATGCTAACTAATGTACTAGATGCGCGTTAATTAAATTATTCATAAATCCTTCGCATTAATCAAAAAAGGACTAATCAACACGATCTACGTCTAAAATTTCTAATACTTATGCCATGGAACTAGTTAGGGTATTTATCTATGCTCTTTTTAGCACCTTCTATAGTATCTTCTGCTCAGGCACCGTAGAGCTGATTCGGCGAATTTTTTGCTTTATTCATGTTGCCATTTCAGTTTTTTTAATAATATCTGTATGAATTCATCTTCAAAATTAATTCCTATTTATTACGTAGATCTTCACAGAAAGTTTTATTTTGAAGTTTTTTTTCAAAGTGTCAAAACTAACTGTCAAATATTATACTGGTAACATAACATTGGACAAGGTTGGCGACGGACCGTGTAAAGTAGCGGTTGAAAGAAGAGGCCCATACTCAGCAGTGGGTAGATCTGGGCTGAAATGATGATGATGATGATTATACTGGTTGTGTTAATAAATATAGTATTATTATTTCAGATAACTTTATTAACATAATCACTGTAAGTAGTGGCAATCACAGCAAAAATTGAGAAAGTCACTGAATTAGCAATTACACACGGGGAATTTATTTGTGGCTCTGTATGTTACATACCTAATCAACAATCGATTAGGGTATTAGCTTTAAATCTTCTTCTGTCCCTTATGTACTTACATGATTAACCTGTATGACAGGTAGTATTCATTACAATAACACTATTGAGCGAGCAGCTCAATATCCACCATAAAAAAGACAAATCTTATTTTCTTTTGTACTTCTTTATCATATTGTCATAATTGTAACCGTACTTACGTCTCTCTTCTGAACTCTGTATTCCACCCACAATCTGCGATTCGACTTCGCAGAAATTATCCAAAAACATACGGTTAGGTCGGGCAAAATTTCTATATTCTCTAGTATGAAGGTCACCAATGTTTTATTCTTTTTTAGCACATCCACAGCTATGCAAGACAAATAAACTATTCCACTCATAAAAAGTAGTAGCGTCGAAAGTATGATTTGGTTACATTGGTTATTATTAGATCGCCTCAAGCTGTTCCCTTTCAACAGCTTCCATACCACTGCCATGTACATTCCAAATATTACAATTTGAATTATACTTGGTACTACTTCTACTATTGTCTCTTCGATGTTCATTATTATCTTAGCATTGCTTAATTGTAATAATATGTAATCAATAATCGATAAACATGCAGGCATTACCCAAGCAAAAATTGCACTTTTCAAGAACCTTCCTTCAGCTGGTGGTTTGAATATTTTCACTACACTAGAATAAAACATTGCGCTCATAACTAACAACCAAAAATAATAAGACATTCCAAAAATAAAATAAATATTACAAACAATATCATAATATTTAGAATCTTCATTTACATAATATAACAAAGAGTGATAAAATAAGTGCATTAAAAATGATGCAAGTATTACATTCATGAAAACGTAATTTTTATAGGTCCGCCACTCTTGCAACAGGAACCAAGACAGAGATCCATAGAAAATGGTCGTTAAGGAGGCCAACATATCTACAACATTAACGTATATGAACACTTTCATAAAAACTTCCCACATAATGTCATCATCCGTTGCAGTCTCATTATGATTTGAAAATGACTCATTTGATAAAACCGATAGATTTGCATACACCGATGCGTTATTAGCTGTGAAATTCGATGCCATGCCTTGATGCCAGACTTACTTAATCAGAAGATACATTTTCACAAAAATTTACATCACATTTTAATCAAATCACATTACTATAAAGGCTTGGTCCATTCATCAATTACACACGAAATTTGTAAAGTCAGTAGGTCTTCCTGAATCTACGAAACAATGTGAACTTGTTCGCTTAATCGTTGAACATTCAATAGTTTAGAAATTCCTGTTTCTAAATTCGTAGGTCGGTAAAGATGTTCTTATCGACAATGACTGAATGACTCAGGCTTATACATCATACCGAAATGTCGTTTGATTCTTAAGTCGAACACTGTAGCATTGAACATTTTACTCCACAAATAACAACTCTCAATCTTTGCTACTTCAGTTCTTAAGCATAAAGGAATTTTTGATTGTTGTTCGAGCACCAACAGCTAAGATAATTATGTTAAACAGCCTGTTTTTTTATACATGAGGCAGAGTTTTCGAGGCACATTATTTCAAGGTTGAGATTATTCTGTAGTCCGATGATGATGAAAGGCCTTCTTGGCTATCATCGTAGTCATTTAGGAGAAAAGTCGAGAACTTGGCTGACATGCTCTCGGGTGTCTAAATGGACGCGATGACGATGAAAAACTCCCTTCATATCACTTCGCGGGCAAAATTTCCAACGAACTCCGTTTTCAGTTGTTTGATCAACGAATTTTTTAAATTTTTTGCATGTAATATAATTTTTCACTGAGTCTTCATTTCACAGTAAGATAAACACACATGTACGAATAAACTTCGTAAGTCGAATGAATTAAAAATAGCGATGTGTTAAAAACATTAAAGGGGTCTCGTTAATTTTATCGCAATTAGCGATGTGAATGATGTGTGTTTAGGTACATGGTACTATAAATGTTATAGTACTACGCGTTAATTAAATTATACATAAACCTTTATGTCGGTCAGTAAGTAGGTACCTTAAATTTGAAAGCTTGTACACAAATCTGCGATGCAGTGAGAATTCGCAATGCAGAAAAGTAGTACGAATTGCTACGATGCGAATTCGTGAGAAAGGTAAATCGGGTAATTTGGGTAAATCGCCCACGACTACTACTAATATAAATATAACTAATCAACTTGTAGTATAAACTTCGTATGGTTACTGTTGAAGTCACTGTATAGTATAATAAATCATTTTTCACCACCAACTAACATTTTTAAAAAGAGTTAGATAAAATTATTGGTCTTAATTCTCTTAGGGCTACTGGTCTAGTGAGATACTGGTATTGTGCCGTCTAATGACCAAATGGGTTCGAATCCCAAAAAATATTCCTGCTTTTTTTGTCAATAAATGTTATTCACCTTCTCCCACTCCCCTGTATAGGCAAGTATGTTAAGCCGTTGGTCCTGCCACTATAAGTAATTATACATTATATCTACATTAAATATTAAATTAAATATCAGACAACATCACATACATTGCTCTAATCCCAAAGTAAGTAGCTTAAGCACTTGTGTTATGGGCATCAGAACAACGAAGGTACCACGAATAAATACTTAAATACAAATATAAACACCCAGACACGGAATAAACACAAGTGTTCATCACACGAATGTTTGTCCCGGGTGGGAATCGAACCCACCACCCTTGGTTCAGAAGGCAGGGGTCACTACCAATTGAGCCACCGAGCCATTCAATTGCCTCTAACTTACTTGAACCTAGTCAATCCTGAGATATAAAGCCAATTGGTAAGTATGAGCCAATCAGAGCATTGTTTGAAGGACCGGTCGGTAATTGGGTAATCAATACGAGCACTTAGCGCTAACGATATTGTCGCGGAGACGTTAAATATTAGTTGATGGCCGAGTACAACTTATTACAAGGAGTAGGTACTTATCTATGTATATCACTGACAGGCTCGGTGGATCATTTGGTAGTGACCTCTGCCCTCTGAGCCAAGGATCGTGGGTTCGATTCACGCACAGTACAATTGTATTCATTTGTATTCATGAACATGTCTGTTTGCATTGGTCTGGGTGTTTTCTATGTATAATATGTATTTATTAACAAAAGAAAATGTATCTAAGTAAGTTTATCAGTTGTCTAGTACCCATAGTACAAGCTTCGGCTTAGTTTGGGGCTAGGTGGCGCTGTGTGGCCCAGCGTGGCATGTCTTGGGTTATTTATGTACTATTATTTATATATTAGATACTGTATCTCTCTAAAACAAAGTCGCTTTTCGTGTCTGTCCCTATGTTACATATGCATAGATCATTAAAACTACTCAACAGATTTGACGCGGTTTTATTTAATTGATAGAGTGATTCTAGATAAAGGTTTTTAAGTGAAGCGAAGGGAGGCAGGTCTAGTTAGTTGTCTATAAAACCTTACTTAGGCCTCGTCCTGTACGCCAGCGGGTGGAGCCCGACATATTTTTATGCAAATGATTTCATCTGTAGTTAGGTAACTGTAAAAATACTTGACGGAAATTGGGTAAAACTTTCGTTTGTCTTTTCCGTAAAAAATGTGTAAAGTTCCGAGACTCGTTTCCGTTTTAAGTTCGGCGGAAAAAATTAAGCCGTTTCGAAACTAGAGTCCCGAGGGACCTCGAGGGGAGAAATGGAATAGAAATTCCGGCTTTCACATCCGGGGAAGTTCATCTAATAGCTATAGTGATGCATTTTGGTCAGAATTAGCGAACAGTTACTTTGACTGTATTTTTTACAATCAATGAAGCTTGTTTTATTACCGAGGAGCCCGGTGGCGCCGCGGTCTTGTTGTGCAACCATTGGCGCGGTCAATCCGATGATGGGTGACCAAAATTTGACACCGATTTCCTCCGTGCTTCGGAAGGCACGTTAAGCTGTTGGTCCCGGGTGCTATCTTTACCAACTCAGATAGCAGTCGTTACATCATATCAGAGATGATGATAACTCTGACGCCTAAACTGGGAATGGGTATAGCTTACCCTAAGTGTTGCGGAGGTCTGATGGCAGTCGCTCTGTGTAAAAGCTTAGCCCTCGCCAAATCTCTCAGTTTGGGAAGCCGACCCTGAGACAATCGGGAAAAAGGCTAGGATGATGATGAAGCTTGTTTTATATGGTTCCTACTAGTTGCACAATAATTCATCAGTTGCACAATAATTCATTCAATGTTGCCAGACGTATTAGCTGTATTGTATAACAATAAGTTTCATTGAAATCCGTTCAGTATTTTCGGAGATTAGCGTTTAAAGACCGACAGATTTCTCTTCGATTCTAGTTCTCTGTGTTTCTTTCCCCCTATTTTTTTTTTAATATTTAATTTTTTTTTATAGTGGCTCGACATAATGGCTTCCCTACGCCTGATGGAAAGCGAAAGAGAGGCCCAAGTCGCTGTGACAACTGGCAAGTAACTAGTCAGTTACCTGTCAGTTGCCACTGCCATGCCGGCCCAATCCTAACCCCCCACGAGCTCAATTGTATAATGTGCGGACATATTTGTTTTACTGTTTTGGTATAGGTATGTATTGATGTTATATTTTTCCAAACATACTGTGATAGGTAGGTACCTACTTCCAAATAGTAAAATCAGTTTTCTCATAAGCTCGTATTTCAATATGATTAATCTCAGCTTCTCATTACATATTAGAGCTCCGAGCTAAGCATTAATCAGAATCTAATTAGTGATAATGGAGATCTGTTCTGGTACAACAAACGTATTAATATCTCGTTATATGCCAGTATACTCACTCGTACTAGATAAATCCTTTAAGTTAGTATATTGCAATTAAAATTTGAGTAGGTAGGTATATTGCATACCTACTTATTCATATTTTATTCTACTACTAGCTGTGCCGGCGGCGTCGCTCGCGTGGATATCGGGTTTCAAAAATAACGGACTTCCATAAAATAAGTAGTGTCTAATTGAAATCCGTTCAGTATTTTCGGAGATTAGCGTCTAAAGACGATTTCTTTTCGATTCTAGTTCTCTGTCCTAGAAGGACATTCCATGACCAAATAGAAAGTGTCCTAAAAAAAGGTGAAATACTAAGTACCCTAAACCGACGAGCATGTATGAAGAGATTGATGAATGTGGACGAAGCAAAAGCTGTGTGCCAGGATCGTCGCAAATGGAAGGACGTGGTCTTTGCCTACCCCTCTGGGAGAAAGGCGTGACGTTATGTACGTATGTAAGTAGTGTCTAAATTTTACGTTAGACCGCTAGCAATACATTGGTGAAAACCGCATTTAATTCCATGCAGTAGTCTTTGCGTGATGCTCGATCAAACATACAGATAAAATTTCTCCCGTTTTCCCAACACTTCCCGTCACTGCTCTGCTCCTGGACGGATTTTAACGAAACTTGGTACGATTATTCTTCATACTCCTCGACAGGTTATAGTATACTTTTGATCACGCTACAATCAATAGGAGCAGCGCAGTGAAGGAAAGTGTGGGGAAAACGGGATAAATTTTTATCTGTATGTTTAAATGCGCATCACGCAAAAACTACTGCATGGAATTGAATGCGGTTTTCACCAATGTATTGCTAGAGGTCTAACTTAAAATTTAGGAAGAACTATTTTATGGAAATCCGTTGTTTCTGAAACCCGATATCCACGCGTGCGACGCCGCCGGCACGGCTAGTTCGACAATAAAGTTCGATTCCGACAGATTATTTCACACCCAAAGAGGCTTGAGCGTATTCCAATTAACTCGTGTTGAAGCACACCGAATCAACTAAAGTAGTACGTACTTGAACGGCAAATCGATTTCATTTCATCAACTTACGCAAACACGGACAATGTGTCATTGCCGGGAGAAAAAATATTTATTCGGGACCCCGAGGGGGCGAGTTATTAGGTCAATGCAAACACGGAGGAATTCCCCACAATTGGTTTTGTAGCCGGTCCGGGAACGCACCTTTTTACCGTCGTACCTATAAGTGGGTAGGTAGATACATTGTTGTGAGAGCTCCCTGATTGGGTACAGGGAGACGTCGGTACATAAATGAATGTCGATGTTTGTATTTATGAAAGAGTCATTGCTCTGATCGCACGTATGTTTTTGGACCACGTTTATACGTGTACCACGTATTTACGTACGTAGATACTTTTTCTACATCCGTGGACTGTCCTTGATGCTGGAACTAACCAAACTATTTTAATTAATAACCTTAGGGGGAGACCGGGATAACTTTTCAAAAATCAACGTAAATTTCGCTCTAACGATACGTATGTCAAGACAGTCATTGTTAGATCGTAGTTATAGATCTATCCCACCCTTACACATTACTAGTGACAGTAGTATGAATAAAGCTGAGGTATAGGTAAATCCATAGCAATGTTTAAAGAACTTGTGCAACCAAAATTCTAACCAGACAAGGTTCTCCCTTATTCTATGTTTGCCAGAAGATGACTGAAAACGTTTCCCAAAATGCCCAAACCCGAGACAATTTATTAAAGTGAACTCCCTAAATTGACCTCAACGAGTATCAAACCTTCAGATCGTTCGCGTTGATGCTTTTACCATTGCGCCACTAAAGTCATCTTCTATACTAATAATAAATCTGTAGAGAAGTCAATTCTGTACATGGAATATATTTTCAAAATAACTATCAGGGGGTGATTAGTGATCGATACTGATGGAATTGATGGATGGATGGAACTACTGCATGGAATGGGATGCGGTTTTCACCAATGTATTGCTAGAGGTCTAACTTAAAATGTAGGTATCATTTTATGGAAGTCCGTTATTTTTGAAACCCGATAACCACGCGTGCGACGCCGCCGGCACAGCTAGTCGAAAATAAGGGGCTTATCCCAGTGAGCTAACATCGAAAACCAAAGTTAAATAAACTTCCCTGAGGTCGCCGGCTAACCTCAGTCGTAGCTTTTGCATTAGACCCACATCACACAGGCATTTACACACGCAATTTCAATTAAAATTTAGGGCCCCGGTTTTTGTTTACCCTTGTGGGACGACATATCACCAGCAGTTTACCTATATGGTACCTAGTTAAATGCCTTATGTTCTAGTGTTCTACTTAGTCAAACATGATCTTCTGTGCCGATGATACTGCACCTAATCTCTCCTTTATTCGATTTGTCAATGTTTTCTTAGGGTTCGGGTCCGGGACTCTTAAAGTTTCGTCATGTCTGCTCTACCTTTCAAACGGGTTTAGATCTTTATTAAACGGTTAGATAATATTATCAAGTCGCTAAAGTGAAAAATAAAGTCATACTTTTTGAGATATCTACTCGTATCAGTACAGGTAGGTTGGGAAATATTTTTAGAATACAGAATTGAAGGGGAGGCCTTTGGATAATAAAGGCTAACTAAAATACATAATATGTAATGGCTTAAATAAATTTCTTACTTCAAGATTTATTTATAAAGGATTAACTGGTAAAATTTTTAAACTTCGTACAAAAATTTCAAAATAAATCGACATGTCTTTATGGGTGCCAGTTTTTTGTCAGTCGTTTCTCTTTGTTTTAGATTCTACTAAATGTACACCAAAACACGCAATATACTCTCCTAGTTTAAGGCTTTCCACGTCTTGAATCATGGTCTACCGGGAAATCGTGTGGAGCTGACTTTATTGACCCTTCTGAGATGACATCAAAGAAAACGGCCAGTTTAGTGCCCACTGCAGATAACCAATAAAGTAGTGACAGGACCTAAACAAGGTTGCGATGAAATATTTATTTGGACCCTGTAATAAAATACGTCCAACCAGGGCCAATATCTCAGACCCTTTGAGGATCACAACTTACTTAGGTTTAGACCTTGAAAGCGATCGACTTTAACTCCTTATTACGGTGTGAAATACAGTTTGTTATGTCATTAAGTGGGAGCGCCAATAGCTTTTTAAATAAAAGCCATATACACAACAATTGCGATTTAAACTCGTACACCGAGGCCGAGGGTTCCATATAAATTTATAGGTATAAATATTTTTCATCATCATCATCATCAGCCTATTGCAGTCCACTGCTGGACATAGTCCGCTCTAGTTGTATGTATTTACAACTTAGGGCAAACATCATACGACATACTCATATTCGCCACGCTGGGCAGGCGGGTTGGTGATTGTAAGGCGTAGCTTCTCGCTCCGGTGACGCTGCTGCCCGTCATCAGTCTGTGGTATTTAGGTACACCTTAATTTGTTATGGTTATACCGCCACCAGTCGGTTTCCAGCGCCTTGTTTGATATTCGGTAGGATGCACCACGAGTTGATGAGGTTGGCTTGGAGTGAAAAGATGATAGGCAGCTCCCTTACATCCCACGAAATCGCTTTTTAGAAATTAATCCAAGCAGACATTCATTATATTTCGGTGCGTTCGCGGAATAACGGGTATCCGTCCAATTCCACTGAAATTGCTGAAATAAGCGAACCGATTTGTTTTAAAGTCTCAAACCCAGAGGATAACAAATTACTTGAAATTAGTCTCCGCTGGCTTTGTACCTGCTCGTCAGTATTAGATAAATACAGATTGTTCATAATTACTAATGAGAATTATATATGATTTTCAAAGTCATTTTGAAAAAAAATCTTTGTCCTTTTTATCGGAAAATATCTTGAAAATGGATATTACATAATGTAATATCAAATATCGTCGGCGTCAGTGCATGCGCAGTACCTTACAACTGCAATTTGCGCTTTGAAGAAAGTTTTTCTTATTTTCCTGTAAAAATTTGTTTTTTTTTGCATTTAGTCCTGCACTGACGCCGACGATATGTCCACGCTCTTATAAATTCGTATATACTACCTTTTTATTACGAAACAAAAATGACCTCTCACCTTACCTTCCCGCCATCTGGGCACCGGCATATCCCGCAAATACCCACTGCGGGATGCGGGACAATGCATCCCATGAATATGCAGCGTGTACATACCGCAGGCAAATTAGATTCCCTTGTCTCGACAACTTTATTAGGGATTTGCATTGTGTGCATATTTCAAGAGGAAGCCTGGTTTAGAGAGTGTATTTTAATGAAGGATAGGTATAACTTAGAGTATTATATAACATACCTATTATGCAATTAATGAACAATCTATTGAGTCCTAAAAAATTATCCGTAACCGAATCCGAAATTAACGTTTCGGATAATATCGGATCAGGGCAGAGCTTAATAAAGACACGTGAAGGGCGTAGCTTCTCGCTCCGGTGACGCTGCTGTCCGTCATCGGCCTGTGCTAATAATTATAAATAAATAATAATAATAATAAATAAAAATTAGTTTATTACTCCCACAAACAAGAAAGCACACAATAAGTCTTTATAATATACGCATTATAAAAAGGAAATAATGTACGCTTATTTTTTTAATGCGGGAGACGTGTGACCAAACTAGGCATAAGCCTGTATTATGGATCACCAGGCTTCCACCCAAGTAATGACAAAAGTAATAACATGTGGTGACCAAATACGCTATATTAAGTAGCTTAAGGATACCATCTCACAATATACTTTTTTTTTCATTAGCTACGCCTTCAATTGTTTTTATTACGCCTCGTTTGTTATTCGGCCGGATGCACCACGGGCAGGTGAGGTTGGCTTGGAACGAAAAGATGATACGTCGCTCCCTTACATCCCCGTGCTCCCTTTAAGCTGTAAGTGTACAGCTGTACTGATGAAGGGTTTCTTCCACAGCGGCCGCGCCAGCAGAGCCTGGGAGGGGTGCTGCGGCGCGAGGGCAACTGGAAGTGCTTCCTGCTGACCCTCATGATCGCCGGCTGCCTCGGCTCCGTGGCCTGGTGTAGCACCGCCGAGATCGACCGGGACCTCATCGACTTTAGCTCGTAAGTATACATTTATGTGGGCTGATGATGATGATGATGATGATACATTTATATCGATGAGACTAGCTGTGCCGGCGGCGTCTCACGCGTGGATATCGGTTTTCAAAAATAACGGACTTCCATAAAATGGTACCTTAATTTTAAATTACACCTCGGTCTTACCGTCGGGAGACGGCACGTTGTCGGATGGCCGAATGTCATGATTTTTAATATTTGTCTAATTATTGCCCTCATTATTTAGTATGTTTTGTAAGAATTAAGTGGCAACACTGGTTTGACACATTGACAGTTAACAGCGCGCCTCTCTGGCGGCAAAATAGGCGGGGGAAAATGGAGGGGAAAGCTGTGCTGGGGGGATGGACGAAGCAAGCCGGCATTCGATTAGCAGCATTGACCGAGGACAGACGTCGAGTGAAATCTATGTTCGACGGTAGTCTTATAGTTCAGGTTGTGATGTGATAAGTTGTGATACCTTTATACCATTCCACAGGATAAAGTTATTATAGTAGTATTCTACGCCCCATACCGCAGGGCGCAAGAAAGATACAGCAAACCTAACCTGGTTGACTAAAATACACAGAGGCTTAATAGAAGCCCACTTCTCTGATAGACAACCTAAGCTAGGTTATCTCTGGGACAAAAAAAGCTTAATAAAATGTGAGGTTTTGTGATACCTATTATCCCAGGTGTTGCAGTGACAAAACATCGCCCTCTTAGCGGCTAATACCGCCTAATCTGGCACGGTAAATTGTCCCAACCCTTTTTGTCTACATTTTCCAACACTTCACGTCCAAACAAACCTGTCTTTATTTGCTCACGTTGTTGTCTAAATGTAAGAAAAAGTCTCAAATATGTGTTTAGGATATCGGAATACACGGAGAAGGTACCATACATATACTTATATACAATATTAAAGGTCGGTTCACATCAGACGGAAAACAGGAGAGTATCATCCGTCGCGTATATTCGGTCAAAAGAGATCTGCCACATTATAGTTTCGTTTGGCATCTATGGATCGGTTGTATTTTGTGCATGGACTGTACAGTTGTATAGTACTTATTACTTCCATTGTTTTGTGAGATTGAATTTTAAAAAGAAGCCTATTGAAATGACCTGTTATTCGTTTAGAAACGGAATAGACGTCGTACGCTCGACTAACTAACGCATTGGCTGAGTGTGAACTACGAAGAGATTGTCTATACATTTGCATGTTTTAGTAGTCTTACATAACTGATAATACGCGACATATTTACCCCCTATGTGCCGATCTAAGCACCCAGCTACAGAACAAACACAAACATTCATCATATGAACATTCATCACATGAATGTTTGTCCTAGATGGGGATCGAACCCACGACCCTTGATTCTGAAAGCAGTAACTTATGCTACATTTAATTTTCTCCTATCATTTTTAATGCTTTGCTTATAATTGCATAAACAGCAAAACATATTAAGCAGTAGTTAAGTCCCCGCTAAATTCAATCGTCGTTAAGGCACATCACTCTACTCTATCGTCCCGAATACGGTAGGGACACGTTTGACATAATAGTACGCTGTTACAAACCCATTAGGCCGCCATTGCAAGATCATTGCCACGGACCGTCAGGTGCAAGTAACGATGTAATGTGACTCAGAGATAGCAGACTACCTCAAGCATCATGTACTGGAAGAGACTATCCCTTACACAATATTAATAAGCAATTAGTATTAATAACATGAGCTGCCGTGGTTGACCTCGAAGCTCTTTTAGTGGGTATTCCCTGCCTCACCTCCATCTTTAGGCAGGGGAGTCCCACATATCCCGCCACTCCTTCAAATGTCAGGTATTTTCCCGGTAAAAAAAACGATGAACCAGTTTTCACAGAAATTAGCCAATTACTTAGGATATATGAATGTGTCAGTGTTAAGGCAGACTTCGGTGTACTTACTACACAGACTCTCATCTCGCACAAAAAGTCTGTCGTCTGATCAGCCCCTAAAAGAATTGGGCCAATAAATGGCCACTCATATAGGGAGAGGAGAAAGATTACGCTTAAGATCAACGGCTGATTCACACCCAATAACCATTTTGACCCGACCTGGGATTTGAACCTGAGACTACTTGGTCCATAAACGGTACTGGTACCACAGACTAACGAGGCAACCAATCTAGCATTACTGTTTGCATTGTCCATACAATCGTATTTTTTTCCATAATGAGTTACATGCTCAATAACATAAAGTATCTCTTATAATAAAGCAATTCGTATTCCCTTCTAGTATTTTGTATTCATAGGGTTTAGCCCTGGCCCACCGCAACTCAGCGGGCTGTGACCCTATCGAATACAGTCAGAATTATTGGCCACCCGAGGTCTCCCGTGGGACCATCCGGGTTCCGACACAATTTTCTCCGTTCGGTTTAAATTGTTCATTTGCCGAAATTGCTGTTTTGAATGAGAACAATAGATATGTAGATAACTATTGTGGAGTAATCGCTTAGCTTAATAAATGATTAATTAATCATTATAAAAAATAATTACTCTTCTGACTGCACATCAGTCAATCTCCATGGGAACTAGGCAAGTACCTGCTGGTCAGAAGTGTTTGCGCAAACACAGTTGCACCCTCTATTCGGTCACTTTCCTCGGCTCCACGTAACATTCTACTTAGGAATACCTAGACTGTATTCCTGAGTCGATGCGCATTCTTATGAAACTTAAATAAAATTTCAACAATGATTTCGGAAAGAATACATTAAAAGGAACCGTCCTATTTAATTTTTAACCGACTTTTAAAAAAAGGAAGAGGTTCTCAATTCAACTGATTTTTTGTTGTATGTTTGTTACCACATCCCGTGAACCGATTTGAAAAAGTCTTTTTTTTCGAGAGGGTACCTACTTGATCCCATTGTCACGATTATTAAACGTATGTTAGGACCATACAGCATTCTACACATTTAGTTGTTTACGATCATCCGTACTAACGCCGGACTGAGCTTGATAACGCAATAACTGCACCGCGGAACAGACGTGGATGTCTCGTTAAGGCTGATATGAATAAAAGGTTTACAGTTTTTTTATTTCCCTCTTCAGATGTGGAAATGTAATAACCCGTTGAATACGTAAGCAGCTCCGAGTGTATAATTTTATTCGCTTTAGCTAGCGAAATCTGAAGTAAAGATATTCATAGTCTTTGTTTATTCCATAGTCAATGTAATACACTTATTATTTTAATACTTAATTTACAAGTACCATACAATTAGAACATAGGTACCTCTTTTTACAATAAGTTTGGTAGTCTTTTACGTATTATTTAGGTAGGTAATTTATTTATCCCAATTAATATGATCAAATATTAAAGTAATAGTTGATTTACAAAAATAAAATCAACGTTTCGTGTGCCTGAAAACGTTAATAAGTAGAATTACTAACCCTTTGGTTGAACCAACAAAAAAAGGACTTAATTTATTCATAATTTCAGCCGAACAGATAGCTGCACTAACTTCAATTAAATACAAACGTTAACGAGTAGATATAATCGTATCTTATAGACTTAGTTTTTCTTTTGCCTATTTTATCAATCACTTTCATGCTAAGCTTCTATCGAGTTGGTTGAGAAATATTTTTTCAATATAATCTATCTAATCTAATTAGTAAGTAACAAAAGTATTTTTATCACTTTCCAACTAATTTATATTGTCTAGTGTTCCAAAAATGTAGCAAGGATTATTACCTAAATAAAAAGCCAGTTCTTGCTTGAAAAAGCGATAAATAACGTAAGTAATTCTATCCTTAATACATAATTATTTAAATATTACAATTATCACTTATTTTTGAAGTCGGTGCCAGCCTCTCGGTACCTAACGTAGACCGTTGTAGGTATGATGCGCGCGGCCGGCAAATCCACACGACAATATACATTTATTTGGCTGGCACCGACTTCAAAAATAAGTGATAATTGTAATATTTAAATAATTATGTATTAAGGATAGAATTACTTACGTTATTTATCGCTTTTTAGTTTTGGTCGTTTGTGTTTTTTTTGAAGTCGGTTTAATTTTTTTTTAAAAAATAATTTTATTTCACTATTTTTAGTTGCGGTAATGAGCTGTGACCTTGAATAAAGGCTAATTAATGTCCTTAAGAGTTTTACTTAGGAATGAAAAATTTTGCTTTAAGTCGAGTGAATACTTTGCGATCTAGAATCAAGCATATCACTTACCAAATCACCTGCCCTATTAGCCCTGCATAAGTACATACTACTACCTAGTTTAATATCGACCAATGTCAGTACTGTCCCTTAACTCCTAACCGTTAAGGAGTTCTGTGGCTTCATCATCAGCACCAGATGTTGACGCCCGGAAGCATATACCTGAGTAAAATATGATTACGTAACAAAAACACCATATGGGCATACAATTTTCGGTTGTTGCCCTCAATTTCTCCAGGATCCCATCATCAGATCCTGACTTGGTGATAATGGGACCACCTCGGAAGTGTCCTCTGTCGAACTGTCGAAAATTTTTTGAAATCCATCCATAATTGACGGAAATATCGGCGAACATACATAAAAAAAAAAAAAAAAAAAAAAAAAAAAAAAAAAATATTATACATACAGACGAATTGAGAACCTCCTCCTTTTTTCGAAGTCGGTTAAAAATGAACGTAGCTTTATGCGTATTTCATGAAACGTAACTCTACCGCGATTTAATTATGCACAGTTAAACCTGTTGACGGAAACGGATTATTTATTTATTTCTTAATAAAATATATTGCACGTATTTCCAGAAATGATGCAGCTTATTGCACTCATGGACTCATCGTTCCTTGAATAAAAATAAAAAAGCAATGAAAATTATTATATTTTTTTACTGTGGAATATATTTTAAATCATCATCAACTATTTGAGAGGTCCAGTGGACTGCGAAAGGCTGGTGATATTTTGAATGATAGCTATATGTTTTTATCGACAAAATAATGAAACTGCAATAAACATACATTATATGTACATATTTAATGTTCTCTGATATAATTAAAGCCCATGTTTTAGCTAAGATTAGTACTTATGTATATACGTACTACCTCTATTCAGACATTTAATTACTAAGTAGAAGCCTTACACATTTCCAGTCTTGATTACCTTCAGAAACTTGTTGAGAAAATGTTATTCATACATGAATTGTAGGTCTTCTGGTCTTTAGTTATAATAACAGAATCGGAGCCTTATTGAAAGCCTAACCTACAAATATAAATGAACACAAATTAACAATAATGTTTGTTAATTTGTGTTCATTTATAAATTATGTAAATATTAAATATCATTACCTACCTCTTCGAAAAATAAATTATTCATGCTCATATCTCCTTCTACGGATTGGTAATTGGTGCAACAAT
This sequence comes from Conogethes punctiferalis, assembly GCA_031163375.1. Classification (NCBI taxonomy): domain Eukaryota; kingdom Metazoa; phylum Arthropoda; class Insecta; order Lepidoptera; family Crambidae; genus Conogethes; species Conogethes punctiferalis. The sequence goes on along the minus strand of CM062088.1, from coordinate 14,961,087 downwards.
CATTTTTTAAAATATTGATGAAACACGTTTTTCCTTTCTTATTGCTTCAATTATGAATCTTTAATCATTTAGTGAAGAAAGATGCACAAATATACGTCAATTGAAATTCACTGCACACAACTCATTTCAAACGCTATGACTCATAGTCGGCTGCTGACTTTACGTTTGGTATGAACAAAGTCTGTATGAAACCCAGAAAAAAATTGCGTTTAAAACCTCTTCCTGCGTAAAACATTTACCTGAGTACCCTCGCCCATTAAACTCTAAAGCAGTTTCATGCACCTCAGGAACCCCATAAAGCGGACAGTGCGCGAGTCCCCGTGCGACGTCGGCTACGCGTACATCCCCATCGCGTTCGTGCTGCTGCTGTACCTGGTGTACCTGGTGGAGTGCTACCACAGCACGGCGCGGATACAGCTCGCGAGGAGAGTGGATGTCGCTGCTGTGAGCGCGAGGGTGCACGCCATGAGGACTGCGACGCCGAGGGTCTGGTGAGTTAAGGTTGTTTTTGCCAGCTTTGTCCCACTACGTGCACGGTAGATGATCTTCGCAGAGCGAACGACTGTGGCATCTAGGTCGCCAGGTTTTGGACTGGTTTTGTTTGAGGTAGATTACCATTGACTCAAGAAGAAGGTTGTTTTTACTCTGTGGCTTGTAAAGAAAGTTTCTCAGCGAGCTATCATAGAAAGGGCTACATAAATCCGAATTGAGGTAATCCAACAGAGAACCAATGAATGAATGAATGAAAATGAATGAAAAATATCTTTATTCAAGTAGGCTTATGACAAGAACTTATGAATCGTCAAATTATGCAGCTACAGATAATAGAATATACCACCGTGTTCGGAAGGTTGTTTTCTACCGAGAAGTCGTTGACGTAGCTCACCAGAATAGTAAGCTGAAGTGGCAGTAGGCTGGCCACATCAGCTGCAGTACCGATAACGGGTTCTGAAGTAAAGACCGCATCTCGGCAAATGTAGGACGCCCTCAGGCTATGAGGATTGACGATCTGTGAAAGATGGCTGGCAAGTGCTGGATGGGAGAGGCCCAAGATTAATCCAAACCATCCATAGCTATAATGATTATTGCTCTTAGTTAATTACTAACGTGGAAATATCAAGCAGACCGAACATTTCATATTAACGTCGTATGCGCCCCAATTATTTACCACAACACTTACATATTGATAATTTAATGTATTCCGTGACAACTGGAATGGGTTAATTGTATAATAAGACATCTCTGCGGTACTCGAAATATGTGGGTGTAGCCGCAAAGGAGTCTAAAGTGTAGGGTTAGGTTAAAATAGAACGTGTAGGTGCTGACAGATACGTCTAGTAACCGTAGTTCGCGAATCCAATTTTCAGTAACAAAATAGGATTCGCGAACTACGGTTACTAGTAGGTATAACGGACTGAGACTCATAAAATGCGATCGCCATCCCGCCTGCCCAGCGTGGCGTATATCCTCCAGATGTTTGCCCTAAGTGGCGAACAACTGGAGAAGCCTATGTCCGGCAGTGGACTGCGATAGGCTGATTATGATGATGACTCATAAAATTTAACAATAAAACTAATAAAGACATTTTACAAACGAAATATAGCTTACCAAATACCTCTAAAAGTATGCAAATACTATTCACGGTAACCTAAAAAGCTACACAAGTTAGGAATTCCAGAAACCGTCCGGGTCAACGATTCCATTCCTCAGTCGGAGGAAACGAATTGTTAGCACCGATTGGACTATTGACGGAATGTCGATGAACTGTTTACTATCTGCAGTCTGTAAGTTTGGAAACTGTAGGATTTGGCAGTTAAACAAGACGTTATCTTGTCTGATTTAAATCAATGGTTTAAAATATTGGAGTGTAAAGACGGATAATAAAAAATCTATTTATTCTATTGGTTCTCTTTTATAAACAAACGGGCTTCTTTGAGCGTATCAGTTCAGCTCATTTTTATGAGTAACGCAATATCAAGGGAGTCACAGAACTGTCTATGTAATATGACAAATATTGTAAGAAAAATTGATATTTGAAAAGAGTAACTATCGAGTTTTTTGCCTGTTCTTCTCGATAGAAGATGCATTCCGAATCCGGTGATAGTTTACTTCCTTTTAATTTACATACTATATTCAATATTGGCGATTTTAAGTGCTTGCCATAAGCCTATATGAATAAAGAAATTTTTGATTTTGATTTTGTCGCCGGCCCTTGAGAGATTTGTAGGCTAGCTTCTTGAAAGCTCTACAACCACGAATTAGCGTACTCTTCATAGGCATTAGCTTGTTATTATTTTGAATATTTTCTATTTCCTTCTTCGTCGTCTTCTCAGTATAACTGTGGCCAATGCTGAACATACCAATATTTCATTATATTATGTTATTGTTCACAGGTGGAAGGCAATATGTTATCACTACGTACGACGCAAGCGGCAAGTGACAAGATATAGAAATGGCGACGCATACACCACAACACAGGTTGGTAAATCATGAGGATTTAAAAGTTTAGTTCTCAGTTTAATATCTCTTACGGACTATCGGCATAGCAGCCCGACATGTTCCTATACTTTTTATTTTGGACTTGTTTTTGTTTCCTATGAATTCTATCTGTTCTTTCCTGTCTCTTCTTTGAGTGCTTGGGCACAGCACTCTTGCTTTTTATTTGTTACACTAGCTGTGCTCGCGACTTCGTCCGCGTGGAATAGTTATTTTTTGCCCGTTTTTTTTACATTTTCCATTATTTCTTCGCTCCTAATAGTTGCAACGTGATGTTATATAGCCTAAAGCCTTCCTCGATAAATGGCCTATTCAACACAAAAACAATTCGGACCAGTAGTTCCTGAGATTAGCGCGTTCAAACAAACAAACAAACAAACAAACAAACTCTTCAGCTTTATAATATTAGTTAAGATATGCTATTTTTACATTATGTTCATTAGCATATTTTTTACATTACTTTTATTCACATTTTTACATTACTTGTTGCTTACATTTAACTTGACAATTCATAAGTATTTATTTTAAGTCTATGTGAATAAAATTCTTTAAGCCCGTCTTCTCGTCTTTCTTCTCACTTTCCCTTTCCGTTCTTTAAAATATATTGATTGTCCCTCTGTACATTTAGTACGGTATACTATAATAGTTATATAAAGTATCCTACTCAGGTGTACTACGAACGCGTAAACACGCACAGTGCGAGTACGTCATTCGCACACGCGTGCTGCGGGCAGCGCGACGCGTCTCGCAACCTCGTGCTCGACACCAACACGCCCATCACCAAGGTCCGCTTCAGCAAGGGGTTCGCGTTCGCCAACATCGAGGCCGCTAGCGGTAAGTGCTGCTGACTACGACACGCTAGGCGCGACGCGTCTCGCAACCTCGTGCTCGACACCAACACGCCCATCACCAAGGTCCGCTTCAGCAAGGGGTTCGCATTCGCCAACATCGAGGCCGCTAGCGGTAAGTGCTGCTGCCTACGACGCACTAGGCGCGACGCGTCTCGCAACCTCGTGCTCGACACCAACACGCCCATCACCAAGGTCCGCTTCAGCAAGGGGTTCGCGTTCGCCAACATCGAGGCCGCTAGCGGTAAGTGCTGCTGACTACGACACGCTAGGCGCGACGCGTCTCGCAACCTCGTGCTCGACACCAACACGCCCATCACCAAGGTCCGCTTCAGCAAGGGGTTCGCGTTCGCCAACATCGAGGCCGCTAGCGGTAAGTGCTGCTGACTACGACACGCTAGGCGCGACGCGTCTCGCAACCTCGTGCTCGACACCAACACGCCCATCACTAAGGTCCGCTTCAGCAAGGGGTTCGCGTTCGCCAACATCGAGGCCGCTAGCGGTAAGTGCTGCTGACTACGACACGCTAGGCGTGACGCGTCTCGCAACCTCGTGCTCGACACCAACACGCCCATCACCAAGGTCCGCTTCAGCAAGGGGTTCGCGTTCGCCAACATCGAGGCCGCTAGCGGTAAGTGCTGCTGCCTACGACGCACTAGGCGCGACGCGTCTCGCAACCTCGTGCTCGACACCAACACGCCCATCACCAAGGTCCGCTTCAGCAAGGGGTTCGCGTTCGCCAACATCGAGGCCGCTAGCGGTAAGTGCTGCTGACTACGACACGCTAGGCGCGACGCGTCTCGCAACCTCGTGCTCGACACCAACACGCCCATCACTAAGGTCCGCTTCAGCAAGGGGTTCGCGTTCGCCAACATCGAGGCCGCTAGCGGTAAGTGCTGCTGACTACGACACGCTAGGCGCGACGCGTCTCGCAACCTCGTGCTCGACACCAACACGCCCATCACCAAGGTCCGCTTCAGCAAGGGGTTCGCGTTCGCCAACATCGAGGCCGCTAGAGGCGCGACGCGTCTCGCAACCTCGTGCTCGACACCAACACGCCCATCACCAAGGTCCGCTTCAGCAAGGGGTTCGCGTTCGCCAACATCGAGGCCGCTAGCGGTAAGTGCTGCTGACTACGACACGCTAGGCGCGACGCGTCTCGCAACCTCGTGCTCGACACCAACACGCCCATCACTAAGGTCCGCTTCAGCAAGGGGTTCGCGTTCGCCAACATCGAGGCCGCTAGCGGTAAGTGCTGCTGACTACGACACGCTAGGCGCGACGCGTCTCGCAACCTCGTGCTCGACACCAACACGCCCATCACCAAGGTCCGCTTCAGCAAGGGGTTCGCGTTCGCCAACATCGAGGCCGCTAGCGGTAAGTGCTGCTGCCTACGACGCACTAGGCGCGACGCGTCTCGCAACCTCGTGCTCGACACCAACACGCCCATCACCAAGGTCCGCTTCAGCAAGGGGTTCGCGTTCGCCAACATCGAGGCCGCTAGCGGTAAGTGCTGCTGACTACGACACGCTAGGCGCGACGCGTCTCGCAACCTCGTGCTCGACACCAACACGCCCATCACCAAGGTCCGCTTCAGCAAGGGGTTCGAACGAAATGAAACAACTTGTCATCATTACCATCATTAGCCCTTTGCACTGCTGGACATAGGCCTATACCCATTGTGGCAACGCTGCAGGCGGGTTAACGATCGCAGGGAGTAGCTTCTCGCTCCGGTGACGCTGCTGCACCGGTCCGTGGTATTTAGCTACGCCTTGCGCATCCTACCACTTTCCGAGAAGTGATCCCCACTCGAGAACTCGTTTACAAAACAACTTGTACCTACCTACTAATATTTTTTTTCTTTCCAGAATTCGAAGATCAGAGATCAAGATTCTTCGCAGAGCACGAGAGGTTTGACGACTTCATGGAAATGCGTGAAGGTCTAGACCTCATCGGAGTCAGCTCTTTCAAAGAGTACATGGTGGCCTACAGGTATATTTTTCTTTTAAATATATACATTTTTTTCTACACGAGGTCATGTAGTGTCAATATGAGATATCATAGCTATTAACTAGATAAACGGATTTTAATGCAATTTTGTATGTGATCATTACAATTCGACGTCTTTATTTGTGAAGAGCAGATGGAGACGATAATATAATTTTCTGATTAACAAAAGATACCTACTACTAAATATCATTATGGCTTTCGAATCCGTTCAGTAGTTGTCGTTCGAAGGAGTAACAAACATGCATCCATACATCCATCCAAACAAACTTTCGCATTTATACTTAGTATTAGTAAGATTGAATGTTACATGATACATTTCATTGCAGGGAAGCTGACCGATGTCCGTGGTATTCGTCGCAGCTTCTCTTCTGGACACTGTCTTGTCTTCTACTTTCTTGGCCTCTAAGGATCCTCATAGAATGTAATACTGCTTATGTACATTATACGGTGAGTTTAATTCATCATCATCATCACCATCATCATCAGACTCACAGTCCACTGCTGAACATAGGCCTGTCCCATTGTTTGCCACTTTGATCGATCTTAGGCTTCTCGCATCCAACAGAGTTTACCCATATACATTCTAAATATCAATTCTTAACCTTTTCTTAAAAATGTGAAATTGCTTGGTCTCTCCGCTTCATTCACAAGCCTAGCAACCTTTGAAGTCACTTGTTCGTATTTTCAGCGTTACCTTGGAGAAAATGTTTCTTATCATAAGTTTCTTTATAAAGAGTCCCATCGTGCATCGCTACCTTTTGAATGAACGTAAAGCTTTTTAAATAGGATTTACCAACCTTAAAACAAAAATAAATCTTTCTTTCCTTTCTATATTAATAAACCTAGTTAGCTATAACAAGATACAACAGGTAGAACAAGATGGACCTAGGCTTATCCTTTAATTTATTAATCTATGACCCAATCATTACTCGAAATTGATGGAATACACTTTTGTCTTGTATTTACAATCAGTAATAACAGTCAAACGATTTTTCCTTGGGGAAATAATCGGTTCGACAATAAAAACAAAGATTATGCGAACAAACGAAACAATGTAGACTTATGTAGTATGTAAATATAACAATAATAGATTCTAACAAAGACTTTTAACCAGCTAACGAAGCGTGCTTGTTACAGATAACAAAAATATTTGGTACAAACTACGAACTAGATCCGAGCCGGCAGTTGGATCTCGACACCCATCTATCGGACACTCTGCCCCCAGTTACAGCCACAAACTACGCGTGGGCACTAGCAGACGAGCAAAGCGCCGTGCTCTGTTCCGCGCCCCGTCCAACCCGTACTCTGCCCTTATCCCACGCCTCCACCGTGGACAGCCTCGAACTATTCGCAGCCATCCGGGGCAACTGTGCCTTAGTCCCCTCCTACTCCGAAGCGATGCGCATCGACGCCGCCGTCAGAGAAGAACCAGCACAGACAGAAGCCGAAAACACCAACGTTCTAGTCGACATGGAACCGGAAGAAAGACCCACCAGACCAGCGATCAAAGCGGCCTCCTTCGACGAGCCACCGAGGAGACCGCGAGTAGCAATAACTGAGACGCATTCAAGCAATAACATAGTTGGCTCCGCAAGAACTAATGAAGCTAAACAGCAGAACAGACGATCCTGGGCCGGTGTGCTGACCACAACGCGCAGTGCGAGGCAAATTCTGGACGACTTCAGAGCCACTAATCAGGTTAACTACCAGCCGATGCCAGAAGCCCAACCCACCAACGGCGAGGGCACTTTATATTACTCCAGGGAACTGTCTCCTACGTGTTCGAGGGATCCGTTTGGAGGGCGAGCGCAGACGACTCCGACTGACGAACCTCCTTCGTATGAGGAGGCTCTGAGGCTTCCAGCGCTCAGGAAGCTAACTAGGTCTATAACTGGAACTGATTTGGCGGGACCTAGGAGAGCGTTCCTGAGGGACGTGTTAGCTAATAGGAGGTCCTGTCTGGAGGGCGTCGGGGTGCTCTCGGGAGCGAAGGTGGTCAGGCTGCCGTACAGCGAGCCGGGAGACGAAACCCCACTATAGCCAGTATACAGTGCAATTAACTTTTATGGTGCAATAAAATTGTGTAATTTAGTGTTCGCGTAGAGAACGTGATCGTTATACAAAAGTCATACAGTGAGATATTGTTCTAGTGTTATATTTACAAATGCTTTGGAATTGTCCAATATTCTAACGATGAGCTTGCGCTGTTGTTAGCACGCGGTAGTTTGTCAATCGGGTCGTTGAACTGAAATGAAACCTACTTAGCGACTGAATTAATTTGTAATTTGTATTCGTACTCTGAATCTCGTATACTTTAGGTAGTCGTAATGGTAATTTAAGATATTTATTAAGTTTAATGTCTTCGTTATGAGTAATATTGTTAGATTTTACTGAAAGGGCAGCGGGCGGAATGGATATGACTGGTTTCTTTTAGCGTAAATGATATTATACAAGTGAAATTAATGAAAGGTACGCCCTTGACTTAATTAATTTTAAAAAGTTTCACATTGAAGGCCCAGAATGTAAAACTTAAAGTTAAAAATGTAATTACACACTATTATTTATTTCTTTTTATAACTCAAATGGTAATATTATGTAACAGCGCTATGCCTGCCAGGCCTCTCATAAAACTGAACATTTTAAATGATCGACAAAAAATACTTTTCGCCTTAGTCACTTATCGGTAAATGCTTTCAAAACGCTGAGCACGATCTCTCGTATAAAAGTTATCTAAAATATTTCCGTTACAGAGGGCATATTTTCCAATAATACTACTGAGGTTTTCCCTCCGTTCATCAATTTTATCGGAGGTCAAAATAATTTGAACACGGCATGTAATTATGGTAATACTGACGCCTGTTTTGATCGAAGTTTGATTTCTTTTTATATTTTTCAATAAGAAAACATAAGGAAAAAAACTCATAACAGGATTTGTAATAAAATAATGTAGAGGAGACCGGGTACAAAAGTACGGGCGGGTCGAAAGTAACAAACGCTCTCTAGATTTATCCAATGGGCGAAAGGTCGCTTTGCCGCCTTCAGGTGATAGTCAGGACATAGGACCCGCGTTACTTCTGTACCCGGTCTCCCCTACCTAACTTTATTTGTTTCCAATACTTGAAGTAATTACACGTTACATACAGGTACAATCAATCCCCTGCTAACTACGTGTTTAAATTAGACCTCCCAAGCACAAATCCATTAGACCTCGAAAAAATATTACCAATATTCCAAAAATCGCATGTAACATGTTAAGCTAAAACGTACAAAATTACTACAAAAAAGGGGCAAAAGCTACGTTAAATTATTTCGTCCACATTCGGCACGTGGAAATATATGTAAATGTAATTCTGCTCGTTGTTTATCCTAATTGAATACTTACTTTCCGCCCGGTGACCCGCAAACCCGCCATTCACAGAAATTGCCTCAGTTTTGTTGGTTTTGCAAACATGGCCCTTTACACATCGCGACTTTGATCAGCGAGGCAAACATGGTATTGCGTTGAGGCAAATATGACATTGCGTGGGGCAAACGTGATATTGCGTTGCGCAAATAAAATTCTGCGCGGAGGCAATCATGATACTGCATTAACGCAACATCACACGGCATTACATTCACGAAACGTCATACTGCTTTGACACTTTTGCGATACTGATGATGATACATATTCAAAGTAGTATCACGTTGGCTTTTTTTAATGCAACGCAATAATACTAGACATTGCATTGCGTTGAGACCAACGTGTTACTGAATCAAGGCAAACGCAAAACTGCCTGGAGACAAACGCGATGCCGTATATAAATTGCATATATAATAATATATAAAATATGCGTTATACGCAATCGTTGCTAAAAGTAAATATATGTGTAATAGGCCAGAAAGTCGCATAGTGTAAAAAACATAGATCGATTCGGACGGCCGAGTTGCCAATTAATTGTTAGCGCTTTTCTATTGGATTAGAGTAAGATAAATGGCACAATTAACAACAAATAGTGATGGAATAATGTGAGACTATGAAACATACTCGCGGATATTGTATGAAAAGGTACATGTATGTACCTACGTGTAAGCAGACAAAATTAAGCAAACTTCATCTTTAATATAATTTTTTTTAAATAAATATCGAGAAACACCAGAGAACTACTTTCCTAGATCCCAAAGAAAGCAGCTTGAGCTCTGCTGTTATGGGTATCGGAACAAAGAAGTTACCTCAAACACATCCAAAAATACAGACTCGGAAATTGTCGAAAGCTCATGTTGATCTAACCTATCATCCATGGTTATACCAAGATGTCCTTGTCTACCACTATACGAGCCACCGGACCCGTCAATCATCATTATCCCACATCAGTCCACTGCTGGATATAGGCCTCTCCCAATGCTCGCCACTTCGATCGGTCCCGGCCCTCAGGCCAGGTGGAGTGACGATTTGCGCAGGACGGCTGGCAAGTGCTGGATGCATGAGGCCCGGGACCCGGGACCGATCGACCCATCAATAAGCAAAGTTAATTCATAGTAAGTAATCACTGAGCAATCATATTACAAAGATTAAATTGTCAAGCAAATTTACGTGGTACATGCCAAATAGTAGTCATAACAATGATTATGGTCCGGAATCAAAAGCCCTTGTTAGTAACCACAGACATTCAATATTAATTACTACGAGTATGTATCTGTTATGGACCAAGTGATAAATGGATCATTATATATAATGCCCGGGCATTATGATAAATGGCCAATATGAGAAGGCAATTTGATAATAATTATTAAAATAGTCAAATTGACCGGGCATTATGAATTTTGTTTATCACCTTTTGGGCAGAGTGATAAAAACATATTTAATAACTATATCGCAGTCTCCATTTGGAGTGTTACCCCTCCCAGTCCTCTGTAAGGCTTGCGTGGGGGCACAGGCCCAACACTCCTTGAGATAATTTAATATGTGTATGTGCTATACAGGCCATACATAATTTCTGATTGCTCCAAGATTACGCACTCAGTAGTAACACATAGCAAATTCAGCACTATTGCATAATGATGGGAACTAAGTTATAGGGCTATTTAATTGACAGAGGCCCTGTGTATAGGAAAAATGGGCCATTGGTGTGAGATAACGGACGTTTGCCATTTAATTTTTATAAGGTTGGTCTTAGCATTTAAAACTTCTAGAGGTAGACCTCCAGTGAAGAGTGGATAAAAAATGTGTGTATTTACGACATAAAATACTAATTTATATTTGTTAAAACGTGATAGGTCAAAATAATATACCTACTACAGTTATGTACAGTTGCACCACGTTAATAAGTCCCTTCAGCAAACATTGTCTGTAAAACTAAAAAAACATATTTTATAGCGGATGCAGCGATCTCCGAATAAGTGATTAGTTACGCGTGCGTCACTCCCCCTTGCTTTATTATCAAATTGCCCAATTGTCAAGTAGCAGTGCAATAATGACCGGGCAATGTGATAAATAATCAAGTTTAGATAGTAATTATCATTTTGCCCAATAGAGCTCGACATTATTCATAATGCCCGAGCATTATAAATAATGCCCGCATTAATCACTTGGTCCATAACATATCGATCTCGTTAGCTACAGTGTTGTCACAGAATAAACGTTACATCTCACTAGACAAGTATAAGATTTCTTTGAGCTTATGTTTCGTATAGTTATAGTTTGATGTTTACTTCTATTTGTACTTACACACTTTGAACACAGTTTTAAAAAAGTTTTTAAGACTAGCAATTTTCTCACCGAATGTAATTTACGTACGTATGTATAGATACATTGCTTTGTGGGTGTATCTAATGATGAGTATTATAAAGTGGTTTGCGTTGAATAAAAATTATGTTTTTTAAATTTAAAATCGATATTTATAAATACATATTAAGTTGGCATCTCATGCTACAAATACGCTTGTGAAACTCAATTATTTTTGTTAAGAAGAAATTCTTATCTACTCATATTATGTAAACTGACTCTTCCCGTTTGATGCGAGATAGAGTATCTTGCTTTTAACCACTGAGCGACAGCTAATGAGTTATGAGTTTCACTTCATTGGAAATACAACGTTTGTAACAATGAACACTAACTTGTTGTTAATTGTGCGAATAATTACTTAATATTATGAGTATAAGGCAGTGCCTTGTATATGGTTTTAGCTGTAGACGTTGTACAGTACCTACAGTCGTATGCAAACCAATACATAATGTACTTACATAAGTTTGCAGTAATATTCCTGTACTAAAACATAAAACTTCTCATAGTTGTTTTCTATTCGTTTTTGAAATGATTTTATCAACGTACAACTGTAGATACTCAACTAACGTTTTATAAGTAATCATTCAATTGTTTTTTGGTTAATAGGAATTCATATTTTGAAATACGAATCAAATGCAACCTTTTATTTTTTCATAGAGCTCAATATTGTTATATTCTTTAAGTCAATTCGAGGAGTTGTATCTTTTCATGTTAAAAAAAATGTATAAAGGCATTACAAACACCAAATGACTGTAAAAAAATCCGATTTCATGTGCTTGTAAATTTATGGATATAATCGTATATATATGCACAAACTTCAATTTGAGGAATCAAATCTAAAGTAAAGTACCTATTTTGTATTGATCCGGTATGTATTATATTGTATTTATAGGTTGAAATACTCACTCTGTATGGTTTAGATACAAAAAAACAAAGCACAATTTAGCTAAGTAGGTAGAAGATAACATCTTAATTATTTAGTAAAACAATTCCAGAAATGAAAGATACTCGTAATGTACCGAAAAGTGATACTACGATAAAAGTATATTTAAGAGGTTTTGAGTAATTAAAGCAAGATGTTCAATTAACT